>BSBM01001191.1:4350000-5550000 GCA_027924585.1 Larix kaempferi | reverse complement strand
GAGAGAAGAGAGTCTGCAGCTGTGTGCGCAGACTAAGAACTGTTGTACCCTTCCCAAAAGATAAATATAACAACAGTTCTTGTGGACGTAGCCTCCATTCGGGGGGTGAACCACGTTAAATCCGGTGTAGTGAGACTGTCTATGTGTTTATACTTTGCACTGTCTGTTTGCTTACTATGAATGCTTGAATTTTCAGTTATCAATTGCGCTGTAATGCTTTTATATGTATTCACCATAGGAGAAAGATGGGGGTGATATGTTAATTATTTCATGAATGGATGATTGATGAATGCAACGTGTTCTAAGTCTGTGAATGTATCAATCGTGAATAACCATATGTGTATGTAAAGACTGGGTTATATAATGTTGTTAATGCACGCCACTGAAAGGGTGCATTGCTGATATCTTGTTTGATTACATCAAGTATAAGGTTAAATAATCAATGGAAGTAATTGGATGAATAAGTGCTAAGTGAAACTCTCGATACAATTACTGTCAAAGTGGAAGTGTATAAGTCTGTTGCATTTTCCCATCGAGCGAGTTAAATCGACCCGCACAGTTCGTGGATGTGCTGGGTGCGCATCATTGTAATTTGTAGAAGCATCAACCCGCGACGAAGATAGTCGTCGCGCGGCCCTCAGACTGCAGCGCGAGACTGTAGCACGTTGCGCAGTGTATTTACCCGATCAACTCATCACAATGCTGTGGAAACTTGATTCCGCAGCACCCCCATAACTTCACCTTGGTTGAGACTTCAACCTACATGCAGGTTGTTGCTGAAGGGCCGGTGAAAAGGGGTTTTGTTGGTTAAAGCTAAAACCGCAAAGAACCTGAGTCTATATTGGAAAACCTTTAGATCAGTTACCTAAACCAACAAATGGTTCCATTGCTGCGCTAAAAATCCGTGATGAGTTGAAGAAGTAATGTGCAAAGAAGAATACTAGTTCCCATTGGGTTCAGACAATTGGCATCCCGAAAAGAAAGAGATTTGGGATTGGTGTGATAAGATCGAAAGAGAGTTTGCAAAGAAAGAAAACAGACACCTCGCATCTCTCTAACGTACAGTGGTTGAACAGATATTTGTGGAAAGATATTCACGAGATATTCTAGGCTTCATTTGGAAACGAGCTGCACGAGTGGATATCACGAATCGCAGAAAAGAAAACCTGTTTTCAGGGGGGAGTAACTACAGAGTGGACTCTAGAGTTCACAGCGTAGCTCAAAGCAATAGACATCCCACTGTCACGCGCAGTCAACTTCTGGGTTGATAGCATACTTGAAGGATTTGTAATAGAATTTGCTATAGACACACCGAAGTCCTACAGTCAAGCCAAAGCATACTTTTTCGAAGGATTCAGAGGTAAGTTCCTGAACAATCTCAGTCTATACATTAAAATGATTTTAGCTGAGAAAGGCATCTTAAGAATGAAATAATAGTTTTGAATCTGTCATGGTAGAAAGTATATATAGTGATTCTGATGAAGACAGCCATAATCTGAGAAGTGGAAAGAGATATAAGTTTAATAAAGAAAAGAATCCCGGAGGACCTAGACTCCGCGTGAATACCGAAATCCCATGTGACCTTACCGATCAGACTGCGCCGTCATCAACTACCATCCACCCTATTACACCTCAGAACCTGTCAGTTGCAAATACCACGCTTCCCCTATCTTAGAGCCCACCCACTGCGACCATCGCGCAACCCACCCCACAAAACGTCAATCCTGGTAACACCGCAGGAGTGGTTTCCCAGGCCATTATGTCTCATACCATTCCAGTTCAGAACACCCAGTCTCAGAATATTCCGCATACCAATATCCCTAGCACTATTCTGAGTACCATATTCACTTTTTTCGCTCAGAACCCCGCACAAAATCAGAGCACTACTCAGGGTGCTACACAACCAGGAAGGAGAATGACAGATAATGATATAAAACTGTCGATATTCAAAGGAACGGGTCTAGAAGACCTTGATCAGCACTGGTTTCTATGTGAAGCCGTATGGAGTGTAAAGCAAGTTCAGGATGATGATGTGAAGAGAGCGCAGCTCATCACTACTTTCAGAGATAGAGCATTACATTGGTTTATGAAGTATTCTCAGGCACAGCCGAGAACCCTAATAGAAATCAAGGCCGCGCTCGCAGCAGAGTTTAAGAAGCCGAAATCAGAATCGCAGTGGATAACAGAATTAAAAGAAATCAAGCAGAAACCTACCGAAATAGTCTGGGAATTTGACCAAAAATGTAAGACATTACTGGATCAAATGAGCTTTGAGATAGCTCTGCAACAACATAAGGAGTGGTTCATCGCTGCGTTGTTGTCCCACATCAGACAACCACTAATGCAATAGAAGGTTGCATCGCAGGTAGAGGCCTTAGAAATCGCAATGAAGCTGGAGGCTTCACCGATTGGGGAGAGTAGTTCTGGGATGTCACAGATCTAGAATCAGTTAACCACCTTGATGTTAGAATTGCAAGGTATGAAGAATGGAAAAGTACATAGATATGAACAGAGACATGAAGTTTGGTGCACAGGATGCAAAGGAGAGGGCCACACCAGAGAACATTGCCCTCTATTTCAAGATTATCTTAACAGTGGTGCACCGAACCCAATGAATATGAATCACAATCAGGCATCATGGTGTGAAATTTGTCGAACCAGAGGACACTGACCTGAGGACTGTTATTTAATATAGAAATATGTAAAAACACCTAAAAACGTATACTGCAATTTCTGTAAGTCAGTTGGACATGACGAATCCAATTGTCGCACATATGAGCTGATGAATGAAAGAAAGCGAGATATTGAAGCAATGCGAGGTGCTGGAATGTACCGCATCCAAGAGGAAAATCAGCCAAAACAAGAGAACACCCACTACGATCAGGGTGGATATAAAGGTCATGGTGGTGGATATTGCGGGAGAGGAGGAAATGTCGGCCTGGTGTAGGGGAGAGGCCGAGGCTAGGTAATCTGTTATAATTGTGGCCAACTCGGTCACGTATCTTGAGATTGTACAAACCCATGCACTACGTGCAACTACTATAATTCATTTGATCATGTTATTGAATACTATCCTGTGCTCGAGGTAGAAATGCAGAAACGAAGGATAGAACCGCCAAATCCCAACATTCAGTTGATCGCAGTAGAGACAAGAACCACGGATCCAAGCGTAAATGTGGTAACGCACAGTGGCACTGATACAGGAAGAGATGGAGGCGTAGAAGATTCAACTTCTGGAACGACGGATGCTAAGAAGACTCTTGGAGACCCAGTATGGATTAGAAAAGCTGTTGGGAGAACACTCGGTCTGGACCTATAGAAAAATAAAGGAGCATTTACAGAAGTACGGGCTATCCTTAGAGAGTCAACACCTGAGTCGACGAGAATCCCACTGCGCAGCAAAGCACCACAAATAGAGGATATTCCAGTGGCATACGATCAGACATGCACTCCAGCAGATACAAGCACTTCTGTTGTGCAGTTCCTACGGAGCTGCATGAAGTTATTAAAGAGCGTAGATGCTATCGTGGAATTTGAAAAACTATTCAATCAGTATGAGCCACGAAGTGAGAAGGGGGCTTCCCATGGAGCAGTCCATAAAATTAGGAGTCCCAAAAGAACATGAAGGGAAATGGGGTTCACTGCATAGATTAGGGACAATGAGATGGATGACATCATTCTTGATCTTGGATCCGAAGTAAATGTCTTGACCAAGCAGACATGGCAGCACATGGGCAGACCAAAGCTACAGTGGTCACATATATAGTTACAAATGGCCAATCAAGGGATAGTTATACCCCTGGGGAGGCTACCCAACACCATTGTCAACATTGATGGAGTGCGCAGCTACGCCGACTTTGAAGTAATCAAAATTGTGGATGACAGTCATCCTTATCCAGCGCTGGTGGGTATCGATTAGGCAATGACTAATTCCACCATTATAAATTTGAAGACAATGAAAATGATATTTGAAGGTAACAACTTAAGGGTCATCGCACCATTGGACCCTTCGCAGAGGGAGCGATGTGTTGAACCAATTCAGGAGGAGTACAGATCTCAAGACTTGGACCGTCTCTATAAAATGACAATGCATGCTGCCGATTATACTAATCCAACTATGGATGGAACACTCAGCTGGCGCTGTGACAACTCTTGCATCTCAGACTCTGATGCAGGACTGGAAAACTAGCAAAGCAGATTACATGAAGTATCTTCCAGGAGATGCCCGACAATCACGAAGTCACTCCGCTGGATTGGGAAAAAGGTAACTACAATCCCTACCTATGACAGTTTGTCTAATGTTTATTCCTTTATCAAAGAATATACTGCAGCAGCTGCAGATGAGCACCGCGTGTTAGCATTAGATGTGGCAATGCGCGAGACACCTACCAGATGATGGGCTGTGCATAAGAAGACATTGACAACTTGGGATTAGTGCAGAATTAAGATTCAGATGAGATTTGCTGAGAAGGTCACACTACCTTTTGAGAAATATAATGGCTAGACAGATCCTAGGGATCATATTGAAGTTTGTGTACAAGCTTGGGAGGACAGGCCACAAACAGAATGGGTACATCTGTTTGTGCACAAGTTAGAAGAACCTATTCTGAAGAAATTATACCTCGATACGGATTTGCGCAGAGACAACGTGGATTGGTTTGTCCTAATTGCGAGCTTTTAGAAGCATTTCAGCTTTGAAGATGAACATCCGAATATCAATGACAAACTGTAGGTTATTAAGGAAAGAATATTTAGACCAAACTGCACATAGGGAAACATGACACTAGAAGAATTCTTTGGAACAGACAGCATACCTGCGCGCCTACAACCAAAATGGGAGGAGCAACTAGAGCATGCTCTTGATTGTTATAACATTGCTGATGAATGCGAGGATAAAGAAGACAATGATGAGGAGGACCCACGCAACATACAGATACCTGAATCAAAGGGATAGCGTGAGGTAGAGGGACCTCCAATGGAAATTCCAAATATGAGTGGACCTGTGAAAACAAAAAAAGTGAACATTGGCACCAGTGAAGAGCCAAAGTTCATAGCTATAGGATATTACTGGGATGAAGATACAGTTGAAGAGGTCGCGGGTATACTATAGGAATATCGGGAATTATTCCCGACCAAGTTTATAGATATGAAAGGTATTCTGGGAGACTTAGGAGTGATGAAAATTCCTCTTAAGCCTGGCGCAAAGCCTGTGAAGCAAAGACCGTATAGACTGGACCCTCACTACAAAGAACAAGTTAAGGTGGAACTCGATAAGATGCTCGATGCAGGGATCATTGAGCCCGTTGAAGAATTTGAGTGGATAAGCCCGATGGTTATCCAAGATAAGAAAACAAAGGGTGAGATCAGGATCTATGTGGATCTCAGAAAGCTCAACGACGCTTCAATGCATGACCCATTTCCTACCCCTTTCACAGATGAAGTGCTTGATAATATTGGAGGAAATGAGGTGTATTCTTTTACTGATGGATTCTCTGGATACCACCATATCAGGATTGATTGCGCAGATAGACACAAGACTACTTTTGCTACAGAATGGGGGTTGTTTTAGTACATAGTAATGCCTTTTGGTCTAAAGAATGCACCTGCCATATTTTCTAGAGTGGTAGTTGCAGCATTTAAAGAGTTCTTACATAAGTTTTTAGAAGTTTATTTTGATGATTGGAATATTTTTGGTTTGCTGAAAAATCATCCCGCGAACCTCGGGATGATGCTAGAAAAATGTAGGCAGCATCAGATTTCTTTGAATTTGAAGAAATGTATTTTCTGTGTTCCCTACGGAATTTTGCTGGGACACATTGTGTGCAAACAGGGCTTGATGGTAGATCCTACGAAGATCGCAGTCATTATAAACTTGCCCACCCCAAATTCAGTCAAGCAGTTGCGCACTACATTGGGGCATATCGGTTATTACAGGAAGTTCATAAAGGGGTATGCGCAGATAACCACAGCCATGGATAAGCTGCTAAAGAAAGATGCGCCGTTCATTTGGAATGAAGAATGCGAACAAGGCTTTGACACATTGAAAGAAAAGATGGTCACTGCACCGATCCTAGTTTTTCCAGGCTGAGATAAGCCATTTCATGTCCACGTTGATGCTTCATGTATAGCCTTAGGCATTGTTCTTGCTTAGCGAGGAGAGGGAGGTATCAATCATCCCATTGCATTTTCCAGCAGAAATTTATCATCCGTTGAGAAGAACTATACTACTACTGAGCGAGAAGGACTCGCTATGGTCTACGCACTGTAGAAGTTTAGGCACTACTTTCTTGGTGCACACTTCTCTATGTTCACCGGCTATTCTGCTTTGAAATACCTGGTCAATAAGACAATGTTAGGGTGGAGAATATGCAGATGGTTACTACTCTTTCAAGAGTACGACTTCGAAATCGTGGTTAAGCCAGGCAGTTTAAACTTAGGACCTGATAATTTATCAAAGATTGAGTCATGAGAAGAGCCTATGAATCTGGAAGACAATCTGCCTGATGCGCAGTTGTTTGCTATACAGGTTGCCGATGACTATTATCAGTATATCATTAATTTTCTAACTACAGGGATGGAACCTAAGGAGTTCACTATGCAGAAAAAGAAGTAGCTGGTAGTGCGCGCAACAAACTTCACTATAATCACAGGTCAGCTATACAAGCTGGGACCAGACGAAGTACTGCGCAGATGCGTATTGGACCATGAGAAGCCATATATATTGGCCGATGCACATTCAGGAATCGCAGGAGGCCATTACGCAGGATGAGCTACTGTGCAGAAGATATTGCATGCAGGGCTATGGTGGCCTACTATCCATAAGGACTCAAAGGAACATTGCCAGAACTGTGATGTCTGTCAGAGGACGGGAAAGTCGTCACGCAAGGACGAAATGCCACTGAAGCCGTAGTTAACTTTGTAGGCATTGGAGAAGTGGGCCATTGATTTTGTGGGACCTATTAACTCACCAGGGAAGAGAACTGGTGCGAGGTACATTAATATTGCAACTGACTACCTCACCAGATGGGCAGAAGCAAAGCCAGTGAAAGATTGTAGCGCAGCTACAGCTGCAGAGTTTATCTATGAGAACATCCCGAAAAGGTTCGGATGCTCGAAGATTTTGATGAGTGATAAGGGCACTCACTTTTTGAATAGAACCATTGAAGCTTTGACCGAAGAGTTATACATTCACCACCAGCGCACCACGCCATATCATCCACAGGCGAATGGAACTGTTGAAGCATTCAATAAAGTACTGGAGAATGCACTAACCAATATATGTAACGTCAATCGCAATGATTGGGCCCTGCACATTTCATCTTTATTATGGGCATATAGGACTACATGTAAGAAACTGACTGGCCATACACCTTTCAGGTTGTCCTATGGGAAAGAAGCAATAATGCCAATGGAGTACATCGTTCCCAGCTTGAGAATAGCTGCGTTTATAGGCATGGCAGGCCACGGAGTGCTAGAAGAAAGGTTGCTACACTTGGTCAGTCTGGAGGAAGATCGCTTCATCGCAGGCTTCCACCAACAAGTACAAGAAGAGCATGAAAAATCATGGCATGACTGCCATATCAAGAACAAGTGCTTCTAGGTAGGTGATCTAGTCCTCCTGTATGATAGCAATTAGTTTATGAAGTTTCCTAGAAGATTTAAGATGCATTGGCTTGGCCCATATACTGTAATGCATGTTACTAACAGTGGCACAGTTCAGTTAGCCACTTTAGCCGGAGACACCTTACCTAATTTGATAAATGGAAGCAGACTAAAGCTTTACCACGATAGTCCTGCTTCGCAGAACCCTGTATGATCAAGCGGAGGGGAAATTTTAAGTGTCGAGTACAGTTAAAATTGGACACTAGAATGTGTGAAGAGTCTGTACAGGAAAGTTACATGGAAAAGGCCTATGTGCCGCGCAGCATTGCTGAAGAAAAAAAAAATCACTTCTAAGCGGGGAAAGGAATAGTTGCATAGAGATATGTAGCACAACTAAAGGCGTGCAACAAATACAAAGACGAGCATGAGAAATCTGCACCATAATGTCAGAAGCGACAGCAGGTCATGACGAGAAAAGATGACCGCGATAGATGTCAGCCAGGTATTAAACCGTTACTCAATAGGACAGCACCATCCAAATCACGCATTTATGGAAAATCCTATACAGGCGAGCATCGTAAAGACTGAAGTGACCAGGGTCATAACGGGATCCACCCAAAGGATTTGGCATTTAAATTTTGATCGGCTGTCAGACAGCCTAGCAGTACCGTTCCACCCCACCAATTAAAGGAAGTTTACATGACACGACGTAAAGAACGACGGAAAGAGATCAATGATCTAGTGGAATCTCATCCCACGGGATTGGCACTTAATGCCTAATCTAGTTGTTCCCGGTGCATTCAATATCACATTAGACGGAGATCTATACGAGATTTGCTAAGTTGTTGTAACATTTAAGTCCCATGCGATTCATTAATGGCCGCAACATTAGGGCGCGATCCTATAAATATTCACACACTCGCTCTCATGCAAATCTATTGTGAATTTCAAATTTTATCAAGTGTGAAGAGATTAAGAGACGAAGTAGCAAGAGCACTGATATCTGTTGCGTTTATGTCCGACGAGCCGAACTTAGAAGAGGTTTTGGGTGCATTCAGACATTTTGGTATAAGCGAAGTCATGAAGTCTCCACAAAAGAAAGCTACAGCAGAGAAACCAACACCATCTCAAAACTCGAAGTCAAGCTAGCTGAAACCACAACAAAAGAAAGATAAGCAGCCGACAACAGCGCCGCAGAAAACAGAGGTTGCAGTTACACCAAAGCAGGTTCCACAAGGGAACCCACCCGCACCAGTATGGTTTATTCCTCAATACATAAGCCCAAGGAGGATTGATGCCCCAGAGCTGCACCTAAAAAAGAACCCACGATATGGAGTCCCAATGCCGCCAATAGCGAGGGGCGTGCGACAGAGAGATGATTTGTTGGGTAAGATCATGGAATGCAAGCTCACTGATTTTAATTTGAATGATGTCGAGAAATTTCCCCATTTGCAGGCTGACAGATATATGTACAGTGTAAACAATCCAGCAACGAACAAGGTATAAGTTGTACCTATGGACTGGGCAGTGCCGCTATACCAAGCGGGCCTGCTTAACCTGCTACGCATTCCACATTTTGGGCGTAGCAAGGAATACAAATTTGTAGTGCGTACTCTGCTTTCTTGCACGCACCAGGGATATATATGGTTAGATTTCAAAGTTAATATCATTGTGGACCTCATAGCTAGAATCACAGGGTTGAGCAAGAAGGGTGATGACCCTTCCAAAGAGTTTATGGGAAAGAAGGATGATCAAGAACTAGCCGCAAGCATCAAAAGCACATTTAACTTATCTAGAGGGAGCAGGGGTTATGAGACTGACCCCATTATAAATGAACCTCTGCGGTTAACAATTCAATTGTTCGCAGGAAGACTTCTCCAAAAATCTAGACCAGCGCAGGTATCAGCTTCGGTCGTAGCCTTAGCTGCGAAAGCTATGGACAACCATGAATACAATTGGGCGAAATTTCTGCTGAATGAATTATTATTGGATATCGAGGATGTCCAGGATAAAGGGTTCCCATTCTATTTTAATTGGCTTATGGTCCTTATTGCCTTTGTGGGCTGGAAAGAATCCAATCATCAGAACGGCCTGCTGGTAGCGCAGGATGATTGTCGCACAGTGCAATTTGCAAACATGTGGTCATCTACAAATCCAAAGAAGCAGAGGCTTAATAATTTACAATTCTTCACTTTCTTGGAGCAACTGCGCACCATGATTGAGAAGACCCGAGAATCACACGAGAAGTGACAACCCAGTATAAGCCATTCTTGCTTTTTGAAGCCGGACTACATTCAATTTTTATTCAGCCCCACCTAAATGCAGAAAAATGGTATGAGGGACAGTATCAGCTAGGTGTCCCAATGATTGAGATCATTATTGAGGATTGGCCCAACGAATGGAGAGCACATGCACCAGAATCGGTCATCACCCCATTGGATGAAGAAGAAGAAGAATAAAACAAACAGGACAAAGATCTAGAACTCCAAAGTGCATCGACTTCGAACCCTGCTCAGCAAGCAGGCGAAGAGGGCAAGGAGCCACAAGTTGGCGAGAAGAGAAAAGAGCTTGGCACTGAAAGCCCTTCGACACAACAATAGAAGAAGTCTAAGGCTACGAGGAAGCCACTAGATAGAATATTGCATGATGATGACTATGAAATGATAGCATCACGGACAACTGCGCATCTGGAGGATGTACCTGCATTTAAGGGAAATCGCAGTGAGCTCGACCAGGCGCAGGTCCAAGAAAACATTAACAAGTTGAGCAGCTTAGTCTTGAGGATGGAACAAGTCCATCAGGATATGGTTCGGAAATTAGCCCAGAGCATTGACCCCGGACAATCAAGTGAGCAGATGCAAAGGCCACCAGCCTTTACCCCAAGAACATGATTAGTTAAGATCGTGCCATTGTCAATTTTGTATCCAACTGATGAAATGAAAAAGAGTGCGAGGCTGCTTGCACACTTAAAACTTAATGTAGCTGTGCTACCACAAGAAGGTATGCACCAGCTGCACACCGAGATATCCCATGAATTACATGAGCAGGACGTTGTCTCGCATAATCAGTGCTGTCAAGTAGATGAAAATTACAGGAAACTCCAAAGTGAATGTCAGCAGAAGGATAAGGAGCTTCAGCGCACGCAGGAAAAAGAGCACAGAATCAGAGGAGCAGTGTCGGCTGTCTGCGTGAAGCTCCCCGTAGTCAAAGAAGAGCCAAAAATAGAAGCAGCCATCCTGCAGATTGGTGCTGCTGTGAGCAGTTTACAGGACCAAATGAGGGAGCTGCAGATCTCCCACAAAGATGAAGTTGAAAGGATGAAGGCTGCCCACTAGGCAGAAATAGCTGAGCTAGAAGCACGGCAGCCAGTTGATACAAAGAAGCAAGAAGAGGAAAGAAAAGTAGAAGCAATAAGGACTTCCATGCAAAGCATCTGTGTAGCCATAGCGCAGTGCCAAATCTTGTCAAATGACGTCTCCAATGTGTGGAGCGTACTGCAGGAAAGTCTGAAGTTGCAGAATATCCACGAGGAAAGAAAGCAAAAGCAACAAGAGTTGGATGCCACAAATGCGTCCATGAAAGACTTACCGGTTCGCCAAAAGAGGGCGGCCTTTGAGCAAACCAAGGCATTAAGAAGGGAACTTGAGGCCTTGAGGGAAAAGGAAGCTGAAACCTCCACGAGGTTGCAGCCACTAATGGAAGAAGCACTTACTTTGATCGATGACATTGAGGCAAAATTGTAAGAACTTAGAACATCGAAAAATCATATCAAGGAAGAAAATTCGAAACCTGCTTCATAGGAAAGGCTTGACAAAGTAAAGGAATGTGAGCAGGAAGTAAAACAGGTAGTTGCACAGCTAAGCACAACAGTTGAAGAATTCACTGCGTAGGCAGGGATTTCAAAAGAAGAATAGATGGAGCAACTGGACTAAAGTGGCTCGGGACGAGCCACAAGTAAGTGTTAGGGGCCTGTTGGGCATGGCCTCAAGTAGTTACTATTTTGTTGAAACACGATTTTGAGCTACGCAATAGAAAAGCACAACATTGTTAAGTACGCAACTATGCTGATGCGTAGGACCCGCGCAGCAGCCAATTTTGATAGCAAGATATAAGTAAAGTTCAGATAAGGAAGTGACCTATTTTTGGTAAAGAGACGGGTGAAGGCAGGAGAAAGCGACTTGTATGGAAGAGTGGTGGCAAGCAGTTGAGAAGCTAGGTCACTACGCCGACGGCGACAGGCAGGTGGAAGAGGTGGAAAGGGATAGACCATGATTTAGTGGAACCATTTTGAGGACTGCGGCTGTCAGAAGAGCATGTGAGCCATGAGTGGCCCAGCAGGACGGCCTGGAGCAGGTGGAGTAAGCTGTCGACGGTGACAGTCAGGATGGCAGTTAGCCATGCCATATTTTGTAAACCTAAGGGTTTAAGCCTTCGGATTGTAAAGACATGGCCTACATGCATGATCTATAAGTAAGGCAGTTTTGTATGGGAAAGGGTTACTCTTCATTTTGTATTGTTATTATTCCTAATTTGACAAATCCCTGTTGAGGAAAATTTTATAAACGCTCTGCAAGTTGAGTGCGCAAAGGCCTGCTGAGAGAGAAGAGAGTCTGCAGCTATGTGCACAGACTAAGAACTGTTGTACCCTTCCCAAAAGACAAATATAACAATAGTTATTGTGGACATAGCCTCCATCCAAGGGGTGAACCACGTTAAATCCGGTGTAGTGATATTGCCTATGTGTTTATACTTTGCACTATCTGTTTGCTTACTATGAATGCTTGAATTTTCAGTTACCAATTGGGCTATAATGCTTTTATATGTATTCGCCATAGGAGAAAGATGGGGGTGATATGTTAAGTATTTCATGAATGGATGATTGATGAATGCAAAGTGTTCTAAGTCTGTGAATGTATCATTCGTGAATAACCATATGTGTATGTAAAGACTGGGTTATATAATGTTGTTAATGCACGCCACTGAAAGGGTGCATTGCTGATATCTTGTTTGATTACATCAAGTATAAGGTTAAATAATCAATGGAAGTAATTGGATGAATAAGTGCTAAGCGAAACCCTTAATACAATTATCGTCGAAGTGGAAGTGCATAAGTCTATTGCGTTGTCCCATCGAGTGAGTTAAATCGACCTGCACAGTCCGTGGATGCACTAGGTGCGTAGCATTGTAATTTGTAGAAGCATCAACCCCTGACGAAGACAGTCGTCACGCGACCCTCAGATTGCAGCGCGAGCTTGTAGCTCGCTGCACAGTGTATTTACTTGATCAACTCATCACACTGCTGTGAAAACTTGATTCTGCAGCACCCCCATAGCTTCGCCTCGGGTGAGACCTCAACCTACATGCAGGTTGTTGCCGGAAGGGCCGGTGAAAAGGGGTTTTGTTGGTTAAAGATAAAACCGTAAAGAACCTGGGTCTATATTGGAAAACCTTTAGATCAATTACCTAAACCAACAAAGGCTAAGGCTAAGTTGAAGGCGGAAAATGTGGATATGTGTTACCCTCCTTTGTTTCAGAGCAGAGGTGACTTTGTTTTGACGCCGGGAGCTATTAGTAATGATGAGAATATTTACTATGAAGCCATTGGTGTCATTATTTGTGCTATTGGGTCACGGTATAACAACTATTGCTCAAACGTAGTAAGAACATATATGATCGTTGCAGAGCCTGTTCAGGGAAAGGCGTATAAGGTGTTGTTGAAGGCCTAAGAAGAGGCAATTAATGGACTCAGGTCGGGGAATCCTGTGAGGGATTAGGTTTTTCAAAAGTCATGTGGAGATGCTCAGTTGATCGGCTTGGCCAGTGTTTTGGTCAAGGTCTCAAATGCAAAGTTTGAGGTGGATCACTAAAGATGTTCCAGATCGCATAGGAAGATTTGTTTGCAAAAGATCAAGAAATCATTATATGGCCTGAAGAGCTCATGCGATTAGTACACGATGTTGTATTACTTCATGGTGAGCCAAGTTACAAGAATTGAATGTAACATTTTTTTTATTCACTATCTTGGTGTTTAAATTGTTGGCATTATGCTTGAGCTAGGACAAGCATGGTTTAAGATCAACAGGTTGGCTTAGGTTGTTGGACATTCGTAATGATGAAGGATCTGGGGGTTGCAAAACAATCTTGAGCATGGATGTACATAGATACAGATTCAGATTCGGTATGAATAACATGTAACCGATAAACATCATAATCTTTCTTCAGGTTGATGTCCACGCAATGAAGAAAAGAGTTATATGTCTCATGTATCATGTGCTAGTTTGGTGTATGCGATGAGATGATGAGATCATATTTCACATGCAGTTGGTGTTGTCAGTAGATTCATGGAAAATATAGGTAAAAGAAGTGAAATGGTTAGAAGCACAATGGACTAGGAATTTTGTAAATTGTTGTCAAGGTGGATATTGTTGGATAAAGTGACAACCAATTCCTACGGTTTCTATGTAATTGCCTAACTGAGTAACTAGATTTAATCAGTTCTGTGTAACTATGTGTTTATCCATGTAATCCCATAGAGGCAAAGTGAGCTAAGGTGATCCATGAGAGCAAAGGGGTCTCATCCCTCTCTTAGGCCATCGTATGTAATCTCCATGATTCTTGACCAATAATAATACCCATGCCTTTCCTGGTGGACGTAGCCCACATTTAGTGGGTGAACCACGTATATCTTGTGTCTCTTTGTATGACTGATGTTATGTTTATATGTTATGCATTCTTCTGTTTTCTGTTGTTATATTTTTATGATCTTTGTGGGTTTAAGGCCCAACACACAAGTGGAATTTTTTTACAAAAACATTTATGGGTATTTTTCCGCCATGTATGATAACTAACAACGCATATTTTGAACAACATATAGTACGTGCATTTTTGCATATATTTTCTAGCCACGTTGTCTCATAGATAAGGAAGATATTTTGCGGTTTAAAAGGCATAAATTTAATGGTGAAAACTCAAAAAATTCCCATCCATCATGTCTTTCAAATTTTGATGAATCTATGGCATCAAAAATCAATATTAGAGACTTATTTTGGAGCTGTAAATTGTATGGGGTTTGATAGGTTTTATCGCAAAAATTCCCAACCACTTGTTTCTTTATTTTTCTGCAAATTTATGTATGTAAATTCATCTAGAAGATATGTTTTTGACGCTGAAATCTATATGGGGAAAAGAACTTTCAGTTTATGGTTTGTTGCAGAAATTTCCAGTGGAATAAAGAAGGGAAACAAACTTTGAATTAGGACCATGCTATTTTTTTTTCAATTCCTTTTTCTTAGATCTGAACTTTTCTCTCACGGTTCATCTATGTATTTGTTCAAGGAATCCAATAATTATCTTGCAAAATTTTGTAGAACCATCTCAAACTTGGTTGTATAAAGATGTGATTCATAACAACAAAGAATGCTACTTGTTGGATTATGTAAATTAGCCTCATGAGAGGCGTATTATACATCATAAAAAAAATTATGGTGTGAAAATGGATGTGATTTCCATTTACAGATTGTAGATTTTATACTATCCCTATTCAATAATGGATAGAAAAGTCTTGTGAATACACATGCCAAGCATGGCCTGATATTAAAGATATTGTTTGTTTTCATGAGAACACTACCATATTCAACCATCCATTTATATGTATTACAATTCATGATCATGTTGTTTTTGATGTATCATTCTTTTGGTGGTTCATTGCTAAACACGAGGGAAATATCATGATGTAGATCAAGAGCTAGAATTGTTCCAGTAGCTCTATGATTTCACTTAACTCATGTACTTTTTAATTGTAGAATAGGGGTAGGATGAATAAGGTCTTTAGAGTATGAGTTGGAGAAATAATTTTAACGTTTATAAACATTAGCCAGAGTATTTTTTTTAATAAACATTATCACGGACATGTAATGTGGTATCAAGAGCTAGAATTGTTCCAGTAGTTCTATGATTTCACTTAACTCATGTACTTTTTAATTGTAGAATAGGGGTAGGATGAATAAGATCTTTAGAGTATGAGTTGGAGAAATAATTTTAATGTTTATAAGTATTAGCTAGAGTATTTTTTTTTAATAAACATTATCATGGACATGTAATGTGGTTCTAGGGATGAGATCCTTTACCTACCCCACCACACATTTTCTCTACTTTTGTGACATATTCGAGTAGGAAAATTCAAAGATTTTGAGGTTTCCATGCACTCATGAAGAATACAGGTCCTGATGTTGGAGCCAGTTGTTACCCCTCAAATTGCATGAGGATCACAGGTGTGATTTCAATCACATAATTTAGAGATATGCAAGATGGTAGCTTCATGAGCATGGTAATTACGTTGGTTTTTCTTTATCACCCTAGAGTGGAGTAAATGAATCTATCACCAGTGATAGATTATCATGACTAGGTTTTCTCTTCATGGTTTCATATTGTGGTTGACAGATGATATACTAGCATGTTTGTTGATGGTGATGCTTATGTTGTTCTTGATATCATGCCTAGGTGATATTACTCCTTGTACAATTGTGATGGTGATATGGTGCATCTTAGTGACCATGTATGGTGGAGACACGTAGTATTGATTAAATATGGTAACACACTTTGCCATGGTGAGATATTCCTAGGTGACAACTTAACATTCTCAAAGTGCTAAACATCACCTAAGGGGGTATATATCTAATTATGTTCGTACTTTTGGCAATAGATTATTTCCTAAGTTTAAGTTAGAAAAATAGGGTATTGCATGTTTTAATAATTCAACATTTTCCTAAGTTTTGAGGATGTTTATTAAAATATTACCCTTTAAAGGTAGTGCACCCCAAGTTAAACCTTATATTTCATTGTTATGTCTTATCATTCACATGGTACAAAACCTTATGGAGTGCACCCATTCGTTGGGAACATATGTTGAGGAAAATATTTGATATTTTATGTTATTTTGTATGGTGAAGGTTACCTTGGGTAAATGCTTTATACTACGGATTTAGTGGGAACCACATGTGCCATTTGGAAAATTCAAAAATTTGTTACATGTGTGAGGAATTTTGATGGTGTTCAAAATCATTCACATGGTACAACACCTTATGGAGTGCACCCATTATTGGGGCATATATGTTGAGGCAAACCCTCAATATTTTATATCATTTTGTTGGGTGAAGGTTACCTTGAGTCATTGAGTCATCATGTACTAATATTGGAAATTTAATGGGAGCCACATGTTCCATTTGGGAGATTCATTACAAGTGTGAGGAATTTTAAATCGTTGATTGTTTTTGGGTTTATGGTTTGACAAAAATTATTTTTTTATGAAGTTAATCACCTTTACATATTTGCATAGGGTGCATTTGGGGAAAAAGTTATTTTTATTGCTTGTTGACTATTTAATCATGTGGCCACAATGCACATTCATCAACGGTGCACCTCCCAAAGAATAATATTTTATTTATGGATCAAGATTGTTGATGTTATGTGTTCTTTCCACTATGTCTCATGGTAAAAGAAGGTTATCTCTTGAAGAATCACTTATTATTTTAGCTATACTTGGCATTATTGGAGGGTGCACTTGACACCTTTTGATGTGGCATTCATACTTGAGGTGGTTACTTCTTAAGGAACATTTTTCACACTTGTCGATGCACCTATTGGATCATATTACTATTTTTAGGATTTAGTTGAGGAGTTTCCTTCTAGGAGGAGTATTATTTTATTATCTTATCTCAAGTATCTTGGAGGGAACACTAGGTGACTTGTCAACAAGCCTTTTTCCGGGGATGCATTCTCTCTCTCTTGGAGGTTTCTCTAATATTTTATCATATTTTCTAGTGTACAAAACTCTTTTATTGAGAATTAAGACCATTAGACTTTTCAACTTGAAAGGATAAGAACTAACTACTCCATTATTATATTATTTATTTGACTTTCATGGAGGTAGTTAGGGAAATGATAATATTTTATTTTAAGAGATAAGATGCTCCCTCTATATAAAGGAGTTTTCTCTCCATTTGATGTATGTTGGATTTTGGGTTAGACCACTTTGATCCTAATGGAATAATTATTGGATGTTGTTGACAATACCTTATAGATAATGATGCTCTCTCTCCTTGCTAGGAACAACTTTGACATATGCTTATGAAGTGCTCAAATTGTTAACCTTGACATATGCTTATGAAGTGCTCAAATCGGTCATCATTGCATTGTTAGTTATTGATGCATAATTTCTCTTTACTTGGTTAAATACAAATATAATTATATTCATGATAAAGATAACCTTCATGAATATCAGATTTTGTCTATTTTATTAATCTTTAGTTTTATTTATGTAATTTAGGACAACATGGATTGTTGTAGCTTGTACATTTCAGCATCAATAATGATTTCCCCTCATTAGGATGGCCTCCCATTTAGCATTTATTTGACGCCATTAACACAATGATAAGGCGCTAGTTTTCAATCCATTCATCCATTTTATCTCCCAAATGTATAACATTGTTTTGTTTGAATTTACTCTTTATTACACCTTGCAATTCACTACCTAAATGTCTAGCAATCCTATCGTAGGGAATCCCCCTGATTCAGAGTGGAGCCAATGTAAAGTAGGAAGAGGGCTTGTTTGGTAACATTGACAATCATGTGTAGTTCCTCCAAGGTCTAACTTGCTTTTTAGGACCTTATCTCAAGAGGGTGAGAGTTTGAGAGGTAACAAACACTATTGACTATAGATCACTTAATCATTTAATATCTATTTGCTTAAGGCATATTGGATTAGATCGACATTAGGATGATCTTGGGTACCCCTCAACAATATATAGTCCAATTCATCTAAATATGGCCTCAAGGTTCTTTTTCATCCTAATTAGGGACTTGATTGTGAGGGATGATACTTAGGTGGGGGGTGATACTTGGGTTTATCATATGGCATCATGGGTTATAAAGAAATAAACTAATATTTAAGAATAAATATATATGTCTTCAAACAATACAAAAGGTAAACAACTCAAATCTCATCCAATTTTGTGAAGGCATGATCCTCTCAGAATATTCAGGGGATAAGAATGTTAAAGCTACACTAGAATTTTGGAATTTCTTTGACCAAATGTTTAACCAGATCTCATGCTTTACTTCTTTTATTATAGCTTGTGAAGTAAGGTGGATACCTCCATTTGCTCGCTTTGTAATACTCAATTATGACAAAGCATCACTGGGTAATCTTAGATTGTGCTAGTTTTGAAAACATAATAAGAAATGGGAAGAGATATCCCATCTTCTGTTATTCCAATAACATAAAAATATACACGCATAACCATGTCATCTAAATACTTGGTTTTTTATATGGCTTGGGTATGCCCAATTACTTTAGCATTTTTTTTAAATTATTGAGGAAACTCATGACTTATTATTAGAGGTGTGAAAGAGGTGTGATAGGTAATCTGGGGAGAACAAGAATTAAAGTATTCATCCAATTGGCGAGTTTATGACTAGTCCCTCATCTTCAAATTTGCATGCTCCAAAATTTATTTAAGATACAAACATCCACACTAAGGACAATGAGGTATAACTTGGGAATTAATTTGCAATGAAGTATCTAGAAAGTCTAGAATTTTATGGTTTCTATTGTATTGTAGCACAATTTCATGGCACTTAAGCAAAGCACATTTAATCCTTAAAAACCAAGAGCTTTGTTTTAACTTATATTTATCTTTCACATTTTCATTTGAATTGTTAATCGCTATGAGTTTTAATATCTGTTGATCTCACTTGAGGAAGTTACTAAGATGTGTTGGTCTGACTTAAGAAAATCATTATGAAAGTAATGATCATGTGTAACTTATTTTTTACATAACTATTTTATTGGAGAATACCAGCATAGATCCATTTTAAGTCTAAATCTATTAAGTATCTAGAGGGATCAAATTCCTTGAGGTGTACATTTTTTATGATTTAATTCCAAGTTATGTCTTAATTCATTCATATTAAATGATAAAAACATTACTCCTTGATAAATTTGATCTCTCTAAATGCTTGATAAATCCAAATTTAAGATGGACCTATTTTTATTTTATTGTTTAATTTTTATGTAAAATTTAAAATTAAGTTAACACATGTTGTTAAATAGATAAATAATTACGTTACTCTCACTACAATATACTATAATGATATATCTATGTTATGAAAATAAGTTGGCATACAACACATGGTGAACTAATTTAATATATTAAAATATTTAGATTTGGCCTTAGGGTCTCTTTCTACCAAATTTTCACTACCACATATAATTATGTAATTATGGAAGCTATCAACACAATGATACTATCTTTGTAATATTTCCTTATTAGCAGTGGGATTTTGGCTTTAAAGGTATTTATGAGACTACCTGTTGCAGCATTGGGTTTCTATGTCTGTAACGGAAGTCCCTCTCTCTTCACAATTAATAGGGTGTTACAACCTTCATGTAGTTGCAGCTCACAAGGTATTTGCAACTTCTACTACAACACAGAACCACATACACGCGTAGCTCCACTCATGGAAATTGTCAATAAACAACAAAACAAATATAATAACCAAGGATAACTCAACCCAAAATTTTAATAGAAAAGAATCGAAAGAAGCTTTATTGTTTTTCATGACAAGAATTTACAAGCTTATGCACCATAATAGAGCTACACATATAGTTATGGTTTCTTCCATTACCAAACAATCATTAAATTCCTCTCCCATCATAATCTATTTTGCTTCTGCAAGAGACAGTCTAGTCTCTTCTCATCATTTCCAAAATGCTTTCTCGTCCCCCTTTAGCTTCTAGGCCACAGGCCATGGAAGCCTCTTGACTACAACACTTCTTCGATCTGCTCCCCAAAGTCATCCTTTGAGTATTTTCCCAATATTTCTTTCTCCTCAATGCATACCTTATTTATTCTTATAAGAAGATTGTTCATCTTCAACTTCTCATGTGCTCATTTAACTACCAACACCTATAACCCTTCATTTTCCACTTCTATAATTGTCTTATAGCAGCCACCGTTCTAATTCCCTTGACTGTCAGGTGGCAGCTCAACTTTCTTAGCCTTAAATTACTCATGTTGACCCCACAATTAATCATCTCCACAACAAGTTTGAATCCTTTGAATTCTAGTTCTGCAATACTGAATGAGAGTTCTTCAAGGCGATACGATCTGCAACCAACACCCCTTTCTATGGCTACTTCCACGCAATTTGTAGCGTGCTTCTGCAACAATCGTTCCAACATCCAACTCAATTCGGAAACATTTCCTTATTACTCATCAAGAATCCACAACCCATATGCCTTTGAACTCCATAACCACTCAATGCTTATGTTGCAATTTCTAGCCACATCTCCAGAATGACCTAATCCTACTGCATCAGAATACCTAGGTTAATGAAAACATGCCATCGTGCTTATGAGGTAACCTCGCCAATACAACTTCCAACATTTCCTTCCCTTTTCTATATACTTCAACTCTACAAGAAATATAATGCATCATCGTACTATTGTTATCTTCATGCTCATTGTTGCATATCCACCTGCAACAATACACTCGTGGAGATCCCAAATTTCCATTCTCCTTTCTTCTATATCTCATCAAGTGCCACTACTGTCATCTCTTCCTCACTTCAAAAAGTACCTCTCATGTGCTGCCAGTCATGCATTACTTGCACGTCTTGAATTGAGTCAATGTCCCCACAGAGATATTCCAATACCCTTTTCATGCAACATACCGACGTGTGATAAGGGGCACTCAAATCGCCCCGGTATTCTGGTGAGTGGTTTTCCGGTGAGACATAGTTCCACCCTCTTTTGGTTTTTTTTTGGAATTTCGACGATCTGGGTCGTTTTAAAATGGGCCAAAACCCCTGGGGCACAGATCCATGGCATAGTTCCGCAGTAAATGGGTGGAACTACGATTCTACCAGTTTTTATAAATGAATCTAGGGAACGAATCGCCGGAAAAGCGGGACGATTTGAGTGCCCCTTATCCCAAGCCCAACATACCAAGTGCATACTATCCATTTAAATTTGATAGTACTTGGTTACTTAATGAGTCTTTCGAGCAGTTTGTTAAGGAGCTTTGGCTCAATTCTAATATTAGTATGGACATCAATCCGGTTGATAGGCTTTGTCTAAAGTTAAAAGAGCTCAAGGGTAAGGTCTCTCAGTGGATTCACCAGAGAAATAAACTTGATAGAAAGGTGCTTATTGATGTTGAAGCTAAGTTACAGTTTCTCTATTTATCCAACTTGGAAGCTCCATTGGATACTAATGATTTTGAATTGCTGAAACGTTTGGAAGTTGAAAAGGAGAACTTATATTTGATGGAAGAACGGGAGTGGCGGTTGAAAAGCCGTGCACTCTGGGTTCAATCTGGAGATAAAAACTCTATATTTTTTCACACTTTTGCATCAGCTAGGAGAAATACTAATACCATTTGGAAGATTGTCAATCAGGAGGGTGCTAAAGTGATTGGTGAAAAGGAGCTCTAGGAATTGGCCATCAAACATTTCTCTGATATCTACAAAGATGACAAAGGTTGTGATCTTCTCTCACAATTACATGTGGCTAGACTTTTTCCTCATTTCTTTGATGACGATGAGGTGACAGAGATGAATTATGAGGTTACTCTAGAGGAGGTTGAGAGTACACTCAAGCTGTTTTCAAAGGAAAAAAGCCTAGGACTGGATGGATGGCCTGTCGAGCTTTTTCTACACTTCTTTGATTTTATGGGTAATGATCTATTACAAATGGTGGAATTCACTAGAATGCAGGGATACATTTCGGGAGCTTTGAATTCCACATTCCTTACACTTATCCCGAAGGTGAATGATCCGAAGCCTTATGTGGATTTTAGACCCATTGCACTTTGTAATCTTGCTTACAAAGTGGATTCGAAAATCATTGCGGGGAGATTGAAGCCTGTTTTATCCAAACATATATCCCCTGAGCAGTTCGGCTTTCTACAAGACTATCAAATCCACGATGCTGTTGGTATTACACAGGGCTTCTGCATACTATTAAGACTAAAAAGATGAAGGCCATTATTCTAAAAATGGACCTAGAAAAGACCTATGACAGGGTTAGTAGGGATTTCCTCAAAATTTTATTGATATAAATTGGTGTTCCTGCTATTGCAATTAGATGGATTATGACATGTGTAAACACGATGAATATTTCTGTATTGGTCAATGGGGCACCTACTACTTTCTTCAGCTATTCGAGAGGCATCTGACAAGGCTGTTCTTTATCTCCATTGTTGTTTCTGTTGATTATGGATGGACTTAGCAAGCTTATCAAGAAGGCACAGTCGGAAGGTATGATTGAAGGCTTAAAAATCTCTAAAGACTTGTCTATCACACATGCTTTGTTTGTTGATGATGTTTTACTTGCTGGGACTGATTCGGTAGAAGAATGGAAGGATTACCAGAATATTATCAATATTTTCTGCAAATCCTCTGGCATGAAGGTCAGTCTGCATAAATCCTGTTTATATGAGAATCTTATTGGCAATTATTTGATCAGAGTTATCCAGCCGGTGATGCCCTGCAACTGCTGCAAACTGTCTGATGGTTTCACTTATCTAGGTTTTTATTTGAAACCTAATAGATATCTTATTAATGACCAAATATCCCCTATATTAGTCTTGTTTGGTGGTTGAATGCCTTTTCGATATGCACCCTATAATAATAAGATATTAAGGCCCTAGTTTCCTACCATTACCATGGTCATGGCATTTAGACCCATTGTGAGTACTCAAAGCCTCATATTGGAACATAGTTCCCTAATTAGAAGTGAAATGTCCCCTAAATAGGTATATTGTGGTGGTTTAATACCTTTCTCATCTCTGTGGAGGAAAAGAAGCTTCCTCTAGGTCATAATTCATAGGTTTCCTCCATTAACCATGGTAATGGACTTGAGACACATCCATTATGCTCAAAATATCCTCATGGAACTCGTCCTCACATTAGGACAAGAAACCCTATAGAGAAATCTTGTCTGATAGTTAGAGGCTTGATTCATGGCACATGGTCCCTAGAAACTTCCCTTATGGTATACATGGGATAAATTTCATCCCTCGATCATGGAAAAGGCCCTAATACCCATCCTTAGACCTAAAACCCTCCTAATGGAATGCATATATCCAATTGGATTTAACAACAATCCCCTAAAAAGGTCATGCATGTTTCTTTTTGGCCTCATTTAGAGATCTTGAGTCGTAGAATCTTGCATTAGATCCTAAGGCCTTAGGTTCCTCATCCACCCTTGGTGTGGTCTTGGAATACCATCCCTAGTGCTCAAAACCTTCAAATGGCACCCATTTCCCAATTAAGAATCCAAATATCCCCTAGAGAGGTTAGGTTTGGTGGCTTGAGGCCTTGTTGATGGCCCTTAAGCTTTATAAGCTTACCTTAGTGAACAATGCATGTGTTTCCACCACTAAACATGGTTAACCTCCCATGACCCGTCTGTTGTGCTATGGGATCGATACCCCAACTCGTAGGCCAAATATAGCCTAGATAGAACTTATACGGTTGTTCGAGCCTTTGTTCATGGCACTTGAGCCATAAAAGGATTATTTAGATCACAAGGCCGTTTTTCCCTTCCTTCACCATCGTGAAATCCAAAAAACCCATTTATCATGATAAAAACCTCATAAAGACACTAAAATCCCCACCTAGATGTGAAAGATCTCCTAAAGATCATGTGTGGTGGTATGAGTAATTGTTAAAGGCTCTTAACCATCTAGCCTTAATTTTGGGAGTTAGGCATGAGTTTCCTCTATCAAGCATCGAAAAACCTTCTGATCCACCATTGGTGATCAAAACCTCTTGATGGTGCTCATATTGCCACTTGGAGGATAAAGATCCATATAGAGATCATGTGTGGTAGTTTGAGGCCTTCTTTGAATTGATATTATGCCATAAAATGTTCCTTTAGGCCCTAATGGCCTAATTTCCACCCATTCTTTGTGTTGAAAACATGCTAATGGCACCCATAACAGTATTTGGAGAAAAAAGATCCATTACATAGGTTTTTTTGTGTTGATTTGAGGCCTCATTTATCTCTCTTAAGATTTAGAATATTTCATTAGGGCATAAGGCCCCACTTTTCTCCCATAACCATGTTCAATTACCCAAGAACCATCCATGACCTATATATCGTAATCGTTCACTCAAAGGAAAAATATACCATAGGGAGGTATGTGGGGTGATTCAATCCAGTGTTCATGGCCCTTAAGCCCTAATTAAGGGGTGAAGACCCAATGATCCTTTGTGTTAAAAAATAAACTAAATACATGATTGGGTGAGGAGATGCAATTAAAAACCACATAGTTCCATATCATGGATGCAAAATGTATCACATCACACATGCCATATGAAACCCATCAGAACCTCATGGATGAGTTCCATGTCGTGCATGTGATATGCAACTCATCGATGAGCCTCTGATGTGTTGCATTTCATATGCACGATGTGTATATTTCACATGTGCGATGTTCACATTTCACTTATGCAATGTAGTCCATTTCATGTGTGTGATATGGAACAATAGTTTTAAACCCTCAAACGTCCCTCTCCCATAACCATTCCACCCTTGCATGTTTCCTCTGCAGTGACCGTGTAAATAAAAAGAGACCGTAAGATTCATTTTGTGGACATAATTTTCCCCTTCATCCACCTCTTCAGTTTCCAATCAGTAGGTAAAGTATACAAGTCAAGCTTGTTTTGTTCGTCGATTTTCAAAACAAGGGTTTTGTTCAATAGGAGGCAATGTACATTTTGGATTTATGGATCCAATATTGGAAATCATGCCTTGAGAGCATGTGGACATCATGGTCACATAGGCCATGCCCCAAAAACTTGCAACAACTTATGGTACTCAAAAATGTTGCTCCATTAAGCTTTTATGCCTTGGGACAAATTTGCCACTAAAAATTACAACTAAACATAAAATGAAATCGGGACTTGGATTGATGAACCGTTGAATCCATTGGGTTCCTGTAAGTCAATTATAGTTGGGGTTCCCCTCTCATGTGGGTCCCAACACTCACAACTTTTTTTATTCATTGATTTTCAAAACTAGGGTTTTGATCGATAGGAAGAAATGTACATTTTGGATTTATGGGTCCAATATTGGAAATATTTCCCTTAGAGCGTGTGGATATCACGGTCACATAGGAATTTCCAAAAAAAACTTATAGCAACTTACAGTAATAAAAAATGTTGCTCCATTAATTTTTTATGTCCTCAAACAAATTTGCCAAGAGTTCTTGAATGAGTTCAGGATACAAATTGCAACTGGATATAAAATGAAAACCAAGACTCGAAATGATGAACCATTGAATCCATTGGATTTAGGGCAGTGGATTATAGGTGGGGTACCCACCACCCATGAGTCCCAAGGTGCGAATATTGTTTTATTTGTTGATTTTCAAAACCAGGGTTTTTCTCAATAGGAGGAAATGCACATTTTGGATTTATGGGTTTAATATTGGAAATCATGTCCTGAGAACTACGATGGAAATCTAGAACTAAATGGTGAATGGTAGAGATGAATGATGAGTGATGGTAGTGAAAAATCCCACATCATTGTTTCAATGATGCTCAATTTTTTGAATATAGAGATTATTGGTTGAATATGTTTTGAAAGGTCAATAATGTGAAACAAGTACCAAGGATCAAGCTTCTCAACTCTAGGCTTGTTTCTTTTTTTCCATAAACATTTCCTTCATAAATCAACCCTATAATAAAAGTAATTGTGTCATAGTGTAGCTTTGGGGTAGTACCAATAGTAGTTGCTTACAATTAAGAGAAAATTACTCATGTTGCTAGTCCACACAAGGACATTGTCTTAATATCGTTGAGTATTCTATTCCCTTGTGTAATTTGTTATCCATATTATGAGTTGTGTATGAATTATGAATCAATGTTGAATCATGGTGTGTGCATGGTAAAGTGAGATTTTCTATTTTCTATTTGGATTTACCTCTTTACTCCCAAAGCAATATATATATGTGTGTGTGTGTGTGTGTGTGTGTGAATTTTTTATTAAGTGTTTGGACTTACCTTCAATGTTTGTTGTGGGTATCATCCATAAAATGAGAGGAAGTACCTAGGGGTTTTCCGTAGAAATTGTAACATGCAAAATAAAATTATATAAAAAATTAGGTTTATTAATGGAAAAAACTATTATTGATTTGATGCTTGAAATTTTTTATGTGAAATGAAGTGTGTAAATATTAATGGAAATCATTGAATGTTGTAAGTGATTGGAAATTGTTGGTATTATTAGTGTAGTTTTAATGTGTGGCAGAGTTAAGGAAAATAACACATATTCAAATCAAATAAACAATATCATAGCATCATACATAAACGTCAAATAAACAAAAACCCTATAATAATAGAGAAATCAATGTATCTATATTCAAAATTGGTCAAACTATACATATTTTCCAAAATGGCTCATCATGCCTAAGATACATAAGGGAAACTCATGCCCAGACATGAAATAATGACACCTCATTCCCTAGGAATAAAATGGAACCTTGTGCCCAAAATTATAATATCATGTCTAATATACACAATGGATGGGTCTATTGAGAGTGTTATATTTTTTGCATGTAAATTTATAGTCAAAGTCAATAGTTGACTGGTTGCAAGTCTACTGGAATAGAATTCGACAGATGGTAGAATTTTGGTTGACGAACCAACTAGTATAGACAACTGATAGTCGATAATAATTGGTCAATGGGGAATTTGATGAGAACAAAGCAGCAATGAATTCAACAAACACTTGGATGACGAGAAAATGGGCGTCCGACAATGGTTTCCTCAGTTAAGTGAAATGTAACATAATAATTGTATTCAGTTAGGAAGTTATGGACCACCATTAATGAGTAGTTAGCCATAAGTAACTTGGGTGCCACAATCTAGTGTATGTATTGCATATATAAATATGATGTAAAGTAGAAGGTTATGTAGGATGTATGAGACACAAGAGGGTGAGAAGTATTGTAGTGTATCAACTAGATTGTGTTGGTACTGTACAAGTGTAGTGATTCCATGCTTGAACTGTATAAATATTGTAAATCATTGTTGTAAACATTGGATTAAGTGTGTTTCTATTAAATGAGTGGTAAATATCACTAGTTTGGTGGTTTTCTGTAGCAGAGGGGTTTCTAGGGTAATTTTTGTCTACTAGATGTGTGACTGTGTTTTGTGCCATTGTTAATTGTGTTATGTGTTTAACTATAAGAATCATCATGCATGCTCATTGTAAAAGGTATTAGAGCCCAACAGTTGGTATAAGAGCTATATTTGGCTTCAAGGGGATGTCTTTGTTGCTAAGGGTGCAGCTTAGTCCTGGATCCATTTAATACCTAGTTTCAGTGGGAGTTCTAGAACGACTGATTCATAGTTGATAATGGCCAACAATTCGAGGATAGAAATTTAAAAGTTTAATGGAATGAATTTTGAGCTTTGGAAGCTTAAAATGGAGGATCTCCTAATGGATCAAGAACAATGGGTTTCTCTTTACCTCTAAACCACTTCAACTAGTATGTCAAAGGAATCTTGGCACAAAATCATTAAGAAAGCAAGGAGTACTATCTGACTTTGTTTATTAGACTCTATATTGTTGAATCTCGTGGAAGAAGACACTACAAAGAAGCTATGGGAAAAGTTAGGAAACTTGTACCAGTCGAAATATATGGTTAACAAGTTGTTTCTTCAAAATAAGTTATAACTTCTGAGGATGAGTGAGGGTGACTTAGTTACGAAGCATATGAATGTGTCCAACATTGTGATTAGTCAATTTTTGTCCATGGATATTAAAATTACTGAGTATAAATGTACCAGTCTGTTGTGTTATTTTCCAGACTCATGGTATAGAATGGCCATGGCTATTGGGAGCAATAATACCACATTGAATATAGATGATGTGGTTGCATCTCTATTGTCAGAGTATAAGAGATGAAAGAACATTGAAGGATCAACCCACGACACCTTGATAGGGGGAGATCAAATAGTCGATAGAGGAAAAGGAAAATCCTATAATAGAATATCAAAGTCAAGGGAAAGATGTAAGACTAGATCTAAATCTCCCGGTCTTAAGAGGAGAAAATGATGGAAATGTTGAAAATTTGGGAATTATAAGCAATAGTGTAAGTTGACAGAATTCAAGAAGAGAAAATGATTTGAGGAATCACAATCGAATGGAATTAAGCCTTCGAATATTGAATAAAAGAGACGTCTATTTGGCCTCAATGAGTACATAGTCAGATCATGATTCTTATTTGATTGAATCATGTGCATCATTTCATATGACACCATGTAGAGAATGGTTCTGTGAATATGAGAATTTTGATGATAGTGATGTTCTACTAGGAGATGATTCACTAACTAGGATTGTCAGACGAGGCAAAGGTTGATTGTTATTAAAAGAAGGAAGGAGAGGAACTCTTCTAGGTCTGCTGCATATCCCATTTTGGTTTGAAACCTAATGTTTGTTAGTAAGATGGGGAATGTAGGTGTGGAATATATATTGATAAATATATGTACAAGATGATGTGAGGAGTAATGGTACTAATGAGAAGATTCCAGACGAGAACATTGTACAAGCTATTGGGAAGAACAAACACCAATGGATGTGCGACTACAATAGTTCGTGAATCCGATGATATAGCTTCGTATCCAGTAAAATCGATCATGGTATGGCATCAACATATGGGACACACTAGTAAGAAATGACTTTATTCTATGCATGATAAAGGTATGGTCAAAGGTCTCCCTGATTTTTCTAAAGAAGTAGACTTCTATGAACATTGCATTTATGGTAAACAGATTCGTCTAATTTTCTCATCCAAGGTTACTAGGGCCAAGGAAATACTAGAGTTAATATGTTGTGATGTGTTTCGATTAGTATTGAGTACATCACTAGAAATATCACATTATTATGTGTCTTTCATATATGATTTATCTAGAATGACATGGTTGTATTTCTCGAGGAAGAAATTTGAGGTCTTTGACAAATTTCAAGAGCTCAAATCTCTTGTAGAAAATTAGACTAGCAGAAAGATCTAGGTGATGAGAAATTAATATGGAGGAGAATTCTATGGTAGGGTGTTCAACTAGTTCTATAGAAAACATGGTATAGATCAACAAAACACAACTCCATACATGCCTCAACAGAAATCAAGGAGCATGCTCAGTGGTATAGGTATGACACACAAGTTTTGGGAAGAAGCAGTCGACTCAGCATGTTACCTAGTAAATAGGTCATCATCAATGAATCTGGTCAACAGGACTCTAGATGAGGCATGGGATGGTATAAATACCTCTATTGTACACCTTAGAGCCTTTGGGTGTGATTCCTTTGTGCATATACCAAAGGAGAAAGGAAGCAAACTCAACGACAAGTGTGAGAAACGTATCTTCATTGGATATAAGGATGGGGTGAAAGGGTATAAGTTGTGGCATCATGTCAGAAGGAAGGAAGTTTATAGTAGAGATGTGATCTTCATAGAATTAGAGATGTGATATTTAGATAAGTCAGAGGTGCTTCTAGGGATGAAGAGGTTAGAAGAGAAAGGAAATAGAAAAGAAATATTTTGAAATGAAAGACGAAAACTTGTGCTCAAATGAGTCAATTGAATTCGATGAAGAGGTGGAACTACAGACTATGGTCATCAGGAAGTCTAGTTGAGCAAAACAACAACCCAAAATATATTTTCCACTATGCATATGTTCTTCTTAAGTATTATATTCTTCCATTGAATATCCGAGGTCGGTAAAGGAGGTGATCGAATTAACAGAGGGTAAAATCTGGAAAAAGGCCATGGAAGAAGAAATGGAGTCCTTGAGGAAGAATAAAACATGGGATCTGGTGGAATTACCAAATGGAAGGAAACTCATCATCAGTAAGTGGGTATTTAATAAAAAGATGAATGCAATAGAACAAGTCGAGAAGTAAAATGCTTGACTAGTAATAAAGGGATATTCCCAAGTCGAGGGAGTCAACTTTGGTGAAATTTTCTCTCTTGTTTCTAAATTAACTTCCATAAGGATACTAATGCCTTTAGTTTCAAAATATGATCTTGAGATAGAACAAATGGATATAGAGACAACATTTCTTCATGGTGATCTTGAAGAAGAAGTTTATATGAAGTATCTTGAGGGTTTCATAGTGAAAGGAGAGGAGGAGTTGGTCTACAAGCTCAAGAAGTCTCTCTATGGTTTAAAGCAATCACCTAGGATCTGGTACCAAAATTTTGATAGTTATATTCAAAAGTTGGGGTTTATGAGAAGTATAGTTAATTACTGTGTGTATGGATTCAATAAATTCGGTGAACACTTCATATATATAATTTTGTATGTTGATGACATGTTGTTGGTTGGAAATAATATGGATCTAAAAAAGGAGTTAAAATCATAGTTTCCCTCCAAGTTCGACATGGAGGATCTTAGTGCAGCTCATTTCATTCTTGGAAATGAAATAAAGAGCGATTGAGAAGATAGGAGGCTCTGGTTAAGTCAAAGTAAATATGTTTAGATAGTTCTGAAATGTTATAACATGCAAGAGTGTAAACTGCTCAAGGTCCCTATTCTTGTAGGAGTTAAGTTATATGTTGAACAGTGTCCTAAGACACATAAATAAATAGAGTACATGACACATGTTCCCTATGATAGTGTTCTATGTAGTTTGATGTATGCAATGGTATGTACCCAACCTGAGAGTTCCCATGTGGTGGGACTATTGAGTAGATGCATGTTGACATATGGAAAGGAGCACTATAATATAGTTAAGAGATTTTCATGTATTTTTGTGGCACAACAAATTATGCAATATGAAACCAAGGAAACTTAACCTGGAATCAACAAGAAAATATATGTACATGGTTTTTTCGACTCTAATTGGGAAAGAGATATCGACCACAGACAATTGACTAGTGGATATATTTTCAAGTTATTCATTGGAGCAGTCAGTTGGATGAGTGGAAGGAAGTCCGTTGTTGCACTATCAACTACTGAGGCTGAATACAATGAATCCATTCATATAAGCAAAGAGACAGTTTGATTTCATAGATTTTGTCCATGGTTTGGTTTTAACATGAAGGTATTAGGTTTGATTGTGATAGTCAAAGTGCAATATTCCTAGAAAAGAACCTTGCATACCATTCAAAGAAAAATCATATTGATGTGCAATATCACTTTGTGAGAGACATTGTGGAAAACTAGAAAGTGTTGTTGGAAAAGGTAGACATTGTGAAAAACATTGCAAACTCATTGACCAAGTTTGTGAGAAAAGAAAAGTTTACTTAGTGTAGGGAATCAATGGGCTTGTTACCCCTGCCTAAGTGAACTAAAATTCTGAAATATTATATGTATGAAAAGAACAAAACAAGTGGAAGAATTTTGGGTGTGTTACTATTGTTGCATGTAAATTGACGGTCGAAGTTGATAGTTGATTGGTAGCACATCGATTAGAATAGAAGTTGAAAGAAGGTAGAATTTTGGTCAATGGACCGACTAGTACAGTTGACTAGTAGTTGATCATGACTGGACGATAGGGAAGTGGATGAGCACGAAGAAAGAATGGATTTGATGAACACTTGGACGGAGAGAAGCTCAATGGGTGGTCAACTATGGTTGACTCAGTCAAGTTGACTGTAAAAGAATAACTATATTCCTTAGGAAGTTATGGACCACCTTTAATGGGAATTTAACCCTAACTAACTTGGGTACCAAAATCTAGTGTATGTATTACATCTATAAATACAATTTAAGGTAGAAGGCTATGTAGGATGTATCAGGTGACAAATATTGTAGCGTACCAACTAGACTATGTTGGTACTATACAAGTGTAGTGATTTCATGCTTGAGCTGTAGCAATCTTGTAAATCATTGTTGTAAGCAATAGTTTAAGTGTGTTGATAATAGATGATTGGTAAAGCTCATTGGTTTGTTGGTTTTCCATGATAGAGGGGTTTCTAGGGTAATTTTTGTGTACTGTGTGTGACTATGTTTTCTACCAGTGTTAATTATGTTATATGTTTAACTATAAGAATCATCATGCGTGCTCATCATAAAAGATATTAGATCCCAACAAGGTCATTGACCCTTTCCACCCTCATCACTAACATGTGCATCCCCAAATATGATCTTCCTCCTCTTAGAGATGGAAGCAACTCGATTCTTCATATGTCTTGGAGTTGTACACCTTTCTTTCAAGTGAATTTTTTTTCCATGGTTCTATAAATTAACATATAGAAAATGACACTTTAGAATTTCATAAAGAAAACTCATTATAGATGGGGGTGCAAGTCATGAGGGTGTTTCCCTTCTTCATGTCCCTAATTGATCTCTGATGCCTCCCTACAAGAGTTTCAAGAATCAATGAATGAAGTTTAATCAAAATGCCTAAAATCAATTCCATTCATGTTGGATAAACAATTCATCAATTAATGATCTCACCGTGAATAAATATGGAAATGGCAAAGATTAAACAGGAGGTGGAGAACTTGAATAGGAAACTTGATATGAGGGAACCATTAGTGAAGGGTCAGTATGTGCGGGTGCAGTGAATGTAACTATATGTGCTACCACAAGGAAAGTAGGGGTAGGTTGGATGGGTGTGGCCATGGTGGATGCAATATGATGGGATGAAGAAGGGTGGGAGATTGAACCCACAATGGATGTGTTGGGATTCCCAATAGGGCACACAATCAAATTGAATAACACAAATCCAAATACACAAGAGATAGATAAGTGTGAGATCATTTTATCATTAACATATGTACATATAAACACATTAAGTATGACTCTTGGATTCGAAATTCCAAGGTGTCTCTTGGACTCTCAATGACTTTTCACATTATTTTTCTCATAAATGTGAATAGTAAATAATAATATAATAATATTTCATAACCCAAACGGATTGTGTTTCCAACATTACCCCCTTAATCTAAAGGGGTGTATGTGATTCCAAGCAGAGAGATAAAATATGGAGTTGCAAATGGATAAAAGTGCTCTCTAGATTAAAAGGCTAGTAGAAGCTAATGCCTTCTACTAAATAGGTGGTTTTTAGATGACCAAAAACTATAGAACCTAGGGATCACTTCGGTTATGGCTCAGTGGTTATCTAGAACTTTGCTCTGACTCAATTTCTCACTTAGTGTTTCTCTCTAGAACTTGGCTCTAGGGATCAATGGTTCCTTGTGGAAATGGTGGTTTAAGGACCACCATAGACTGATGTCCAGTAGAAGCAACAAGAAGTTGAAGTCTTCTACTAAATGGGTGGTTTTGGGATGACTACAAACCAAATCAAGCTCAGTGGAACATGGATCTAACTCAGGTTCAGTGTTTCATGTTTGACTCTGGCTAGGTGTCTCTAGCCAGAGGCTATGGAAACTAGCACAAGGATCTGGATATGGCTCTGGCACTGATTCAAGATTGCTTTTTCTCACTCGCTTATTTATGACTATCATTCAATCCCCCATATCAAGAACAAGGTGGGGAGAAGAAGATATCTCAATTCCAAGATGTGTCATTACTCATGAACAAACTCACTGGTATGGCATATATATCTTCTTGGTTGTTGATAACCATTGACAATAAGCATTCCACCCATAGTGAATCTTCTCTCTTGCAATTTTCTTTAGAATGAATCATATTTTTGAAGAATGGGTATGCTTTCCACAATGCTTACAAGGGTGATTATGAAAAAAATGATCTTTCATATGGCCTACTCGATCACAATGTTGGAATTTCGACCTCTGAACTAGAGTAGATGAAGATGAACTTTCTTTTAAGAACCCAACACTTTGAAATTATATTATCTTGGAGTAATCAGGAAGGTGAACAATCACATCCTTGTTGTATCCAAGACTTGATTTGTGCTTGTTATGTACAATTGCTTCCCAAGGTCTAACGATGGGCTTGGGAAGAACAAGAAAAACCTCTGTATGCATAAATTCATCTTCATTTTCTTTCGATTTTGAAGTGGATCCATTTATTTGATTATGTGTTTCTGAACACATGGCATCATTTTGTAGGTTGTTGAAAGGAATCATAAATAAGATTGTTCTGAACAAGAACAAGTTGAGAATGTATTTCTTCTTGTAGGACCTCTAACTCAAGTTGAAGAAACTCATGAAGTGTGTCTTGTGATTCTTGTACACAATTTCAAATATTAGTGATAGTAGTCTTGTGGACCATGACAGTGTTTTCGACAGAAGAGAGAAGTACAGTGTTCAGTAACGCTACCAAACCATTGATCAAGCCATTAATAAACTGAAGACTCACTCAAATAAAGAATGGATTCTTGCAACTCCACCCTTATACAAACAATACTCAACAATTGAATTTCTAGACTCAAGAAGATGAAAGGGTGTCATATAAAATCGAGAATGCATCCAATTACAAATAATCCATAGGAAACAATTGCAAGTGCAAAAAATAGAATTTGCAAGTTTCAAAATGAAATGTGAAACAAGATTGGTATTTAAAAAAGAATGATTTACCTCCAAGTCCTTTGATGATTTAGGATGATCAGCTGACATGCCAAGGCCATGCGACAAAATTTCCACCAATTTTTTCTATAACAATGTATTTGAGATGCTCCTTGTAATCCCCGATGACAATCTCTATGGAGACATTGGCATATGTTGCACCATATCCAATATCATGATTTTCTTCTTTATCATTCTCATTATACAATGACAGATATGAATAGCCATATTTTTTGCAAAATAATAAACTTGGAAGACCCTTGTTTAGCTTGTTTAATGCCATTATAAATTCTTAGTTAATTTCACTGATAGGAAACCACAAGGATCATATGTAGCAATTAAATTCAATGTGATGCAAATAGCGACTAACATAGAGGCTTACAATACATCAGCAACAAATCTTCCAATTGAAAAATAGAGGGAACTATATTTTTCACCACACCTTAACCTGTCATGTGCATCACACCAATGCTCACAAAAGGAGACCATTAGTAATGATGAATCTAGTCCTTTCCTTTGCAATATAGACCAATCATCCAATCCAATAGTCCAATGATATGCGATATTCAAATGAAATGCATAAATGTATCAATTATACCATATTATAGTTGGGGTACCTTCAAGGTTCAACTCATCATAATATTATATGCCAATGGAAATAATACCAATGTTACAAAAAATACCAATATTCACACATTTAGTGGCAATGTGATGCCAAAAAAATGATACATGTTTTCAAACATTCAATGGTAATGTAAAACACAACACCCAAAAACAATACATAATGCCAAAAAATAATACGCAACACCAAAAGAGTGATAGCAGTCTCATTGGAAGCCTACAAATATTCATTGTTAGAACTATAGATGTAGCTAAACTAGCTTACCTATATTAGCAATCAATAACATATCACAGTAAATAAGAACAAAAAGAGAACAAGGAAAAGAGTACACCAGATATACGTGGTTCACCCAATTGTGCTACGTCCACGGGAAGGTTGTCTTCTATTATCTCCAGAAATATCCTTCAATCTTACAAGAGAGCAACTATAAATAACCCCAATACAAATATAGCAGAGCTTGGGATCACAAACCATGTGTCAATACTATCTATGAACATATACCACTTTATCACTTGTTGTATCTCAGTACTTTCCTACAACTCATGATGTGACTCCCTTGACCCTATTATATACCAAGATATGTGGAGGAATTACTCTCGCATATTGCATGTGGGATAATATAATTCTCAATAATAACATCTCTTTATATAATTATGGATATCAAGAGTATACTTTACCATAATGTATATGGGATAAATTTATTACTATTTTACATAAGATTGTGGATAACTTTTGACATAATACAAAGACATTATTACCTTCCAAGGAATATAATTAATATATTCCAACACTCCCCTTTAATAATGGCTAGAATAAAATCCCACACTAACAATAAGGTATGAAGGAGTCATTACTACTCCCCCTTTATGACAACTTCCATAATATCCATAAGCTGCAAAATGGAATTTGATGAAGAACAACCGCTTCTCACTGAATCATGAAATTGAACACGAACCAGGTTGTATGATGAATTACCAACAACAAGATTCCCAAATCTAAAGAGAATCCTTCATGGCTACTAGATCCAACAACAAGGTGTTGAGAACATGTGATGCAATCCAACAACAAGGTGCCTAGATCACCACAAGAATCATCACAACCATAACTGATAGCTGAAGAAATCTGATATAACATCTACACTAACATACAGATACCTTATGATGGATGATACAACATAACATGTGGCTAAGAACACCACAATAGTGTAAAAACATACCTAGATGGCCATTACACATGCGGATAGCAGAAATTCTTCCAATCAAGGTGCAATAGAAATATCTGTAGAAGACCTCAAACATCGAAGAAACAAGACCCCAATGGTCTATACATTGAAAATGATATCATACAGATGAACATCATGAATTTAACAGTAGAAGATGGTGCTTCATTAATTCTGGAATAAGGTGATAACAAATATCAAAGATTAATATGCTCAGGAAGGAAGTACATAAACCAAATTCTCACAACTTTTCACATAAACAGAGAACTTATCTGCACACAAGAACTTCCAAGGTCAAAGCATACAAAGATTAAATTGCTCATTAAGGAAAATGAAGTTACTTTTACACATTAAGTGTCAGCCACAACATATAAATAGTGAGCCCAATATTGACAAAAATGAGATTGTTCTTATAAACTTTTGCTTTTATAAACATGACATGATTAAAAATCAACATGATTAAACAATAAATTTAACAAATTAGTTATTAAGTATCTTGTTAAAAATATTAAGCATTAGATGGTTTTTAGCAATCATTATGAAAAAATACTAGAGTTCCATGCCCTTAAAAATATGTCAATGTTTTCATATAGAAATGTGAGACAAATATATACCAAGAACAAGAAATAATATCTTAATAAACATGGTTAGAAGCAAAACCTAAATGAAAAAAGATGAATAACAAAAAACTGAAATACTTTACCGTACTGATATGAATCTGCAAAAACACAGTTAGAAAAAACAATAAAGGAAAAGAAACTTTTACTTACAACCCTTTGAAAAGTGCCAAGAAAAGTCACTCGCGGGTCTGCCAAAAGGAAACTAGCGAATAAAAACCGATACTCACGGGTTCTGCGTGGGAAAGGTCGCGGTTACTCACGGGTTTACAGTAGTGTCAGCTGCGGGTTCGCAGGTCTATAAAGGAGAAATTTGCAGTTTTGATCTGGTGTTCGCGGGTTTCTATGCAGTAAAGCCGCAGCTATTCCAAAGCACTCGCAGGTCTCTGCACATGAGGGTATCGATAAGACTGAAGTAAACGCGAGTTAGAAGTTAGAACAATCGCGAGTATGTCATAGCATACGCGGGTTTGCTCACTAGAAGTCGCGGGTCTGGAGTATACTTGTGGGTTCGTATTAGGGCAAGTTGTGGTTAACCGCGGGTTCTGCGAAGCAAAAGTCGCGAACGTGAAGTTTGAGGCCAAAAATAGTGTCAAATCTGCCGAAGATGGAAACCTGCAAAAATCATACCAAACTTGGACGAAAACTATCGATCTGTCAACCGGAAGATAGATCTCCTTAAGGAGAAGCAAAAAATCATATAGATATACAAAAAAACATTCAAGAAACCCTTGAAATTTTTTTGCAAAAATCTACACAACAGGGTTAGGGTTAGAAAAAAAAACTACATAAACATGCCCAGATCTGAAGAGAAGCCTAATGGATACCAGATAGAAGGAAAATCTACAAAATAAATAATGCCCAAATGATACTAGTTATTGATTGAAAGCTATAGAAGGTGCTAGATCATAGCAACCAGCTCTTATACCATGTTAGAACTATAGATCTAGCTAAATTAGCAATCAATAACATATCACAATAAATAAGAACACTAGATATACGTGGTTCACCCAATTGGGCTACGTGACTCCCTTTCTTTCCTACAATGATGATGTGACTCCCTTGACCCTATTATATACCAAGAGATGTGGAGGAATTACTCTCACATATTGCATGTGGGATAATATAATTCTCCATACTAAAATCTCTTTATATAATGATGGATATCAAGAGTATACTTTACCATAATGTATATGGGATAAATGTATTACTCTTTTACATAAGATTGTGGATAAATTACGACATAATACAAAGACATTATTATCTTCCAAGGAATATAATTAATATATTCCAACATTCATGGCAGCTTCATAGATAATTCTATAAGCACCTCATCCACACTAATTTCAATGTAGTCTTCAATTGAAATGCAACAATATATACGACTCCTTCAATGAATGGAACATGTTCACGATACCAACAACATTTTGCATGTGAATAATTTCAAAGCTACCCTTATGATTTTCTTTGTTCTTAATGACTCCAACATTGCCTCTATTGCATCCTCCTGTAACCGTTACAACATTACTAACATCAAACTTGATTAAATCGTTGTAATCCCCAATGACAATCTATATGGAACTCAGATCCAAGTTCCATAGAACCAGTAAGACGGAACCTGATTTATTACCAAGTTCTAGAGTTTGTGGTCATCCTAAAACCACCCATTTAGTCGAATACTTCAGCTTCTACTAGCCTTTTATTTAGAGAGCACTTTCATCCATTTGCAACTCCATATTTCAGCTCTCTACTTGGACTCACATAGAGCCCTTTGAATTAAGGGGGGAATGTTGGAAACATTAATTTATTAGGGTTTAATTGTCTTTGTATAATTTGTATTATTACTATTCACGTTAGGTGAATATTAAGAGACATAGGAAGGAGACTCAGGAGTCCAAGAGACACCTTGAAATATGAAACCAAAGGTCGCATACCATTGTATATATATGTGTACAGTTGGTTAATAAAAAATGCAATGCACGTTTATATTTATTTCTTTGTTTTACTATTTGTATCCATTGTGTGTGTCCCAATAGGATGCAATGGGGGGGATTCAATGGGGCAAACGAATACACACATCATGGATGCAGCAAGGGGGTATGCAGTAGCGTTTATGGGTGAAGCAATGGAAAAGATGGTGGGTATGGGTGGCGATAAACCCCCATGGGTTGTAGGATGAACAAAATAACCATACGAGAGGACATGGGCATGCCAACGGTTGGTGCAAGGAGGCGAGGAAATGGATTGATGGAAGTTAGTTGTGGTGAGTGTATGGGGAATATGGGTTCCTACATATAAATTTATAATATGAAAATCAACCAAAATAAGAACAAATTTCACATTAAAACCAATTCATTAATACATGGGAATGGGTCTCTCTATCTACCCAGGTGGAAATGGATCCTCACTATCCTTGGTTGCAACCTATAGAAATGCAACAATATCACGTCCCCTCCCATCGATCCAACGCAAGGAAGGGAACATGACTACAAATCTTGGGATTTTTACCAAAAACACATCCCCATTCATTATATTCATACAAATAAAACAAATGTGTGCAGATGCAAATCAAATTAACATGCACATCAGAATTAAATTGTCCACACACATTTATCATGCATACATTCATCAAAATAAGAACAATCAATACATTGCAGAATTGAATACACAGAGATAGAATACTTATCTTCATTGTGAAATTGTCCCAAGCAACTAGCTACGCAACTGCAACGTTCCACCCAGCCATAGGCCAACTATGCTCGTCAGTCTCTCAGCATAGTTGCCACCCCCAAGCTGAGCATGATTTCTAAAAGGAATGGAAACCTACATTTGATGCACATCAAGAAGACCATCACATCTCATCCAAGCCATTCCATAGCTGGGTTTATTAGGCTAAATCTGAACCCTCTTCATTTTTGGATGCTTGCACTCAAGCTCAAGCCAAAACAATGGATACCCATAACCCATACCCCAACATACTCTTTCTACACACGGAAAACATAGTCATTGGGAATGGATACACATTTTTAATAATGGGATTTAGAAACAAGATGGCCATGGGTTTTCCCCAAATCGTGGGAACACCAAACACATATTGTGAGAGGGAAAATCGACCGCCGGGCAGAAAATGATTTCTCCCATGGATATATGAGCATTAAGTGGGCCAAAACAACCTCTATGAACCCCAAATCAATTTCCCCTTCCTTCCCATAGTTCTACAACATAAAAACGACTTCCCAGTTGTGGAAAATGAGGAAAAATGGGGGGAAAACGTGAAGGAAAATGCCTTGGAAGCTCAGACTAGGTGAGGGAGCAAAGGCAATGGTGAATAATAATGGCTTGGGGAGAAAATTCATGGCTCCTTTCTTGCCCAGGAATCCAAGCACTTTTTTTCAAAACTAATGGCTTTCCCATACCCAAATTTGGACAGCCATACCTCTCCATTCCCCAAGGCATTAACTATCTCAACCAACTCTTGGGAGAATTAAATGATTGGGTGCATAAGTCAAAATGGGTAGTTGAGGGTTTATGGGTTCTCTCATTGACACTTGTCTTGACTTGGTTGGCTCCAAGGGTTTGAATATTTCCCTCCTGATTCCTTGTAAAAATCATGCCCCCATCTCTTGTTGCATTGCATTGCATATCTAGTTGTGGGTATTTTATTAAAATGCTTATTTACATGATATTTATAATTTTGTTGTTCTTGGATAGCATGAAAACCATATGCATCACTAAATCGATGGCGGGGACTTGGCCTTGAGCTTCTTACCACGATTTTATAAGAATATTACATCATTTACATTTTAATGCAATGGGGTTAAAATCGAGATATTACAATCCCCTCTGCCTTGGAATAACACCGTCCTCGGTGTTCCAATACTTAGGAATACATACTTTACACATGTCCAAAACTTCACAAAATGTGGCAGGTTTGTCTTGCATTTCATATTTTACTTTGAACTTTCGGGGCCAATTCCTTTAGCTTCTACAAGCTGCTCCTGTTGGATTTGATCTTCCAGCACTGCAGGTGGGCATTACTCCACAACAATCCCTTCCTTTTATTTACCTTCCAATTGATATACAAGTCTGGAATTCATGGCTGATATCTTTCTTGTTGACCTAGAAACTATTTGAGGAATATTTTCAGCCAAACCTCATAGCCTTTGGTATGCTTCCATGGCCAATGTGCACAAATGGATCTCACTTTTCTCACTAGAAACACTTGGCTAGTAACAATTGCAATCAATTGATTTCAATTTCTCACCTGTGACTTTCATCATGGAAATTCTTGTTAGGACAAGCATAGCATAAACATTAAAATCAATCAATTATATTCCCAATTTACATGGAATGTCCATGCTTTATTCATGAGACTTCCACACTTTTCATGCTTTCCCAACATATACATGAACTCATTTATGTTCATCCTCTCACAGGGAATTAACTATTTCAGCATTCACTATTTATTTCAAGCAAATAAACACAATCTACTTTCAATCGTGACATGCATTCAACAATTTTTTGTTTCTAAGATGCATCATTCAAAAAGAAAGAGAAGAGTAAGAGTTTCCCCCTCTTAGTCTTGTTCCAATCTGGAGCCACACCACCACTATGGTTCCATGCTCCTTAGCCTCTTTCACTTAAATGTGAATCCTTGACTTGCCCTTTCTTGGATATGACACTTAGTGTATAAGGTTTGTCTAAGGATTTTCAACCAGGGAACCCTTCCCCATTGTTTCCTATAGAACCTTTGGTTGCTAGGACCCACACAAGTCCACTAGCACCATCTTTCATTACTTCCCATGCTGATATTTTTAGAACAGTCACGTGTCCACATGCATCCTTAGGATGCCTTCATAGTGTAGCACCTTTGGCATAGATTAGAGCTGTTATTGTAACTTGAAAATTTTGGCTATGAGTATGCACATAGCATGATAATATTTTAATACAAATACCAGTTGGCTGCATGAGGAGAAATACGTTGAAGAGGAGATCTAGATATTAAATGAGGGTTGTGAGGGGGTAAGGTTGACCTATGTACCTTGTTCCTTAAACCCTTGTTCTATAAACCTTATGATTAACCCAAAATCCACATTCCTAAGCCATAAAGTTAAATGGGTAATATTTAATAATTAAATATTATTGAATATTAATTATTTTTTATATTAAGTGATTAATCTTGCTTAAGGATGAAGAGGCAAAGTGTGCCTTTGGGGACAACCACGTGAGGGCCCAAAGGGGACACGGGGTTACCTCGGTGAGCCATGTGGAAGTGGGGGGGTAAGGGAGATGCATAGTCGAGGGTGGTTGAACGTCAATCCGGAGGATGCACGCAGAGGACACGGATGTACAGGGGGAGAACTGGTACAGTGTCTGGGGAACGAATGAGATGTGTGGAAAACCTGGGAAGGAAACCTTGTGACGAACATGAACCCAAGTTCTTGAGTTAAACTATATTGGCCATGAATTCCTTGGTTGCTTACACCAGTCGATTGGAAATTATGCATGAGACCCAGAGGGAATCCCGACGCTTGCAGTGAAGTGTATCGCTGTGCGTTTGGGGAAGGAACTCAGGTGGGTCAATTGAGGAATTGACAAGGAATTGGTTACCAAACTGTTAATTGTTGAACCCTGTATCCCTGGTACTTCTACCTTTGAATCTGTGAGTGAGTTGAGGGGGTTGGTGAGACAACTTTGGTTAATGTCTAGATCTCGGCTCGGGGGTGAACTTGGGAGCTGAAATAGTACAGGATGGACAAGTTCCAAGGTTGGGTGGAGAATGGCTCACATGCAGTCAGTTGCCACATTCTTATGAATTTTAGATAAGTGTATATGTGTATGAATTATAATGTTCATGAATGCTTGATAGCTTCAATATGTGGAATGAATGTGTAATTAAAAGAAAGCCATGAATAAGATATGTTTAAGCCTGTATAGAATGATGTGCTATGAATGAGGTATTTTCCATTGCATAAGCTATCTACAGCATGAATTTTATATGTGAATGATGAATGGCTAAACTTAATTTGTGTAAGACATGTTTGCTTATGTTGTCACAACTTCATTGATGGATGGATGGATCCTATATGTTATTATAATGATAGGCATAAGCCTGGTTATGAAGTTTGAATGCCTGATTGAGAGTCTTTTGTATGAATAAGGCAAAGTTGTGTTGTGTTGTTTAACTCTGCAAGCTATGATACGTCTATTCTGGGCACAGATGGCATGCTTCTGGATTCTTGTGTATGAATTATGCTTATCGGCAAATAATGAGAATAATGAATTTTTTAATTAGATGCTTAATGGAAATTTCTAATTGCATGATTTTACACTATAATTATGTGTATGTGTAATGAGGGTATGTTACAAATTGGTATCATGATTTCTGGAATTGAATTTATTTTCTTAAAAAAAGATATATACATGTATTTGAATATATGTTGTAATTAATTTTTGGACTAATAATCATTGGGATTTTCAGATTGCTAGCATTATACAGGAATAATCAGTCATTTGAGTTTCATACTGTCAGTAAAGATAAGCAAACAGAATTAAAGAGATGGCAGAGGATCCTGTATTTTCTAATTTTGTTGAAGAAGTTGGTGAAGAAGAACAAGGTAACGAGTCCAATGGTCACCAAAGCGAGTCAAGGACCCTGGATGTTGTGCAAAATTTGAGGAATTTGCAATTTGGAAACAATGTAATTTTGCAAAGTTTGGAAAAACAAAACCAAATCAATAATCAGTTATTGCAAAATTTGGTCCAGCTGCAAAATCAAATGCATCGAGTGACTTCTAATGTGGAAAAAGGTGAAGAGTCCATGAATGGAGACATCCCTGACAAGTATCACTATTCTCCAGAATTAGATGACAATAGAAGGAAATTATATTTCCACCGTAAGACCAATAAAATTTCTCATGGAAATAAGAATAATCAACAAGATAACTACCCTAGAAAGCAGCAAAAGAGAAAGCATGATGCGATGTTAGAAGGCGAGCTTAGGAAATTAAAACCTCCAACCTTCGATGGAGAGAAGTATGGTGATTCTACAAAGATATGGCTTATGGAAATGAACAAGTATTTTCATTTACATGACTACTCAGAAAACCAAGAAGCATGGATTGCAATATATAATTTGCAAGGAAGGGCTTATAAATGGTGGAAGCATCTCAAACAAGTGGAAGAATTGGATGAAAAGTAGATTTATTGGAGGAAATTCCAAAGACTCTTCAAGAAAGAATATCTATCACAACAGTACTATCATAAAAAGACACAAGAATTCTTTGAGCATAAATTGGGAAACATGTCCATGGAAGACTATGAAAAGAAATTCTTGGATCTACTAGGATATGTGGATTTTATCAAGGATGATAAGGTGAAGGTACAATGTTTTATCCATGGCTTGCCTGCATCTTATAAGGATAGATTGAATTATGATGAAGCTCGCAGCTTGAAGGATTGCTTCCGAAAGGCTAGGTGCTTGTATGAGGAAGGCCAGAATAGGCAGGAAGTGAGAAAGGTTTGGAAAGGTAAACTGGAAGAGAAGCAAGATCAGAGAAGAAATGGTTTTAAGCCTCTAGATACAAAGAAGGACACCTACTCTTCTTTTAAACCACCGATACCTAAAGAAGAATCCAGGATGGTTTATTCTTCAGGACAAAAGAAAGAAACCCAAGGTAAATGTTGGGGATGTGGTGGTGACCATTTCTTAAGCAAATGTCCTGAAAGAAGAAATAAGGGAACCAATGTATATAATATGCAAGAAGCTTCTACTGTTGGCAATGTTGCTATAAGTGTTCCTCGCATCTGTGCAACATTGGATAATCACCAAGCTGATCATCAATCTTCTATGATCTAGATTGAAGGTAAATTAAGTGATGTGCCTATTTCAATTTTAATTGATTCCGGAGCTTCTTATAGCTATATTAATACTAAATTGGTTGAAAGGTGTAAATTGATGACTCATAAGCTGTCTAAGTCTAGAATGGTTCAATTGGAAACTGGTATGAAGAGGAATATCATAGCTATGGTCAGAAGTTGTTGTTTGGAAATGATTGGAAACCAAACCTGTACATATTTGGACATCCTTCCTCTTGGATCATATGTTTTTTGATTGGTATGGACTGGCTTGAGAAACACTTTGATGTGTTGGACTACCATAGTAAAGTTATTACATGTTTGAATTATGAGGGAAACCTTAATGTACAGATAAGAGGTATTCAGAGACGTATATCCTTAAGATAGATTTCAGTCTTGAAAATGAAGAGGTGCATCAAAAAAAGGTGCTAGTTGTATGCTATTCGGGTAGATGAGTTGGCTAATGAAAAATAATCAAGCTTGGATGAATATCCAGTATTGAAAGAATTTGCTGATCTATTTCAGGAAGTTCCTGGGTTACCACCCAAGAGGGATATCGATTTCACAATCAATTTGGTGCCTGGATCTATGCCAGAGTCAAAAGCACCATACAGAATGGGTACTCCACAGTTAAAAGAATTTCAAATGCAACTTGAGGAGTTACTGAAGAAAGGGTGTATACTACCTAGTATATCACCTTGGGGCACTCATGTTATCTTTGTAAGAAAGAAGGATGTCACACTTAGATTGTATGTGGGCTAGAGGTAGTTAAACAAAGCCACAATTAAGAACAGGTATCCCCTACCTAGAATTGATGATCTTTTTTATCAGTTAAGAGGTACAATAATATTTTCTAAGATAGATTTGAGATGTGGATATCACCATATATGTATTAAGGATGAAGACATCTGTAAAAAAGCATTCAGAACCAGATATGGGCATTATGAATTTACAGTACTTCCCTTTGGTTTAATAAATGCTCCCATTGTTGATGTATTTGTAACTTCGGAAGATATTCACTGGTATATTGTATTTGTACTTTATTGTATCTCCAACGGAGATGTATTATTCCTCTGATTGGAAGTGTCGTCTGTTGTACTTGCAAGTGTCGCAAGTATTATTGTAAGTGTCGCAACTTATATTTTATGGGTTATTAGACCACCTTGATGGGGTCGGCCCTATATGAGTTGTGTGGGTCAAAGGGTTATTAGACCACCCTAGTGGGGTCGGCCCAGTTAGCATTATGTGGATAGGTTAAGTTGGGGCCGACCTAGTTAGAGTTAAAAGTCAAGTGAAGTAAAGTATAAATAGAGAGTGTGACTCTCATTTATTCATCTCTCATTCACTCACTTCGCATTAGTGAGAGAGAGGAGGAGTGCGCACAAGTGGAGGAGGAGCTGTTGCTAGGATAATATCTCTTGTTTTGTCGTTTTATCTTTTTGATATTCGTATTGATGCTCATTCTATCTCTAAGGAAGTTGTGGGGTTTTTCACCTTCTTAGTTTTCCTCGGTGAAATGCTTTGTGTCTCTTGTCTCTTGTGTTTGATTTTCTATGCATGTTGTTCTCTCAGTTAAGATCCTAGATCAGATTGAATTAAATGCTGAAAAACTAAGATGGTATCATAGCTAGCCTGAAGGAAGGAATTGTATGGCATTTATGACACTTGTTGCAAATTGGAAGCTAGGGCTTGGTATAGCAAAAACTAGTCATCGTGGAACTTTCGCTATAACTCAGTTTTGGAGAAGTTTCAGGATCTAAAACTTCTATAGGTTGAAGATGAAATGTCCATGTACCTTGAGTCTGAAGGAAAGCCTCTGATTTGTTGTAGTTTGTGAGATATGATCCGTACAAGTTATGGTTTCTGCCTCTTCCAGAATGCAGTCCTAAACAGGTGACCTAGGAAAAAAGGTCATATCTCAGGCTAGGAAGATCCAAATGGAATTCTATAAAAATAGACAGTTAGGGTACGGACTTTAGTTTCACAAGTCCAGGATTTAGAGGCATAAGTTGAAACAGTGACATGTGGCACGCCATACAAGTTTGCTATATTGTTTCATCCCATAAACAGGTCACGTTGCGACACTTGGAATATCTCTCTCTTAGAGAATCTATTTGAGATAATATCTGTGGGGTTGGAAAGAGGACAGGTCATTCTACTAGAGGCTGAAATTTCAAACCCTGAGGATCCAAAATTTCAGAGATACATCAGAAGCAATATGGCATATATTTATGTCCAAATAGAATTGGATTTTGAGCACTTTCATTTTTGGATCATCACTGCTACGTGAAATTAGGGTTTCGGAGAAAGTTGGAATTTTTGGAATCCAAGACCATGGCTAGATGCTCCTCATCAAAATTGAAATTTAGAGACCAATATCAAAGTTTTTGGTTGGGTAGAACCCCAGGCTCCATTAAACCCTAGTTCAGGATTTTGATCGAAAAGGTGGAAAATTAGGGTTTTTGTAAAAGTTGAAAATGTTGGAATCTGTGACCATAGCTGGATTTTGATGAGAAGATTTGAAAGTTTCAAAGGCAATTTTGAGGGGTCAAATTTTGGAGATTTCAAAATTGAAGTATACCAGCTTGATCAGCTCAGCAAGGCGCATCTTTTCATCCAATCACAAGTTTGAAATTCAAAGTTTGAATTTTTAGGGTTTCTCTGACAAACCCTAATCCAGCTCTAGATCCAGTTTCAACAAATCAAAGTGGATTGGGTTAATCCTAGAAGAGAATGAATTGGACACCTACATAAGTGAAGAAGTTCCAGTTTCAGAGGAAGATGAGGCTAAGGCCTTACATAAGAAGATTACAAGCAATCCCGACAGGTATGACTTGAAGAGATATAGGTATGTTTTGAAATATGCTCATGATTAAGTTTATGATATGTTTGTCTTCATTTGAGGTTAGTACAATCTTGATTAATTTTAGACTTGTCTTATCACCCTAGTAAAAGTATGAATGCACGTGAATACATTCATTGATTAGGGGTATGAAACTTATGATTGTACTAATACACTGTGCTGTTGTATGAGAATGATGTTGTCCACTAACATGAAGGGTACATCAAGAAAGACAAATGAAGTTCTAGATCAAGAACATATGACCATGGTGACATGAAGACGAAGACTCATCCATAGTCATGGATCACATAGAAGCTCTACTTACGAGGTATGTATAACTTGGTTCTACAATTATTAACTTATGAGATATGCAGGTTGCTAGCAAAATGTCTCTAAGAGAACAAAGAAGACATTATTTGGGTATGTTAGACAAACATGATAATCCAGGTATGTTTTCCTATATCGAGTTAGAATTCTACTTTGTGTTAGGATCTTAGATAAGTATACTTTTGTATGATTGATAATGGTTATTCATGAAGTTATAAGTTTGAGTAATCATGGGTTTATGCATATTATACTTCTTACTTTGATTGATGATATGGAAAACCAGAAGAGTCCTATGGTCAAATAAGAATATGCATGAGTAAAAGAAGTACTCCCTGAAACCTTGAATACTAATGCTTGTGATAAATTACCTGTGTATGATCATGACCATACATGTTTAATATTATTTAGAATCGTAATGTTTTGATAGTATTGAGATTATACTAATGGATGTATGACTATGTATGAGATCTTGAGGATGACAAAATGATGACACTAGTGCACACTTAAGCATGCATAGTGGTCAAGGATGGATATAAGTTCAAGGACAGATAATCCAGTAAACAAAGATCAAGAGGGAGCACACTCCAGTAGTTCCTTGCATGGAAGCAAAGATTGAGAGGGATTCCACCCACAACTAAACAAAGATAAGTATTTGAATTGTCATATGATTACTTAAATAATGTTGTCTAGACATGTACATACTTATGTTCCTAGATTTAGGATGTATATTATGCATATTAGAAAAGTTGCATTAATGAACAAGATACTACTAATATGCAAGTAATGGGTAAGTGGACTATGGTACTGTACAACATTCAGTGCCACTTATCTCGAAAGAAACCTCTTTGCTAACATGTTGGGAGTTGTGCACACTCTTAACAAATGTTCTAGTAGAGATGGAAGGAATCTAGAAAGTTACCGTATGAATACGAGATATGGATGAATGTTGCATTGAAGCATTAGCTAAGATAATCGCATGACTGTATAACATATGTCTTTTAATTTTGTTCTGAAAACTATGAGATGTTTCTAATCATGCAATTGAATTTGTCTTATAGGAAAGACTGTGTAACATCACCTACAAGAGAGACTTGTTTCAAAGAAGAAGCAATAAAGACTCAACAACAACATTTGTTCCAGCAACAAAAATTCAAGAAAACTATCTATTGAAGATATTGAAGAATCTGAAGTTCCCAGGATCCGGGATACAGTAATGGGAGGATGCCATGATCGAGGAGTACCGGTCGATCATGAAGAATGATGTATGGGATGTGATCCCAAGACTAGAAGGGAAGTTTGTTGTGACTTCCAAGTGGATCTACAAGATCAAGCATGCTGCAGATGGTAGCATAGAGAAATACAAGGCAAGTGATGAAGTGGAAGATACACCAGATGGATGTCAAGACAACTTTCGTGAATGGTGTAGTCGAAGAGGAAGCTTGATACCAAGTTTGAGATGAAGGACTTGGGTACGATGCATTACTTTGTAGGTATGGAGGTGTGGCAGGGTGAAGATGGAATATTCCTTGGACAAGGGAAGTATGTAGTAGATATCCTAAAGCGGTTCGAGATGATGGACTGCAAGGCCATGGCCACACCTATGGCATCAAACTTGAAGCTATTGAGTGATGTTTCATCAAATTCGTTTGATGGAATGATGTATCGTCAGATGATTGGGTCCTTGATGTACCCGACGAACACGAGACCAGACATTTGCTTTGCAGTGAACACCTTGAGCCAGTTCCTGATGGATCCTAGACATGTTCACCTCATTGCTGTAAAGCATATTCTGAGCCACCTGAAGGGTGCGGTTTATTAGGGGCTCAAGTATGATGCAAATCAAAATTTTAACCTGGAGGGTTATGTTGATTTAGATTGGGCAGGCAATGCTGCATATAGGAAGAGCACTTCGAGGTGTTGCTTCAGTATGGGATTAGGTGTGATATCTTGGTTTAGCAGGAAGCAATCCTGCGTAGCACTGAGTACAGCTGAAGCAGAGTATGTTGCAGCTTGTTCGGCTAGTTGTGAGGCAGTATGGCTAAGGAAGCTACTGTCTGATTTATTTTATCTCCAGTTGGATGCTACTTGTATCTATTATGAAAACTAGAGTTGTGTGACGTTGTCAGAGAACCCGGTGTTCCATGACAAGTTGAAGCATATCAACATAAAATATCACTATATCAGGGATATGGTGTAGAGAGGAGCATTGAAGCTCCTGTATGTTGCGATGGATGAATAGATTGCAGATGTGTTGACCAAAGCACTAGCCAGAGTGAAGTTCGAGTACTTCATAAAGAGGCTTGGTGTACTTCAGATCGAGGTTCCTTCCAAGGGGAAGTTATGAGTCTGGAAGATGCAGATGCACATGGGATTTTCTGGCATGGTTGTAGATGTGTTCTCCCATGGTCATGATGCAATTGCAGAGCCATTCTCACATGGTGGTAGATGTGTTCTCCCATGGTGCAGATGTAAGGGATGGAGCCATTCTCACATGGTGGTAGATGTGTTCTCCCGTGGTTTAGATGTAAGGGTTGAAGCCATTTTTCACATGGTGGTAGATTTGTTCTCCCATGGTGAAAAAGTAAGGGCTGGAGCCTTCCTTGAATGGTGGTAGATGTGTTCTCCCATGTTGGTAGTGTAAGTGTTGTATGATGTGCATCTGGGATGTGCTCCGTGGACGATGAGATGATCTGTAGAGGACAATCATGTGTGATGAGCATCAGGATGATGCTCCAGATGATAGGCATTAGGACAATGCTACAATGATGATTATGTGTGATGAGCATTAGGATGATGCTCCAGATGATATGCATCAGGATGATGCTATGACAATGATCAGGATGATCATGCGATGATGATATGCATCAAGATGATGCTGTGTATATGATCAGGGTGATCATGTGATGATGATGTGCATCAGGATGATGTACTATATGATGATGATGAGTATGATCATGAGTATCAGGATGATACTTCATGAACAGGTTGTATAGGTAGCATGTAAAAGATCCTAAGAGATCCAAAACTCTATGCTCGGATGCTCTTTCAAGGTTTTTCTATAGGTAGCATAGAAAAGATCCTGGGAGATCCGATAGTCTGTGCTTGGATTCTCTTTCGAGGTTTTCCTATAGGTTGGCTGTGGACAGGTTGTGCAGGTAGCATAGAAAAGATCCTGGGAGATCCAATAGTCTATGCTCAGATGCTCTTTCGAGGTTTTGCTACAGGTAGCATAGAAAAGATCCTGGGAGATCCTATAGTCTGTGCTAGGATGCTCTATCGAGGTTTTGCTACTAGAGGCATGTAATTAGTCTTGGAGATCCTATAGGTTGAGCTATGTGCTCGTAAAAGTCCTGGGATTATCTTTAGAGTTCTTGCAGGTTGCAAGACATTCTTTTAAGGTTTTTCCTAACCACATAGAAAAGATCATGGGAGATCCTATAGTCTGTGCTAGGGTTCTCTTTCGAGGTTTTGTGGTGGTGGTAACATAGAAAAGATCCTGGGAGATCCTATAGTCTGTGCTAGGATTCTCTTTCGAGGTTTTGTGATAGTCACATGTAAAAGATCCTTGGAGATCCTATAGTTTGTGCTACGATGCCTTTCAAGGTTTTGTTGACGCATGCAATTAGTCCTGAGGATTCCACAGTATGGCCAAAAATGATGAAGACCTACAAGACGCTAGGCCTACAACCAGCATGAAAAAGGGTTGGCTCTATAGAACTTCCTATGATGAGAAGAATTATGAGATAGCTCGGTGATTGAGATGTCGATGTATAGCAGCAGTGACGATGATGCTCTATGATCCAGTGACGATGATCCAGCTGCAGAATTGAAGACTTGTGCCAATATGTATTGATGACATGTGTCTAGAGAATACCTTCCTAGTTAAGAGGGAGTGTTGATGTATTTTTAACTTCGGAGTAGATTCACTTGTATATTGTATTTGTACTTTATTGTATCCCCAACAGAGATGTATTATTCCTATGATTGGAAGTGTCATTAGTTGTACTTGCAAGTGTCGCAAGTATTATTGTAAGTGTCGCAACTTATATTTGATGGGTTATTAGACCACCTTGATGGGGTCATCCCTGTATGAGTTGTGTGGGTCAAAGGGTTATTAGACCACCCTAGTGGGTTCGACCCAGTTAACATTATGTTAAGAGGCTAAGTTGGGGCCGACCTAGTTAGAGTTAAAAGTCAAGTGAAGTAAAGTATAAATAGAGAGTGTGACTCTCTCATTTATTCATTCTCTCATTCACTTTGTTCGCATTAGTGAGAGAGAGGAGGAGTGTGCACAAGTGGAGGAGGAGCTGCCGCTAGGAGAATATCTCTTGTTGTCGGGTTTGATCTTTGTGATCTTTGTATCGATGCTCATTCTATCTCTGAGGAAGTTGCAGCGTTTTTCACCTTCTTGGTTTTCCTCGGTGAAATGCTTTGTGTCTCTTGTCTCTTGTGTTTGATATGTTGTACATGTTGTTCTCTCAGTTAAGATCCTAGATCATATTGAATTAAATGCTGAAAAACTAACACCCGCTACATTCATGTGTTTGATGAATGGTATATTCACAGAGTTGCTGGATAAGTTTATAATTGTATTTTTGGATGATATACTTATATATTCCAAAACCGAGGAGGATTATTACGAACATCTCAGAATTACTTTGCAAATATTGATAGAAAATCAATTGTATGCCAAGATCAGCAAGTGCACGTTCTATCAGAAACAATTGTTATATTTGGGCCATATCATCTCTGAGGAAGGTGTGGCTATGGACTCAACTAAAGTTAAGGCTATTTTGGAATGGCCTACTCCTCATAATGTCTTTGAGGTAAGATCATTCATGGGTTTTGCTGGTTATTACTAAAAGTTTATAAAAGACTTTTTAAGCATAACCAATTCAATTACATCTTTGCAAATGAAAGGTGTACTTTTCATCTGGAGTGAGAAATGTGAAGATAGTTTCAAAAATATAAAGGAACTGCTTACCTGTGCGCCTGTATTGAATATTTTTTATCCGAATAAAGAATTTCTGGTATGTACTGATGCATCACTTGAAGGACTGGCTGGAGTTCTAATGCAGGAAGTACATGTGATTTGCTATGAATCACGGAAGTTGAAGGAGCATGAGAAGAACTACGCTACTCATGACTTGGAACTAGCATCCATTTTTCATGCACTTCTCATGTGGAGACACTATCTTCTGGGAAATAATTTTGAGTTAAGAACATATCATAACAGTTTAAAGTATTTATTTGATTAGCCTCAAATTAATGCCCGACAAGCTAGGTGGGTTGAATTCTTAAGTGAGTTCAATTTTGAAATCAAGTATTTAAAAGGAAAAGAAAATAGATTAGTTAATGCACTTAGCAGAAGGGGACAGCTGATGCATGTTTCAGCCATTAGCACTTGGAATTCTGAATTACAAATCAGATTGCTTGAAGCTTTGAAAAGTGAGAATATTTATTCACAGGTGACAACAGCATTGCAAGAAGGAAGTAAAGTGTTAAAGCTTTGCAATTTTGCAGTAGCTAAGAATGGTATCCTTCATTTTAAGTAAAGGATGTATGTACCGGATAAGATGAATTGAAGAGAATAATACCGAGGGAAATGCATAATGTACCTTATGTAGGACATCCCAGATATTAGAAAACTCTTACAGTAGCTGTAAAGGAGAATTTTTATTGGCCAAATATGAAAAGGGAGGTGGCCAATTACATTTCCCGTTGTTTAGAATGTCAAAGGGTCAAAGCAGAGCATCAATATCTAGTTGGTTTACTTCATCCATTGCCTATTCCTAAATGGAAATGGGATACTGTAACCATTGACTTTAATACAGGTTTTCCTAGAACCATAAAGAGGCATGATTCTATTATGGTAGTAGTTGATAAGTTGACCAAATCAACTCATTTAATTCCTATTCAGTCAACTTTCAAGGCATCTAAAATTGTTGAGGTCTATGTGAAGGAGATTGCTAGGTTGCATGGTATTCTGAAAGCCATTGTGTCGGATCATGATCCGAAATTTACCTTTAATTTTTGGAAAGGTTTGTTTAAAGAGTTTGGGACTAAGCTTAATGTAAACACAGCTTATCATCCCCAAACTGATAGGAAGACTGAGCGTGTAAATCAAGTCATCAAATACATGCTCGGGATGAATGCCATGGAAAAACCAGGGAAATGGGAAGAGTACATGTACTTGGTGGAATTCGCTTATAATAAGGGGTATCAAGTATCTTTGAAAATGAGTCCATTTGAAGCCTTATACGGTAGAAAGTGTAATGTTCCAATCAATTGGGATAAACCAGTAGACAAGTTGATCATTGGGCCTGAAATGCTTCAGGATATTGAAAATCAAGTGGTGAAGATAAAACAGAATTTGAAAATGGCACAAGATCGTCAAAAGAGCTATGCAGATAAAAGAAGGATGCATAGAGAATTCCAGGTTTGGGACATGATGTTCCTAAAGGACAGCGGAAAGAAACGTTCCTTGCGGTTCGGAAACTGCAAGAAATTGGCTGCTAGATTTTGTGGACCATTTGAAATCTTGAGCAGAGTGGGATCAGTAGATTACGAGCTAGCACTACCTCCCACCATCAAAATACATAATGTGTTTGATATTTCATTTATGAAAAGGTATGTTTATGATATTAATCATGTGCTTGATTGGTATGTTCTTCAAGTGGAACCAGAAGGGGAAATGCAGGTTCAACCAATCTGCATATTGGATTGCAGAAGCAAGATACTCAGGAATAGAGTCATAGGACAGGTAAACATCCAATGGACCCATTACAATCCTGACGAATCTACTTGAGAACCAGAATATATAATACGAGAAGAGTATCCGCGATTATTTTGAAAATGTGTATATAATAAAACACTACGACAACGAAATTTTGTATATGTTTTGATACAATTTTAATCATCGAGGACGATGAAGACTCTAAGGGGAGGGGAAATGTAACAACCATGTCCTAGATTAGATCTGTTATTGTAACTTGAACATTTTGGCTATGAGTATGTACATAGCATGATAATATTTTAATACAAATATTAGCTCGTTGCATGAGGAGCAATACGCTGAAGAGGAGATCTAGATATTAACCGAGGGTTGTGAGGGGGTAAGGTTGACCTATGTACCTTGTTCCCTAAACCCTTGTTCTATAAACCTTATGATAAACAAAAAAGACACATTCCTAATCCATAAACTTAAATGGGGAATATTTAATAATTAAATATTTTTGAATATTAATTATTGTTGAGATTAAGTGAATAATCTTTCTTAAGGATGAAGAGGTAACGTGTTCCTTTGGGGACAACCATGTGGGGGCCCAAAGGGGACACGGGGTTACCTCAGTGAGCCATGCGGAAGTGGGGGGGGGGGTCAAGGAGACGCACAGCCGAGGGAGGTTGAACATTAGTCCGGAGGATGCATGCAGAGGACACAGATGTACGGGCGGATAACCGTGTTACACCCAAAATCTATTCATCATAAGATTCAGTGTACACACCCCTGAAGATACCTTGACTAAGTAATCACCCTGGGAGGATTTGTACCCTTTTGTGCTAGTTTTTGAGAGGTCATCACATGTTGCACATGAGAAACATGCGACATCGCACCTTGCCCCATTACAGGGTGCGACGAAGGCAGTTAGATGGCAAAAATAGCTTCTTCGAGGTCCTTCTCAAAGATACTGACTTGGGACCCTATCCCAGACCTATTGGAGGAGATGGAACTCGGTTCCTAATACCTTGGAGAGATCCCTTAAGCCTCTCCTATCATATCTCAACCTATCCTATCCATATCCTATCCACTTAGTCCTATTTAAATGAAGCTCACTCCCATCCCAAGGGAAGGAAGTCTATGGTATCTACATGCTGGTGAAATCACCTTTGGAACATCTCCTGTCACCCATTGTAGAACTCATACTTCCTTGGAAGGATATGGAAATTGGCTTCGTCAGAGAAGGGCTACAGCGTTAAGCCTTGGTTGTAGCTCTATATCTCTATTATGTACTTCCCTCTTTTTACAGTAATACAAATGCTTTCCACCAATATTGTTCATGTGTGTAATGATATTGAGTAGTTTACCTGCTTAACTGTTTACTTAGATCTCTTATTGTATAGATGCCTTTTACTTATTTCTCTTGTTTCTTGTCTTGACAGATCTTGCAGCTTGGATCTAACGACCGTGAGATGTGGAGCAAAATTCAGGAGAAAGGATTGTAAAGTGAAAGGTAAGACATCTAACACTCGATCCTTAAGTAGATCTAGGAAATGCATTAGTAATCTGTTTATTTTTTCTAGACTCACTTTGAGCTAGGGAGATCCCACTCGCACCCGCTCGAGTGGATTGTCCGATAACAAACCAGTACAGTGTCTGGGGAATGAATGAGATGTGTGGAAAACCTGGGAAGGACTCCCTGTGACGAACTTGAACCTGAGTTGCTGAGTTAAACTATCTTAGCCATGAATTCCTTGGTTGCTTACACCAGTCAATTGGAAATTATGCATGAGACCCAGAGGGAATCCCGACGCTTGCAGTGAACTATATCATTATTCATTTTGGGAAGGAACTCAGATGGTTCAATTGTAGAATTGACAAGGAATTGGTTACCAAACTGCTAATTGTTGAACCCTGTGTCCCTGTTACTTTGACCTTTGACTCTGTGAGTGATTTGAGGGGGTTGGTGAGACACCTTCATTTAATGTATGGATTTCAGCTAGGGGGTGAACTTGGGAGCTAAAATAGTATAGGCTAGACAAGTTCTAAAGTTGGGTGGAGCATGGCTCACATGTAGTCAGTTGACACATTCTTGTGAATTTCAGATAAGTGTATCTATGTATGAATTATAATGTTCATGTATGCTTGATAGGTTCAATCTGTGGAATGAATGTGTAATTAAATTAAATCCATGAATAAGCTATGTTTAAGCCTATATAGAATGATGTGCTATGAATGAGGTATTTTCCATTGCATAAGCTATCTGCAGCATGAATTGTATATGTGAATGATGAATGGTGAAACTTCATTTGTGTAAGACATGTTTGCTTATGCTATCACAACCTCATTGATGGATGGATGGCTCTTGTATGTTCTTAGAATGATAGGCATAAACCTGGTTATGAAGTTTGAATGCCTGATTGAGAGTCTTTTGTATGGATAAGGCAGAGTTGTGTTGTGTTGTTTAACTCTGCAAGCTATGATATGTCTATTTCGGGCACAGATGGCATGCTTATGGCTTCCTGTGTATGAATTTTTCTTATCGAAAAATAATGAGAATAATGAAGATGTTAATTAGATGCATAGAAATTTTTAATTGCATGGCTTTACACTGTAATTATGTGTATGTGTAACGAGGGTACATTCCACATAGTCCTTTCTTCCTGCAATGATCAAGGTTTCCAACAAATAAACAACATTGTATCAGCTTGGATGTCATAAGACTTGTTCATGAAATTTTCGTTATTCGAAATAAAAATGAATGAAAATTAAATACTTATCTGTATTGGGAAATTCCTCGCTACTCCACAGGTTTCCTTCTTTGATTTACAATCCTTGGATCACCTGTGGGATGGATGCTTGGACAACACACATGTTTCTCCACAACATTAAGTAGTTAATGCCCAACTAGTTCACCGACTGGATTTACGAAACATTGGTGGTACCAAACCAGTCCCATACCTGGTTTTCCCTCTCCATTGCCAAGCCAGCACATCCCTCTAGGTCATCCTCCAATGGAAGGAAACTGCACCACAACCATTTATAGTTCAAGGCCCTACTACGGAGTGTTAACACCTAAATAGTGCTCATTACCTCATCTCCCTCACCACATGACTCAGTTGTCTATTTTTCCCACCATCTTTGGCTCCAAAACCTCAAAAAACTATTAAAAAGCCACCAAAAGGCCAAAAACCCCCTTTTCCCCCAAAAAAAATTTAAATTTCCTCAAAAGATAGCAAAAACCCTCTAAAAGGACCCTAAATTCCCAAAAATCAAATAAAATGGAATAAAAAATATAAAAAAGAGGAAAAAGAGGGAAAAGGAAGCAAAAACCCTAAACCATTGACCTAAACCACATGGTTCCAAAAACCATAGGTCAATACTCCACCACTAAAAACCTATAAATAGGTGATGGAGGCTCCCCATTTCATATCCACAATCTATCCTATCCTCACGGTGCCAAAATCACTCATGAAACCCAAGCTCACCATTTGAACTAGTTTTCCCATTTGAGTGCCCCTTTTGGCCCATTATCCAAGCACCTTGGAGAAGGAGAAAGAACCCATTGGAGCACGGAAGCAGCCCTCCTGGACTATTGCAAGAGCTCCACCAACCTCCATAGCTGAGGTAAATGTAATTTTGGTCTTATCATAATACAAAAAGAGAATTTCTATTATATTATCATTGTCTTTTTATTTCCTGTTGATGCACACGTTAGCTTAGATTTTACCTTGTTTTACTATCAAGTTTTACTGTTTTACTGAACTGCTACTAAGGATGCCCTTCTCCTTAGTAGGTGTTCATTTGCACAAGCTAGGGTGAAAACCCTAGCTACACGAAGCCATAGGAATCTCAAGGTTTCCGGTCAGTCTCCGTACCCCACCTTACTACTGACCCAATAGAGATTTTATGCCTTCATCAATATCACCACATCCCTTCACACACACATCAACTCTTCATCCACACAAGGATGGCACTCCTTCTCCTATGCAAACTAGTGGCTTCCTCTAGTAACTCGATAGGTGACTTTCTTGACTACAGGCTATCATGGCCCACAATACCCACTCACACTACACAAGGATGATACCGCTTTTCTACTACACAGCTCCTCAGTCCTATCCATACCTTCTAGTGTTCTTTAGTGTGAGCGTAGAAAGGTTACAAATTCCGGCACAATCCTCCTAAGTACCCTTTATTCACTTTGCCCCTTAACGTGCAGCACCAAATTGCATATGTGTAAGCCAACAACACAGGAAGGATAAGCAAGCTCATCAATATTGTTTCTCTAAAATTGTAAACATATTTCATAACATTCACTATCAAGTATTGAAACACCAAGAATGTGTCCATTTCCTTAGGGTGTGGTCAATATTGACAACCCTAAAATAACCCAACACCTGAAAGGTATGCATCCCTTTCCAATGTGAGCCATGTAGGCCCTAGTCACACTTCAAGCAATCTGGAATAATAATGAAATAATAAAACATGCTCTACATATTAAATCTAATAACCAGACATGTATATTCTTAAATAGGGTTACAGAATACTCATATGTTTTCAGATGTATTCTCTCTTCATTTTTGAAGAATGGGGCTCCCTTCTCTGAGCCAACAGTCCTTCGGTTTGCCACCCCAATATTTTCACGTTCCATAACCCACATATGCCTTCTTGGCATAATTTTACCATATCACTCACATGGTTTTCCAACATGTAGTGCAGCTGAGTTATTATCAAAATTTACTATGGTGTTTCACCCGAAACCCATTACCAAAGCATGTGACCCTTTTCATGGAGTTTGGATTCTGCAAGCCATCACACATGGTCTTCCTGCAAGGTGTCTTCCTGACACACTCCTCAACAACAAAACATTCAGCAACATTTTAACAATCAAATTCAAATCCGATTTCCCTAATCAGTCAATGCCATTAATAATTAAATTCAAACATGAATTTACAATTTTGTCTCCTACAGGAATTGATTTGTTTAACCATGAGGCCATCCTCATATTGTTTGGCTCTTGTAAGTGGTATCACTCTGTCCATTATGGTTTTACACTTACTGCCATAACATGAACATCCACCTACAACACGTCCTCTTGACACAATTCTATAGAAGCCAAACAACCATTAGTAATTATTAGCAAAATTTCAAACCTGAAATTTACAAATATGTTCCATGCGTAAGTTAAATTTCACAACCATGAGAACCTTCTCATAACCTTTGGATTATGCACATGGTAGATCCTGGTCTTTACTGTGGGCTTACCCTCATTTCCATACTCAATACATTTCTACTTGAAATCTGAAACTTTCAATCAACCAAACACGTTGTGAGTATCTATGCAAATAATCTTCTCATTGCTACAACAGTCACTGAAGTGATCTCAGAATTATAACACTCAATAATTCAAACACTTTAAGATGTTAACATTTGAAATGAAATGAAATAGATGTATCTATATATGCATACTTATCATAATAAAATTTCAAGACACAGTCACATTATCCCTGCAATATAAATAAAAACTCCAATATTCATTACTTCACAGCCATATCATTTTATGCAACTCTGTCCTTTCAACAGAGCACTCTAGTATACCATCAAACATGACTACCTTCTTCACGCAATCCTTCTCCTACATTCATATCAGCTCATGAAATGATCCCAGAATTACCATTAATTCATCATTTCATCTATTATCTAGTTGCAATGAAACATACATAACACAACCATGCATTCACACAATGCATCTCAACATGTGCACCCACACACATGCATGCATACCTACAACATTCACATAATATTTTAATGTGCGCTAACTCAATGCCTTCTTGCATGGATTCATGAATACCATAATGTCATGTCATGCATTCCACCATGATGTTTTGGAAAGTATGGCTATTTCCTCAACACATCACCCAACCATCTCCCCAATCACTGGGTTAACTTATATGGGTGCCTTCCTTCTCCACCAGAACAACACATCGGGAGTTTACTCACTCCTTGGTTTTTGGAAAAGAGGTTTCATCCCAAATTAACACCAATAGGGGGTTCATGGGATACTTGTGTAACGCTATAGAATTACCATTCCAACCAAATTATGGCCTTAACCATGACTATCTCATATGGCATGCACTTCCACAACAGGACCATAAGTCCTCACTTGCTTTGGTTATTAAAATCATAACCAACATATACAAATGGCATGCTATAATTTCATATGAATGCATTCTAACAATTAAACAGTCACATGGTAGAAGTTTCGTTTCCCTTACTACCGTATACCTTACCATACCATGGTGATATGGTATTCACATAAAATGTATTCAACCATACATGCATACCATTTTTCAAAAACATGGCTCAAGGAATTCTTACCCAATTCCCTTTTAACACTTGTACAGTCAGCAGAGGTAGAACATTACCTGCATGGCTCCCATTACATCATTGATGTTACCTGATCAATTGGCCTCTTATCAAGGACTACACAATCCTCCCACCAATCCTCATGATCACAGATTTGTTGCACCAATCCTTCTTCATAAGGTTGTTGGGAACATGTAACAACATCATCAACATATTTATCCATGCTTCGGTTGTCTTTGGTCCTACAACCAATGTGAACACCACTAATTATTAACAACCACAATAATTATCTTAAGTGGCTCATTGCATATTTAAAAATTTACTAGCTTTACCGACATGCAACATCATATACATGCACAAACATCTTCACAAGCATTATGCAATATCTGGCAATATGCCCACTAGTGCATATTCACTTCATCTATCTAATTTCTTGCATTTTGTTTGCATTCCTATGCCAAATTTTCTATACATAAAACTTGAAAATATAATCATATAATAAAGAGAAGAGTTAAGGAATTCTCCCTTTTCCAATCCCTCATCATAACAGGGAATCCCTCATCCACATCATAGCTGATCCAATTTCATGGCCTCTTAACAAGCACACAAGGAATCATTAGCTATGATTTTCTCACCAAGCAACAATTCAATGCATATACTCATGTATAACATTCCTACTTTCTATTTTACAAGCATACAATTGTTATGCTATAAACAGAAATAGCTTAAGGTGAGAAATTTCCCTCTTTATCATCATTTCCTTACTGCTCCAATTGCTTTCAACTTGACCTTTCTTAACTTCCTTGCAGTTATGAGCACTGCAATTGATTCAATTCTAACTTTGTAAGGAGTCTTTTCAAGGTCCCTTATATGACCTTGCACCTTATTCAACTATGATAATTCTTTTCCTTTCTCATGGAAACATTTGCCACAATTCTGAACCACACAATTAATTCACACATGGAAATGCCTCATTACATTCTCAGAAATACACAAAATAATTTCTATGCATTATGGAGACAATCCATATTGACAATTTATGTCAGCCATAGAATTCTCTCACAATAAATGACTACCTCCGGGGGAATATGGGGGTCAAGGGGGCTTTCCCCCTTGTGGCCCATTGCAGGGAAGGTTGAGGGAATCACCGTCGTTTTTTTTTTGTAAATATTCCAATTCTGTGCAATCTGGCGCATAAATTCCATGGCATTTTTCAATTCTGGGCACCTAAAAAATCCTCCTAAAAACTGCTCATTTCCTATTTTGATGGACTTTTGAATTCCCCTCCTACTTATTTTGGAAGACTTATTGTTTTCTCTCCAATCATTTCGGTGGACTTGGCCTTTTGTCTCTGATTGGAGCACTTTCCACTTTGATGCCGACCTATTTCAGCAGACTTATCAATTCTCTGTCAATCAGTGCACTTCCCATTTCTCGTCAATCTGTTTCGATGCACTTTCACTTTGTTGTCGATCAGTGTGATTTCCATTTCTCGCCGATCCGCTTCGGCAACCTTTCTGGTTCCTTGCCGACCATTTTCAGCGACTTATCCAATTTCTCACTAATCTCTTCATCGACGAATTTTTCAATTTTTCGCCAACCCATTTTGGAGCAACTTTCAATTTTACGCCGATCGGCACACTTTCTGTTTCTCGTTGACCCGTTTCGAGGACCTTTGACTTTTGTGCCGACCATTTCGGTGAAACTTTCTCTTTTATGCTGAAACGCATTTTCGGCGATCCTTCGAATTTTCTGCCGATTGTTTCGGCGCACTTCCAATTTGTCACTGACTGTTTCAGTGCAATTTCCAATTTTTCACTGACCATTCAGCGCAGTTTCCAATTTGTCGCTAACCATTCAGTGGAATTTCCAATTTCTTGTCGATTTGACGAACTTTTATTTTTGCGTTGAAACACTTTTTCGGGAAGCTTCTTTCTTTCTCACCGAAACGTATTGGCGACTCTCCCAATTTCTCGCCAACAGTTTCATCGTACTTTCTAATTGCTCGATGATCGACGAATTTTCTATTTTGGCGTCGACGGTTTTGGTGCACTTACCGCTTTTCCGTCGACCATTTCGGAGACATTTCCCATTGCTTGTTGATCGATGGACTTATCTCTTTTGCACTGAAATGCATCGGTGACCCATTCACTTCTTCGTCGATAGTTTCGGTGCTTTCTCCATTTTTGCGCCGACACTTACTTAGATAGAAACTCAAAAACTGAGAAATTTTTTGAATCTTTTCTTTCTTTTCTAATGATCAGTGCTGGGAAGGAAATGTTCTTACCTCTGCAAGTGATCATATGTATCCCATGTAGGCCCAATGCTATAGTTTACGTTCTGATACCACTCTATCACTTCCCCTCCCATCGATCCAATGCAAGGAAGGGAACATGACTACAAATATTGGGCTTTTTACCAAAAACTCAGCCCCATTCATTATATTCATACAAATAAAACAAATGTGTACAAATGCAAATCAAAATACCATGCACATCAGAATTAAACTATCCACACACATTTCTCATGCATTCATTCAACAAAATCAGAACAATCAATACATTGCATAATTGAATACACAGAGATAGAATACTTATCTTTATTGTGAAATTGTCCCAAGCAACTAGCTATGCAACTGCAACGTTCCACCCAGCCATGGGCCAACTATGTTGATCAATCTCTCAGCATAGTTTCCACCCCCGAGCTGGGAATGATTTCTACAACGAATGGGAACCTACATTTGATGCACATCAAGAATACCATCACATCTAATTCAATCCACTCCATAGCTGGGTTTATTAGGCTAAATATGAACCCTCTTCATTTTTGGATGCTTGCACTCAAGCTCAAGCCAAAAAAATGGATACCCATAACCCATACCCCAACATACTCTTTCTACACAGAGCAACCACAATCATTGGGCATGGATACACATTTTTAACAATGGGATTTAGAAACAAGATGGCCATCGGGTTTTCCCAAATCATGGGCACACCAAAAATAGATTGTGAGAGGGAAAATTGACCACCGGGTATAAAATGATTTCTCCCATGGATATATGAGCATTAAGTGGGCCAAAACAGCCTCTATGGACCCCAAATCAATTTCCCCTTCCTTCCCACAATTCTGCAACATAAAAATGACTTCCCAGTTGTGGGAAAATGAGGGAAAATGGGGGGAAAACGTGAAGGAAAATGCCCAGGAATCTCAGACTGCATGAGGGAGAAAAGGAAATGGTGAATAATAATGGCTCCGAGAGAAAATTTGTGGCTCCTTTCTTTCTCGGGAATCCAAACACGTTTTTCCAAAACTGATGGCTTTCCCATAACCGAATTTGGATAGCCATACCTCTCCATTCCCCAAGGCATTAACTATCTCAACCAACTCTTGGGAGAATTAAATGATTGGGTGCATAAGTAAAAATGGGTAGTTGAGGGTTTATGGATTCTCTCATTGAAACTTGGCTTGACTTGATTGGCTCCAAGGGTTTGAATATTTCCCTCCCAATTCCTTTTAAAAATTATGCCCCATCTCTTGTTGTGTTGCATTGCATAGCTAGTTGTGGGTATTTTATTAAAATGCATATTTACATGAATTTGCAATTCCATTGCTGGCGGGGCCTTGGCCTTGAGCTCCTCACCATGATTTTATAACAATATTACATCATTTACATTTTAATGCAATGGGGTCAAAATCGGGATATTACAAACAACACATACTCAACAACATTTAAAACATCTTCTTTTCGCAACTAATAATATGGAAATCATTTTTTCCATTTTTAATTTCTTATACTCTTTTAAAGATACTTACATGAATTTTTGAACAGAAGATATCGTAATGGTGATAATGAAGTGGTGATCTATCTTGTAGTTGTCTCTTTGAAAAAGAAGGTTTGCAACCAACCATTTCCTTGCTTAATGGAAATAACAAGATGAAAATAAATGTCTCCAATGATTGAATAGGAGTACTATAACATGTGGATTGTCTTGATTGTATTTAGTTTATGGTTGGTATATGTGTAATGTTAGAAACTATTTTACTTTATTCACATATTCACTATATTCACTACATTAGTATTTTAGAGGGGAAATTTAGTTTATTTGCAATTCCTACTATTTCTCTGGAGATTCAAGTTCTCAACCTTCACAAGAAACCCTCCATCTAACAAACAAGAGGATTACTACAAACACAAGTGCAATGACAATTATGATTTGATAGATGAAGAGTATCAGCAATGCCATCACATGTCAAAAATTAAAATGCATAATAGGAAGAAAAACAATGTAATAAGGTCATTTTGTTTTGTGCAAATCCAATCCTAAACTAACATAAATGCATAGTAACCCTAGAAATATAGGGTTTTTTCTTCTCCCTAAAAAATAAGAGGTATGTGAATACTAGAGAATATGTCATGTGAATGCCTTAGAGGTTGGCAATTATTTTGAAGTTGAAAGAAGGAATATGCCCCCTTCAAATTCTCACTTAATGCTCTTCCCTCTTCACAATCTCCTTTGATTTTATCATATTTTCTCCTCTTCTTAACACTTTGTTCCATGCTTGAATGAAGGAAATGAGGGAAAAAACTCCATTTGAATTTGAAATGGATTCTTATATCTTCAAACCCCTTTAGCTTCTTTGAGGAGACGTTCATTGTACTCAAAGTAACTTGTCTCCATAAAAATTAGCTCTTGAGATAGTCCCAAAATATGTCTTAAAAATGTGTTTCAAGTTCCAACTATAATCTCCTTGCTCTGTTATTCTCCTCTATTCGGATTATTTGATTGAAGGAATGAGAAACACACCTATTTTGGGATTTCACATACTATTTAAAAGATAAAATGTTTATGGGTCACAACTAAAGATGCAACTACTATATATTTGACATCAATAACATAAGAAAGTTATCTAGGTGATTTTGCATGAATTTTGGTGGTTTTGGGAAATTCTTATTGTATTTCAAGGGTTTGTACAAGCTTGTGTGCATTAGGGAGTAGTTGTTTCAAGTGGCATTATGGATAGATTCCAAATGCATGGGTGGGAACTAGGTGTATGTCTGAGTGCCATTGTGGTTATAAAAAAATTAATGTGTGGGGTCATAGGGTTTAAGGGTTAAAATGTTCAAAGAGTTGATTGTCAGACGAGGGGATCAAAGGGTGAGGGGTTGTAGTGTGTAATGAATTGGAGGGATTAGAATGCATTGGAGTGTCATGTGTCTAGGGACATAATGGATGTAGTCATCCATGTGCATGGAGGTGATTAAGTGTGAGGGTTTCATTGTAGTTACATGAAACAATGTGTACTTGTGCTCAAAGGGGTCAAGAATTAAGGTGTTTGAGGAGTTGATTGTTATGTGATGGTTCATAGGATTTAGGAGGTATATTAATGTGCAATGGGTTGGAGGATTTAGTGTGTATTGGAGCATAGAGTGTTCTAAGGCTACAATGGGTGTAGCCTAGGTTCTTGCATGTGTGTAAATGTGTGATGACTTCATTGTGGTTATGGGGAAATGTGTGTTAGGGTTGTATTAGGGAGGGGTTAAGGTGTTTCAGGGGTTTAGTTTCATTACTGAGGTCTTTAGATTTGGGGTATGTATTGTTTAATGGGTGGGAATACTTAGTGTGAAATAGGGGGTGATGTGTGTAGGGACATAATGTATGGGATCCAAGTGCATGGCTATACTAAGTGTGTGAGAGGGTCACTACAATAACATATCAATTTGTACTCGAGGTTGTGTTAGTTGAGGGTTAATGTTCTTCTAGTGTCCACTATCATGTGAGGGATCCTCGAGCTAAGGAGTATAGTCTGTAAATATTTGAAGAGGTTAATGTGCATTAAGGTGTAGTGTCCATGGTTGTGACAAGTAAGAGATAGTTGTATGGGGATATGAGGGGTAAGTGTGTGGGATGTATGATTAAGGTTATAAGAGTCAAGAGTTAAGGTGTTTGAGGGTTAGAATGACATGCGAGGGGCCCAAATGATTGGAGTTTTAATGTGGGATGATTTGGAGGGATTAGTGTGAATTTGGGCATAGTGTGTCCAAGGACATAAGTGGTGGAGGTCAAGTGTGTGGAGTTGGGTAAGTGTGAGGTTTTGATTCTCATTATGGGGTAATGTGTGATTTCAAAGGGATCAAGAGTTAAGTTGTTTGAGGGTTTGATTTTCGTGTGAAGGATCCTAGGGTTTATGAAATATAGTGAGTAACGTGATGGAGGGTTTATGAAATATAGTGAGTAGTGTCAGAATTTGTACATGTGTGAGAGGGTCATTAAAGTAATGTGAAATGTGTGCCTAGGATCGTGTTGGTCAAATGATCAGGGTCTTGGGAGGTTTATTTTGATGTGAGGAGTCTTATAGGATATGGATTGTAGCATGTAAATGTTTGTAGGGGTTAGTGTGCATTGGATTCCTTTCCCACATACCACAGATTACCTATATAGGTCTCATATTGTGCTTCAAATTCCCATGCATGGTAGATAGCTCAAAGTAGGTATTTGCATATTTGCAATACCTATAGAGGAGAGATCTAACATATTAGAGGAATATTGGCCTATTTTCAAGTATTGGGTGTAGAATGGATGGGTCTTAGGCCCAAGCAATGGTCAAAGTTAAAAATTAGTGTTTTGAAGCCTCACTTTTACTTTCAAGGCTCATAAGATTTACATGCAACCCTAACCATGGCATAATCCCTTAAGACATAATTTTTGGCTAATGAGAATGATTATGATGATAAGATGCAAAAGGGATGGGTCGCATGGCCCAAGCCTTGGTTTTTGTCCAAAAAATAGGGATTTAGGATAAACCATTTCGTTTAAGACTTGCAAGCCATGCATGGGTCCCTAAACCAAAACACATGCCATGTATAACAAATTCTTAACCTATTAGAGAAATGTGTCCTTAGTTTTGGGGATTGGACACCCATGGATTGTATTTTGTGTACCAATCCATAATTTTGAGATAAAAAATAATTATTTAGGCCCTAATCATCATTCCTAGGGCTCATAATCCATGAATATGGCCTCATACCATGACACATAACTTATAGAAGAAATATTTGTCTTACATGAGGAATAAGGACATGATTTTGAGGGTTGGTAAAAAAGATGGGTTTCATTGTCTAAGCCATAGTCTCTCATCAAAAATCATGGATCCATGCCGTAAACATTGGTTTCAAGGATCATAAGTCATGCATAAGGCCTAAGACCACAGAATAGACCCCTATGCAATGAATGTTTGGATTGCAAGGGGAATATAGACACAATTTTGAGGATTAGATGTATTAGGTATGGGTCACATGGCCTAATCTATGGTTTGGGGAAAAAATCAAGGATTTGCGCCATATACCATGAAACCTACCTTATAAAATGGAATTTTGGCTTAGAAAAAGAGTATGGGCCCAATTTCTGGGATTTGACACAACAAGGATGGGTCGCATGGTCCCAGTTTTGGTTTTGGGGTAAAATTATGGATTCATGCATAGACCATTATTTCTAGCCCTCACTAATCATGCATATGGATGCAGATCATAACATAGTCCGTAAATAAAGAACCTCTAGCCTACAAGATGATCATGCTTCCAATTTTAACAATTATGCATGGTATTGATGGGTTCAATCACCCAATTTATCGTTTAGGACCAAAAGCATATTTTCTATCATAACTATTACTTTTAGGGATTATAGTCCATGTTTAAGGATATAGACCATGCCACATACATTGTAGAAGGAATATAGGGCTTTGTATTTAATTCCAACTAGGGATTTACACAACATATTTGAGGATTAATAAGTCTTGATTATAGCTTTGGATCTTGATAAATAATCCATCCAATAAAAATTATAAAAGAACAAGAATTAAGATTTCATTTGCATTTAATATTATGGAAATCAAGTTGAGGAAAACATATACATGAACATATAGGGGGGACATAAAGTCATCTAAATATGTGGATCTAAGGAGCCCCAAGTGAACAAGTTGCAACAACCATTGCATCAAGTTCAACATATGAGATAACATGTTTCCTAGATGAAGGGGTGTCATCTCAAAAGAGTTGCACATGCAAAAAAACACAAATTTAGAAATTATACTTTGAAGTCAAGTCTGCCAAATATTTTTCAAATGAAACATTAAATACAAAAACAATGAATATATAAAAATTATGTCATACTAAACTCATATAAGAAACTATCCTAAATATGATCCTCTCTTAGGCCATAACAAGTATGTCTGCAATGCGAGCATCAATTAGAAACAATTGGCTTGGAACCAGGAGATCCATCTTGGCTAGATAATGGCTCGACACCAAGTGGTCTAACATCATTGGAGGATGTTTCTTGATGAGATGCCACTACAAAGGAACTGTGTTACATGAGATTGTGTGTCAAGGATGATATTGCAGTACTAATGGCTCATATCCTATCTCTAAGCTGAGGTGTCTGGGGGGTTTGGGCATGTGCCTAGGAGTAGGAGACTCTCTCAATGGGTTATGTCTAGCATTTAATCAATCTTGATCCAAGACAAGAGCAACCCCCTGGATTTCTCCAATGTCAAAATAATTTACATGGAGGATACGGATGAACTCAACCCATAATTTCCTAAGAAAATACAAGGGAACCTTCCTGATATTGCAAGGAGGTTTATAAAACATCTAGGATTATCAAATGCCATAAACCATCAATCCATCCAGTGGTCTCTCCATGTTTGGAATGTGAACCAATCCATGCAAAGACACCTCTTTCTCGGAACAGGTGGTTGGTTGGTTCTTGGGTCAATGATCAACTAGAAGATGGATTGTTTGGCTATATTTAATTTTTTAACTTCTTCCTTGCTAATTCCAATTGAGTAAAATTCCCTCATCCTAGCCCTATAGTAGGATATATTTGATAATTTCCCTTGGGTAAGTCAATGGAAGCCACAATAGAGTCAAGGGACGTGGCTAACGTCTTGAGAGATGGTTCTCTTATGTTTCAAAGTTCACCAATTAGGTTTGTCAACTCATCTAAACATTGATTTAATTCATTGTTTGGATATTGTCATGGGTTAGGGATTTGGTCTAGATCTAGGTCTGATTTTTCCACCATATTTGTTAAATAATAACAACAATTAAAGAATAAAATCATTTTAAAACAAAACAAAAATTCTAAATGAAAATAAATTAATGACAAAAATTGAGCTTACCTACAATAGATGATGGTGGCACATGATGTGTGGGTGGCTTCTCCAATTAAGAATGTGCTCATGTTATCTCCTAGGGGTTTTTTTGTTGTTCCTGAGGAGACACGACCTATTTGCAAAAAAGTGAATCAACTAACCCATTTTTAACATAGAAAGGAACACACATGAGCTCCTATGCATATTGTTGATGTATATGTAACTTCGGAATGTATTTCAGTTATATATTTATTGTACCCTTATAGAGATGTGTTATTCCTCTATAAGGAAGTGTCGTCATTTGTATCGACAAGTGTCGCAAGTGTGTTAACTTGCCAATGGGTTATTAGACCACCTTGTAAGGGGTCGGCCCGGATTTATGTAATATATGGTTATTGTACCTAGCTAGACAAGTTGGCCCCATAAGGTTATTGGCCAAACAGAACAAGTATAAATAGAGATTGGGAGATCTCTATTTAGATCACTCAGACTCTCATTCTTCCTTCACTCGGAAAGTGGTGCACTTGTGAGGAGGAGGATCAGCTGCTAAGAGGAGTCTATCTCTTGTATTTTGGTTGTACTTTGGTTGAACTATTGCTCTATCTATCTCTGAGGAAGTTGTGGGGTTTTTCACCTTAGGGTTTTCCCCAAAGAAACTCTGTGTGTCTATTGTCTCTCATGCTTTCGATTCTTGTGATGATTGACATGCTTGTTATGATTGAAATGCATTGATATATTGTACATGTTGTTCTCTCAGTAAAGATCCTAGAGTATGTTGAATTAATGCTCAAAATTTAACATGGTATCAGAGCTAACCTGAGAAGAAGACATTGTGCAGTGACAGAAACTAGGGTTTCTTGTTTATTGGGTTTCTCTCCACAGATTTTGGAAAAGCAGTATAGTAGATTGACTCTACTCATCAAGGAGAATCTATCTGTCCAATCAGAATTCAATTCTGAGCATTTTCAGATTTGGCCCTAAAAATTAGGGTTTACACAAAAATAGGAATTTTTGAAATCTGAAGACATAGCTGGAAGCTCCTTGGAAAAATCGAAGTTTAGAGCTTTGGATCGAGATTTTTGTCTGGGTAAATCTCTGGGAAGCTCAAACCCTAATTTAGGGTCCTCCCTAGTGAACCTCGAAAGACTAAAAGACATTTCTGAAGGGTGAATCTTTGCATATCTCAAATTCTGATTACACCAAGCTGATCAGCTCATCAAGGCGCATCTTTCTATCCTTTCAGAAAGTTGAAATTCACAGTTTGAATTTTTAGGGTTTTTTCGATAAATCCTAATCCGGGACCAGATCCAGTTTTCAGCAAAATAAGTGGTAAGACCTAAATCTCTTCTATTTCCATTTGAAGTACTCCTTAAGATGTCTCACCACACCAAGCTTGAGGATAAGCTTGAAGGGGATGATAAATTCGAAGCCATGAAGTATAGGATTGGGTTAATCCTGGAAGAAAATGAATTGGACTCCTACATCAGCTCTGAGGTCCCTATCCCAGAGGATGAAGAGGCTAAGGTATTGCATAAGAAGAACTTGGTCAAGGCAAAGAGAATCATTGTTGGTTCTATCAAAGACCATCTCATACCTCATGTGTCATCTCTAAAGACACTCAAGGAGATGTTTGACTCCCTGACCAAGTTATTTGAAAGGAAGAACATAAATCGGAAGATGACTCTGCGGAATCAATTGAAAGGGGTCAAGATGTTGAATGGAGAGATCATTCAATATTACTTCTCCAAGGTCTCTTAGATCAAGGAACAACTTGAAGCTGTGGATGAAGTAGTGGACAATGGTGAAGTTGTTATGACCACTCTGAATGGCCTACCCAGGTCATGGGACTCCTTTATTCAAGGAATCTGTGCAAGAAAGAAATTGATCTCTTTCAATAAACTGTGGGAGGAATGCTCTCAAGAAAAAGCTAGGCTTGTAGCTCGAGAAGAAAAGATGGGAGGTGAAGATCAAGCTCTCGCAGCTCACACCAAAAGAAGCAAGCCCAAGAAGGACCACTCTTACTATAAGAGATCCTATCACAACCAACAAAAGAATAAGAAGGATCTAAGATGTTTTACCTGCAATGAGAAAGGTCACTTCGCTTCAGATTGTCCCAAGAACAAAAGGGATAACAACAACAACTTCAACAAGAAGAAGAAGGGAAACAAAAGAAGGTACCATGCTCATGATGCAAGGATGATGAACCTCCAAAGAAGAAGGCTAGGGAAGAAAGTGATGATGACTCATCAAGTGAAGAAGAGTATGTTCTAATCTCTGCTCTCACAGGTACTATCTCTCATGGTTGTAATGATTGGTTAATTGACAGTGGGGCTTCCAAACACATGACTGGGTTTAAAGAATCTTTCATAAACCTATCTGAACATGAGTCACCCCATAAGGTGAAACTTGGGGATGATTATCAATACCTTATCAAAGGAATTGGTGAAGCCTCCTACAACCTAGATTCTGGAAAGTCTTTAAAGATGAAAGAAGTTCTTTATGTACCTGGGCTCAATAAGAATCTTCTCTCCATCTCTGCATTGGATACAAAAGGAATGAGGGTTGCATTTGTAGATGGCCAAGTTCTAATGTGGCCAAAGGGTAAAACTATTGATGATGCAGTGGTGATTGGAGAGCAAGAGGGAGGATTGTATAAATTGAAGGGACAACCTAAACATGCAATGGTACATGATTCCATGGAGCCAAGTGAACTTTGGCATAGAAGACTTGCACATATGCACTACAGAGCATTACCAATTGCAAGTAAGGCTATAGAAGGTCTTCTAGAAATTAAGACCAAGCATGAAGGTGTTTGCAAAGGATGTGCAAAAGGAAAGAACATTAAGAAGGCATTTCCAAGCAGTGAAAGCAAGGCAAAAGGTATCTTAGAAATCATCCACTCTGATGTATGTGGTCCTATGTCATCCAGTTCTCTGAGTGGGTATGTTTACTATGTCTCTTTCATTGATGACTTCTCCAGGAAGACTTGGGTTTACTTCTTGAAGAACAAAGATGAAGTATTTGATAAGTTCAAGGAATTCAAAACCTTGATGGAGAAACAAACTGATAAGAATATCAAAACATTCAGATCCGACAATGGTGGAGAATTCACCTCAGGTGACTTCAAGAAGCTATGCAGTGATTCATGGATTAAGAGGGAGTTGAATGCTCCTTACAATCCACAACAGAATGGAGTTGCAGAAACAAAGAATAGAACAATCATGGAAGTAGCAAGGGCAATGCTGCATGACTAGGATCTACCTATGCATCTATCGGCAGAAGCAGCTAGAACATCTATATATGTGCAGAACAGAACACCCCACAAGATATTAGACAACAAGACACCAGAAGAGGTCTTCTCTGGTAAGAAACCTAAAGTCAGCCATCTCAGAATATTTGGTTGTCGAGTATACACTCATGTCCCAAAGGAAAAGAGGACCAAGCTAGATCCTTTAGGAAAGAAGGGTATCTTTGTGGGTTATAGTGAAAGCTCGAAGGATTACAGAATATACTTTCTAGGGTTCAAGAAGATTGATGTCAGCAGGGATGTGACATTTGATGAAAACTCAGCATTCATCAAATCAAGAAAGACACTTGTTGAATATTATGAAGAACCTAAGGAAACTAGATTTCAAGACACTACCATGACTGAAGCAATTCCAGATGTTGATCGTGAAATTGAAGATCCGCAACAACCTGTAGATCCACCTCGTGAGAATAAATCTCACAAGAGAAAACCTGCATGGGATAGAGATCTCATTCAAGATGCAAAAAGATATGGCATTCCAAAAGAAGAACACAAAGCAAAGAAGAGAACCAGATCACATGCCAGCTATGTTGCTTTACTCGGTGACATCATGAACAAAGAACCTTCTAGTTATGAAGAAGCAGCGGAAAAGAAAGAATGGAAGGATGCCATGATCGAAGAATACCAATCAATAATGAAGAATGGTGTTTGGGATGTTGTCCCAAGACCTGAAGGGAAGTCTGTTGTGGCTTCCAAATGGATCTACAAGATCAAGCATGCTGCAGATGGCAGCATAGAGAAATACAAGGCAAGATTCGTAGCTCGTGGCTTCTCTCAGAAAGAGGGAATAGACTATGAAAAAACTTTTTCTCCTGTAGCCAGGTACACTTCCATTAGATCAATACTTTCCCTAGTTGTAGCGATGAAATGGAAGATACACCATATGGATGTCAAGACTGCCTTCTTGAATGGTGTAGTCGAAGAGGAAGTGTATGTGGAGCAGCCACTCAGTTTTGAAACACATGACAGGGAGTCACATGTGTGCATATTGAAGAAAGCCTTGTATGGCTTGAAGCAAGCTCCCAGAACTTGGTATGGTAGGATGGATAGTTTCCTATCTAATTTGGGCTTTACTAAGAGTAAAGCAGATTCCAACCTTTACTACAAGGTTGAGGAAGGAAATCCTATGATTCTACTCTTGTTGTAGATGACCTGTTTGTAACAGGAGAAGACAGATTGATTGCCGATACAAAGAGGAAGCTTGCTGCCAAGTTCGATATGAAGGACTTGGGGATGATGCACTATTTTCTAGGTATGGAGGTGTGGCAGAGTGCAATTGGGATCTTCCTTGGACAAGGGAAGTATACAGTAGATATCCTGAAGAGGTTCGGGATGATGGATTGCAAGGCCATGGCCACACCTATGGCATTGAATATGAAGCTTCTATGCGATGCTTCATCTGAGCCGGTTGATGTCTCTATGTATCGTCAGATGATTGGTTCCTTGATGTACTTGACGAACACAAGACCAGATATTTGCTTTGCGATGAACACATTGAGCCAGTTCTTGACGAATCCGAGGAGTGTTCACCTGGTTACTGTAAAGCATATTCTGAGGTACCTGAAGGGTACAGTTGATTATGGGATCAAGTATGAAGAGAATCAAAAGTTTAACCTGTAGGGTTATGTTGATTCAGATTGGGCAGGCAGTACTGCAGATAGGAAAAGCACATCTGGGTGTTGCTTCAGTATGGGATCAGGTGTGATCTCTTGGTTTAGCAGGAAGCAATCCTGCGTAGCACTGAGTACAGCTGAGGTAGAGTATGTTGCATCATGTTCAGCTAGTTGTGAGGCAGTATGGCTTCGGAAGCTACTGTCTGAGTTATTTGATCTCTCGTTGGATGCTACTGGTATCTTCTGTGATAACTAGAGTTGTGAGAAGTTGTCTGAGAACCCAGTGTTTCACGACAGGTCAAAACACATAGAGATCAAATATCACTATATCAAGGATATGGTGTAGAGAGGAGCAGTGAAGCTCCTGTATGTTGCAACGGACGAGCAGATTGCAGATGTGCTGACGAAACCACTAGCCAGAGTGAAGTTCGAGTACTTCAGAGAGAGGCTTGGTGTTCTTCAGATTGATGACACTTCAAGGAAGAAGTGATGGACACATTTGAGGAATCCATTCCAGGCATGTTGGAAGGAGGATCCTTCACATGGATGTGGATGTAAGTGCTAGATGATGAGCATCAGGACAATACTCCAGTTACTGCTCTGTATATGTATGTACGCATCATGTTGGATGTTGGATATGATCAGTTGGATCATTTATATGTATATGTATGTACGCATCATGTTGGATGTTGGTTATGATCAGTTGGATCATTTATATGTATATGTATATACGTATCATGTTGGATGCTGGATATGATCAGTTGGATCATTTATTTGTATATGTACACATCATGTTGGATGCGGAATATGATCAGTTGGATCATTTATATGTATTTGTATATGCATCATGTTGGATGCTTGGACCATGTATCTGTATATATATCAGGTGGATACTGTGTATGATCAGGTAGATCATGTATGTTGATATATATCAGGTGGATACATTGTGTGGATCATGTATCTATGTATGTATCAGGTGGATACATTGTATGATCAGGTGGATCATGTATGATGATATGTATCAGGTAGATACTTGGTATGCATCAGGTAGATGCATTGTATGATCAGGATGATCATGGATGATGAGCTTTAGGATGTTGCTCCAAATGACATGCATCAGGACGATGCAATGATGATGATGAGGATGATCACGTGTACATCAGGATGATGTATGGTGAGTATCAAGTGGATACTCTATGGCCATGGAACAAGTTGTGCAGATAAGCATATAATTTGGCCCTAGGAGATTTGCAGATAGTCTTTCGAGGTTTTTCCTATGGCATGTAATCTGGCCCTAGGATATCTGGAAAATGATCTTTCGAGGTTTTGCTTTGGGAGGACATATAATTTGGCCCTGGGAGATCTGCAGATAGTCTTTCGAGGTTTTTCCTATGGCATATAATTTGGCCCTGGGATATCTGGAAGATGCTCTTTCGAGGTTTTGTCCTATGGCATATAATATGTCCCTGGGAGATCCAATAGGTTGGGTTGTGTGCCCATAATAAGTCCTGGGATTCTCTTGTGAGGTTTCTCCATGACCACATGTAATTTGTCCCTGGGAGATCCTATAGGTAGAGCTGTGTGCTCGTAACAGCCTAGGATTCTCTTGCAAGGTTTTGTGGTGAGGTCACATATAATATGGCCCTGGGAGATCCTACAGGTAGAGCCGTGTGCTCGTAACATCCTGGGATGCTCTTGCGAGGTTTTGTGACGCACGTAATAAGTCCTGAGGATTCCACAGTATGGCCAGTGATGAAGACCTGCAGGTGGTGGGCCTACATCCAGTATGAAAAAGGACTGGCTCTGTAAAAATTCCTATGATGAGTAGATTCAGAGATTGGTTGAGATAGCAGCAGCAGTGATGATGACGATGATTCGAGGTTGATGCATTGATGACGATGATCCAGAGAAGAAGACTTGTGCTAGCAGATCTGTGTCGAGAAATACGTTCCTAGTTAAGAGGGAGTGTTGATGTATATGTAACTTCGGAATGTATTTCAGTTATATATTTATTGTACCCTTATAGAGATTTGTTATTCCTCTACAAGGAAGTGTCGTCATTTGTATTGATAAGTGTCACAAGTGTGTTAACTTACCGATGGGTTATTAGACCACCTTGTAAGGGGTCGGCCCGGATTTATGTAATATATGGTTATTGTACCTAGCTAGACAAGTCATCCCCATAAGGTTATTGGGAAAACAGAACAAGTATAAATAGAGATCGGGAGATCTCTATTTGGATCACTCAAAAACTCATTCTTCCTTCACTCGGAAAGTGGTGCACTTGTGAGGAGGAGGATCAGCTGCTAAGAGGAGTCTATCTCTTGTATTTTGGTTGTACTTTGGTTGAGCTATTGCTCTATCTATCTCTGAGGAAGTTGTGGGGTTTTTCACCTTAGGGTTTTCCCCAAAGAAACTCTGTGTGTCTATTGTCTCTCATGCTTTTGATTCTTGTGATGATTGACATGCTTGTTATGATTGAAATGCATTGATATACTGTACATGTTGTTCTCTTAGTAAAGATCCTAGAGTATATTGAATTAATGCTTAAAATTTAACACATATGCGCTTAGGAACTTGTGCAAATTTCCTACATTGATGTGTCTTCTGACTTAAAACGTGGCATTGTTATGAGGAGGTTTGGTGAAGGAATTTGAACCTGTTGAAACAAGAACACATGCATGTGTTGTTGTTTTTTCAATGAGCACCTATTCCTATTGCATCTAAAAGGGGAAGCAACTTCTTGCGAGCCCTGAATGGTGTTTCCAAGAATAGGAACAAATGGGAAATAGCATGGCAAGAGGAGACACCGGTGGACATAGAGAAGGAAATAAAAATTGGAAAAAGGAGCACATGGAAGATGCAGATAAAGAAGTGATTGACTCACTATATTGGAATCATTTTTTATGGAATTGGAATTAGTTACAATGTAAATGGAAATACAATTGTAAGACCTTCCTTAGGCATGTGTACCCATGGTTTATTGGGTTACCTATGAAAAGTATGGATGTAGATTTAGGTGGACAAAAGAGGAGGGGGGGGATATTGTATTCTTGGATATCCAATTAAAACTTTTAGGGGGGTTGGTCTTTACCCCAATTCAAGTTAAAGGGATGAATGTTGTTGAAATTTAGTGTTGTCGTTGATGTCAAAGAGTTTGTTGAAATTGGTGATGACATTGAAGACTTAAAGCCAACTTGAAGAAGTATATAGAAAATATGTGCGCAAGTTTATGCAAGTCAAAGGAAGCCTTAAAACAAATTTATGGAACAAGGCGATCTATGCATGGAACTCTAATTGTAATACACCATGATTAAATAAAGTATTATTAGATACTTTTTGAATATTTTATGTTTATTCATTATTTTAAATATTTTTGACAAGTCAAAAATAAAAACAATGTAATGAATTATTCTTTTATTAATAAAAATACAGAAGGGGACAAAAATGAAATAGTTGTTTCATGAGTGATTGATGACCCACAAGAGGAAAATACAAGTGGCTAAAGCTGATGAGTGAGAACTCAAGGTGCAGGAGGCATCTTCTCCAAAATCAGGTCACAACTCTTAGTTGAGTGCTAAAGAGCAGGAGGCTCATAAATGACCAAGTTGTAGGCAAAATACTATATAATAGTATCTCCATAAGCAGAAGGAGGCTAGCATTGGATGGGGATTGAATCTAAAAAATGAAAGAGATGGCGCATTAAGTGGATTTTCTCTTGTGTTTTAGCGATCAGGCTCGTGGGTTTCAAAGAAAGTGAGACTTGGTTGCTCTAGGAGTTAGTTGGGAGGAACGACTATTTCATCTTTTTCTTCCTGACAATGGTGCCAGGTTCCTTGTTATGTTTCTTATATGTTTAGAAGTAATTATAGTAGGAATTTATTTATGCTATGAATCGCATGTAACCCTAGGAAGAATTCTTATTATGCATTTAAGTAGAAAATGGATTCATTATACATATGTTCAATGTATCTCCTATTATATCTTCGAATTTAATTATTCTGTCACTTTTATATTCATGTTTATAAAATAATCATAGTTAGTATTTGTTTTATTTTCTAACGATTCTCAGATTGGGTTTCAATGTCGAATTGTGTAGTAAGTAAAACTAAATCGAGTTACTTAGAAATTTTATTGAAGGGTCCAAAACTTTAGGGTATAGTGTAAGTCATTTATCGCCACAGTAAATAAGTTATTGTAGCTAATTAAAAAGAAGAATCGATCTCTACTTTATAACCTTATTTTTATAATATAATCATCGAACTAAGTAAATTCAATAGCCTAGTCAGGTATTCCTCTGCTTAAACTTTTAAACACTAGAATTGAGAGCCGAGAGGCCTCAATAGTATAAAGAATTATTTAAACATGTTTTCCTTATTTAAAACTCCGTTTCAGCTCAAAAATGCTAGAGTTGGACAGATCTTAACCTAAACTATTTTCAACAACATAACCTATTTATATTTTGTATTTAGATTTCAGACATATCACAAATCAAGCAACTCGTTGTATAAAAACCATAACGACAATTCCTTTCAATATAAACCCTTAATACAGGGCGAAAATCCTTTAGAGAAATCTACGAAAACCATAATTAAAATCTTTAGTATCATAATCAAAATCTATTAGTACCACATTCGAAATCTAGGAACTAATTATTAATGCATATAATATACAGGATACAATCTTCTGCATTGACGATGAATTGATCAAAACATTCATATGGCAGTAAGACCATCGAGGATGGAAGCATTGTTCCAATTATAAGAAAACTATCAATAAAATGAATAACCTGGAACTCATAAAAGAAAAACTAATGGTACAGGCCAAGAGCGGTCATCCCAAGCACTTAATAAAAGTGTAAACCATGTTAAACCATGATATAAAATACAATGGGATTCACACGAAATCATTTAACAAATAAATAGCTTAATAGGTTAAACGAGGAATTCATATCCATGAGGATAGAAGCTATCCATAGTATTTAATTAAAGACTAAATATTTAATTAAGATTACAGAGGTAGTAAGCCATAAGCCATAAACGATGTCCATGTAATAAACCATCTAACCCTAGTATAAGCAAATAGAGTATAAAATTGTTTTAAAGCAAACATTGGAATAGAGGTAACGAGGAACCCTCTATCAACATTTTATAACCCAAGGGTCAACAAGTTAATAACTCTACTTATCTAAAAACTGCTTTTAGAACTCGTTATGGTCATTATGAGTTTGTCATAATGCCATTTGGTTTAACAAACGCACCTGCATATTTTATGTTATTCTCTCAGTAAAGATCCTAGAGTATATTGAATTAATGCTAAAAAATTAACATGGTATCAAAGCAAACCTGAGAAGAAGACATTGTGCAGTTGCGAAAACTAGGGTTTCTTGTTTATTGGGTTTCTATCCATATATTTTGGAAAGGATGCAAGGTATATTGACTCTACTCATCAAGGAGAATCTTTCTAAACAATCAGAATTCAATTCTAGGCACTTTCATTTTTGGCCCTAAAAATTAGGGTTTCCACAAAAATAGGAATTTATGAAATCTGAGGACATACCTAGAAGCTCCTTGGAAAAATTGAAGTTTAGAGCTTTGGATCAAGATTTTTGGTTGGGTTAAGCTCCGGGAAACTCAAACCCTAATTCAGGGTCCTCCCTAGTGAATCTGAAAGATTGAAAAGCATTTCTGAAGGGTGAAACTTTGCAATTTTCAATTTCTTAGTATACCAGGCTGATCAGCTCATCAAGGTGCATCTTTCTATCCTTTCAGAAAGTTGAAATTCACATTTTGAATTTTTAGGGTTTCTCTGACAAACCCTAATCCAACACCAAATCCATATTTCTACAAATCAAGTGGTAAGACCTAAATATTTTCTATTTCCATTTGAAGTACTATTTCAGATGTCTCACCACACCAAGCTTGAGGATAAGCTTGAAGGGGTTGATAACTTCTGAGCGTGGAAGTATAAGATTGGGTTAATCTTGGAAGAAAATGAATTGGATACTTACATAAGTTATGAGGTCCCTATCCCAGAGAAAGAAGAGGCTAAGGCCTTACATAAGAATAACTTGGTCAAGGGAAAGAGGATCATTGTTGATTCTATCAAAGACCATCTCATACCACATGTGTCATCTCTAAAGACACCCAAGGAGATGTTTGATTCCCTAACCAAACTATTTGAAGGGAAGAACATAAATCGGAAGATAACTTTGCGGAACCAATTGAAAGGGGTAAAGCTTCAGAATGGAGAGACCATTCAATCTTATTTCTCTAAGGTCTCTCAGATCAAGCAACAACTTGAAGCTGTGGATGAAGTAGTGGAAAATTGTGAAGTTGTCATGACCACATTGAATGGCCTACATAGGTCATGGGACTCCTTCATCCAAGGAATCTGTGCAAGGAGGAAGTTAATCTCATTCAGTAGACTATGAGAGGAATGCTCACAAGAAGAAGCAAGGCTTGTGGCCCTGCAAGAAGAAAATATGGGGAATGAAGATCAAACTCTCACATCACACCCCAAGGGAAGCAAGTTTAAGAGGGAGAGATCTCATAACAAGAATCATTCTCACTCTCATCATAAAAAGAAAGATCTAGCTCATGTTTGATGTTTTGATTGCAATGAAGTAGGACACTTTGCTTCAAATTGTCCCAATAAGAAGAAAGAGAACAACAACAAATTCAACAAGAAGAAGAGGTACAAGAAGAAGAGATTTAATGCTCATGCTGCTGAGGATGATGAACCTCCCAAGAAGAAGGCTAGGGCAGAAAGTGATACTTCATCAAGTGAAGAAGAATATGTTCTAATCTTTGCTCTCACAGGTACTATCTCTCATGGATGTAATGATTGGCTTATTGATAGTGGGGCTTCCAAACAAATGAATGGGTTTAAGGAATCTTTTTCAAATCTATCTAAACATGAGTCACCCCATAAAATGAAACTTGGGGATGACTATCAATATTCAATCAAAGGAAGTAGTGAAGCCTCCTACAACCTAGACTTTGGGAAGTCTTTGAAGATGAAAGATGTTCTATATGTACCTGGGCTCAAGAAGAACCTACTCTCCATATCTGCATTGGATGCAAAAGGTATGAGGGTTGCATTTGTAGATGGAAAAGTCCTAATGTGGCCAAAGGGTAAAACTATAGATGATGCAGTAGTGATTGGAGAGCAAGAGGTAGGATTGTACAAATTAAAGGGACAACCTGAACATGCCATGGTACATGAATCCATGGATCCAAGTGAACTTTGGCATACAAGGCTTGCACATGTGCACTATAGAGCACTACCAATTGCAAGTAAAGCTATAGAGGGTCTTCCTAAAATCAAGACAAAGCATGAAGGTGTTTCCAAAGGATGTGCAAAAGGAAAGAACATTAAGAAGGAATTTCCAAGCAATGAAAGCAAAGCTAAAGGGATCTTGGAAATTATCCACTCCGATGTATGCGGACCGATGTCATCCAGTTCTCTAATTGGGTATGTATACTATGTCTCTTTCATTGATGATTTCTCTAGGAAGACTTGGGTTTATTTCTTGAACAACAAAGATAAAGTGTTTGATAAGTTCAAGGAATTCAAAGCCTTGATGGAAAATCAAACTGGAAAGAAGATTAAGACATTCAGATCCGACAATGGTAGAGAATTCACTTCAGATGATTTCAAGAAGCTATGCAGTGATTCAAGGATTAAGAGGGAGTTGACTGCTCCCTACAATCCACAACAAAATGGAGTTGCAGAAAGGAAAAACAGAACAATCATGGAAGCAGCACGGGATATGCTACATGACCAGGATCTGCCTATGCATCTTGGGGTAGAAGCAGCTAGGACAGTTGTATATGTGTAGAACAGAACACCTCACAAGATATTGGACAACAAGACACCAAAAGAGGTCTTCTCTGGTTAAGAAACCTGAAGTCAGCCATCTCAGAATATTTGGTTGTCCAGTATATACACATGTTCCAAAGGAAAAGAGGACAAAGCTAGATCCTTCAGGAAAGAAGGGTATCTTTGTGGGGTACAGTGAAAGCTCGAAGGCTTACAGAATATACTTTCCAAGGTTCAAGAAGATTGATGTTAGCAGAGATGTAACATTTTATGACGACTCAGCTTACATCAAATCAAAGAAGGCAACTATTGAAGATAATGAAGAACCAAAGGAAACCAGATTTCAGGACACCACCATGAATGAAGCAATTCCAGAAGCAGATCATGCAGTTGAAGATCCGCAAATACCTGTAGATCCACCCCATGAGAATAACTCTCACAAGAGGAAACCTGCATGGGCTAGAGAGCTCATTCAAGATGCAGAAAGGTATGGCATTCCAGAAGAAGAACACAGAGCAAGAAAGAGAAGTAGATCTCATACCAGCTATGTTGCCTTACTCTGTGACATTATGAACAAAGAACCTTCCAGTTATGAAGAAGCAACGGAAAAGAAAGAATGGAAGGATGCCAATGTCGAGGAATACCAGTCGATCATGAAGAATGATGTTTGGGATGTAGTCCCAAGACCTGAAGGGAAGTCGGTTGTGACTTCCAAATGGATCTACAAGATCAAGCATGTTGTAGATGGTAGCATAGAGAAATACAAAGCGAGATTTGTAGCTCGTGGCTTCTCCCAGAAAGAGGGGATAGACTATGAAGAGACTTTTTCTCCTGTAGCCAAGTACACTTCCATCAGATCAGTACTTTCCCTGGCTGCAGTGATGAAATGGAAGATACACCAGATGGATGTCAAGACAACTTTCTTCAATGGTGTAGTCGAACAGGAAGTGTATGTGGAGCAGCCACTGTTGATGTAAATGTAACTTCGGAATGTATTTCACCTATGTATATTGTACTCCTATAGAGATATTATTATTCCTCTATACGGAAGTGTCATCATTTTGTATTGACAAGTGTTGCAAGTTTCATAACTTGCAGTGATGGGTTATTAGACCACCAAGTGTGGGGTCGGCCCTGATTAGTTTAACCATGGGTTATTAGACTGAGTTAGACAAGTCGGCCCTGCTAGGTTATTGGGAAGGACAGGTCAGGTATAAATAGAGAGCGGGAGATCTCTATTTTGATCATATTATTATTCACTCCTACATCACTCGGAAAATGGCGCACTAGTTGAGGAGGAGGAGTAGTTGCTAGTAGAAGACTATCTCTTGTACTTAGGTTGTATCATTGCTCTTTCTATCTCTGAGGAAGTTGTGGGGTTTTTCACCTTTATGGTTTTCCCCTGTGAAACTCTGTGTGTCTATTGTCTCATGTGATTGCTTGGTGTGATTGATATGCATTTTTATGCTAGATATGTTGTACATGTTATTCTCTCATTAAATATCCTAGAGTATATTGAATTAATGCTCAAAAATTAACATGGTATCAGAGCTAACCTGAGAAGAAGACATTGTGCAGTGGCAGAAACTAGGGTTTCTTTTTTATTGGGTTTCTCTCCATAGATTTTGGAAATGAAGCAAGGTAGATTGACTCTACTCATCAAGGAGAATATTTATGTCTAATCAGAATTCAATTCTGGGCACGTTCATTTTTAGCCCTAAAAATTAGGGTTTCCACAAAAATAGGAATTTCTGAAATCTGAGGACATCGCTGGAAGCTCCTTGGAAAGATTGAAGTTTAGAGCTTTGGATCGATATTTTTGGTTGGGTGAAGCTCCGGGAAACTCAAACCCCAATTCAGGGTCCTCCCTAGTGAATTCGGAAGATTGAAAAGCATTTCTGAAGGGTGAAACTTTGCAGTTTTTAATTTCTGAGTATACCAGGATGATCAGCTCATCAAGGAGCATCTTTCTATCCTTTTACAAAGTTGAAATTCACATTTTGAATTTTTAGGGTTTCTTTGACAAACCCTAATCCGGCACCAAAGCCATATTTCTGCAAATCAAGTGGTAAGACCTAAATCTTTTCTATTTACATTTGAAGTAATCTTCAAGATGTCCCACCACACCGAGCTTGAGGATAAGCTTGAAGGGACTGATAACTTCTGAGCATGAAAGTAAAGGATTGGGTTAATCCTGGAAGAAAATGAATTGGATACTTACATAAGTTATGAGGTCCCTATCCTAGAGGTAGAAGAGGCTAAGGCCTTACATAAGAAGAACTTGGTCAAGGCAAAGAGGATCATTGTTGATTCTTTCAAAAACCATCTCATACCACATGTGTCATCTCTAAAGACACCCAAGGATATGTTTGATTCCCTAACCAAGCTATTTGAAGGGAAGAACATAAATCGGAAGATGACTCTGCGTTACCAATTGAAAGGGGTAAAGATTCAAAATGGAGAGACCTTTCAATATTATTTCTCTAAGGTCTCTTGGATCAAGGAACAACTTGAAGCTGTGGATGAAGTAGTGTACAATGGTGAATTTGTCATGACCACATTGAATGGCCTAACTAGGTCATGCGACTCCTTCATCCAAGGAATCTGTGCAAGGAGGAAGTTGATCTCATTCAGTAGACTATGGGAGGAATGCTCACAAGAAGAAGCAAGGATTTTGGCCCTAGAAGAAAAGATGGGGAATGAAGATCAAGCTCTCACAGCACACACCAAGGGAAGCAAGTTTAGGAGGGAGAGATCTCATAACAAAAATCATTCTCTCTCATCACAAGAAGAAAGATCTAGCTTATGTTCGATGTATTGATTGCAATGAAGTAGGACACTTTGCTTCAAATTGTCCCAAGAAGAAGAAGATAACAACAACAAATTCAACAAGAAGAAGAGGTACAACAAGAAGAGATTTCATGCTCATGCTGCTAGGGATGATGAACCTCCCAAGAAGAAGGCTAGGGTAGAAAGTGATACTTCATCAAGTGAAGATGAATATGTTCTAATCTCTGCTCTCACAGGTACTATCTCTCATGGATGTAATGATTGGCTTATTGATAGTGGGGCTTCCAAACACATGACTGGGTTTAAAGAATCTTTTGCAAACCTATCTGAACATGAGTCACCCCATAAAGTGAAACTTGGGGATGACTATCAATTTCCTATCAAAGGAAGTGGTGAAGCCTCTTACAACCTAGATTCTGGGAAGTATTTGAAGATGAAAGATATTCTATATGTACCTGGGCTCAAGAAGAACCTACTCTCCATATCTGCATTGGATGCAAAAGGTATGAGGGTTGCATTTGTAGATGGCCAAGTCCTAATGTGGCCAAAGCGTAAAACTATAGATGATGCAGTAGTGATTGGAGAACAAGAGGGAGGATTGTACAAATTAAAGGGACAATCTGAACATGCCATGGTACATGAATCCATGGAGCCAAGTGAACTTTGGCATACAAGGCTTGCACATGTGCACTATAGAGCACTACCAATTGCAAGTAAAGTTGTAGAGGGTCTTCCTAAAATCAAGAAAAAGCATGAAGGTGTTTGCAAAGGATGTGCAAAAGGAAAGAACATTAAGAAGGCATTTCCAAGCAGTGAAAGCAAAGCAAAAGGGATCTTTGAAATTATCCACTCCGATGTATGTGGAGTGATGTCATCCAGTTCTCTGAGTGGGTATGTATACTATGTCTCCTTCATTGATGACTTCTTTAAGAAGACTTGGGTTTATTTCTTGAAGAACAAAGATGAAGTGTTTGATAAGTTCAAGGAATTCAAAGCCTTGATGGAAAATCAAACTGATAAGAAGATTAAGACATTCAGATCCGACAACCTTCAGGTGATTGCAAGAAGCTATGCAGTGATTCAGAGATTAAGAGGGAGTTGACTGCTCCCTACAATCCACAACAGAATGGAGTTGCAGAAAGGAAAAACAGAACAATCATGGAAGCAGCACGGGCAATGCTGCATGACCAGGATCTGCCTATGTATCTATGGGAAGAAGCAGCTAGGACAATTGTATATGTGCATAAAAGAACACCTCACAAGATATTGGACAACAAGACACCAGAAGAGGTCTTCTATGGTTAAGAAACCTGAAGTCAACCATCTCAAAATATTTGGTTGTCCAGTATATAGACATGTTCCAAAGGAAAAGAGGACAAAGCTCGATCCTTCAGGAAAGAAGGGCATCTTTGTGGGGTACAGTGAAAGCTCGAAAGCTTACAGAACATACTTTCCAGGGTTCAAGAAGATTGATATCAGCAAGGATGCAACATTTGATGAGGACTCATCTTACATCAAATCAAAGAAGGCACCTGTTGAAGATCATGAAGAACCAAAGGAAACCAGATTTCAAGACACCACCATGAATGAAGCAATTCCAGAAGCAGATCGTGAAGTTGAAGATCCGCAAATACCTGTAGATCCACCCCATGAGAATAACTCTCACAAGAGGAAACCTGCATGGGCTAGAGAGCTCATTCAAGATGCAGAAAGGTATGGCATTCCAGAAGAAGAACACAGAGTAAGAAAGAGAACCAGATCTCATACCAGCTATGTTGCCTTACTCTGTGACATTATGAATAAAGAACCTTCCAGTTATGAAGAAGCAGTGGAAAAGAAAGAATGGAAGGATGCCATGGTCGAGGAATACCATTCGATCATGAAGAATAATTTTTGGGATGTAGTCCCAAGACCTGAAGGGAAGTCGGTTGTGACTTCCAAATAGATCTACAAGATCAAGCATGCTGCAGATGTTAGCATAGAGAAATACAAAGTGATATTTGTAGCTCGTGGCTTCTCCTAGAAAGAGGGGATAGATTATGAAGAGACTTTTGCTCCTGTAGCCAGGTACACTTCCATCACATCAGTACTTGCCTTGGCTGCAGTCATGAAATGGAAGATACACCAAATGGATGTCAAGACAGTTTTCTTGAATGGTGTAGTCGAAGAGGAGGTGTATGTGGAGCAGCCACTGTTGATGTAATTGTAACTTCGGAATGTATTTCACCTATGTATATTGTACTCCTATAGAGATGTTATTATTCCTCTATACGGAAGTGTCATCATTTTGTATTGACAAGTGTTGCAAGTGTTGTAACTTGTAGTGATGGGTTATTAGACCACCAAGTGTGGGGTCGGCCCTGATTAGTTTAACCATGGGTTATTAGACTGAGTTAGGCAAGTCAACCCTGCTAGGTTATTGGGCAGGACAGGTCATGTATAAATAGAGAGCGGGAGATCTCTATTTTGATCATCTCATTATTCACTCCAACATCACTCGAAAATTGGTGCACTAGTTGAGGAGGAGGAGTAGCTGCTAGCAGAAGACTATCTCTTGTACTTGGGTTGTATCATTGCTCTTTCTATCTCTGAGGAAGTTGTGGGGTTTTTCACCTTTATGGTTTTTCCCAGTGAAAATATGTGTGTCTATTGTCTCATGTGATTGCTTGGTGTGATTGATATGCATTGTGATGCTTGATATGCTATACATGTTATTCTCTCAGTAAAGATCCTAGAGTATATTGAATTAATGCTCAAAAATTAACATGGTATCAGAGCTAACCTGAGAAGAAGACATCGTGTAATGGCAGAAACTAGGGTTTCATCTTTATTGGGTTTTTCTCCACATATTTTGGAAAGGAAGCGAGGTAGATTGACTCTACTCATCAACGAGAATCTTTCTATTCAATCAGAATTCAATTCTGGGCAGCTTCATTTTTTGCCCTAAAAATTAGGGTTTCCACAAAAATAGGAATTTCTGAAATTTGAGGACATAGCTTGAAGCTCCTTGGAAAACTCGAATTTTAGAGCTTTGGATAGAGATTTTTGGTTGGGTGAAGCTCCGGGAAACTCAAACCCTAATTCAGGGTCCTCCCTAGTGAATCCGGAAGATTGAAAAGCATTTATGAAATGTGAAACTTTGCAGTTTTTAATTTCTGAGTATACCAGGATGATCAGCTCATCAAGGAGCATCTTTCTATCCTTTTACAAAGTTGAAATTCACATTTTGAATTTTTAGGGTTTCTCTGACAAACCCTAATCCAGCACCAAAGCCAGATTTCTGCAAATCAAGTGGTAAGACCTAAATCTTTTCTATTTCCATTTGAAGTAATCTTTAAGATGTCCCACCACACCGAGCTTGAGGATAAGCTTGAAGGGGCTGATATCTTCTGAGCATGAAAGTAAAGGATTGGGTTAATCCTGGAAGAAAATGAATTGGATACTTACATAAGTTATGAGGTCCCTATCCTAGAGGAAGAAGAGGCTAAGGCATTACATAAGAAGAACTTGATCAAGGCAAAGAGGATCATTGTTGATTCTTTCAAAGACCATCTCATACCACATGTGTCATCTCTAAAGACACCCAAGGAGATGTTTGATTCCCTAACCAAGCTATTTGAAGGGAAGAACATAAATTGGAAGATGACTCTGCATTACCAATTGAAAGGGGTAAAGCTTCAAAATGGAGAGACCATTCAATCTTATTTCTCTAAGGTCTCTCGGATCAAGGAACAACTTGAAGCTGTGGATGAAGTAGTGTACAATGGTGAAGTTGTCATGACCACATTGAATGCCCTAACTAGGTCATGGGACTCCTTCATCCAAGGAATTTGTGCAAGGAGGAAGTTGATCTCATTCAGTAGACTATGGGAGGAATGCTCACAAGAAGAAGCAAGCCTTGTGGCCCTAGAAGAAAAGATGGGGAATGAAGATCAAGCCCTCACAGCACACACCAAGGGAAGCAAGTTTAAGAGGGAGAGATCTCATAACAAAAATCATTCTCTCTCATTACAAGAAGAAAGATCTAGCTTATGTTCGATGTATTGATTGCAATGAAGTAGGACACTTTGCTTCAAATTGTCCCAAGAAGAAGAAGATAACAACAACAAATTCAACAAGAAGAAGAGGTACAAGAAGAGATTTCATGCTCATGCTGCTAGGGATAATGAACCTCCCAAGAAGAAGGCTAGGGCAGAAAGTGATACTTCATCAAGTGAAGATGAATATGTTCTAATCTCTGCTCTCACAGGTACTATCTCTCATGGATATAATGATTGGCTTATTGATAGTGGGGCTTCCAAACACATGACTGGGTTTAAAGAATCTTTTGCAAACCTATCTGAACATGAGTCACCCCATAAAGTGAAACTTAGGGATGACTATCAATATCCTATCAGAGGAAGTTGTGAAGCCTCTTACAACCTAGACTCTGGGAAGTCTTTGAAGATGAAAGATATTCTATATGTACCTGGGCTCAAGAAGAACCTACTCTCCATATCTGCATTGGATGCAAAAGGTATGAGGGTTGCATTTGTAGATGGCCAAGTCCTAATGTGGACAAAGGGTAAAACTATAGATGATGCAGTAGTGATTGGAGAGCAAGAGGGAGGATTGTACAAATTAAAGGGACAATCTGAACATGCCATGGTACATGAATCCATGGAGCCAAGTGAACTTTGGCATACAAGGCTTGCACATGTGCACTATAGAGCACTACCAATTGCAAGTAAAGCTATAAAGGGTCTTCCTAAAATCAAGACAAAGCATGAAGGTGTTTGCAAAGGATGTGCAAAAGGAAAGAACATTAAGAAGGCATTTCCAAGCAGTGAAAGCAAAGCAAAAGGGATCTTTGAAATTATCCACTCCGATGTATGCGGACTGATGTCATCCAGTTCTTTGAGTGGGTATGTATACTATGTCTCCTTCATTGATGATTTCTTTAGGAAGACTTGGGTTTATTTATTGAAGAACAAAAATGAAGTGTTTGATAAGTTCAAGGAATTCAAAGCCTTGATGGAAAATCAAACTGACAATAAGATTAAGACATTCAGATCCGACAACCTTCAGGTGATTGCAAGAATCTATGCAGTGATTCAGAGACTAAGAGGGAGTTGACTACTCCCTACAATCCACTACAGAATGGAGTTGTAGAAAGGAAAAACAAAACAATCATGGAAGTAGCACGGGCAATGCTACATGATCAGGATCTGCCTATGCATCTATGGGAATAAGCAGCTAGGACATTTGTATATGTGCATAAAAGAACACCTCACAAGATATTGGACAACAAGACACCAAAAGAGGTCCTCTCTGGTTAAGAAACCTGAAGTCAACCATCTCAAAATATTTGGTTGTCAAGTATATACACATGTTCCAAAGGAAAATAGGGCAAAGTTCGATCCTTCAGGAAAGAAGGGCATCTTTGTGGGGTACAATGAAAGCTCGAAGGCTTACAGAACATACTTTCCAAGGTTCAAGAAGATTGATATCAGCAGGGATGTAACATTTGATGAGGACTCAGCTTACATCAAATCAAAGAAGGATCCTGTTGAATATCATGAAGAACCAAAGGAAACCAGATTTCAAGACACCACCATGAATGAAGCAATTCCAGAAGCAAATCATGAAGTTGACGATCCGCAAATACCTGTAGATCCACCCCATGAGAATAACTTTCACAAGAGGAAACCTGCATGGGCTAGAGAGCTCATTCAAGATGCAGAAAGGTATGGCATTCCAGAAGAAGAACACAGAGTAAGAAAGAGAACTAGATCTCATACCAGCTATGTTGCCTTACTCTGTGACATTATGAATAAAGAACCTTCCAGTTATGAAGAAGTAGTGGAAAACAAAGAATGGAAGGACACCATGGTCGAGGAATACCAGTCGATCATGAAGAATGATGTTTGGGATGTAGTCCCAAGACCTGAAGGTAAGTCAGTTGTGACTTCCAAATGGATCTACAAGATCAAGCATGCTGCAGATGGTAGCATAGAGAAATACGAAGCGATATTTGTAGCTCGTGGCTTCTCCCAGAAAGAGGGGATAGACTATGAAGAGACTTTTGCTCCTATAGCCAGGTACACTTCCATCAGATCAGTACTTGCCCTAGCTACAGTGATGAAATGGAAGATACACCAAATGGATGTCAAGACAGTTTTCTTGAATGGTGTAGTCGAAGAAGAAGTGTATGTGGAGAAGCCACTGTTGATGTAATTCTAACTTTGGAATGTATTTCACCTATGTATATTGTACTCCTATAGAGATGTTATTATTCCTCTATACGGAAGTGTCATCATTTTGTATTGACAAGTGTTGCAAGTGTCGTAACTTATAGTGATGGGTTATTAGACCACCAAGTGTGGGGTCGGCCCTGATTAGTTTAACCATGGGTTATTAGACTAAGTTAGGCAAGTCAACCCTGCTAGGTTATTGGGCAGGACAGGTCATGTATAAATAGAGAGCGGGAGATCTCTATTTTGATCATCTCATTATTCACTCCAACATCACTCGAAAATTGGTGCACTAGTTGAGGAGGAGGAGTAGCTGCTAGCAGAAGACTATCTCTTGTACTTGGGTTGTATCATTGCTCTTTCTATCTCTGAGGAAGTTGTGGGGTTTTTCACCTTTATGGTTTTCCCCAGTGAAAATATGTGTGTCTATTGTCTCATGTGATTGTTTGGTGTGATTGATATGCATTGTTATGCTTGATATGCTATACATGTTATTCTCTCAGTAAAGATCCTAGAGTATATTGAATTAATGCTCAAAAATTAACATGGTATCAGAGCTAACCTGAGAAGAAGACATCGTGTAATGGCAGAAACTAGGGTTTCTTCTTTATTGGGTTTCTCTCCATGGATTTTGGAAAGGCATCGAGGTAGATTGACTCTACTCATCAAGGAGAATCTTTCTGTTCAATTAGAATTCAATTCCGGGCACGTTCATTTTTTGCCCTAAAAATTAGGGTTTCCACAAAAATAGGAATTTCTGAAATCTGAGGACATAGCTTGAAGCTCCTTGGAAAAATCGAAGTTTAGAGCTTTGGATAGAGATTTTTGGTTGGGTGAAGCTCCAGGAAACTCAAACCCTAATTCAGGGTCCTCCCTAGTGAATCCAAAAGATTGAAAAGCATTTATGAAATGTGAAACTTTGCAGTTTTCAATTTCTGAGTATACCAGGCTGATCAACTCATCAAGGTACATCTTGCTATCCTTTTAGAAAGTTGAAATTCACATTTTGAATTTTTAGGGTTTCTCTGACAAACCCTAATCTAACACCAGATCCATATTTTTGCAAATCAAGTGGTAAGACCTAAATCTTTTCTATTTCCATTTGAAGTACTCTTTAAGATGTCTCACCACACCAAGATTGAGGGTAAGCTTGGAGGGGCTAATAACTTCCAAGCATGGAAGTATAGGATTGGGTTAATCCTGGAAGAAAATGAATTGGATACTTACATAAGTTCTGAGGTCCCTATCCTAGAGGAGAAAGAGGCTAAGGCCTTACATAAGAAGAACTTGGTCAAGGGAAAGAGGATCATTGTTGATTCTATCAAAGACCATCTCATACCACAAGTGTCATTGATAAAGACACCCAAGGAGATGTTTGATTCCCTAACCACACTATTTGAAGGGAAGAACATAAATCGGAAGATGACTATGCAGAACCAATTGAAAGGGGTAAAGCTTCAGAATGGAGAGACCATTCAATCTTATTTCTCTAAGGTCTCTCAGATCAAGGAACAACTTGAAGTTGTGGATGAAGTAGTGGACAATGGTGAAGTTGTCATGACCACATTGAATGGCCTACCTAGGTCATGGGACTCCTTCATCCAAGGAATCCGTGCAAGGAGGAAGTTAATCTCATTCAGTAGACTATGGGAGGAATGCTCACAAGAAGAAGCAAGGCTTGTGGCTCGAGAAGAAAAGATGGGGAATGAAGATCAAGCTCTCATAGCACACACCAAGGGAAGCAAGTTTAAGAGGGAGAGATCTCATAACAAGAATCATTCTCACTCGCATCACAAGAAGAAAGATCTAGCTCATGTTTGATGTTTTGATTGCAATGAAGTAGGACAATTTGCTTCAAATTGTCCCAAGAATAAGAAAGATAACAACAACAAATTCAACAAGAAGAAGAGGTACAACAAGAAAGGATTTCATGCTCATGCAGTTGAGGATGATGAACCTCCCAAGAAGAAGGCTAGGGCAGAAAGTGATACTTCATCAAGTGAAGATGAATATGTTCTAATATCTGCTCTCACAGGTACTATCTCGCATGGATGTAATGATTGGCTTATTGATAGTGGGGCTTCCAAACACATGACTGGGTTTAAAGAATCTTTTGCAAACCTATCTGAACATGAGTCACCCCATAAATTGAAACTTGGGGATGACTATCAATATCCTATCAAAGGAAGTGGTGAATCCTCCTACAACTTAGACTCTGGGAAGTATTTGAAGATGAAAGGTGTTCTATATGTACCTGGGCTCAAGAAGAAGCTACTCTCCATATCTGCATTGGATGCAAAAGGTATGAGGGTTGCATTTGTAGATGGCCAAGTCCTAATGTGGCCAAAGGGTAAAACTATAGATGATGCAGTATTGATTGGAGAGCAAGAGGGAGGATTGTACAAATTAAAGGGACAACCTGAACATGCCATGGTACATGAATCCATGGAGCCAAGTGAACTTTGTCATAGAAGGCTTGCACATGTGCACTGTAGAGCACTACCAATTGTAAGTAAAGCGCTAGAGGGTCTTCCTGAAATCAAGACAAAGCATGAAGGTGTTTGCAAAGGATGTGGAAAAGGAAAGAACATTAATAAGGCATTTAAAAGTAGTGCAAGCAAAGCTAAAGGGATCTTGGAAATTATCCACTCTGATGTATGCAGACCGATGTCATCCAGTTCTCTGAGTGGGTATGTATAATATGTCTCTTTCATTGATGATTTCTCTAGGAAGACTTGGGTTTATTTCTTGAAGAATAAAGATGAAGTGTTTGATAAGTTCAAGGAATCCAAAGCCTTGATGGAAAATCAAACTGACAAGAAGATTAAGACATTCAAATCCGACAATGGCGGAGAATTCACTTCAGGTGATTTCAAGAAGCTATGCAGTGATTCAAGGATTAAGAGGGAGTTTACTTCTCCCTACAATCCACAACAGGATGGAGCTGCAGAAAGGAAAAATAAAACAATCATGGAAGCAGCACGGGCAATGCTGCATGACCAGGATCTGCCTATGCATCTTTGGGCAGAAGCAGCTAGGACAGCTGTATGTGTGCAGAACAGAACACCTCACTAGATATTGGAGAACAAGACACCAGAAGAGGTCTTCTCTGGTAAGAAACCTGAAGTCAGCCATCTCAGAATATTTGGTTGTCCAGTATATGCACATGTTCCAAAGGAAAAGAGGACAAAGCTCGATCCTTCAGGAAAGAAGGGCATGTTTGTGGGGTAAAGTGAAAGCTTGAAGGCCTACAGAATATACTTTCCAGGGTTCTAGAAGATTGATGTCAGCAGGGATGTAACATTTGATGAGGACTCAGCTTACATCAAATCAAAGAAGGCACCTGTTGAAGATCATGAAGAACCAAAGGAAACCAGATTTCAAGACACCACCATGAATGAAGCAATTCCAGAAGAAGATCATGAAGTTGAAGATCCGCAAATACCTGTAGATCCACCCCATGAGAATAACTCTCACAAGAGGAAACCTACATGGACTAGAGAGCTCATTCAAGATGCAGAAAGGTATGGCATTCCAGAAGAAGACCACAAAGCAAGAAAGAGAACTAGATCTCATACCAGCTATGTTGCCTTACTCTGTGACATTATGAACAAAGAACCTTCCAGTTATGAAGAAGCAGTGGAAAAGAAAGAATGGAAGGATGCCATGGTCGAGGAATACCAGTCAATCATGAAGAATGATGTTTGGGATATAGTCCCAAGACCTGAAGGGAAGTTGGTTGTGACTTCCAAATGGATCTACAAGATCAAGCATGCTGCAGATGGTAACATAGAGAAATACAAAGTGAGATTTGTAGCTCGTGGCTTCTCCCACAAAGAGGGGATAGACTATGAAGAGACTTTTGCTCCTATAGCCAAGTACACTTCCATCAGATCGATACTTTCCCTGGCTGCAGTGATGAAATGGAAGATACACTAGATGGATGTCAAGACAACTTTCTTTAATGGTGTGGTGGAAGAGGAAGTGTATGTGGAGCAGCCACTTGGTTTTGAGACACATGACAGGGATTCATATGTGTGTAGATTGAAGAAAGCCTTATATGGCTTGAAGCAAGCTCCTAGGACTTGGTATGGGAGGATAGATAGCTTTCTATCCAGTTTGGGATTTACCAAGAGTAAAGAAGATTCCAACCTTTACTACAAGGTTGAGGAAGGCAATCCTGTGATACTACTTTTGTATGTGGATGACCTGTTTGTAACATGTAAGGATGGTTTGATTACTATTACCAATAGGAAGCTTGCTTCTGAGTTTGAGATGAAGGACTTGGGGATGATGCACTATTTTCTAGGCATGGTGGTGTGGCAAAGTGCAGATGGGATCTTCCTTGTACAAGGGAAGTATGTAGTAGAGATCCTGAAGAGGTTCGGGATGATGGACTGCAAGGCCATGGCCACACCTATGGCATCGAACTTGAAGCTCATGTGTGATGCTTCATCTGATCCGATTGATGTCTCTATGTATCATCAGATGATTGGGTCCTTGATGTACCTGACGAACACTAGACCTGATATTTGCTTTGAGGTGAACACATTGAGCCAGTTCCTGACGGATCCCAGAGGTGTTCACCTGGTTGCTGTAAAGCATATTCTAAGGTACCTGAAGGGTACAATTGATTATGGGCTAAAGGATGATGCGAATCAAAAGTTTAACCTGCAGGGTTATGTTGATTCGGACTGGGCAGGAAGTGCTATAGATAGGAAGAGCACATTTGGGTGTTGCTTCAGTATGGGATCAGGTGTGATCTCTTGGTTTAGCAGGAAGCAATCCTGCGTAGCACTGAGTACAGCCAAATCAGAGTATGTTGTAGCTTGTTTGGCTAGTTGTAAGGCAGTATGGATGAGGAAGCTATTGTTTGAGTTATTTGATCTCTCACTGGAGGCTACTGGTATCTTTTGTGACAACCAAAGTTGTGTGAAGCTATCTGAGAACCCGGTGTTCCATGACAGGTCAAAGCACATTGAGATCAAATATCACTATATCAGGGATATGGTGCAAAGAGGAGCAGTGAAGCTCCTGTATGTTGCGATGGATAAGCAGATTGCAGATGTGCTGGCGAAGCCACTAGCCAGAGTGAAGTTCGAGTACTTCAGAGAGAGGCTTGGTGTTCTTCATATTGACGAGACTTTGAGGAAGAAGTGATGGACACATTTGCAGGAGCCATTCCAAGCATGGTGAGAGGAGGATCATTCCCATGGTTGTGGTTGTAAGCGCTGGATGATGAGCACTAGGATGATGCTCCAGTTACTGCTCTATACATGCATCAGTTGGATGCTTTGATCAATGTGATCATGTATTTGTATATGCATCATGTTGGATGCTTGATTTGATCAGTTGGATCATGTATTTGTATATGCGTCATGTTGGATGCTTGATTTGATCAGTTGGATCATGTATTTGTATATGCATCATGTTGGATGCTTGATTTGATCAGTTTGATCATGTATTTGTATACGCATCATGTTGGATGCTTGATATGATTAGGTGGATCATGTAATTATGTACCAGGTGGATACATTATATGATTAGGTGGATCATGTATTTTTGTATATGTATCAAGTGGATGCATTGTATGATCAGGTAGATCATGTACTTATGTATGCATCAGGTGGATGCATTGTTTGATCAGGATGATCACAGATGATGAGCTTCAAGATGTTTCTCTAGATGATACGCGTCAGGTTTATGCTATGATGATGATCAAGATGATCATAGATGATGAGCTTCAGGATGTTGCTCCAGATGATATGCATCAGGTTGATGCTATGACGATGATCAGGTTGATCATGTGATGATGTACATCAGGATGATGTATGGTGAGTATCGGGTTGATACTCTGTGGCCGTGGACAGGTTGTGTAGGTAGCATAGAAAAGGTCCTTTAAAATTTGGACAGGTAGAGCGGTGTGCTCGTAACATCCTGGGATGTTCTATCGAGATCCAGACAGGTAGAGCGATGTGCTCGTAACATCCTGGGATACTCTGAGTAGGTTTTGCTATAGGTAGCATAGAAAAGACCCTTTAAAATCCGGACAAGTAGAGCGGTGTGCTCGTAACATCCTGGGATACTCTGAGTAGGTTTTGCTACGGTTTCGCATAGAAAAGATCCTTTAAAATCCAGACAGGTAGAGAAGTGTGCTCGTAACATCCTGGGATGCTCTATCGAGATCTAGACAGGTAAAGCGGTGTGCTCGTAACATCCTTGGATGCTCTGAGTAGGTTTTGCGAAAGTTCACATAGAAAACATCCTTTAAAATCCGTACAGGTAGAGCGGTGTGCTCGTAACAGCCTAGGATGCTCTATCGAGATCCAGCCAGGTAGAGAGGTGTGCTCGTAACATCCTGGGATGCTCTGAGTAGGTTTTGTGAAGGTCAACATGTAAAAGATCCTTGGAGATCTGATAGGTTGAGCAGTAAGCTCGTAATCAGTCCTGGGATGCTCTTTCGAGGTTTTGTTGATGCATGTAATCAGTCCTGAGGATTCCACAGTATGGCCAGTGATGATGAAGACCTACAGGTGGTGGGCCTACATCCAGTATGAAAAAGGATTGGCTCTGTAGAACTTCCTATGACGAGTAGATTGGAGATTGATTGAGATAGCAGCAGTAGTGACGATGGCGATGATTCGAGGACGATGATTCGCTAATATTGATCCAAAGAAGAAGACTTGTGTTAGTAGATCTGTGTCGAGAAATACCTTCCTAGTTAAGAGGGAGTGTTGATGTAATTGTAACTTCGGAATGTATTTCACCTATGTATATTGTACTCCTATAGAGATGTTATTATTCCTCTATATGGAAGTGTCGTCATTTTGTATTGACAAGTGTCGCAAGTGTCGTAACTTGCAATGATGGGTTATTAGACCACCAAGTGTGGGGTTGGCCCTGATTAGTTTAACCATGGGTTATTAGACTGAGTTAGACAAGTCAGCCCTGCTAGGTTATTGGGAAAGATAGGTCATGTATAAATAGAGAGCAGGAGATCTCTATTTTGATCATCTCATTATTCACTCCTACATCACTCCGAAAGTGGAGCACTAGTTGAGGAGGAGGAGTAGCTGCTAGTAGAAGACTATCTCTTGTACTTGGGTTGTATCATTGCTCTTTCTATCTCTGAGGAAGTTGTGGGGTTTTTCACCTTTATGGTTTTCCCGAGTAAAACTCTGTGTGTCTATTGTCTCATTTGATTGCTTGGTGTGATTGATATGCATTGTTATGCTTGATATGTTGTACATGTTATTCTCTCAGTAAAGATCCTAGAGTATATTGAATTAATGATCAAAAATTAATAGTTGTATCATGAGTGATTGCTGACCCGCAAGATGAAAAGAAAAGTGGTTGAAGCTGCTGAGTGAGAACTCAAGGTGAAGGAGGCATCTTCCCCAAAATCAGGTCACAACTCTTAGTTGAGTGCTAAAGAGCGGGAGGCTCATAAATGACCAAGTCCTAGGAAAAATACTATATAATAGTATGTCCATAAGAAACAAGAGGCTAGCATTGGACGGGGATTGAATCTGAAAAATGCAAGAGATGGTGCATTAAGTGGATTTTTCCCTTGTGGTTCAGCGATCAGGCTCGGGGATTTTGTAGCAAGTGAGACTTGGATGCTCTAGGAGTTGGTTGGGAGGAATGGCTATTTCATCTTTGTTTTCCCGATAGTGGTGTCAAGTTCCTCGTTCTGTTTCTTATATGTTTAGAAGTAATTATAGTAGGAATATATTTCTGCTATGAATCGCATCTAACCCTAGGCAGAATTCTTATTATGCATTTAAGTAGAAAATGGATTCATTATACATTTGTTCGATGTATCTCCTATTATATCTTTGAATTTAATTAGTCTGTCGCTTTTATATTCTTGTTTATATAATAATCATATTTAGTATTTGTTTTATTTTCTAACGATTCTCAGATTGGGTATCAATGCCGAATTGTGTAGTAAGTAAAACTAAATCGAGTTACTTAGAAATTTTATGAAGGGTCCAAAACTTTAGGGTATAGTGTAAGTCATTTATCGCCACAATAAATAAGTTATTATAGCTAATTAAAAAGCAGAATCGATATCTACTTTATAACCTTATTTTTATAGAATAATCATTGAACTAAGTAAAGTCAATAGCCCAGTCAGGTATTCCTCTGCTTAAAATTTTAAACACTAGATTCAAGTGCCGAGAGGCCTCAGTAGTATAAATAATTATTTAAACATTTTTTCCTTATTTAAAACTCTGTTTCAGATTGAAAATGCTAGAGTTGGACATATCTTAACGTAAACTATTTTCAACAACGGAACCAATTTATATTTTATATTTAGATTTCGAACAGATCACAGATCAAGCAACTCACTATATAAAAACCAGAACGATCATTATTTTCAATATAAACCCTTAATACAGGGCGAAAATCCTTTAGCGAAATCTACAAATACCATAATTAAAATCATTTAGTATCATAATCAAAATCTATTAGTGCCAGATTCGAAGTCTAGGAACTAATTATTAATGCATATAATCTACACGATACAATCTTCTGCATTGACAACGAATTGATCAAAACATTCATATGGAAATAAGACCATTGGGGATGGAAGCATTGTTCCAATTATAAGAAAACTATCAATAAAATGAATAACCTGAAACTCATAAAATGAAAACTAATGGTATAGACCGAGAGTGGTCATCCCAAGCACTTAATAAAAGTGTAAACCATGTTAAACCATGATATAAAATACAACAGGATTCACACGAAATCTTTTAACAAATAAATAAATTAATAGGTTAAACTGAGGGATTCATATCCCTGTGGATAGAAGCTATCCATAGTCTTTAATTAAACACTAAATATTTAATTAAGATTACAGAGGTAGTAAGTAGTAAGCCATCAACGATGGCCCTTTAATAAACCATCTAACCCTAGGATAAGCAAACAGAGTATAAAACTATTTTAAAGAAAACAATGGAACAGAGGTAACGAGGAACCCTCTGTCAACATTTTATAACCCAAGGGTCAGCAAGTTAATAAATCTACTTATGTTGCCGAAAGCGAAATCCTATGCCCTCCTCGTAGATCTCAAACCCCACACAGAGTCATGTGTAAGCAACCAACAGCTAAAAGCAGTTAGCAACTAAACTTATAACTTAAAATTAGGCACTTAGAGGAACATAGGTTTGTGTTTTCCTCAACTGGGCATTCTAAGACGTGATCTTGAGTGGAGATGACCCTGTCGCTTACCTGGACGACGCTATCAACCTGCATTCAACCACCACAGTCAGAATCCTTTATTAAACTGTGAAATAACTATTTATAAATTGAAATAAAAATTTATAACCTTACCTTACACAAACTGCAGACAGAGCCAAGGGTCGACTCCTCCTGGGCACCCTTATCACTCCTTTTCCTGCAAGAAATATTACCAATGTTAATCCATGTGACTAGAACTGAAAAATAAAATGCATTTACCAATTTAATCGATGAGTATGAGTTTCTTACCATTTTTTTGGCAGTTCAAGTCTGGCAAAGGTTGGCCAGGTTCGGTTGCAGCTTTCAATAATTTATGTAGGTGGTGGCCATTAAAACCTGGGTGTCTTCCTTCACACCTTGGAAAACAGCCAGAGAAGAATGCCATTAACATTGCATGGTAGTGACAGGAAGAACTCCGTGAAATCACCATCGACAGGTCCAAGCAAAGAAATCACAAACCAAAATGCAATAATGAAGATTTGACACCAAAGAACACATTAAACCCTTACGAAACCCTAAGCATCTGCCTATCCAAATGGACGGTTGTGATTACTTTCCAATGTAAGCCATAAAGGCATGGTTGCACTGTCAAATCGTAGACAGGGTGGCTCATAAATTGCTAAGCATTACACAATACAAACATTAACCATCGCAACAACCTTTCAAATGACGTTATAACCACAACTTTATTTAAATACAAACTTTACAATATTCGACTATGGGTTAAACCCATAGCCCCAACGATGGTCATAAACTTTTGAATAGGCGCAACCTGGTAGTATATTGGTAACCCTGGCACCTAGGGCTTGGTAATACCTTTCTAGTTCAAATGGGATCAAGATTATAACCATAGTCTCCCACTAATATCTTTTGCATAATAGAGTTAAGACCATAACCTAGGATCCAAACTTCGCTTTAGAAATAAGCAAGTCATATCATAACTATAACTAGGAAGTTTTAAATAGGAACAAAAACATCACCTTGATCATGAAAATGACACGCTTAAGAGCCTTTGATTTAACCTACCAAGTTTAGTTATAGAATTGGTATAAGTAACTTGAAATTGCAACGACGATCTTGTTTTGTGCTACCACAACTATTGCATGCTAATACCGTAGAGATATTTTTACACAATTATATGTTATATAAAAAAAATATTTATGAATTTTGGAGGTTCATGACACTAATCCCACCTAGTCATGACACTCCAGTGTCCAAGCCCCGCCAAGTTATGGAACTAGTGTGCACAAGACCCATAAAGTCATGGCACTTCATCCACGCAAGATAAGACAAGTGGCAACAGTTTGGGTAAGCTTGAACATAAAGAAAGGAAGAAGGAGTCTTACTAACTTAGAGAAGCACCAACTTGTGGACACATCAATTGAGAAAGTTTAGTATAAATAAGAGCTAGGTTGATGAATGAGAAGGAAGCTTGGAAGAAAAAATGGAGTAATATTATGAATTTGCAAGCTTCGAGTTAGATCAAATTCTCAGGGGAATCATAGGCAATATGAATTGAAGAAGTGCGCGAGGTTACAAGACATACAGAAGAACAAGGAGCAGCCATGCAGATATAAGGAGAATTTGTGAAAAACCCAAAGAGCGTGTGAATGAGTATGTGCGCAGAATTAGAACAACATGCAGGACTAAAGCATAGTATATAGTAAGAGAAGTTGTAAGAAGAATTGAAGTATATTACATCAATAGTACACACAACATGAAGTGAAGCAGAATGCATAACATAGTGTGAAATGTGCGCATAGATTTGAAGACAGTGAGACAAAAGTACAACAACATATTTATCTCAGGGAGGTAGGATGGGGCAAGGAAACGAGATCACGGTCTCCTCTTAGGTTGGTGCCTGAACATAGCAAGCCAATTCTTGTGTAGAGGGTTGGTGTCTTCACAGGTTGAAGCCTGCATCATTAAGTTGGTGCTTGCGTGCAGGATTGGTTTCCTCATAGGTTGGAGCTTGCAGTATGTGAGTTGGTGCTTGCATGTGGGATTGGTTTCTAAGTGAGTTGGTGCTCATATCATTGGAGATTGGAATCTCCCATCTATCTATGTAATTTTTTACACACACACACACACACACACACACACACACACATATATATATATACTTTTCTCATTATGTGCACCGTTGGTTTTTATTGATGTGTTTTTAAATAGCAATTGGTGCATGTTTTAAAAGTGAAAAAATGATTAATATGTGCATGATACTGATTCATCCCCCCTCGATATCACTAAGAATTCCAACAATTGGTATTAGAGTGGGTTGCTTCAGGCATCAGTCTAACCAATAGATGGCAGATCCTGACAGTCACTCATTGGAAAAGAAGTATCCTCTCAAAATGAAGCACCAAGATTTAATGGAGATAATTGATACTCATGCAGTACTATGATGAAGGGACATCTGCAAACCCTAGGATCAGAAGTTTGGGATATAGTGGAGAATGAGCATACTCCTCCATAGGGAAAATCTAAGAATAATACTGCAAACATACTTCACAGATGTCACGTAGTAGTAAGGAATTCCATATTGAGTACTCTTCCATATTGAGTACTCTTCCATATTGAGTACATAATGTATTTCACATCTCTCTTTTGAAAAAGTATGTGCATGATGCTACTCATGTGATTAATTGGAATGATGTACAGGTGGAACCAGAAGGAGATTTTCTGGTGGAATCGGATTGTATCCTCGATAAGAGGGAATTTTTGCTTCGCAATCATACCATTGGATAGGTAAAGGTGCAATGGAAGCACCTTAGTCCAAATGAAGCAACTTGGGAGTTGGAAAGTAATATGCGGGTGGCATATCCGAATCTATTCCAGGAGGAATTAGAGGATGATGAATAAAGCAACATCGAGGACAGTGTTGAATTTAAGAGGGGGTGTTTGTCACACACCCAAATTCTGAACATTTTATGTTGTCAAAAAAACATTATGTTTTATGTTATTGTAAAGTTTTATGTTTATTGACCAAGTGGGGTCAAGGATGACTGTAATTAATTACTCTAAATATTTTATTATTTATAAATAAAAGAGGAGAAAAATATCCGAAGGATACTGTTGAATGAGTGTTCATTGAACCACTAGGAGGAATGGCTTAGGGTGGAGAGCAAACTGACACTTGGCAGCATCCTCGAATCACTTCTAGCTGTTGCAGGGGGAAACTTCCCTACTTTTATGGTCATGTTCCCCAAGTGGAACTGAACAGGTGGCTCATTAACTAAATAAAATTGACCAAAGACCTAGGCATTCTTTATCCAACCATCGAATTCAACACGAGGTTGTTCAGTTCTTACCTTGTGAAAATTTCTGAAAGAGAAAGACAAAAGAGCACAGGAGATTCGATGAGGGGAAGGTTAGAAGTGATTGAGTGAGTTAAGACTGCATTCTGAAGTAGTGCAGCCACATTGCTGAGTTCAATATTGCTAAAGGCAGAAGTATCATTGTCAAGTACTACTGCTGAGTTGCAAAGGAATTTATTCCATTCTGCACACAGCATCTTCATCCTAGGGTTCAGTGAACAAGCTCGGGGGTCCTAAGGCAAGTAACTTGGTTGTCTTCAGGAAAAGGTTGGGTGGAACGGGCTCCTTTGGTTGTTTGTCTCTTCTACAGTTACTGGTTTCTAATTGTGTTATCTTATTTACTTTCTGTCCAAATTATTTACTAAGGAAATGATTTTATTATGTTATCAGTTTTCTATTAAAACCTTGACATCTCTTAAACTGTTAGTAATGCTTTTAATTTTCTATCATATTATCTATGCTGAAAATTCATGCATCGGTTAAGTATAAAATCGATTGATTAATTCTGAGTTTGCAAAATGATAAATGATAGAGTAGAAATACTTCTTTGTATTTTTTCACATACTTTATGTATCGTACTCTAGTATAGAGAAGTTGTTTTAGGAATAGATTCGAATGATTGTATACGTTATAATAAATCCGTTTCATTTCGGTATAACATTTCTATGTTATTTTCAGTAAAATCATAACAGAACTTTAATGTAAAAACCCACTCTTTAAATAATATAAACTAGCTCAAATTTCATTATTTTCTCATAGAGTTATCACTACATAGTAGCACATAACATAGTAACATAAATCTTTTAACATATATTTAATTGCAGAAAACTTCTCAAATGAATCGAATCATTAATCATTATTAAAACAATACAGTATTATATGTTACAAAAACCCTAATAGTATTGTAATTTCAGGATACAGGATAATTGCATAAACGATCAAAGTTATAAGTACTAATTGTGAACACATCTATAAACATCATGTATCAAATCATCATAATTAACTAGTTAAATCATTTACACGGAGTTCATCAAGCTTACTGCATCATAACACAACTTACAAAATAAATATCAATTATTTTAAAACATACTAAGATTTACTAAACACATAGTAACTCTATGGACCATTACAGCATTGAAAACCCTATACGTAATTTATCACTGTTAATACTGTAATAACCTTGTTATCTTTTCCAAAACGAGAGTATAATACAAGACTAGGGTTCGATACCCGAAGGGTTCACCCAAACATACCACACATTCATAACTTTAAACACGACCTTGGCAAGTTTATAAAAATACAAGTGTTCAGGGTTCGAGTCTCGACTCACCCTAAAAGCCACATGATAATTTTACAAGCTTTCAATTAAAAAATCAAATACATAACAGGTTCGGAGTTCGAAACCCCTAATGTTTCCACAAGCAAAACCTTTAAACAGTTATGGTAGGGTTTAACACTTTGCCTTATGGCCAACACTTACAAACAACGTTTAAAAATTAACATCACAGGCATTGCCAATAGAAACGGGCCTTTCCCTAAAACAAGATTAAATTATATCAAAATTTATTTCATTGCTAAAATAACAAAATGTCGAGAGTAAACTCTCCGAAACCATATTCCAAGCTAAACCTTAATCTTGTAAAACCATCTGTGTTTACCCTTAAAAATTTATACAGGAAGCGTTGAGAAACCAACGCAAGTCAAGTCAAGGGTTCAACCCTCCCTGTACCAAAAATGCCATACGACTTATAAAATTTACAACTGATTGTAAAAACCAAAGTTTAAATAAAAACCGAAATCTCGGCTAACCACACGAAGACCGGCATCGTGCCAAGCTTCACCATACTCTTCCAAAGTGCAAATAGATTCCCATAGGGAGTCACCGAGGCTTACTAGGGACACATTAAGCTATTATCCCTTTCGAGCCAACTTTAAAACATTATAGAGGAAGTAACCTGTCAAGAACATCAACACAGTGACTGGTTAAAATTTGAATTAGTGCAGACTTGTTATTTTTAAACTATGATAATGTTAAACACTCGATGAAACACAAAGGGATGACCATGACATTACCTGCATCTCTTAGCACGCTTGAGCACGTTTGCGGTGCAAAGTTTTACCATTGAATCCAGTGAATTTAACCACTCTGCAAAAGACTCGGCCCTTATAACCTTTTGATTGACAACTTACAGGCAATAAGGTCACGGTGTTGAACACCGAGAGGAACTATAAGCACTGGTTTACAAACCCTAAAAACCCGAGAGCCTGTCGACCTCTCCTCCCACCTACTTTACAAAATGAATGCTCCAAGTTAGTGACTCGTTGAGTAGTTCAAAGTGCGGCTAGGGTTTAACACAACAACCGAGAACCGTCATGTGAAGCCTTGCCACGAGGACTGCCAACGGGAATTCTACCCAAACACTTTTAATAACATTTAAGTCTCATAGCTACAGGATGCACGTAAGCCTGCCAACGTAGAGATCCACCGAGGTTCAGTTATGGTCTTCATTATTCTTACAACGTAAAGTAAGTCTAAGCACTATAGTCTTGGTATATAGTGTATACGTAAATCATTTCGAGAGCCACCCTATACTTATAACATAAAATATGTTAATGCATTAGTCAAGCATATAGTGTATAGTTCCTTTTAGAGCTTTCGAAGAGCCATACTATACATATGGCATAAGGTTTAGGTGCTTAAGGCTTACAACATCTAGCAATAGTATATATGTATATAGTTATAACATCTAGAAATAGTTCTAGCACATATGTTAGCACATGGTATAAAACCTTTAGTGTAGGGTTTGGTCATGTATAAAATCCATAGTCGAAGTTTGATTACATTAAGCCATGACTTAATACAAATAAAATATAATGGCTTAAACATGATTTTTGGATATGAAGTTTAAATGCCATGGACAATATAAGTAGATATACAAGACAATAAATGGACTACATAGTTTAGGCCTTTCAAACTATATAAAAATATAGGTGACATTATGTTAAATAAACCTTTAAAATCAATGATCGAAGCTAAGGTAGATCTCACCCTTGAACAAGTCAAGTTCTCTATACATTTTAATATCGGGACTAATTGAAGTTTAAGCAAAGTCTCTTTGACATACATCGATAATGCTTCGGTTAGTGAACTCGCTCTTACCTGTGATCTGCAACAGAGGTTTAAGAGAGTTAGCTATAAATAGCTAAGTAAGCCTCGGGGTGCCCATAGGACCCCTTCATCAAAAAAAATTCAAACAATTAGTACTTATGAATAAAACAGTACTATCGGTAATTGACGATGTTTACGCATTAAAGAAGTAACCATAATTATTCAGGAAACAAAAATGGTATATAAAACATCCAGCAGTAAATGAAAAACATAAATACATACATTTAATCATTCAGACAAACATAGCATGAAATTTACATAACATGTTTATAATATTGACGGATATTGAAGAAGTTGTCGTCATAATACAAAGTCAGGCTGACGTTTAAATAAACTAATCATCATTAAATATACTTCCGCATAACGAATGTAAGCATTTAATGCTACTTAGAAAATTTTAAATTTTTGTGAATTTTGGGGATGTTACAATACTGATAACTAGATTAGAAAGATAGATCAACTTGCACCAAATAAAATGGTCATCAAGAATTTGCACACACACAAAAATGGGTAAAGAAAAATCCACAAGAATGTGCAATCGAAGTTAATAATAATACAAGTACTATTCAAGCCGCAGAAAAAATGTTGATTGTCGTGTTAAACTCCGGGAGTGTGAATGTAAACCCTTGAATTCAATCTATTGTCTATTATGAATTCAAGGAAATTATAAATAGGATTGTGACCAGAAAATGTTTGAAGAATGTCACACATAATACATTTTTTATAGGTGCAATCACTACAAAAGAAGGTACATATTTTCAAATATTGTTGTCCTCAAACAAATATTTCATCATCAATGAAAGTAAAAACAAATATGGACTATATGCTTGCTCGAGTCACTGATTTGTTCAAATACAGAAGGTTTGATTCAATACATTTGCATAATTCGTGTTATTTTCAAAAGAGTTGTCGTTATAAAAGCAAAGAGATACATAAGAACATTTTTCCCAAAGATTCCAAAAATGGGAGATATCCACATCTACAGTGTACAAAATTTTAGTTACAAAAATGTACATTCTAAAGGAAGGTAAAATTCACTCATCATAAGTGCAGCTTGGTGTCAGGATTGTGTGTCTTCTCCTTCAAGTCCGAGGTATCCGGAATGATGCGATCTTGTTTCAAGAAATTGATAATGGATTGTTGTTGTGCCTCTAATTGATCAATACATCTCTTAAAAAAAGATATCTCCACTGCATGTCGTTGGTTCACTTGGACCTATGCATGCCATTCCTTGACATCCGCCTCCTTAATATTCGATGCCCATTTCTCTAGGTCATCCTTAAGTCTAGTGAATTCTATTCTTTGTGCCTGAAAGATTGCAAAAGGACTACCTACACAAGATCCAACCAGTTGTTAATGCTAAGACATTTCGACAAGGATTGGTTAACAGTTGAACAACAGATCGAATACTGGCAGGATAATTGGTCACTAGAAATGAGAAATGATGATCTTGATGGACGTAAAATGCATCTACCATATTTGGTAAGATTTGCAGGAAGGTACATTCATTATGGATAAATTATTTTGCATGCTTGCGAAAATTCGAAAGGACAAAAAGAGAATTGAATTGATTGCATCGTATGAGCAATTTAATGATGCTTTCAGGCCGAAGTATGCAAGCTTGCGTCATATGACATATTGAGAAAGTTGTCAATCACATCATTTCATTACGAATTCTGATTGTGTCAACAAAAAGTGCAATTCCCATAAAGTAAGAGAATAGTGCAACTGCATGCAAATTCAGTATAGCACAGTAATACCAATGCGACTAAGGGGGGGCACCTGAACCAAAGAGATGACATGGGAAGTTAAATGTGGTCAGTATGACAGATCACACAAAGCAAAAGTAATCAACATGGAAGGAACAATAGAAGATAGGGACATAAGCATAAGTTTAGAGGAGAGTTTGCAACTGCGCAGGGGGAGCATACAAGTTGCAGGTGAAGAAATAAATGGAGGAATAAAGACAGGGGGAATATCCATTTTCCATTGATTTCAAAGGGGGAGAGATTCTAGGTAAAAATTCTTCCAGAGAAATGTTGAATCAAAGTTTGCACAGGAACACTCAAAGGATCAATTGACATGAATACAATGTAAGCATGTTGTGCAGAAAAGAAGAGCTCAATACTTAGGATGAGAAGTATCAATTGGCATGAATACAAGGGAAGCATGTTGTACAGAAAGGAAGAGCTCATACTCAGGGGGAGCTCACTTTTGAATGGTGTTGAAATCAATGCCAAAGGGGGATATTGTTGAACTTTGGTGTAGTCATTGATGTCAAAGAATTTGTTGGACTTGGTGATGACATTAAAGACTTGAAGCCAATTTGAAGAAGTATATAGAAAATATGTGCTCAAGTTTCAGGAATTCAAAGTAAGTCTTAAAACCAAGTTATAGAACAAGGTGATCTGCGCATGACACTCTAATACCACCTAGTCATGACAGTCCAGTGCACAAGCCCCACCAAGCTATGGAACTAGTGTGTGAAAGACCCACAAAGTCATGCCACTTCATCCGCGAAAGATAAGACAAATGGAAAATGTTTGGGTAAGCTTGATTGTAAAGAAAGGAAGAATGGGTGTTACCGACTTAGAGAAGCCCCAACTTATGGACACGTCAATTGAGCAAGTTGAGTATAAATAAGGGTTAGGTTGATGAATGAGAAGGAAGCTTGGAAGAACAAACGGAGTAATATTATGAATTTGCAAGCTTCAGGTTAGATGAAATGCTCAGGGGAATCAGAGGCAATATGAATTGAAGAAGTGTGTGAGGTTACAAAACATGTAGAAGAACAAGGAGCAATCGCGCAGATATGAGGAACATTTGTGAAAACCCCAAAGGTTATGTGAATGAGTATGTGTGCAGAATCATAACAACATGTAGGACTAAAACATGGTACATAGTAAGAGAAGATGCAAGCATAATTGAAGCAAAGTACGTCAATAGTGCACGCAGCAGGAAGTGAAGCAGAACGTATAACATAGCGTGAACTGTGCGTGCAGATTTGAAGATAGCGAGACAGAAGTACAACAACATCTTTATCTCAGGGCGGTAGGACGAGGCAAGGAAAGGAGATTGTAGTCTCCTCTTAGGTTGGTTCCTGAACACAACATGTCGGTGCTTGCACAGAGGATTGGTGTCCTCACAGGTTGAAGCCAGCATTAGCAAGTTGGTGCTTGCATGTAGGATTGGTGTCCTCACGGTTCGGAGTCTGTAGTTTGTGAGTTGGTGCTTGCATGTGGGATTGGGGTCTGAGTGAATTGGTGCTCACATTATTGGATATTGGTGTCTCCCATCTATCTATGTAATTTTATACATATATATAAAAGTTTCTTCAAACATTTTGCGCATAGTTGGTTTTTATTGATGTGTTTTTAAATAACAATTAGTGCATGTTTTAAAAGTGAAAAATTGCTTAATATGTGCATGATACTGATTCACCTCCCCTCTCAGTATCATTAAGAATTCCAACAAATATTACATTAATCTTGACTCGATTAAAGAGTCAAAGATGGGTTTATACCTTTGATGATGGGTTTATCGTTACATGTTTGCATTTGATGAAACTTATTTAAATGCTTGATTAACTCTATTGTAATATGCTTAAGAGGTTGTATTAGTCGAATCGGCTATGCCTTGGCTAGAGTGGTCAAGGGTAATCAATCTATTGATTAGTTTCCTCGATTTTGAATTCTAAAGATAAAATCTGTTTTTTCATTATGCATGCTTGCTTTTTATTTTTATATTATTTCTTAACAATATTACCAATATTATTAATAAATATTAAAGAATTTATAAGTATTGAAATAATAAAAAATAAATTGTTTTCCATAATTATGAAATGTAAAATATTAATAAAATGAAAAATATTATTTTTTATTATAAAATATAAAATATTAATAAAATGAAAAATGAATTGTTTTGCTGAAGTTGATATGGTTCCATTTAGATAAAACAAAACCAAGTTTACAACTAATGATATATTCTTTTATTCTAATTATATTTTTTTTTAAAGTGATCATTTGTTATGGTCATGGAATTGTTTACTATTTAAAAGATTGTGGCTAACAAATCTTTATGTTTGTTATGGTGATGAAATTGCTTCACTATGTTAAAATAGTGAGCTAACAAATCTTTATGTTCGATTCAATTTATGTTCAAATCTTAAATTGTCCTTGTAATATTCATCTATATGACCAAATCTGATCAAAGTTGTATGTATTACTTAAGGTTTAGTAGTAATACATGTTTGTATAATAATCCACACAATACATAAATAAAAACTATCTATTCCGTATAAATATATAATTTTTTATATCTAAATAGAATTATGATTTTTTTTTAAAACTACTTAATCTTTATAAAGAAAAAATTCTATTCATCATTGTCATTAGTATTTTTCTTCAAATGAATTAATTAATTTGAATTTTGCATAGAAAAAGTATGGTCAATTTTTAAATTTAATAATTATTTTTAAATATTATTTTTAGTTAAATTTTAATAAATATTTTAAATTAAAATTAAAATAAATTAGATAAAATTTAATTTAATAATTATTTTTAAATATTATCATTTTAAATTAAAAAATAATCTTATTTTAATATTCTAATCCAAAATTCTTCAAATCAAGAACACTTTAACTTTATATATGCAATGTCCAATTTCCAAGAAAGAATTTGCAATTTCCAACAACTATATTTTGGAATCACCGTATCCCAAGTTTATATTTCTTCCATGGCACAAAAGAAGTTTAGAATCTCAGTGCTTTCTTCCATGGCACAAAAGAACTTTAGAATCTCAGCGCTTGAAGTTCAGAAATCTTCCATGGCACAAAAGAGGTTTAAAATCTCGGTTTTTAAAGGTTTAGAAATCTTCCAGGACACAGAGATTCAGATCACTGGAAACAAAATCAACTTTTCGTCCGAGGATGAACCACATCGATCCAAAACGTTAACCACGCAGAAATTGTACCAGTCTTAACTATGATACCTTCGAGTTAATGACTGGCCGTTCTCTTATATTCCTAATAAATCTTACTGACAATAACAGGGCAGGGTGAGGCGAAGAATCTGGAAAGAATGGCGGCAGCAGGAGGAGGAGCAACATCATTGTGGTGGGATATGGACAGCTGCCCCTTGCCGTCTTACGTCAACCCTTACATCATGGTTTCCATGGCCCCCGCTTTACTCCGCCATTTTAACATCAGCACTTCCAGTTCCTTGGTCAATGCCGGAGGACAAACCCTTCATGACTATCCCTTCTCTGCATATGAATTGTTTTCAGAGACTCAGACGGAGCTTCATCAGACGCTTATCAACTCTGGAATCGGACTACAGCAACTTCCTCCTGGTCAGTACAAGCTTTTATCATGCTTTCTTTCATTAAACCCTCGTCAAATTTTTAATTTTTTCTACTTAGGGTTTAGTTACTCTGTAAACCCTTTTCTGCAATTACTTTCCCTTGTTGACTATCTTTTGAGGAATCGGTACATTCGCTCGCTTCATCTTCGAATTAACCCTCACTTTCTTTTCTGCTGTACTATAATTTGTGCATTTACATCTCTAGATCTTTTCATGGAATTTTAGGAGTGGCATTACATTGATTTGAATAGTTTCTTGGAGTTGGTTGCTTTTGTGAATTTGTATTTTCATGGTACATCGGTGCTGAGATTACTTTTATGATATGAATATCAGGTGAGAGCAATGAGTTGGAGAAAATGATGATGGCGGATGTTCTTCTGTGGGCAATGGATACACCGCCACCGGCAAATATTATCTTCATCATTGGGAGTGTGGATTTTCGCTACTTGTTTCAGAAGCTCCGGCAGAGATCGTATAATGTTTTCTTGGTTTGCCAGTCTATGAGTGAAATGCCTCCAGGCATGTTGGGTGGGGTTAACTATTGTCTTGGATGGTTATCATTTCTTAGGTCATTGCAGAATGAAGATCAGCATTTACACTTTCCTGGAGGGATTAATGTATATGATCATACTCAATCTAATACTGCTTTCCCTACTTCTTCAATCTCTTTTCAGAGTAAAGAGATGGAAGAATCGAGTAGTGTATCCGGTTGCATTAATACTCAGGAGAATTTATTCAGCATGAAACCCTCCCTCAGTGATGAATGGGATAGTACATGCAATTTTCTTCCCTCCCTCAGTGATGGATGGGATAGTACATGCAATTTTCCGTTAGATGAAACGGCCAGCAGCCCAGTGCAGCCAGAGCCTCGTTGCCGTGGCCATAAAATTAGAGCAAGGATGCCTAGGACAAAGAAGCCTAGTATCCCTGTATCTTCAGCATCGTCTACAGCAGGAAATTGGCTTCGTTGGAGGAATTCAATGCCTAGTATCCCTGTATCTTCAGCATCGTCTACAGCAGAGAAGAAATTGGCTTCGTTGGAGGAATTCAAAGCATGGCTGACCCGAGTTGTAAACAGCAAGAAACACTCACAATATGGATACAATATTTCGCCCATTCATGTGCACTTTGAGCAAGCAACCGGAAAGATCCTGGATGAGAAGTTCCTGGGATTGCAAAGATATTGCAGTGATCAAGGAAATAAGGCGAGGATGCCATGTCGCTTTCCCTGTAAGGTAAAATAGAAGAAAAAGCCAAATGAACACAAGTAAGGTAAAATAAATGTCGATAAGAAAAGTAGAATAAATTTCGAAAAAAAAAAAGTAAGTCTAAAGATAAATCGAAAGCACGAATGAAAATTAAAACTAGAAAGATTTGGACAGCAAGAGATTTAAGTTCTCTTAAAACATCATAGATCCAGAGTTAAATGGATCATTTATTTATTAAGGATAAATGATTATGTTTTCTGGTAATTAGTTTGTCAATAAAGTTTAGATTGGGTGAATAGGAGTATTGGTTATGATAGTCTATATTCAGTTGAAATCTAGATTCAGACATGTAATGATGGACATTAAAGATACCTTAATTCTTCATAAATCAGTATAGAACTCATTTTTAGAGTGTAAATGTTGAGGTAGCATTTTAATTTATCTAATTTGTATAACTTTATATATATACACTTGTAATGTTTTAATAACAGACATGTTTCTGTTCATTCAGTGGATGTAACCCTAGTAAACCACACCTAAAAAAAACAAATTAAAAGTTTATAAATACTATAAGTTGATTAATAGATAAATCATTAATCCTTTATTTGCGCCTATTTTATTAATAACTTTATAACCTCTGAACCAAATTGGAAATTACATAATGTATTTTGAATTATTTACATTTAAATTAATATATCCATAACTATATTCATGAAAAAACAAAACATCAATTTGTTAATTCCTTTGGCTAAATATTTGTGTGATAATCACATCGATCATTTAATAACTATTCATTATTACCATTTGGTTATGATTCACTGTGCTCATTCATTCAGTTCTCGTTTTCAATTAATATTGAATAAAGAGGTTCCAGACTTACAGACTTACAATCATTTTAACATTGTAAAAGAATTCATGTTTAATAATTTGAATAATATTTGGCATCTCTATACAAACATTCCAAAACAACCTATACTCTAGACTCTCAGCTTACTCTGTTCAAACTATTTATGTCTTTTTAACAATGATAAATCTGTAAATATGTATAAGGAGTTAAAATGGATTTATTTCAAACTTTACATTAAAGTCAACACTGTATATTTTTATTTAACATTTTCTAATTTTTAAAATAACTCCATAAAATTAGTTAAAGAACCTCTATACTAATTCTCCAACATATTTCTTAATACAGGAAAGGTTCTTAATGTTCAGTGACCTTGTGTCGACCCTGGACTTGTTCGGATATATACTAATTCTCAACATATTTCTTAATACAGGAAAGTTTCTTAATGTTCAGTGACCTTGTGTCCACCCTGGACTTGTTCGGATATTTGCCTTAGGGATTGTGAATGAATCAATGCCCAATCTCTATCCCAATTCTAAAACAATGAAAGCAAATTCCATTAATATGGACAGTGATCGTACTAAATCTGAAAGCCAAAGTAGAAGTAGATCGCCATTCGAGTGGTGAAAGTTGTAAGGAATTGATAGGGCAGGAAATTATCTCTTACGAACATTCGCCTTATATGATTTCTATGAAAGCAATAGCTGTCTCTGACTTTTGGCTCTCTAGCTTCCACGAGTTTGAACCCTAGAGAAGCAAATACACTTGCTTTTCAAGAGTATAGCTTCAAGTCGGATTCATCAAGCCCTCCTGGCGATCTCAAGTTACTGAATGGAACCAATGTTCCAATGCAATTAGTGAGATGACTTATTTTTATGGGGAATTTGAAGGATCTGATTTTATCATTAGCATAGATTCATCTTCAAATGGAATTTACTAAGCTGATCAAATCTCTCTAAGAATGCAAATGTTGAGAAAGCTTTTTAATTTATCTAATTTGTCTAGTTTTACATATGCCTTTGTAAATGTTTTAAATCTAATTTGAGTGGACATGCTATCATGTTGAAGAAGGAGGGCTGTAGAATGCATTAAAAGCCAAATACAAACTTTTGTGCAGAGCCATATATTGTTGAGGGAACAAGACTTCCAGATTTAATTCTTTCAACCTCTAGAATCTCCCAGAGCAGAACCACAATTAGGTAGTTGTACCAGCACAGGGCAGAAAGTAATGGTTTTTGTGGATGTTAACAATCAAATTAACATTCCTAATCATGTGACAGAAGAGGCATATGTTTACCATGCACCGGCAACAAGAAGACATGACACAAGTACATTCAGAGACGAATCCTCTCTGAGAAATGCCTTTAATCCATCAAACCACCTTAAAAACCTTTCAGATCTAAGTTTCTTGATGTTTGAGAGCTGCTCGTACTGTCCCTCATAACTCTGTATGTTGTCTTAAAACTCTTTAAAGATCCTAAAAATTCTACCCATTTTCCTAAAACTCGTAGAGATGCGTGATTCATAGATGATCTTCAAAGCTCTGCGTTGAAGAATGTTAAAGCTCTGGTTGTTTTAACCCCTGAAGATTTCTTTAAACGCTCCCCAGCTATTAAAGCTCTGCGATGAAAGATACTAAAGTTCAGCGTTAGATATCAGCATTAAAGCTCTGAGAGAACCGTTAAATCTCAGCATAGACCAATGATAACTAGCGTGAAGCGTAGATATGGAAGCCCTTAAAGCTCTGCTTTGAACTTTGAATCCCAGCGTAGGTCGCGGGTTTGAATCCGCTCCTGTGTGTTCTCCAAACTCTGAGCACTCTAGATGTGTTCAAGCTTCTATCCCTGCGTTAGTCCAGTGTTGACTCCCTCACCATTGGCTTCTTCCACCTCATCATTTGGCACCTCGACTCCAACATTTGGTAGCCCTAGATTTGGACAGACATCCTTTGGTGGACAACGTGGAGGTAGTAGAGTGGCACCATACGCGAGTACAAATGAGTTAGATACCGTAGGTGGTCGCACCCTGGAAACTTATTTCCATATCTGCTACATATGCCAACAACATATTAATCCTGTTGAAATCGTTAAAAAAAAAAAAACTCATTTTCAAATTTTTTTGCAAAAGTTTGGTATGGTTCGGACTTCAATCTCTTTTGGATTAAAAAGAATTAAAAAACATTTTGCGAAACTAGTGCAGAGATGGGTTAAAATCTTTTTTATTTGGTTTAAAAAATTCGTTCATTTTTGCCTTTTGAAAAAGATTAGAAAATTCAAAGTTTGCATAATTTAAATTAAAAAAAAAACATTATGAAAATATTTGCAAAGTTTAGGGTTAAAGTCTTTTTCAATTAGTTTAAAAAGAATGGTTTAAAAAATTCATTTTCTAAATTTTGCAAAGCTCGGGGTTAAAATCTTTTTCATTTGATTTAAAAAGAATGGTTTAAAAAAATCATTTTCAAAATGTTGAAAAGTTTTGCTTAAACTTGGGAGTAATATCTTTTTTATTGGAAATTTTAAATCAAAGAAGAACCATTCACACTTCTTGCATTGAAAAACAACCTTGAACATCACATTGTGAGACAAATTGAAGACAATTTCTTCCTAAAAAACGGAAATAAAATTGCATTTAGTTACATTTTGTTTCGGAGTTGGAATTTTCTTCATAATTTGCATGCACGATTAGAGAGGCTTGCATCCTTAGAGTCTAGTTTTCTTGAGATATATTGTGTATGAGGCACCATATCCTCTTCACTCGCGCCTTATGGTGATCTTGTGAATGAGAAAGTGTATCTCGCTTGTAATAGTTTAGGAGTTGATTTTTTTCAAAACATCTTATATCAAGCCATCGTATCCTCTTCACTCGCACCTTATGGCGATCTTGTGAATGAGAAAGTGGATCTCACTTGTAATAAAGTAGATTTAATTTTCGCATACAGTTTTTCGAGCCACCGTATCCTCTTCACTTGGGCCTTATGGCGATCTTGTGAATGAGAAAGTGGATCTTACTTGTAACAGTTTAGAATTTAATTCATAAGCATTCCAAAGGGCTCTGCATATCTTCTTCACTTGGGCCTTATGGAGATCTTGTGAATGAGAAACAGGGATCCCCTCTGTAATAGAATTAGATTCATGTTTATTTGAGATATTTGTTTGGGTTACATTGGTCTTTACACATCAATCATTATCCATATTTTAGAAAAACCTGTGCATGAACATATGAAATCTACCAGAAATTTTGCATGTCTAAAAGAAACTCATGAACCTCTAACTCTCCTTAATTTAGAATATTCATCGAATTGAACGGTAGAGTAGTGAGCATTTTGCATTGTTTGGTTCATTTTCCTGTTTTCGAGTCAAAACACCACCAGTTTCACTTCCACTCCTGAATTTAAGCAAACCACCCTTAAAATTGGCGCTTAATCTAAAATTGACAAACTTTTGATTTTCATATCACCAACAAGTTTAGGTTAGTGCCTTGGATTAGGTTTGGAGATTAAATACTCCTGGGCTGCAAAACTTTGAAACTAGTATTGATTAAAGAGAGTAAATCCATTAGTAGCAAAAAACGCTTATCAGGAAAGCGCTTCTAAAACATGCATCAAGCACGAGGCCAATCTGGATAAGTAAAGGGTGGTTCCCCCCTTTTTCTTATTTAGTGGGACATGAGCTTGTTGAGGGGATTCTATGTTCAGTGACAAGTCCTCGAGATGACATCACTGTTTCTAGAGTTCCTAGTTATGAGAGTTGTCATCGACTTGCAACTATTCTGCCTAACTGTCGATTGTGATGTGGTAACTTTAGTGGCTATTCCTAGGATATCACATAGGCTTTTGTGAGTGGGAAACACTTGCAATACCTGAGACAGACTTTGAAACTTTTACTGCTTGGGAGGGTGATTGGTCAAGAACCAACACTTGCACCCCTGGCGATTAAAGTTTATTGTAATTGTTTCTCATACCTTCGCTGCTAGCAATTGTCTGAGGCCTAACATCCCTCAACAGCTACTAGTTTAGGAACGCTCTCCAATCTAGCTTTTCACTGAGCTTCGGTTCTTTGGAAAAGTAGTTTGCTTGCTTGAAATCTCCAGGGAATTTTTTACTATGTGGACACTTTTGATTTTTTGAGTCTAGACTGCCTTAGGATTGTTTGATTCAGACTATCATTTTAAACACATCCTTTTATCAACTTCTTAGAAATGGCTACTCTCCTGATCCGCCAGTCACGGCGGCAGCAAGGTGAGTCACCAGAAATTGAAGGCCCTGCTACATTGCAGAGACAGATACAAAAAGCACATCCTAATGACATGGAAACATAACTAGTTGTAAACTCAATTAATATTACTCAAGAAGAACAACATCAAATCAACACTGAGAATTCATCGTCATATCACGAACTGAATACAGACATAGTTGATAATCTTACTCTAGTTGAAATTGAAATATTGAAACATCACACACATGCTCAGGTACTTCCTCCTTTGATGAGTCTTTCAGAACAAGTTGTATTTACTATCTGTGAGTCACTGGGTGATATCAAAACTTTTTCTAAAAGTTTGAATGACATGCACAAATCAACAAGTGACCCTATGGCTTCATCAAGAGCACTAGGGACTACATCGTTGCAACATCAAACAGTTGTTGGAAGTGTCAATACTTCCAATTTGGCCTTTACATAAATCCCAATAGTTAGTATACCTATTAGTAGCACAAGTTCAATCAGCACTTCAGTGCCAGTCGGTACAGTTTCGAGTTCCAATCCCGGAAATACATCCACTTCATCTGCAGGAATCTTTACTAAAGGGTAGGCCTTACCAAACATTGGTTTTCCATATGGTTCGGCTAATCAAGGTCAACACACACAAGGAGTTAACCAGAATCCTCATGGTATACAAAACACTTGTCTAGATTCTACTTATGGGGGCAACCCTTCACCATGGAATGGTACTATTCATGGTGGAAGCAATGAACCATGGAACACTTATGCCAATTGAGGTTATGCTCCTCAGATTAGTGGAAACGCCCCGGGGGGTTATCCTCTAACTTATCCTAGAACAATTCCTAGCGACAATCCACCTATCAACCCCATCCCACAATGGAGTGGGGAGGTTCCAGGAAGTAACCAATATTTTTGGCACCACCTTCGCAAGGAGGAAACCAACCTTGGAACGCTTATCTAAACCAAGGAAACAATCAATGGTTTGGTCAGATTCCGAAAAGAAACCAATATTTTTGGGGCCTACCTCTGCAAGGGGGCAATCCATCCATCCATCATGTTCCATCATGGAATGGACAACATTCAGGAAGTAACCAATATTTTTGGATGCCATCTCTGCAATGAGGCAATCAACCTTGGAACGCATATCCAAACCAAGGAAACAATCAATGGAGTGGTAATGTTCCACCAAGTAACCAATCTCAATGGAACATACCCCCGCAAGGGGGCAATCCACCCATGAATCCCAACCAGCCAGGAAGTGGTAATGTTCCACAAAATAACCAACCTTATTGGAACATACCTCCGCAAGGGGGCAATCCATACATGCAACCTAATTCACAATGGACTCGGAAACATCCAGGCAATAACCAATCCTTTTGGATGCAACCTATGCAAGGAGGTAACCACTCTTGGAATGATTTTCAAGGCCAAGGACCACATCAATGGAGTGGCCAGGTTCTAGAAAGTAACCAATCTCATTTGGGCCTAACCTCGCAAGGGGGGAATCCAACCATTAACCCCATTCCGCAATGGAGTGGTTAGGTTCTAGGAAGTAACCAATGTTTTTGGAACCAACCTACGAGACCTGCGTTTGATACAGCTAGGATGCCACATGAACCTCATGTCAATGGTATGACAGATTCTGTCAACCATCTTGAACAGATTACCCCACATTTGGGACAAGTTTCTGTTCAGAATCTGCAACCCACAGCTGGCCAGGCAATGCAACAACCTACTAATCCTTCCAACATTTCTGACATCCTCATTGTCTCATCCATAGACCTGAGAGGAAAGAAGAAGACATAGAAGAGTAAGCAAAATGCTAACTCTGGGAACAAAGATGCACCAATTATGCTTCAATGCGGTGGGCAACAACAACCCACTATTTTGGCACCGGTACCACCGCCAGGGGGCAACCAGCCAATGCCCCCACAATGGGGCAATGATCCTAATGCCAATGTCTTCATGTGTGATCCTGAGATGAACATTCAAACAAGATTTGATTATTATGATGTCTCTCCTAGTACATCGGATCAATGTGAATCACAGCCAAGTGGTTATCTCTACATTGAGAAACCGACCATAGACTTAGTACCATACCCCCCCAAAGGTGTTCTACGTAGAACAATGCATAATCCTAACACGTGAGTTGCGCAGAACGGTAATGTTCTTGAGAACCTAGCTCAAGTACCATGTGCCATATTGACCTTGGAGGTATTGCAATATCATTCTGTGCAAAGAAAGGAACTATTGTCTACCATTGGTACTGTTGATCCATCCGATGAGACTTTGATCACATCAGACATAGACCATTCAATATGTAGGATCCTTTCCGGAGTTGCTTTTCAGATTAAAGTAACGACTCATGGTAAGAACATCTGTCTAACCATAGTGGATGAAGGGACCTCAGCTTGTGTAATGTCATTTAATAGTTGGCAAGCATTTGGATCACCCCTATCTGTCATAAAATTTTCAAACCAAGCTACTCAAATAGCTTCGGCAGATTTGGATTAAAATATTTCCTTGATGGAGGAATATGATTCGGTTACCTGGCCCATTTGGGCTGTGAGATCTCCCAGCTCACATGACTTCTTGGATTACATTTTATCATCAAATGAAGAAGTTGTAAACATTTGGTTGCACCCACCTAAGGACATCTTTTGTGGGGCCACTAGGAGCATAATTGGATTAAATCTACCCAAGTATAGGAGCATGATCTGCATGTTCCTCGATATGATCTGATATATTTGGAAGCTTGCATATAGTTTTAGCGCATCCCTTTGTGAAGATGCATTTGAACCTTTTGCAACCCAAACTTGCCATAGGGTCGAACCTATTGGAAATTGGTGGGTCATCCCTACATATATGTATTTTCCACCATTTCGACAACAGAGCCTATCGAACATGGGACACCCTAGTTAGCATCCCATTGCCATTTTGGTGCCCATGCTGAATTATTATCATAGGCCCGGGAGCCCTATTAGCCCCATCATGACTTGGAGTTTGAGACCACATATTTCTCTTTCATACATTTCTGACCATATCTTGACGGGCTCCCATTTTTTTGTCATTTCACATAAGCATGTGTTAAAATATCCACTTGAACATCCGTGCAAACTGCTTCATTGCTTATTGCTTATGTTGCGTATTTTCCTTTGCAGTCTGTCACGAACCCAAATTTCAACTTTAGTAATTTTGGGAAATTTTTCAAAATTTTACAAGAGGAACATTAATCAATAATATAAAAATACTCTAATTTCTTTGTACACCTAAATCGATCAATTATTCATCAGAATTTAATGAGCATGCATGATCAAAATTCTAAATCCGATTACTTCTAATTCACTTACTGTACATATTAAATTTCCTTCAAGTAACTGTATGGGATCACTACCTTATCTAACGTAATTATATAAATGCGAAAATGAATAGTGCCAAATTTTACCTTTGAAAAACTCTTCTTATAGTTCTTCTCAGAACTATACCTAAACCTAACACATACATTTATATGATCACTACATGGTCATCAATATACTATGACTAATAAATCTTTAACATATACTTTATTTGAAATACCAGGCCAAGGCCATCAAGTGAGTAAAAGATAAACGTATACAGTGCACATTTTCAAAGCAACCAAAACTTAATAATATTCAACACAAATTGGTGAGTTGTTTTTTGAAGGAATTTAGTCGACTATAAAAATCGTTCATAAAGTCGATGCTTCTAATATGCATAAGAACACCAAACCTAGAAATAGAAATACCTACTAAAAGAACCATGAATATATTCGACAAGGTACAGAAACAACAAACCAATTTTAAACAAACCACAAAAGAGACACAATACCAGAAGAGACCATTTTTAACGTGGTTCACCCCCTCCTTGGGCTAAGTCCACAAAAGGTTGTTTGTATTAAATTTCTATTTCAAAAGAGAGATACAAATTGAAACATTGTTGCCACAATAATTAATTTCCACTTGCATAAAGCTTCTCTAATAGAGAACATTTTCCAGAACAACTACGACAGAGTTCTTATCATAGCTCAAGAGAGATTTTCAGTCATCCTTCCAAAATGTGGAGTGTAGGATTAACAATACAGTATTCTAGCTCATTAGTTGTCCTTTAATTCGTCCATCTTATGGTGCAGAAATGATAAATACACTTATTAAAGAACTAAGTAGTACTCTAGCCTTGATTAAATGCTGCTTTAAAAAAAAAAAAAAACTCAAAGGACACCAAAAAAATTGCCTTAGCTTTACTATAACGATATAATGGCATTCTTATTAACAAACGAGACTCTGGTATTCAAATAATTTGAATATCCATTTTTGAGCTACGATATATATATAAATACTTATATATATTCATATTAATGAAACAATGTTGGTATTCAAACAAAAAGAAAACCCAAATACATAAGTCGCATAATCTTAACCTATCTTAACAACATCGTAAATCCTATACAAGAGAAGATACCCAAATCAACCAAGGATCAGGCTATGGTAAAATACTTTCCCAAGCATTTGATTGAAAAGAAGATATAACATAGGTATGCAATAAATAAGCCTCAGTTCCCATGATTCTATGGCGGCCTATACGATAACACTCAAACTGGGATCAAGCCATAAACGGTATACACAAAGACAGAGTACATGGAAATAATCCTATCATGTTTATAATTCTTTAACAGGGCATAGTTTTGAACTTTCCTATGACTATACTTCTGAATCCACAGAACTCTTCCCTTTTTTATGTTAGAATTGTATTAGGCAAAAATGCATCCATTCTTGGAGGCTTAAAACCCGTAGATCACAGGTGCATTGGCAGTGATCTAAATCTAGAGATAGATCACATGAAATATTGACAGCAATAAATGAACAGGGATTTCAAAAGATTCACGCAATTGGTTGCATAAAGACAAAACGACGGAGGTAAAATATATAACAGGTTTTCTACAAGACCATGGCAGCAGAAATTCAACAATAAAACCATGGCACTATTGCAAAACCCTAGTTTTATGTTCTTCAAAACAGCATACAACTGATAACTATAATTTCAAACAGCATATAAGATTCTCAGTCAAGAAAACTAGTTACACAGAAAAATAATAAGGCGTGGGAATTTCTACGGATCATCAAGATGGGATCAAGATCTAGTTAAAAAGAAAAAAAACTAGTAAAAAGGAAAAGTAGAGTGAAGGCGCATGGGTATGACTAGAGTAAATGATAAGCTATAGAGATCACGTTGACAGCAATGCTACGTTCACTCTTCCTGCAGATTGAACCTAAAATAAACACAGTGGTGTAGAGATTCTTCCTCTACTGTACTACTCTAAAATAACAATGATGCAAAAATCTCTCTCCTCGCGGCGTATCATTTTAAACATACCAGTGGACTAAACACTTGAAAGTGATACAGAGATCGATTGGTCCCGTATCCTATGCATGATTCTAAAGATTGCCTAAATACCAAAAGAATGCTTCTTCCAAGGCGAGAGAAAATACATAATCTGTAAATAAGAGAATATAATCCAACCGAAAGCAATTAGAGTATTTGTACTCAAAACACTTACCAGGAATTTGTGAATGTGTCTTTTACCAAACATTTTCATAAGGCATATTTCCAGCATATTTATCCATCACGAGCCGAGACAGTCACACCCCTTGCAGAGATTGGAAGGTTTCCCACTTAGCTCTTTCAAATATGGCGATTTCCTCTCCTCTCTCCTGCAACTGTGTCTTCAATCCCCAAGAGTGTCGTTTTTCCCCAATTCACTTGCATATATTCCTCCATTTACCATCAACTGGATACCCCTCTAACCCGTCCTACTAGTCAAACTTCAGTTATTTCAAACATGGATATATATTCTACTATCACAGAGATGAAACCTCAACCCTCTTAACTACTACCGAGTTATAGTGATCCCCCTTGCATAGCTCAGCGACTGGATCTTTCTCATAAAACTCTGTTACAGAGAGCACTGAGCAGACCTTGCCCCTTTTTCCTCTTCCATTTACATATCGATTCCTCAAACATACTTCCGTCCTTCACTGAACTAGCACCCCCTCTCCTTTAACAAAGACAGAATATAGAGACAATAATAGGGTTCGCAGCATTGTTGGGAATCAGCTTCCTATGAGAGTCATTCATATTCCTCTTTCATCCTCCCCCACTCACTAAAAAAAATGAAACGAGTTTTAGTGTAAGCTCCAAAACCGAGACGGATGGCGATGTGAAGGGGGATAGTGGGCTAGATGGAAACTTGACCAGCTCGACGATCTTCACAAAAAGGAAGACAAAAAATCCTATAAAATCTCTTGACTAAGCCACTTGTTGTCACAAAAGAGTTCTACTGTTTTGTTAAGAGAACACTTCCAAGCGGTTTAATCCAAAATTACTCCTCCATAACCTTCGGTTTGAAGTTGGCGTTGTCACTCCTAGATGCACTCTTCGAATTTATTATATGTATATAGAATTTCCATATATATATATATATATATGGACTTCTTTTCCCTAACTAGATAGGTATGAGACGCATACTATATTTATAAAAAATGTATAAAATAATTAGATACTTTCTAATTAACCTTATAGCCATTATATTTATATTTTACCTTTATAAAGGTGTGCTCGTTGATCACTATTCAATATATAAAATATGGTGATTTTGAGAATCAATTCTAATAATTCCCCTTTTTAAGGCGGTTATAACCTAGTATTAAATATGTTACCCATATTTAAATAGGTAGGCTTGATTCCAAAAATCAAGGTGTACCCTTATTTAAATAAGTCCATTATTGACTTATATATATATACAGTTGATATGTTTATTCAATTCATTTTACTGAATATATCTACTAGTAGTTATCACAACTCTCAATAGTTATAACTCTATCAGCTATAAATGTACATAACATCTAAGAGTTATCTCAACTATTAGTTAATCATATATAAATATATAATTTCCATCTAGTTGTTTAGTTTATGTTCGCTTGTACTTAGGTGGCACTCTTAATAATTTGTGTTTTAACGGAGATCAGCATTAGACTATTTTACCCCAATCACCTATGGGTACCAAAGTGACATAGGTCATCGTCGACCTATCTTCCCTAGTGCAAAATTCAAATGCCCATCATGGCGTCACTACTTCAAGTGACCTAGGTCTACCACCTAGTTTTATAATTCTTTAGAAAAAATAAACATCATTAGACACAACGTTTACTGGTGGGGCCTTGGCCTTGAGCTCCTCACTAGGGCCGTTTACATAGATACAATTCTCATAATTATTTACACAAATTCTTAGGTCGAAAATGAGGTGTGTTACACAGTCACTTTTTGTTTCAAGATGCCTATCAACTATTGCTTATGTATATTTGACCCATACCCATGGAGAAAACATCTTTAAGAGTGTACATAACTAGCTCAACCCTTGTTTGCAATATGGATCTTTTCCTTGGCCTGACCCATGCCCTTGACATTGAGGCACATGCCTTTGAGACACTCGTTTCCTATAAATGTATCATAGCATGCTTTATTCTTTTTTCAAGCTAATAAATGAAAAAGGTTAAAAAAAAATTGAAAACACAAAAATCCAAGAAGGGAGAGACTTGAATCACTTCATATTATAAACTTTCAAGAAAATGGAAACAGTCAGTCCTTGTATCCCTTGAACACGGCTCATAATTTGGTCTCCGTTTTCAGTACACCATCTACATTTGCCTTAGGAAACTGTACCAGTATTTTGAACAGATCTCCACCTATGGGTTATCCTTCCCGTCACCAATGGAGCTTTCGTTAAGGCATCTGGAATTAGCGGATTTAATCAAGGTCGGTTACTCAAAGTCCTATGTTGCCAAGTTTCCATTCTGCATCGTGTTATGTGTTCAAGGGAATTCCAAACTAAGTCAACCATTCCTCAAATATTCCTGACCAATCATGTCGGCATTCCTTGTGTCAGTATATAGTGTTGGATCTTGCAGTTCTACCAAATTATATCAGACTATTGATCTTTTTTCGTATCGGTTGATGTGGGATGCATTAATGCCCTCCTTCCAATGGATATATTTCTATCGACATCAAAACATCATCCAGGACATGGATCTAGAAACCCAAGAGTACCTTGGAACTTGCAGTCATTAGTGGCAGGTTTCCTCGCAAATGACAGTGGGTATACATCAATGACCCCTGATTATTTGACTCTACAAGTGTTCGACTTTAGAACATCTATTCACACTTGCTAGTTTGTACTAAGTACCTTAGATTCCATCATCATTATCGGTGGGTCTCTTCACATTTGTTAACAGTATACATCAATGACCGGTAATCAGATGGTGTTTTATTGTGCTCAACATCAAATCATTTATTTGCATGATATAAACTCGTACTATCATCGGTTTGTATTGAAGACCTTGGGAAAAATAGTTGTATCACTCATCGATGCACTGCCTGAGCTGTGCAAGATTAGACTACCATGTCAGAAGTTCGATGAAGACCTTGTTCTCGCACTCATCAAAGTGTATGTTTACACTTCTGAAAATTTTACTTTTGACATGGATCCACTGTGTATTGTTCGTGACCATGCTTGTTTACTGCTGAGCATGGATATGCCCACCTCAGGAAGATATTATATATTTGAGAAATTGCTATGTTTTGTAGGTGTGATCCTCAATCCTGCTCCCGTGAGTTTTTCCTTCCCTCGTCCTTGCTTTGAACGATAAAGAGTATCAGTATACAGAGTACAAATTTCAGTAATGTATTTCGGCCCTTAGCTCTGCTTTGGACCTCACACATTAGGGGGCATCTGTTAACAATCAAATTAACACTCATAGTCATGTGACAAAAGAGACATATGTTTAACATGCACCCGTAACAGGAAGACATGACACAAGTACATTCAGAGACGAATCCTCTCTGAGAAATGCATTAATTGTGCTTAAAATAGTCTAAGTTGTGCAAAAAGCCTAAAAGCTATTGAAAAGTGGGTTTTTAGTTGAAAATAATCTAAAATAAAGAAAATGAGCAATCCCACATGGAGAAGAAAGGTTTGAAGGCCCATTTCCCAATGCTACATAATAAAGGCATCGGAGGCATGGTAAGGAGGAGATCAGAAAAGCAAAGGCATGCTGAGGAGATTCTGAAGGAGGAAGAAGAGCTCAAATTCTTCAAAAGCAAGGGTGAAGGAAGGAGAGCTTATGGCAATGGAGGAGGGATTCACACCAGGATTGCTGGTAATTATGTATCTTCCTCATTGTTTTAACATGAATTGATTCAAGTTTCTGCCATTTAATAGTTTTAATTCTGCTTATCATGTATGATTTTAATTCTCAAATGGTTTTAGATCTTAATGAATTTTGGATGAATGAATCTAGATTTTAAGATGCTTGTGATAATCTTTTTATTTCTGACGTAGAGGCTCACCACTTCTTAGTAAAATAACATGTTTAGAGTAGACACAACCCTACACTAATTGTTGTTATCAATGGAGAAAACATGAGACATGGCATACGATTCGATTGCAAACAAAGTGAACAAAATACAAGCACTGAAGGGAAAGAAGAGAAGATTATTAGTGACGTTTCTTTAGCAAGATCAATCATTCAAGTTGCTAGAAGAGGTTGGCTTTTCACTCTATCCAGGTTCACAATAAAGCATGCTTACTAATATGAATAACTGAAGGGCTGAAGGGCACCTGTGACCAAAATGTGGAAGAAAGAATGAAGGCTCTGAATTAATACTAAATATAAGACCCTCATACATAATCTAGCCATATATCTTATGTGAGATATATGTAAACGAAAAGCTAAAAAGAAAGTTCGGGATTTAGAATTTCCTTTCCAATATAAAACCAAGAAACCATCAAAATTTTGACAAGACCATATAATCCATGGAATATAAGCATAATATTCTTGTGCAATTTGCTTGACTTTGTTATTGACATAGAGACAATTCAAACAACTCTGGTTTAAATTAACAAAGCACTTACAAGGCTTATAAAAGAAATGGTGCTTCTCACATGTAAATCATAGTTGTTTATCTCATAGCATATTTTATTTGGTTGCATTAGTTATGAGTGTAGAGATTTGAATCAGCTAAGATGTTTCATTTAAAGTTGTAGTTAATCAAATTTTCGTTGTAAATCTACAACAGTAAAATTGGTTTTCTATATTAACATTTTTCAAAATCTATAAACATAAATCTTATTTTTATAATGTCATTTGTCAAAATCTACCACCACCAAAGTTTTAGCCTTGTTTTCGGGTCTTATAGAGATGGGATTTACATAATTACTAACATTCTAATTGGCATACGTGCTTAAATTGTTTGAAAACACTTTATAGAAAACATTGGTGCATAGGTCTACTTTCTCTGCCTCCTTGCTTGTGGGTGGGGATGCTCATGAACTAACGTTTTATTAAGTGTAAATCTATGGCTGAGGTGCTTTGTGCATTGTCTTTGATGTTATTCTTCTAACTAGTTTTTAAAACTGTATCCTTTTTAATACAAAATTTTGTTTTATATTAATACTAAAATTTTGTAAATAATAAATGATAATGTGTATTATTTTTCATTAATATTGTTAAATATTGATTATTTATATTAAATTGGATTTATATACAAATTAATTAAAAAAATATTTTTAATATGGTGATAATTTTGCACAAATACATATATATAATTTTTTTTAATTTTTATTTTATATTTAAATTTTTATCTTCAAATTTTATTGTTTATGATTCAGTAGGATATATTGTTGTGATGTAAACAAATAAGTTTGGTGAGTGTAGATTTTTTGTTTGTACGCCCACACAAAAAAAGGTGTTTGACCTTCATCATTTAGTTGTATATATATATATATATAAAGAACTCCAAATCTAAATACTTTATTTAAATGTAAACTATTATTATTAAAATGTTTAAAAGAAACTAACAAATTTCATGAATTTTGAAAGGTGAAACGAGTGCCATGTCTCTGTAAGGCATTGAAAATAATCACATTGACAATAATAACTCTTCGATGTGGATATTCATAATTATTCAAAAATATTTATATTGGCTATTAAGCCTTGTCATAAAAAGTAGGTTAGCAAGGTTGCTTAGATAACTACTATATTAGATTGTCATTTTGTGCAAATCTAGAGATGTACTTTCCTACTCCACCTATTGCATGAGTAGGTTAGGCTTATAAGGTTATGCTTATATTTATTAAGATAGAAATAGTATGGAAATATATGTTTTTTAATTAATTTTAAATTATATTTTTTATAATAATAATAATAATAATTTAAAGATTAATAAAAATATATATTTATATGTTATTATAATATGAAATATATAAGTTCATGGGGTAGAGTAATTGGTAATGAGTAAATGAGATGAAAAATTGTAAATGGAAAGTCATAAGTTCAAATCCTTGTGAGTACTAGCTTACAAAAAAAAATATGAAATATATATGTTATTTATTAATCTAAGATATATATGGTATATTAACATATGATAAACATTTACTTGAGCACCTACGTGAATGGACCTTGATCAACATTCATTTGAGCCCTCGCTTAAATAGATATCGACGAGTGGACCCATCAAGGTTGAGATCCCATCGAATTAAGCCCACATGTGCTTAGAACCCATTTGACATAGACCTATGAAGAGGATCCCACCTATGCCGAGAACCCCAATTGGAAGATATCCATGAGAAGTAGAAGCTCTGAGGAGGATCCCACCTATGTTGAATATTGACAAGCCCACTTGAGTGTAATTCGTGAGGACAAGCCAATCTAGAGGAGGAGAAATTGCACATAAACTAGTGTAAGTGAACAAATTCTTGTCTTTAGATCTTGGGTCAATTCTAGTTTCAATTTGATATATTTTTTGGTTCTATCTATTTTGGTTCAATTTGATATATTTTGGTTCTATCTACCTATGGCCCCCTAACACCCCCCCCACTCTCTCTAGCTCTAACCCCCTACCCATAACCCCTACCCTCTCTCTATATCTCTCCCACTCCCCCTACCCCTAACCCCCAAACACCCCCCTCTCTACCTCTAACCCCCTAACACCCCCTTTCTCTACCTTTCACCCCCTAACATCCCTCCTCTATCTATATCTAACCCCCTACCTCTAACCTCGTACCCCTAACCCCCACCCTCTCTCTATCTCTCTCATACTCCCCCTACCCCTATGTCACGGGCCTAAAATATTCTATCCATCTCGAGCATCCCATACCATCTAAAAGTCTAAACACCGCGTGGCACCAGCATGATCTTACTAGTTGGGCATGACCAACAACCGCAAGTATCACCCAAACTACACCTTACTGAAACCAGCTTGACCAAACCCGCATCAAACACCATAGAGCTGTGCAGAATGTCAAGTGATTGTTTCACCATAGATGATGTGGCCAACCACATCGCCACCCAACCTTAGAAAACATAGCCTGTCATATTGCCACCCCCGAGCCAACACTTGAACAACCGATTTCCCAATGCGTGCAGATGCACTCACCATGGTGCCCGAAGGTATTGTCCTAGCCCCCGACCACATAGCAATGTTGCAACCTTCAAGTAGCATGGGTAGCAACATCGCACATTGCATTTCCAACCACGCCATCCTATGTCGATCCTGTTATGCAGCGTCACGCTGGTTTGTCTCAACCTACTCGACTCGGCATCATCATTGGTATTCCGAGCAATCCAACATACTAGTACACTGTCCTATCCCACTCAAGGCTACAACCAAGTTCTAGACACCAAGGCTACCAAAATGTCTTGGGTTCATCGTGCAGCCTTAAGTGATGCATCCCGACGTGCCCTTCATCATGGTCTTGACGTGCATCCTTAAGTGATGCATCTCAGCAAGCCTTTCGTCACGCCATTTTCAATGGCATTCAACGCAGGTTCATTACATTCTCCTCCACCTAAATATGTTGACATCCTCGTCAACATGGCTCCATCGGACCCTCCGATGAAAGGGGCATTGGTGCTGAAGAGACACTTCTGCGTATGCCGAAAGCGAACATGGATCTCATGTTCAGTTTTAAAGTGATGAAGTTTTTTTGGTAAGTCTCTTACAGTTTGTAGAATCTAATTTGAGTTATCATTGACATTATTATTGTTTCATTGTTCTTCTTCATTAATTTCAACCCAAATAAGTGGGGTAGGGGATCGTCTTCCAGCCATTTCTTCATGCAGTTTAGTCAAACAAATTTATTCTGTACAATTAAGAAGAACAACATACAAACATCATTAGTTTTCTCGAAAGTAAATGGACACCATAAGGCCAAGTGTCGTAACCTAAGCTTTGATACCATTTGTCACAGACCTAGACTTTTCTATCCATCTCAAGCATCCCATACCGTCCGAAAGTATACATACCGCGCAGCACCAGTGTGATATTGCTAGTTGGGCATGACCATCAACCAAAAGTATCACCTGGACTACACCTTACCGAAACCATCCAGACCGAACCTGTGTAACACACCATAGAGTTGTGCAGAATGTCAAGTGCTCATTTCACCATAGATAATGCAGCTAACCGCATCGCCACCCAACCTTAGACAACACAGTCTATCGTATTTCCACCCCCGAGCCAACATTTAACGATCGATTTCCCAACGTATTTTGATATGCTCACCATGGTTCCCGACCACATACCAGCCACATACCAGCGTTTCAACCTTTAAGTATCATGGTAGCGACATCGCACATTGCATTTCCAACCGCACCATCCTCCATCGAGACTGCTACATAGTGTCTCGCTAGTTTGTCTCATCGTACTCGACTTGACATCATCCTTGGTCCTCCTAGAGATCCAAAATGATAATACACCATCTTGTCCGAATCAAGGTTAAAACCAAGTGCCGACCATCATGGCTACGAAAATTTCTTGGACTTTCCATGCACCCTTAAGTGATGCATCCCGGCGCGCCCTTCATCATGGTATATTTATGTGCATCCTTAAGTGATGCATCTTGGAAAGCCTTTAGTCATGCAATTGCCAATGGTGTTCAGCGTAGGGTCATTACATTCTCCCCCACTTAAAGATGTTGACGTCCTTGTCAACGCGGCTCCATTGGACCCTCCGGTGAAAGGGGCATTAGTGGTGAAGAGACACTTCCGCGTAAGCTGAAACTAAACATGGCTCTCATGTTCAGTTTTTAAGCAATAAAGTTTTGTTGGTAAGTCTCTTATAGTTTGTAGAATCTCATTTGAGTTATCATTGACATTATTATTGTTTCGTTGTTCTTCTTCACTAAGTTCAACCCAAATAGGTTTGGTATGGGATCATCTTCCAGCCATTTCTTCCTACAGTTTAGTAAAAAAAATTTCATCTATACAAGTAAGAATAAAAACATACAAACATCATTAGTTTTATCAAAAAGTAAATGGACATCATAAGGCCAAGTGTCGTAACCTAATCTCTGATACCATTTTTCACGGGCCTAGACTTTTCTATGAGCGTCCCATACCATCCGAAATTCTAGACACTGTGTGGCACCAGTGTGATCTTGCTAGTTGGGCATGACCATCAACTGCAAGTATCACTTGGACTATGCCTTACCAAAACCAACCTGATCGAACCCGCGTCAGACACAATATATTTGTGCCGAATTTCAAGTGCTCGTTTCACCATAGACGATACGGCCAACCGCATCACCACCCAACCTTAGACAACACAATCTATCATATATCCACCCCCGAGCCAACACTTGAATGACCAATTTCCCATTGCATTTCGATGCGCTCACCATGGTGCCTAATGGTACTATCCCAAACCCCAGCCACATACCAATGTTGCAACCTTAAGTAGCATGGTAGCGACATCGCACATTGCATTTCCAACCGCACCATCCTCCATTGAGCATGCTACGTAGTGTCTCATCGGTTTGTCTCATCCTACTTGACCTGAGCATCATCCTTGGTCCTCCTAGCGATCCAACATGGTCGTACACCATCATGTCCGACTCAAGGATAAAACCAAGTTTCAGTCGCCAAGGCTAAAAAAATGTCTTGGACTCACCGTGCACCCTTAAGTGATGCATCCCGGCGCACCCTTCATCATGGTCTTTCCTTGCATCCTTAAGTGATGCATCCTAGCAAGCCTTCTGTCACGCCACTGCCAATGGCATTGAGCATAGGGTCATTTCATTATCCCCCACTTAAATATGTTGACATCCTCGACAACGTGGCTCCATTGGACCCTCCGATGAAAAGGGTTTTGGTGGTGAAGAGACACTTCCGCGTATGCCGAAACCAAACATGGCTCTCACGTTTAGTTTTAATGTGATGAAGTTATGCTTGTAAATCTCTTACAATTTGCAGAATCTCATTTGAGTTATCATTGAAATTATTATTGTTTCGTTGTTCTTATTCATTAAGTTCAACCCAAATAAGTGGGGTAGGGGATTGTCTTCCAGCCATTTCTTCCTGCAGTTTAGTAAAAGAAATTTCTTCTATACAAGTAAGAAGAAAAACATACAAACATCATTAGTTTTCTCAAAAATTAAATGGACACCATAAGGCCAAGTGTCATAAAGTAAGCTCTGATACCATCTGTCACAGGACTAGACTTTTCTATCCATCTCAAGCATCCCATACCATCTGAAAGTCTAGACACCATGCAGCACTAGCGTGATATTATTATTTGGGCATGACCATCAACCGTAAGTATCACCCCCACTATGCCTTACTAAAACAAGCATGATCGAACCCACGCCAAACACCATAGAGTTGTGCGGAATTTCAAGGCCTCATTTCACCATAGATGATGAGGCCAACTGCATCGCCACACAACCTTAGACAACAAAATCTGTCATATTACCATGCTCGAGCCAACACTTGAACGATCGATTTCCCAACACATGTCGATGTGCTCACCATGGTGACCAAAGGTACTGTCCCTCCGAAGGTACTGCTACAACCTTTAAGTGTCATGCAGGTAATGACATCGCACATTGCATTTCCAACCACACCATCCTCTGTCGAGCCTGCTACACAACATCTCACCATTTTGTCTCATCCTACTAGACTCTACATCATCCTTAGTCCTCCTAGCGAGGGCCAACACGATACTGCATCGTCATGTCCGACTCAAGGCTACAACCAAGTGCTGGCCACCAAGGCTACCAAAATGTCTTGGAATATCTGTGCACCCTTAGTATTGTTTCATTGTTCTTCTTCATTAAGTTCAACCCAAATAGGTGGGGTAGGGGGATCGTCTTCCAGCTATTTCTTCCTGCAATTTAGTAAAACAAATTTCTTCTATACAAGTAAGAAGAACAACATACAAGCATCATTAGTTTTCTCAACAAGTAAATGGACTCCATAAGGCCAAGTGTCATAACCTAATCTCTGATACCATTTTTCATGGGCCTAGAATTTTCTATCCATCTTGAGAGTCCCATACCATCCAAACGTCTAGACAACGCACGGCACCAGCGTGATCTTGCTAGTTGGACATGACCATCACCCGCAAGTATCACTCAGACTACGCCTTACCAAAACCAGCTTGACCGGACCCGTGTTAGACACCATAGAGTTGTGCAGAATGTCAAGTGCTCATTTCACCACAGACAATGCAGCCAACCGCATTGCCACCCAACCTTAGACAACATAGTCTGTCGTATTTCCACCCTCGAGACAACACTTGAACGACCAATTTCCCAGTGCGTGCCAATGTGCTCACCATGGTTCCCAAAGGTACAATCCTGACCCCCGACCACATACCAACATTAAACCTTTAAGTAGCATGGTAGCGACATCGCACATTGCATTTCCAACTGCGCCATCCTTCGTCGAGCCTGCTACGTAGTGTCTCACCAGTTTGTCTCGTCCTACTCGACTCGACATCATCCTTGGTCGTCCTAGTGATCCAACATGCTAGTACACCTTCCTATATGACTCAAGGCTACAACCAAGTGTCGGCCACCAAGGCTACCAAAATTTCTTGGACTCGTCGTGCACCCTTAAGTGATGCATCCTGGCGCGTCCTTCATCATGGTATTGTCATGCATCCTTAAGTGATGCATCCCATCAAGCCATCTGTCACACCACTTCCAATGGAGTTCAGCATAGGGTCATTACACCCTAACTTCCTAACACCCTCCATCTCTACCTCCAACCCCTTGACACCACCCCTCGCTCTACATCTAACCCCCTACCACTAACCACCTAACCCTAACCCCCCTTCTCTATAGCTCTCTCCTACTCCCCCTACCCCTAACCCCCCTAACACTCCCCACCACCCTCTACCTACAACCCTCTATCTACCTCTAAGCCCTTACCTCTAACTCCCTACCCCCAATTCTCTCTAATACCCTAACACACCCCCTCTATATCTAACCCCTACCTTTGACCCCCTCTTTACCTATAACACCCACCCCTTACAACCCCCTAACACCCCCCCAACTCCCTAACACCGCCTACCACTAATCACCCACACCCTCCCACCCTTGCCCCATGAATATATCTCTCTCTCCATCTCTCTCTTTCTATCACCCTTCGCTTACAACTAAAAACCCACCCTACACTCTCCCTCTCTCATCCCCCTACTCCTCTCCCTCTCTCACCCTCCATCTTTCTCTCCCTCTCTCATCCCCCTACCGCTCTTTCTCTCTCTCTCTCTCTCTCTCTCTCTCTCTCTCTACACCTAACCCCCACCCTTCTCTCTCTCTCCCCCAATCCCCTACACACCACCATCCCATTGGTTCTCTCTCTCTCTCTCTCTCTCTCACTCACTCACTAGAATACCCCTAGTTTTAACTTGGAATGTATTTATCCAAAATTATGTAAATGATGTAAGTATGCTAGTGCGGAGATCAAGGCCAAGGCTCGACTAGTGAATGTCTAGGCATGTATGATGTTTATATTTTATTTGGACTGATTGGTTGGCTGTTATGTTGATTTAGAATATATGTAAATATTATGTGCATAAATAATAAAATGGTCCAAGACTAGTTATATAAAGAGCACCAAAGGGGCTATGAAGCCACAAACTGAGGTTGCAGGTGGTCCTATAGCAGCCAATATCAGGTTGGCCTTCTTCTAAACACACACTGGAATCACCCAACAAGATGGATCGCCCAAGAGAACTGTGGATCGATGAAGGCAATGCTTGAGCTAGAAGGGTGTTTTGTGGGGCAGGTATTGTGGAAGCCAAGGCTGTGAGGTTTGACTAAGACCCTTGTAGAGCTATCTATGAGCATTTGGATAAGCATAGAGACAAGAATGGGTTGTGGTATGAGAGAGAAGCCTGCAGGTTTTTCCTTCGCCCTGGTGGCCTCATAGCCCAGCTTGGGGGTGACCTCCCAGTAGAAAGAGTATATGTTGGACAGAGTGCCTACAGTTGGGTGGAAAATCGCTCTTACACAGCCAGTTGCTTGGATCTGCGTTGGATAAACATAAGTATTCTCATGCATTTGAATCTGAAATGTTTTTATTTCATGCCTGTAATGTTTATGCTTATATTTTCATGCTAGATGTGTGTGGATAGATTTTAAATTCCATTGTGCATGTTTAATTAAGTTTATGCACACATTTTATTGTTGGGGAGAAATCATATTATGGTTTTGGGGTGAAATTTGAAAGCTTGTATTTAACTAGCATCCCCTCCGGATGGTAGAATTGGGTGAGGGGGATGTTACACTCACACACACATCCCTATACCTCCCCCAATCCCCATAAATCCTAACCCTCTCTAGGTGTCCCACAATCCCCTAATACCCCATTTCTGTCTCCCTCTATCACCCCCCTACTCCTCTCCCTACCTCTAACCCCCCCTCTCTCTCTCTTTTCTAACTCTTACTAACACCATCTCGCATTCTCTCACTCCCCTACTCTCCCACCCACACCTAACCCCCACCCCTCTCTCTCTCTCTCTCCACCAACCCCATAACACACCACTACCCCATTGGTTCTCTCTCTCTCTCTCTCTCTCTCTCTCTCTCTCTCTCGTGTGCGCACGTACACACACACACACACACACACACACATCCATATGCCCATCCCTACCACTAACCCCCCTCCTCCCTCTCTCTCTCTCTCTCTCTCTCTCTCTCTCCCTAAACCTTACTAACCCCTTCTCTCAATCTATTTCTCCCCTACTCCACTTATCCCCAATCTCCTAACACCCTCCTCTCTCTCTACCTCTAACCCCTTAACACCTCCCCTCTCATTCTACCTTTAATCCCTTACAACCCCCAACTCTTTTTAATGTTATCATCACCAAACTAGACAATGTAATTGTCATGTTACATATTGCATATGCATTTTATAATTATAAATCCCCAAAACCCCTAATACATCCCCTCTCCAACTCCCAAAGGCCCCACAACCATCTAACACACACCCCAAACCACTGGAACCCCCTACTCCTACTACCCCTAACACCCCCCTTTTTACTCCTTCCCTAACACTACCCTCCTCTCCCTCTCTCTCCCCTCCTCCCCCTAACTCTTGCTAATTCTCTCTCTCTCTCTCTCTCTCTCTCTCTCTCTCTCTCACCCCTTTCTTCCTCTCTCTAACTGCCCTAATTCTCCTAAACCCTTATCCCCCCACCCCTAATCATACCCCCACCTCTCTCTCTCTCTCTAAATATTACTAACCCCCTCTCTCACTCTCCCTCACTCCCCTACTCCTCCACTTACACCTAACCCACACCCCTCTCTCTCCCCCCCAACCCCCTAACCCACCATGGCCCCATTGATTCTCTCTCTCTCTCTCTCTCTCTCTCACACACACACACACACACACACACACATTCCAATAAAGTACACATCAAACCATTGCAAGCAATCTAATTAAAATATTAATATTTAATAATCATAAAATATAATTTTTATTATCTTACAATTACATTTCTCAATTTTCATTTATTACTAATAATACACATATTGTTTTGGTTGTATTTTAAAATTGTTTTCCGCCCTTATCCCATTTTGTGGATCTATGTTGACGACATTGTTTACAGGGAGTTATCCTAACCTTCTGTTGATAAATTCCGCAACTGTATTTTATTTTGGATTGTGTGCATCAAATCATAAAAATTACGACATTTATTGCCCAATGGTTGTCCCCTTGAATCCCTATATTGGTGATATTTGAAGCCCTAGGTTGGATTCCTCACCCCTTCCCTCACTCTCTTTATCCCTTGCTCCACTTACCCCCAATATCCTAACACCCTCCTCTATCTCTAACTCTAACCCCTTAACACATCCCATCTCATTCTACCTCTAATTCCTTACCACCCCCAACTCTTTTTAATGTTATCATCACCAAACCAGACAATGTAATTGTCATGTTACATATCACATACGCATTTTATAATTATAAATACCCAAACCCCCTAATACATCCCCTCTCCAACTCCCAAAGGCCCCCCAACCATATAACACACACCCCAACCCACTAGAACCCCTTACTCCTACTACCTGTAACACCCCCCCTTTTTACTCCTCCCCTAAGCCCTCCCTCCTCTCCCTCTCTCTCCCCTCCTCCCCCTAAATCTTACTAACACTCTCTCTCACTATCTCTCTCTCGTACTCCTCCACCTACCCTTGTCTCTTCCCTTAATCCCCTATTACCCCCTCCCTACTCTCTCTCTCACCCCTTTCTTCCTCTCTCTAACTGCCCTAATTATCCTAAACCCTTATCCCCCCACCCCTAATCATAGCCCCACCTCTCTCTCTCTCTCCCCCCCCCTAACTCTTACTAACCCCCCCTCTCACTCTCCCTCACTCCCCTACTCCTCCACTTACACCTAACCCCCACCCCTCTCTCTCTCTCTCTCTCACACACACACACACATTGCAGTCAAGAACGCATAGTCAAACCATAGCGAGCAATCTAATTAAAATATTAATATTTAATAATCGTAATATATAATTTTTATTATCTTACAATTACATTTCTCAATTTTCATTTTTTAATAATAATACACATATTTTTTTGGTTGTATTCAAAAAAAAATTCTGCCCTGATCCCGTTTTTTCGGATCTATGTCGACGACATTGTTTAGAGGGAGTTATCTTGCCTTTCCGTTGATAAATTCCGCAACTACATCTTTCGTTGGATTGTGTGCATCAAATCAAAAAAATTACAACATATATTGAGTAATGGTTATCCCCTTGAATCCCTATATTAGTGATATTTGAAGCCCTAGGTTGGATTCCTCACCCCTTCCCTCACTCTCTTTCTCCCCTACTCCACTTACCCCCAATATCCTAACACCCCCCTCTATCTCTAACTCTAACCCCGTAACACCCCCCTCTCTCTCTACCTCTAACCCCTTACCACCCCCCAATCTCTCTCTCTCTCTCTCTCTCTCTAACCCCTTAACACCCTCCTCTCTCTACCTCTAACCCCTTACCACCCCCCAATGTCTTTATTTTCACCTCTCTCTCTCTCTCTCTCTCTCTCTCTCTCTCTCTCTCCACCTCTAACCCCTTACCGCCCCCCAATGTCTCTCCTTGTACCTCTCTCTCCCACACACTCTCTCTCTACCTCTAAACCCTTAACACCCCTCCTCTTTCTACCTCTAACCCCTTACCACCCCGAAATGTCTCTCCATTTACTTCTCTCTCTCTCTCTCTCTCTCTCTCTACCTCTAACCCATTAACACCCCCCCCCTCTCTCTACCTCTAACCCCTTACCACCCATGAATTCTTTTTAATGTTATCATCAACAAACAATGTAATTGTATTGTTACACATCGTACATTAGTATTAGCATTACAAATCACACACTCATTTTTATGATAAAAAAATGCGTACGCGTTATGTTTACTTACACTCCTACCCCCCAACCCCCTAATACACCCACTCTCCAACTATCAAACACCCCCCCAACCCCCTAGCACACACCCCCAACCCCTAACACTCCTCACAACCCAATAACACTCCCTCTCCAACTCCTTGACACCCCCCTCCAACTCCCTAACACATCCCTATTCCTAATCACCCACACCCTCCCCCCTTTTCTCCATGACTCTATCTCTCTTTCTATCACCCTCCTACTCACCCCCTTCCACTAAACCATCCCTCCTCTCCCTCTCTCCTCCCTCCTCCTCCTAATCATTGCAAACCCCCTCTCACACACTCTCTCTCTCCCCTACTCCACCTAAACCTAAAACCCACCCATCCCTCTTTCCCCCAACCCCCTAACACACCAACGCTGCATTGGTTCTCTCTCTCTCTCTCTCTCTCTCTCTCACACACACACACACACACACACATCCCTATGCATCACCCTACCACTAACCCCCCTCCTCTCTATCTCTCTCTAACGATTACTAACTGTTGAGCCCAGAATTGGCCCCTTTTTATCATCACTTGATCACCTTTTCTTCCCCTGTCCTACACCATTTAGCATGCTAATCAGACCTGTTGTCCTCACTTTATTCCCCCAAGATGCCAAGGTATGACTGATCATTGCTTTATCTTATTAATGCTTATGATTGTGATAATTAAGGCTGTGTATCTCTCAATTGTGCTAACATGTTATGATTTATGAAGGTAGTTTGAGATAAGTGGACTGCAGGAAGGTGGGACTGAACAAGTCTTGAAAGGAGGGATGTTCGCTGCTTAAAAGGATCCTCGAGGTTCCAATCATCAATTAATGCATGTGGTTCTAATGCAACATTCTAGACAGAGCTGTGACAGGGTAGCTGTAACAGAATGCGCTATAATTGGAGATCTTTAAGTTATTTGCTGCTCGAGTATAATTGTGATCTGGAAAGATCGCCACTCCTCGGCCAATCAACAGCTTTCTCGTGTTTTTCTATGTCTTTACTATGCCACGTTTGTAACAGCTTGTATTATTTTAGGGCGCCTGAAGATCAGAGATCTTCATGGCTTCCCGTTAATAGGATCGGATGTTATGGTCTGCATGTATAAATATGGGGAGCTGTCTCGACCCAGGGGGTTGAACAACGGAGAATTCATTCAGTGTATTAGCAATGGGAGCAATTTGTGTAATCATTCCTTCGTTAATATAAAGAGTTACCTCTGAGTTAAAGGAAGCTTTGCGTTGTTCAGCCAGCATCTCTGTGTGAAGGCTGGGCCCATCTTCCACAGAGATTGCTGAGTTAAAATAGGACTTCTTGAATTATTGTTGTGTGATGTTTTGTTAATGATATTTCCTTTGTACGTAGCAGTAGTAAGTGTGGATTTCCAGTATAATTAAGATTATATTTCCTTGAGATTGGTAAGTAGTACAGAGTGACAGTCGACTGAGTAGGAAACTTTCTTTATGCATTCCAAGTGACAGTTGTACACAGCTTTGTTCATCCTGCAGTTGAAGATTGTTATCCCACGAATCCTTGCAATTTATCTTTCATGTTATGATTATTGATTTTCATTCCTGTAATTCAAACTCTTAGAGCAGTTGAACTCAATCCTTTACAATTGAATTTCTAGATTAATATTCAGTTTATGCTTATGGTTTTCAAGAGTGATCAGATTGAAGAGGTGATTGTTCTAGGATGTGAATAGGATTTCTTTTTATCTACAATTGTTGTTGAATCTTACATCATTTCTTGTTGATGCATGGTAGGAAGGAATTGAAACTGTAGCAATTAGAAGGCAATTGGGATTACACAGATTCTTGGGATGAACATAGTTGTTAAAGGATAAAAGTATTCAATTATAGTGATTTGGTGTTTAAGCATAGACTATGAATTTATTCTTTGAAATAAAAGACTTTCTCGGGTTGACAATAAATCTCGTATGCTTTGTATGTTGGAATAATATACCTGCATATTGGGTGCTCGACATTTTGGCGTCGTTGCCGACGAAGGATAAAAATTAAACACTAATCATTAGTTGCATCTGGTAATTGTTCTAGTCAGTCTTTTCTTTGCTGAAATGATTCGGTTCGCATGAATACAAGGAGGGTAAAACGCGATCACCTCCCAACTCCCAAAAAACCACAAAATACTAACAGTGCAGGTGGCTCGGGTCGCGGTCGAGGACCACCATTGGGCAGAAGAACATTCATCGACGATCTTGGTGATAGAACTAATTCATCCACCAGGGCTCGTCATCAAGAAACTCCTATCAGAAGAAACCCTGTTGATCTTGGTGCACCAGCGTCAGGATCCACAGTGGAAAACACACAAGCAACTGTGACTCCCTCATATATCCTTGCTAAGGAAGGCACAGCCGTCACAGCTGTTACAACTAAACCTGCTGCTACCACTGAGGAAGACACAGTTGTTACAATTGAACCTGCTGCTACAACTGAGGAAGACACAGCTGTTACAACTGAACCTGCTGCTACAACTGAGGAAGACACAGTTGTTACAACTGGACCTGCTGGTAGAGGTCCGATCTGCCACATCTACGAGAAGGTTGTAACTGAAGAAGAGTGGACGCAGTTCCACCAGAAGTTTGCTGATCAGGAACAAAACAAGGACGAAGGAAAAAACGAGGAAAAGAACGCAGGAACGAATGAAGAGGAGATGAGTAACAGACACGAGTCTGACGAGGAAGAGGCGATGGTGGAAAACTATCATCATGAAAATCACTCCCTGCCTGAGGGAACGACGGCTACACTGCAATTTCTGATTCAGCAGCCAGAAGGGATAGCCCCTATGAAAAACATCTCACCATCAGTGTTGCCTCGCTTCCATGGAAGGGCGGCAGAAGATTTAGACGAATTCCTTTTTGAATTCGATATCCTCTATCGCAGCTATGATTATGTCACCGATGCCCAAAAGCTAAAACTTTTTCCCACCACCCTGAAGGACAATGCCTTACGATGGTTCATGAGCCTTGGGGGAGGAACCATTGCTAATTTGCATAAGATGAAACAAGTGTTCCTGGAGAAATATCAAGAATATTGCAACACCAAGGACAAAAGAGAGGAATTATTTAAAATGGTGCAGAAGGAGGACGAAAGTCTGGAGGATTTTGTAGAAAGGCTGTTGTACAATGTGCAAAGAGTCAGGCAGACGAACATGGGGCTGGACGTGCTCAAGATAATCTTGCTTCGTGGGATCAGGGATGATTGTTTAGACATGTTAAACCTGCTAGGAAAGGGAGATATCTCCAAAGAACCTTTTGGGAAGATTGTGGAATTATGTAAGAGATACTCCAGGGGGTCTTCCAGGAACAATAAGCGGGACAAACGGGATAAGCTGAAACGTGATGTTTTCAACAGAACTCAGAAGTCGTCCAACGAAGGAGCTACCCATGCAGAGATAGGAAATCTCCTTGAAAATTTTAAAACAGAAATGATGAGCTCCATCTCTTCGGAGATCGATGTCCTGAAGGCAAAACAAAAACAGGCAGTGGAGGATCTCACACTAAGTTTGTTCTGTCCCCGATGTAGAAAGAATCATCCACTGAAAGAATGCCCACTTGACAAGGTAGAAGTGTGTCAGCTGTGTGAGCTAAACCATGACATGAAAGAATGCCCCTCACTTCCCCAAGTGAAGGTTGTTCTACAGGCATCAAATCCAGAAGTGGAATCAGCCTATTTCATTGCACAGAAGAAACCTTGGCAGCCTCGAAATCAAGGTATGCCTCTGGACTCGCTTCCATTTTTGAATAATATGAGCAATTGGAATAATAACATGCAAAATGTGAATACACAATTCCCTTCAAATTATGCTCAGTGGAATCCTTCCCAACCTGCAATGCAAAATTATAACTCATGGAGTCCCTAGACACAGCCACCACATCAACCTACGTCGTGGTCTCCTGGATGGAGGAATTTCCATCTTGGGAACCAGTTTCCTCAACCACCTCCACCTCAACAGTCACCATATTCTCCTCCATACCCTCAATTTCCTCAATATCCTCAATACCCACCTCAGCAGTCGCAGCTGCAGCTACAGAATAATTCTGTCTCTAATATACCAATACGGCCTCAGCTACCTACCCAACCCAATCCTAACCCAAATAATAAAACAGTCCAACAATTGGAAACTGTCAATATGCCGGCCTACTCCCTTTCCCCTGTACCTTGTAATGATATTCATATACGATCTGGGAAAATAGTAGAACCCATAATTATAGAAGATACTCCACCTTCTGTGCATAAAGAAGGAGGGAGTTCACAACATCCATTCGATACAGTTCCTATCACTGAAGATGCTGAGCATCCCTTGGATGGGACGGCCGAAACATCAAACGATAAATCGGACAATACGCAGCCTACACAACTGATAAGGCAACCACCATACCCCGAGAGACTAATGCTACCAAAAGTAGGGGGGCAGCCTCAGTTAACCTCCTAGGAGAGTTAAGGAATCTTTACGTTAAAATCCCCCTTCTTCAAGCTCTTCAAGACGTGCCTATTTATGCTAGAACCATTCGGGACCTATGCACTAAGAAACCAGGAAGGAAACCCAGAGATCCTCCTACTGTTCACGTCATAGGGAATTTATCTGCTTTGATAATAGGAAAAACCCCTGTGACCAAGTATGATGACCCTGGCAATCCTACTGTCACTGTACATATAGGACAAACGCAGATACCCAACGTGTTAGTCGACTTAGGAGCAGCGATCAATGTCATAACAATTGAGACTGTAAAGAAGCTTGGACTCACTAATTTTAGACCGACCCCTACCATTTTAGAATTGGCGGACAAATCCACCATTAGACTCGAAGGGATTCTGGACGACCTTGTCATCTCAGTAGATTCATGGGAGTACCCTGCTGACTTTCTGATATTACAACCAAAATCACAGCTGGGGGGACACCCATTGATCCTGGGGAGGCCTTGGTTGGCCACAGCTGATTCTTGCATCAGCTGTCGATCAGGGTCCATGACTATATCTGATGGTACGAAGACTCAAAACTTCACCCTGTATCCTCCAGCTCGGCCAAGTCTAGAGGCTGAAACTTCCCTTTGGATAGAGCAGGAGGAGGAGGAGGATGTTCAGCCACTATTAACTATAGGGAAGGCCTTAAGTTTTAAAAATTAAACAGAAGACGATGCTATTAGTAATTTTATTAGTGAACCTGCTTCAGTGGATAAAGAGGTCTATCAAATCCTGAACATTACCCTTGCTAAGGAAGAACAAGAAAATCTTACGGAAGAAGCACTAGTTGGTGACACAAACATAATCCCAATTTTGAAAAGTTCAAAAAGTATTCCTATTGAGGTAGAGCCTGGAAGGACTTTGAATATCAACCCTGGTCTCTCCTTAGAGGAGCAGAGGTTCCTAATCAGTCTCTTGAAGGAACATAAGCGGGCATTCGCCTAGGAGTATACAGACATGAGGGGTATTCCCTCTAATCTGTGCACCCACCATATTTATATTAAAAATGACTCCCGGCCTGTGTGTCAACCCCAACGACGCATGAACTCCAATCTGAGGGATATAGTGAAGGAGGAAATCCAGAAACTTTTGGAAGCAGGATTTATATATCCTATTTCAAATAGTGAGTGGGTTTCCCCACTCGTAATTGTGCTCAAGAAAAATGGTAAATGGAGAGTCTGCGTTGATTATAGGGAACTGAACAAAGCTATGCAAAAGGATCATTTCCCTTTGCCCTTTATTGACCAAGTACTTGATACCCTATCAGGGAATAATTTCTTCTCCTTCCTAGATGGGTTTAGCGGGTACAACCAAATTCACATTGCTCCTGAGGACCAGGATAAGACCACCTTCACTTTCCCCTGGGGAATGTTTGCCTACAGGGTGCTTCCCTTTGGTTTATGTAACGCACCGGCAACATTTCAAAGAGCTACAATTGGCATATTCTCTAAATTAGTTAATGATAGTATGGAAGTCTTTATGGATGATTTTACTCCCTATGGCAAGGATTTTGAGGAAGCACTGGAAAATTTAAAAGTTTTAATTCGCTGCAAATAGACTCGGCTCTCATTAAGCACTGAAAAGTGCCATATGATGATGAGTGAGGGGGTGGTATTAGGGCATTTCATCTCTACCAATGGCATTCAAGTGGATCCTTCAAAAATAAAGGTCATAAAAAATATACCGCCTCCTTCAACTCAGAAAGAGGTGCGAAGTTTTCTGGGACATGCTAGATATTACCAGAGGTTTATAGAAAACTTCTCCAAACTTGCTTCTTCTTTGTTTTCTCTATTAATGAAGGATGCACAGTTTGTGTGGAGTGAAGCATGCCAGACAGCGTTTGATAAGCTTAAGGAGAAGCTGTCCACAGCTCCTATCCTAAGGGGACCTAATTGGACCCTACCCTTCCACATTTCCTCAGATGCTTCTGATACCACCATTGGAGCAGTATTAGGACAACAAGATGGTCAAGTACCTTATGCCATCTATTATGTTAGTAAAAACTTAGCCCCTGCTGAACTTAATTATATTGTTACCGAAAAAGAATTCCTTGCTATTGTTTACTCTATTAATAAATTTTGGCATTACATTACTGGGTATCCTACATTTGTGCACACTGACCACTCCCATTAAATATTTAATGAACAAACCTGTCACCAATGCCAGAGTGACCAGGTGGCTCTTGTTATTGCAGGAATTTGATATTACCATTATAGATAAACCTGGAAAAGAAAATGTTGTTGCTGATTTTTTATCTCATTTTACTAACAGTGATGACAATTTGCCTATTGAGGATTCTTTTCCAGATGAACATCTATTCGCACTTTCAGCTCATTCCCCCTGGTATGCAGACGTCGCTAATTATTTGGTTGCAGGAAATCTCCCGCCACACATGTCTAAACGAGAAAAGAGAAAAATCATCCAGCAAAGTGCCAGGTATTGTTGGCTCAATGGTCATCTCTTATACACAGGACCCGATCTTGAGATTAGGAGATGTGTAAGGGAAGATGAGATCTTTCACATACTGAAGGCCTGTCGTGATGGACCTTGTGGAGGACACTTTGCAGATAAAAGATCAGGGCATAAAGCGCTGCGGATGGGCTACTATTGGCCGACTCTGTTCAGGGACGCTAAAAGGTATGTTCAGTCCTGTGACAACTGCCAAAGGATGGGCCAGCCTAATAAAACAGATCAGATGCCTCTACAACCTCAAGTAGTAGTTGAACCATTTGATAGATGGGCACTGGATTTTGTTGGCCCTATCAGCCCTCCTTCCAGATAGAAAGTTTACATTCTGATTTGTACTGATTATATGACCAAGTGGGTAGAGCCTGTAGCTTTGGCTAAGGCTAATGACCAGGCAGTGATTGATTTTCTGTATAGTGAAATCTTTACCCACTTTGGGGTACCGAAGGAAGTAGTTACCGATGGGGGGCCGCAATTCATGTCACACCAATTTGAATCCTTGCTCCGAAAGTATCATGTGCAGCATAGGGTGGCTTCACCTTACCACCCCCAGGCCAATGGTCAGGTGGAAAGTACTAATAAAGTTATTGAAGCAATCCTTACTAAAATAGTTAAGAGCCATCGAAAGGATTGGGCTGACAGGCTTCCGGAAGCACTGTGGGCATATCGCACAACCTGGCGCAACACCACAGGGTTCTCTCCCTATGATCTAGTGTATGGAAAGAGTGCCATCTTTCCAATTGAGTTTGAGATCAAAACCCTGAAAACAGCCACCGAAATGAATCTGGATGTAACAGAATCCCAGAAGAGAAGATTGAATCAACTAAGCGAATTGGATGAGAAACGGTTAGCTGCGGTAGACCAGACTATGTTGCTTCAGCAACAGAGATCCAACTGGCATGACCGATTTATTAGAAAGAAAATCTTCCGTGAGGAAGATTGGGCATTACTATATGAATCCAGGTTCAAAAGGGATTTTAAAGGTAAGTTACGTACAAGTTGGCTGGGTCCATATTTGGTCGATAGGGTATTTGACAACGGCACTGTCCGTCTGGTGACCATTGATGAAAATTGTATACCATTACTTGCTAATGGCCATAGACTGTGACTGTATCGTAAACCTATTTCAAAAGATGCATTCATTTTGCAAATTGTCGCCGATCTAGATTATCAGCTGGCCCCAGAGCAGGAATTTCTCTCTGCCCTTGCCAATCCTTAAACTGAAAATCGCATTTTGAATTTCTGTACATAAATAATCTTCTTTCTTTCCTGTTGAAGCGTATGATTGTTTTTTTTCTCTTTGCATTTGATCTTTTCGTTTGTTGTTGTTTTTCAAAAATTTCCAGGGAAGCACCAGGAGAATGACCAGATTGGGCCTCTCAAATGAGAGTCGTCTTCCCATGCCTTCCTGTGCAGAATTTTCCTTTTCCTTAAAATAAATTTTCCGCCAGCTACAACATCTTTTCCGGCAGCTGCGACATATTCTCCAGCAGCTGCAATATATTTCCCGGCGACTGCAGCATATCTCCCGGCGCCGTAAATATTTTCCCTAGCAGCCGTGACTTTTTATCCCAGCATACGTAAAATCCTTTTTCCCGGCAGACGTGAACAACTTTCCCAGTGGCTGCAACATCATATTTCCCAGCGGCTATTACATCTTTTCCAGACAGCCGTGAACCATTTCCCAGCGGCTGCAATATCGTTTCACGGCAGCCGTAAAACCTTTTTCCCGGCAGCTGTGAACCATTTCCTGGCAGCTGCAACAACTTTCCCAACGGCTACAATATCGTTTCCGGGTAGTTGTAAAATCCTTTTCTCGGCAGCCATGAACAACTTTCCCAGTAGCTGCAACATCATATTTCCCAGCGGCTGAAACATCTTTTCCTGGCAGCCGTGAACCATTTCCCAGCGGCTGCAATATCGTTTCCCGGCAGCCGTAAAACCTTTTTCCCGGCAGTTGTGAACCATTTCCCGGCAGCTGCAACAACTTTCCCAGTGGCTGCAATATCGTTTCCCGGTGGTTGTAAAATCGTTTTCCCGGTAGCCGTAAACCCCTTTTCCCGGCAGCCGTGAACCATTTCCCAGCGACTGCAACATCATTTCCCGGCAACTGCGAGATATCTTCCGGCGCCGTAAAAATTTTCCCTGGCAGCCATGACTTTTTTATTTCGATGGTCATAAAACCTTTTTCCCGGCTGCCGTGAACAATTTTTCGGTAGCTGCAACATATTTTCCGGCGGCTGCAACATATTTCCTAGCGACTACGACATATCTCCCGGCGCCGTAAAACTTTTCCCTGACAGCCGTAATTTTTCCCGATCCCGTAAATCCTTTTCCTCGGTGGCCGTGAACCTTTCCTAGCGGTTGCAACATATTTTTCGTCACCCTTGATATCATTTCTGGCAACTTGCATTGGTAACTCCTGTGTTAACGAAAGAATTGCTCCAAACCTGCTAAACTATGGCTCTGATTCATCCTAGTTGTGCCAGCGAATTCATCATTCCGACCCCGAGGATGCGATGGTTTGTGTTTCACTGGCGGAATAAATTATTGCATTATCCTGGTCATCATGATCAGATTTATCACTGTGCACGAGTTTGGTTCTGCAACGTCACTAATCGCACGCTCCACCATTCTCCGCAGGATACCTGGCGCACATTCTCATGAGGTATGGCTTTGATTTATCACGTGATTAAGTGTTGATATAATTAAACAATATTAGTCGTACCTTTATACATATCACCATTATGCCTCATTAAACCTTTCCCTCATATGACGTAAACTTTAATAACTGCCACCTTCCCCAATTTGGAATGGAAATTTCAAATGTTTTTTTGTGCTCAACTTTCCAAATTTGCCCATTTCCTCAACATCTCCGCTCAGCGATTCATGCATCCTCTGTGCTGCAACTTCCATTATCGGATTCTATCATCTGTGGGATAGCAACTTCAGCTTGCAGCTAGGACCATGGGGATTCCAGTTCGTCATGAACCTTTGAATACACAGGAACTCAGGAAAAATCTTCAAGTTCTTTCCATCTTTCAAGCCGTCGGCTGGCTCGAATTTTTTGAGCGACTGGATGGATTCAATCGGGAAGCAGCCTTGCAATTTGCTTTAAACCTCACCAAAACTCACTCCAAGGTGTGGGGGATACGCATAGAAGTCTCCGAGGCCATTATATCCGAGGTTACTGCCATCCTGCAGGTGGGAAGGGCATGGTTTAACCGACGAGTCCCCATGACGACTGCACGGGAAGCATTTTTACTAGAGGGGGAGCAAGTTCAATCATCTAGAAGAGGGATCGCACTGCACTCATTACCGCGGCCATGGGACCAGGTTGCTGTCTTTCTCAAGAAGTACATCACTTGTGAAGGTAGATACCAAACTGTTTATAACTCTGAACTCCCTTTACTTTCTCATCTCCGCCATGGCATTTTATTGAACATTCCATATTATCTACTGCATGACTTGCGTCATATGGCGGCATTTGTCCAGTATGCTAAGCACCCACTTTCCTCCCTCACCCACCATGGCCTTATCAAATTAATAATTGTAAGAACCCTTTCCCAGCATCATATAACCTGGGAGCAATTCACAGCTCGAGCTCAGCAACCCGCTCCCTTGTAGATTGTCCCATTACAGCAGGTACGAGTTCCACCACAGCAGGAGGACCGGAGTCCCTCCACTGAAGTTGGGGGGGGGATGAAACTGTATTAGAAAAAGAGCAACCGGGGGCACAAGCAGAGCCAGTGGGGGGGGATGAAACTGTATTAGAAGAAGAGCAACTGGGGGCACAAGTAGAGCCATTTGGGGGGGATCAAACTGCATTAGAAGAAGAACAATTGGGGGCACAAGCAGAGCCGTTGGGGGAGGGTATAGATAAAAACCTTGTGGAAAACCCAGACAACAGGGCAGCTCCGACAGCAGAAGGTGAAATTGGAGCAGCACTAAATGCTGCGACAAGTGAACCTGAAGGCGACAGAGCCAAGGAAATAGAAGAAAACATTGAGCTGGTAACTATTGAATCCTCACCTGAGTGGGTAGGAGGAGCTTTAATTGAAGAAGAATAGCATGAGGAGCAAGAAAACATTCCTTCGACCTCAGCTGTGAATCCCTATATACCAGCTCCACAGAATAAAACACCACAAAGGAAAAGAAAGAGATCAATCAATGAATTTAACATAACCTCACCAATCAGAAAGAAAAGAACTAGATCAGCTACAGTAGCAGAGGCAACCAGAAAAAGATGGGCAACCTTAGAGGCATAGGTTGAGCCCCCGATCCTTGTACCGAGACCAATGGATGCTCCACAAAGGCCAGTTGAGGAAGAACCCAGAATTGAAGGACTTCTGGCTGAGAACACACTGTTAAAAGAGGACCTCCAAGTACTTCGAAGGGAATTGGAAACCTGGAAGGAAACCTACAGAAAACTAGGTGAAAGGAAACTATATACATTGGTAGAGGCTGCAAACCAACTGGAGGAATCAAACTCTACCGAGCCTGGCAAGGAAGATGAACGATTAATCTATCCCACCTCTGGAGAAATCTTTAAGGAGGCAGGCCACAAAATTATACTTCGTACCTGCTCAGCACAACAGCCCGCGCCCATAATAGAGAAAGCTGCAGAAAAAGAAGATGCTGCCACACAAGAATCAGCATCTTTAACCATCCTTGCTGAAGCTGCCACCAATCCCGTGACAGAGGATCTAGGGGATGAAATCATGTATGATGATGGGGATAAAGAATATACTGTAACCCCAGAATGCTCCCATGACACAGAGATTATAGAGCAGATGGGAGAAGAACCTGGAATGGAGGACACTCTGGAGCTTAATAAAGAATATACTGTAACCCCAGAGTGCTCCCATGACACAAAGATTATAGAGCAGATGGGAGAAGTGTTCGGGTACACAGGGTACTACCAAAGGACCGAACATCAAGAGAAACCACTTCACACAAACAGATCACAGATCTACATACCGATGTTTTGACGTGGTTTAAACCTTCTTGAGGGAAACACTCTATGGCCCCATCCAAATAGCTTCTACGGAACAATTTATTATACAAAGAAAGAAAGTTACAAATGAGCTTCTCATAATCGATCAACTAAACAATGACCCTCGATCCTCTTTAAATGGAGATCATGGACCAATCGGGTGTTAAGCCACGGATCAAGGTTAGGTTTGATCTAAGAGAAGTTGAGCTGTCAGATCACTCTATGTCGGAAACATATCGTGACCATCGGATTAAGTATTTACAAATGCATACTAATGCATACTAAAGAAACACACTATCCCTAACGGATATATTACACAAGTTGATCTTAACTAACTCCTAAGTGTCTAAATATCCTAACATCCCCCCTTAAGAACAACTTGGGATAGGATTGAAGGATTTACAAAAGTGACACTGTTAGGAGAAGGAAGGAGGCATTAGAGCCTATCCCCCCTTAATGACAAGTTCCTGAACTCCTAACATAGATCAAAGTTTAGAAAACTTTGCTTCTGTAAGGGACTTGGTGAAGATGTCTGCAACTTGATCATCTGTAGGGCAAAAGAGCACTTCAAGAACCCGATCATGAACAAGATGTTTGATGAAGTGCATATGTAGCTCAATGTGTTTGCTGCGTTGATGTAGAACTGGATCTTTGGCAAGCTTGATGGCACTTTGATTGTCACACCAAAGTGGAGTAGGATGCTGCTGCTCAAATACAAACTCTGAAAGGATCTGTCGAAGCCATAAAGCTTCCTGATTGGCATTGACGGCTGCTCGATATTCTGCCTCTGCTGAAGAAAGAGCAAGAGCTTGTTGTTTCTTAAAAGCCTAAGTAATAGGTCCAGATCCCAGACTGAAAACATAACATGCAGTAGACTTTCGATCATCAGGATTGCCGGCCCAATCTGAATCAGTGAAACCAACCAACAAAGGTTTCCCCCCTGTACTATAATGAATCCCAAACTGAACTGTACCTCGAATATATCGAAGTATTCTTTTAGCTGCTTTCCAGTAACTTTCATGAGGTGTCTGCATATAACGGGCAACTCGACCAACGGCAAAGGAAAGGTCAGGACGGGAATGAGTCAAGTATAAGATACTACCAACAAGCTGACGATACAAGGTGGCATCGACTTCAGGTGAAGTACAAGTGGCAGAAAGTTTCACTCCAGACTGGAAGGGAGAAGGGGGTGGTGTACAATCTTCCATGTGAAAGCGTCGAAGAAGGTCACAAGCATACTTAGACTGAGAAAGAAAGATTCCTTCTTTGGTTTGCAGGACTTGGAGACCAAGAAAATAATGCAAATGTCCTAAGTCTGACATTTCAAAATTTTGTTTAAGACTGGATTTCACATGGGTTATAAGCTTAGGGTCACTACCAGTAAGAATAAGGTCATCAACATATAGAACAAGTATGATGAGATGGTTTCCTACTTTCTTGGTATAGACATTGGGGTCAAAATGGCATCTAGAAAAACCAGTGTCAAGGTGAAAGTTATTCATTTTGGCATACCAAGCTCTAGGAGCTTGCTTAAGGCCATATAAGGATTTCTTAAGGTGGCAGACAAGGCTAGAGTTATTTTGAACATAGCCAGGAGGTTGTTCCATGTAAATTTCCTCCTATAAATCACCATGTAAGAAGGCAGACTTGACATCCATTTGATGGACTTCCCAGTTGTGTAAGGCTGCAAGGGAAAGAACAAGGCGGATGGAGTTCATTTTTGCGATAGGAGCAAAGGTTTCATTGTAGTCAATCCCTTCAACTTGGGAAAAACCTTTGGCAACTAACCTTGCCTTAAGTCTTTCAACACTTCCATCTGATGCATACTTAGTTCTGTAGACCCATTTACATCTGACAAGTTTTCTTCCTTTTGAAAGAGGTACAAGATCCCAAGTATCATTCGCCATTAAGGAACGATATTCTTCATCCATGGCTGCATCCCAATCTGGATTCCCTGAAGCTTCTGTAAAAGTTTCTGGATCATGATTCTCGGAAACTTGAGCCAAAAGAGAAGAGGCTCGCTGAAACTGAGAACGTGTTCGATGTTGATCTCTAGGATCACCGGCAAGATCACCAGCTGCTTCACATGTTGAACGGACCCATGAAAGCACTTGTGCTGGTGCAATTGGAGGAACATGAGCAGGCGGAGGTGGATTTTCATCCTCACTGTCATCATCAGAAACTGGAGTTGGAAACCTGTCAAGGAAGTTGGAAGAAGAAGAAGAAGGCACAAACGCCAAATCAGGCTCGTAGGCCAAAGATGGCACAATCGCCGAGTTAGGCTCGCAGGCCAAGAGATTTTCATCAAATTTAACATCTCTTCTAATGATCACATCATGAGAATGTGGTTGAAGAAGTCTATAACCTTTTACATCTTCAGAATATCCAACAAATATGCACTTTTCACTTTTAGGCTGCAATGCTTTCCATTTTTCATCCGGAATGTGAGCCCGTGCTTCACTACCAAACACACGGAAGTGACTTACATCAGGTTTAGTTTTACTCCATGCTTCTTCCAGTGTTATACCTTGTAATGCTTTAGTGGGGGTGCGATTAACTATGTAATTTGCACAATTAATGGCTTCAGCCCAAAATTGAAGACTTAGTCCCTTAGATTGGATCATATAATTAGCCATTTCTTTTAAAGTGCGGTTCTTCCGCTCAGCTACACCATTTTGTTGTGGTGTATATGGAACAGTGTGCTATTGTTAGATGCCTTGTTCAGTGCAGAAAGTAGTGAATTGTTTGTTAACATATTCTCCTCCATTGTCAGATCTTAACTTAATAATTTGATGACCAGATTGTTTTTCAACAAGGGCCTTGTAGGCCAAGAACATGTTAAATACTTCGCTCTTAAGTTTTAGGAAATAAACCCAAGTGCGTCTGGTGTAATCATCAATGAAAGTTAAGAAATATTTGAAACCAGAAAAGGAAGCAGATGGAAGAGGACCACACAAGTCACTATGCACAAGCTCCAAGGGAACCGATGCGTGCCAAGAGGCACGTTTGTCAAAACTGTCCCGATGATGTTTTCCGAGTACACAACCGGAGCAAACAACATCTCTGAAAGATACCATCGGAAGACCTGCCACCATATTTTCTTTACATATTTGTTGCAATGAGTGATAATTTAAGTGACCAAATCGCTCATGCCAAAGTTTGCTCAAGTTATCACTATGAGCAACAAAAACTGAAGGGAAAGGTGATGACCCAAAGTTGTTAAACTTGTACAACCTGGTAATATCATCAACAATTCCGGTAGCTAAGACCTGTTGAGGATCTTTAAAATCCTCGATTACAACTTGGTGAGGTGTAAAGGTCACAGTTTTACCTTCACCAGAATGAGTGATCTGATAGACTGATAACAAATTGCAGGAAATTCTTGGAACACATAGTACATCACTAAAATGACCATTATCTACTGGAACTGTTCCAGCTCCTACAACACATAGAGATCTATCATCACCAACAAATATTTGTTTGGTGTTACATTCATGCATAGTAGAAAAGATGGCTTTATCCTTAGCCATATGATAAGATGCTCCAGAATCAATGAGCCATTCATTTGAAGTAGAAGAAGAAGATGCATTATAAGTATAACCAGAAGCACAAAGTGCATGTCCATGAGAGGCAGATTCTGAAGGCAAATCTAGGATGATGTGGTGCTTATTCATTGCTGCTTCCAAGGCTGCCATCTTCTTGATACACTTAGATTCATCATGATTAACTTTCCCGCAATAGTTGTAATGACGCTCAGTCTTCTTGCCTTTTGGCTTGGTTCCTTTGTCATTTTTTAAATAAGGAGCTAACTGAGAGGGTTTTGGACCCTTGTTTGACTTATTATTGCGAAAATTTTGTTTCTTGGGAGGCTTGGACTTTTCTTTCTGTTGGGACAATAAGGCTTTCCCAGATGTATCTGCATTGTTGATTATTCCAAGATGAATGAGTTTATCTTATTCCCTAATCAAGGAATCACAAAAGGATTCAAGACTAGGCTCTTGATAGCTAGCTGCATTCAATGATGCTTTCATGGAGTAAAATGTAGATACAAAAACATAATATGCAGGTCCAAGTTTGGAAACAATATGATAAATGCACTGTTTGTCTTCCCTCTCAATCTTACATTCTGCACATCAGAGCTTAAGAGTTTTGTACTTAGATAAATAATCTTGAATGCATGAAAAGTCACTTAGATTTAAAGAAATCAACTCATTTTCGAGTTGGTGACCTCGAATTTCATTGTGTTTACTAAACACAGATTCCAACTTGTCCCAAGCAGTGTTAGGTTCATCAATTCCAGATATGTGGAATCGCAAATCAGTAGAGATTGACATCCCAATCAATCCACGAGCTTCATCACATCTATTTGCCCATTTTATTTTCTTATCATTATCAGTGGGTTCTTTTTCTTTCCCTGTGGTAATTCTGAAAAGTCCCCTACTTCGTAGAACATCCTCCATACGAGATTTCCATGAGAAATAGTTGGAACTGTTAAGTAGAATATCACAATGGGTGGCCATATTTGTAAATTAATGGCTGTAAAAGCAGAAACCAATAGTCTGGATGTGAAGATCTCGAAAAAATAGGCGGTTTAAAAAAAAACGGCACTGAAAACTGACTCTGTATGATGAAGTTATGCTTGAACAAAGAAACTGTTGAAGATGTCCCCAATAGTGACGTGGCAACTAGAGAATGTTCAACAAAAAAAAGAACCCCCCCTCTTCCCAAGATGAACCTTTTGACAATCACTTTACAATAAAGTTGCTTTAAGTGAACCACTTTTGTAAAATAAGTGATTTCACTTTTACAATGATATTACTTTTAAATAGTACAACAATGAAGAAAAAAAACTTAAGTGACTCACTTGTATTTTTATTTTTTTTATTATTTAAGTGAGATGCACTTTTACAATAAAGTAACTTGAAATTAGAAATTGCATGCACTTTTTCTTTTAAAAGCAACTTCCTAAGACTTGAACTCAAGACCTATTAAGGAATAAAGCAACTTTGAACCAAGTGAGCTAGATTAAAAGGTATGTAAAATATGGGAATGAAGAAGGGTTTTTTTTTTTTTTTTTTGTTTAAACCACAAATCGAAACAAAAAAAACTTTTCCACACTTGTGGAGTTAGATCTTGTTAGCTTGCCCGGAAAGTCTACGTTTTCTCTCTATTTCTGATTTTCCAAGATCGCTCAAGGTGTACGGCAAAGAGCATACGCAGCCGAAAAAAACCCTTTCCCTTTCTGTTTCTGATTTGCCGAGATCACTCAAAGTGCATGGCAAAGAGCATACGCAGACGGGAAAGCAACAATCCGAACCCAAAAAAATCTAACAGTTAAAAAAAGATGTAATATGATTTTTTTTTTCTTTTTTTTTTAAAAACGAAAAAAAAAACGCCACTATAACATTATACCTTCAGATCTGATGAAATACGCGTTTCTGGAGCAACCGGGAACCATTTTCGATCAAACGAAAACTATTTTCTAATGAAAACGACGCTCTGGACGCAATGGAACACCTCCCACAACCCAGAAATGCACAGAAATACCAGAACTAGAAACCCTTTTGAGTTTCGGCAATAGTAGTTCAAGATCTAGATCACAACCGGAAGCGGCACTTCATAAAAGCTCTGATACCATGTTCGGATACACAGGGTACTATCAAAGGACCGAACACCAAGAGCAACCACTTCACACAAACAGATCACAGATCTACACACCGATGTTTTGACGTGGTTTAAACCCTCTTGAGGGAAACACTCCACGGCCCCGGCCAAATAGCTTCTACGGGACAATTTATTATGCAAAGAAAGAAAGTTACAAATGAGCTTCTCATAGTCGATCAACTAAACAATGACCCTCCATGCTCTTTAAATAGAGATCATGGACCAATCGGGTGTTAAGCCACGGATCAAGGTTAGGTTTGATCTAAGAGAAGTTGAGCCGTCGGATCACTTTATGTCGGAAACATATCGTGACCGTCGGATTAAGTATTTACAAATGAATACTAATGCATACTAAAGAAACACAATATCCCTAACGGATATATTACACAAGTTGATCTTAACTAACTCCTAAGTGTCTAAATATCCTGACAAGAAGAACCTGGAATGGAGGACACTATGGAGCTTAATGAAGAATTCTATACTGTAACCCCAGAATGCTCCCATGACACAGAGATTTTAGAAGCTGAGCCACAAAGACAAGACATTGATAAACTTAAACAGGGTGCTGTAACACAAGAACCAGCAAACCTAAGTAAACTTGTCCAATTGGCCGAACATATGGGAGAAGAACCTGGGATAGAGGACACTCTGGAGTTTAATGAAGAACTTTAGGTTGTAACCCCAGATGGTTCCCATGACACAGAGCTCATAGGAGAAGAATTGCAACAACAGGAGGATGAAGAGGCAAACCAGGATGTTGCTACACAAGAACCAACATACTTAAAGGCTGCAGCAGGAACTCCTGAATTTCAATTAGAAGATAACCCTGGAATGGATATCATTCCCGATACGTAGTGGAGTGAGGATGAACAGGTACAGACACAATCCTCAGGTGACATCGAAATCTTGGAGGAGGAGCTGCACAATGAGAAAGATATCCAATCTCAGCAGCAGAAGGACAAAGAAGACACTGTTACACAAGAACCAATGTCTCTAAAAGTAATGAAGGTAGCTGCTGAAGAGAGTCTAAAGGATGTTGCTGTTACACAAGAACCAGCAACTCTCATATTAGACTTAGATGTGTTGGAAGACACTGTCCCACAAGAACCAGTGCTTCTACCTCCTAGAAATGTCATTGATTTGGACTCAGATTAGGATTTCCTTTCAAGTCCTCCCCAAGCACAGCATATAATGAGACTACAAGAAGAAGTGATTTCCACTTGCACCAATTACATTTTCAGACACCAGCAGGTAGCATTGGAAGGGAGTAAGCACAGATGGCAGGCTGCCTCCTCTGCACTTAGAAGTTGAGATCCTTATTATTTCAAGAATTTCAAGCAGGCACTTTTCAGATTCAATGGCTATGTGGGAAGTATGAGGGAGAGTGGAGTTAATTGGTTGGGTTGAAATTCAATTTCCCCCTCATTTGGTGGCCAGCAAAACTATATAATATGGATTTTTCCTTGACTAGGGAAGGGGAGCAGTGATGCTGTAAAGTATTGGGTTACTCACAAAGGCTTTTTAAAGACATATGAGATGCCTGAGTTTCCCTACAACTTTTCCTCTCTCCATGAATAGAGCTTAGTACAGGACTCAGATTCTGAATGATGTAGGTTGTTTCATGAGGACATGCAACAGGATAGTTGGGGGGAGATGTTGAGCCCAAAATTGGCCCCTTTTTATCATCAGTCGATCACCTTTTCTTCCCCTGTCCTACACCATTTAGAATGCTAATCAGACCTGTTGTCCTCACTTTATTCCCCCAAGATGCCAAGGTATGACTGGTCATTGCTTTATCTTATTAATGCTTATGATTGTGATAATTAAGGCTGTGTATCTCTCAATTGTGCTAACATGCTATGATTTATGAAGGTAGTTTGAGATAAGTGGACTGCAGGAAGGTGAGACTAAACATGTCTTGAAAGGAGGGATGTTCGCTGCTTAAAAGGATCCTCGAGGTTCCAATCATCAATTAATGCACGTGGTTCTAATGCAACATTCTAGACAGAGCTGTGACAGGGAAGCTATAACAGAATGCGCTATAATTGGAGATCTTTAAGTTATTTGCTGCTCGAGTATAATTGTGATCTGGAAAGATCGCCACTCCTGGGCCAATCAACAACTTTATCATGTTTTTCTATGTCTTTACTATGCCACATTTGTAACAGCTTGTATTATTTTAGGGCGCCTGAAGATCAGAGATCTTCATGGCTGCCCGTTAATAGGATCGGATGTTATGGTCTGCATGTATAAATATGGGGAGTTGTCTCAACCCAGGGGGTTGAACAACGGAGAATTCATTCAGTGTATTAGCAGTGGGAGCAATTTGTGTAATCATTCCTTCGTTAATATAAAGAGTTACCTCTGAGTTAAAGGAAGCTTTGCGTTGTTCAGCCAGCATCTCTGTGTGAAGGCTGGGCCTGTCTTCCACAGAGATTGCTGAGTTAAAATAGGACTTCTCGAATTATTGTTGTGTGATGTTTTGTTAATGATATTTCCTTTGTACGCAGCAGTAGTAAGTGTGGATTTCCAGTATAATTAAGATTATATTTCCTTGAGATTGGTAAGTAGTACAGAGTGACAGTCGACTGAGTAGGAAACTTTCTTTATGCATTCCAAGTGACAGTTGTACACAACTTTGTTCATCCTACAGTTGAAGATTGTTATCCCACGAATCCTTGCAATTTATCTTTCCTGTTATGATTGTTGATTTTCATTCCTGTAATTCAAACTCTTAGAGCAGTTGAACTCAATCCTTTGCAATTGAATTTCTAGATTAATATTCAGTTTATGCTTATGGTTTTCAAGAGTGATCAGATTGAAGAGGTGATTGTTCTATGATGTGAATAGGATTTCTTTTTATCTGCAATTGTTGTTGAATCTTACATCATTTCTTGTTGATGCATGGTAGGAAGGAATTGAAACTGTAGCAATTAGAAGGCAATTGGGATTACACAGATTCTTGGGATGAACATAGTTGTTAAAGGATAAAAGTATTCAATTATAGTGATTTGGTGTTTAAGCATAGACTGTGCATTTATTCTTTGAAATAAAAGACTTTCTCGGGTTGACAATAAATCTCGTATGCTCTATATGTTGGAATAATCTACCTGCATATTGGGTGCTCGACACTAACCCCTTCTCTCACTCTCTTCCTCCCTTGGTCCACTTACCCCCAATCTCATAACACCCCTTGTTATTGGACAATGTACTCAAGCGGATGCGAGCATGATCTCCCTAGTCCAAGTGGATCTAGAACAAATGAGAACAGAATATAAAACTACTTTCCTAGATCAATTAGAGATCAAGGTAATTAGATGTCTTACCTTCGGATTCATAGATCTTTATCATCTTTATCACTCCAAGCTTCGTGGTCATCAGATCCGTAGCTGCAAGACCTATCAAAGCACATAGAGACAAAACAAGCAGTAAAAGTACATCTAAACCCTAACTGATCCAAGTAAACAGTTAAGGAAGTAAACTATAAACATCATGAATACAAGGACATTTATGGAAAGAGATTATATTACTGTAAAAAGAGTGAGAAATATATAGTAGAGTGATGATTACAACCCAAGCCTTAACGCTGCAATCTTCCTCCAACAAGCCAAGCCAATGCCTCCAAAGGAAATGTATGCCTCCCAAGAGATGGATAGAGATCACCTAGGTTAATTCCACCAGCATGTAAGTGTTATAGACTTCCCCCCTTTGTAATGGAGATGAGATTTGTATATATAGGACCAAGTGGATAGAGTAGGTTGAGGATCATGGGGAGAGGATTAAGGGATCCTCCCTTGAGGTTAGGGAACCATAGGAGAGCTCAACGCCGACGCAAGCTACATGAGGGAAACCTGTGCCTAAGAGGGAGAGCGTAGGCTACACAAAGGAAACCTGAGCCACCGGCGCAATCTATCAGATGGCAATCTGCGCCTGACCTAGTTGGGCGCTTCTTGCTAGAAGGAAACTTGCGCCGGTCCAACTAGACATTATGGACAAAGGGAAACAACTTGCTCTAACTGACTTCTTGATCAAGGAGAATTCAGGGATTAAGGCATTGAGTGGACATGGGTCTCATGATGACGAGATTTAGGTGTAACAGAATGCCCCCCAAAGCGTGAAGCTAGCAAAACAAAATAGGTGAAGTGATTTCAAAGATGGATGGCAAGGACTTGTTGGCTGGAAGATGCTGCTGTAGTACAACTGACTCTGAGATACAAGTCTTATATGACACACAACATGGTTGTCAACCAATACATTGTAGATCCATCGTAGTAAAGACCGACTGAGCACAATCATGGCTACTAGACACAATCGTAGATCCATGATGAGATGATAACACAGGCACGACCAATACAAAAGTGGATTCATGTAATATGACTCAAACAATCTCCATCACAGCCTGGGTAAGATATGATTTACCCTAGGGTCTTCAAGCCGAACCTGCAATGATACGAATCTATCCCTGTGATTACAATGCTTTGGAGTCGAACATGGTAGAAACCACTCGATTACTGGTCATTGATGTATATCATTAACAAGTGCGAGGGAAATCACCATTGATGTCAATGATCCCCAAGGTTTCATAGTACATATCACCGAGCGTGAATAAATGAGTTGAGGTCGAACGCTTGATTAAATCTTCAATCAAGAGCCAATGATGTAAACTCATGTTGAAAGCAAGGTAACCTGTCATTAAGGCATGCAGGCCCAAGGTACTCATTCTGATTTTTTCCACATTTCTTGCAGTGGTAGAGGTTCATCAATTCTCAATACAAGCCATCTAATATTTTCTAGTTTTTTGGTTTATGCAAGACGGAGAAACTGGTTTGGCTTGCTCATTTGGAACCAAACAACTTTTCATTAACAAGGGTTTGGTGGGAAAGGAGAGGAGAGTGTCTCGACTCATTGAGGGTTTAGAATCTGACAAATTCTTTCTGTTGAGCAGCGAACTGAGGACACAATAGAAAAGTTAGGTTGATTTATTCATGTCACTGTGTGTATAATATCATTTCGAAAGTGATTGCAGTCAGACTCAAGGGGGGTGCTTTCTGGTGTCATTTAATCATAGCAGTTTGGTTTTATTCAGAATAGACACATACATGAAGCAATTGGAGCTGCACAAGGACTACATACCATCAGGTTGAAGCAGTTGCCAAAGGACTACATACCATTAGGTTGAAGCAGTTGCCATCATCTCTGGTGCTATATACACAGCAAAGCTTCCAACACGTGATTTTGAAGCAGCAATTGATCATGTTGATGAATCTATACATCAAGTGATTTTCAAGCAGCAGTCGATCTTGTTGATGAAGCTATACCTTCGATTCAGCTGAAGATTAAATAACAGATCTAGCCATTTTACTTTGGCATGTTAAGTGTCACGTAGGGAATGCATTGCAGTGAGCGTGGAGCATGTCCAGCTACTTTCACATTTTGAGTGCCACACAGAACAACATAGTGCCAAGCCCGAGCATGGTTTATAAGGAGCATAGAAAATTAATGTTAATGCTCAATAGCATTACTTCATTTTATTAATGACAACATTAGTGGTTTATTACAATATATATTATTTTCAACACTAGACATAGGAGATTACATGTCTAATTTTGTGTCAGCATCGGGGTGAGGCCAAATAAGACTACCAAATTTTTCATTGGTGTAGATAAAGTTATGTTATATCATTGATCCAAAGTTTTTGGATAGCTTTGCAAAAATATATTTAAGACTACCAAAATTTTCATTGGTGTAGATAAAGTTATGTTATATCATCGATCCAAATTTTTTGGATAGCTTTGTAAAAATAGTAAATATATGTTTTGGTTTGTGTGCAAGTTAATTACACCGAAGGCGTTTCATCAACGAGAAGCATGACCATCCATGTCTGCTAGATTGCTCGCTTATAGAGCCAATGGAATCCTGCAACGTGTTTTCCGCTTTGGCCCCAGATATTTATGACTCTTACGGCTTTCTCTGGAGGAAAACTCATATTTTATCTTCAGCCATTTTTGTCGATGTTCGGGCGATTAACGTTACGGATTTCTCTGCAGGAAAACTGATATTTTATCCTCTGCAAAAAAATGCATATTATGAAATTCACTGATATCCGTCGGCGACCATTATTCAATAAAATATTAATTATTTGCAGATCATAAAGGTTTTGGAAGGTTGTTTCAAATTTTTAATGAACTTCAACCCATTAAAAATGAAGGTTAACCATACTAGGCTATTACAATACTCAGTCGACGTTTATTATTGCTCAGATTAAGTTGCTCAGATGTAGACAAATTGGGGGTTTCAATGGTAGATGATGATTATGCCCCTGACAAATTGTTTTCATGCAACCGACTGGTTTGGAGACTCGACCAATCCAACCCACTGGAGACAGTCCTCGACTAATGCAACCGATTGGTTTGGAGACTCAACCAATGCAACCGACTGGTTTGCAGGCATTGTGCATCCATTCTCGAACAAAGGCAAAAATGAATTCTATCGTGGTAATGAAGCATTTTCAAACTATTTGCAAGTAACGTTACTTCATGAAATTTATGTTTCTGTTAAATTATATTGCTGTTGACCAAGGAAATGAGTGTGCTCAATAAAAATACCATCGACTCATTAAAATATTGCTTTATGTCTACCACCCGACTAGCCTTGTTGCCTTATGTCTACCTGCCGACTAGAGTTCGCCCGCTGTGTCCATTTTTTGTGGGTTCACGCCGACCGCTTTGCCTGACGTCGACAGAAATGGGAAAATTCCGCCCATATGGTCGACAAACAAAATTATATGCTATTTGGTCAAGTGATAAGTTATTTAATTTGGAGACTCGACCAATCTAACCGACTGGAGATAGTCGTCGACTCATGCAACCGACTCGTTTGGAGACTTGACCAATGCAACCGACTGGTTTGCAAGTATTGTGCATTCATTCTCGAACAAAGGAGAAAATGAATTCTATAGTTGTAATGAAGCATTTTCAAACTATTTGCAGGTAACGTTACTTCAAGAAATTTATGTTTCCGTTAAATTATATTGATGCCAACCAAGGAAACGAGTGTGCTCAATCAAAAGACCATCGACTCATTAAAATATTGCTTTATGTCTACCTGCCGAATAGCCTTGTTTCCTTATGTCTACCTGCTGACTAGAGTTGGCCCCGCTGACCATATCACATTTTTTGTGGTTTGATGCCGACCGCTTTGCTTAGCGTTGGCAGAAATGGGATAAGTTCGCCCATATAGTCGATAAACAAAATTATATGCTATTTGGTCAACTGATAAGTCATTTTATTTGAGATGAACTTTAACATATAGTATGCCACATGTACCCTCGAAAACTCTCTTTTGGTAGCATATTCTCAAATAAAATGACTTATCACTTAACGAAATAGCATATCATTTTTTTTATCGACCATATCATGTATAGACTCAAACTACATGTCCCGACAATGTTACATTGACCATATTTTTAAATAATTACTCAACTATTTTTACATACTCGATCAATTAATTCATAATATAAACTTCAGATGCGACTGAATTAGCCATCTTGATTACATGTGCTTCATAGCCATTGATCATATTTTACAATTAGACCAAAAATAAGTATTGACCCAGAGTGGCCGACCAAATACAATATAGATAAAGTCACTCTGTAGTGGGATCGACCAAACTTGCTTGGACCAAAATTGAGGGTCGATAAAAGTGATCGACCACCTATCCCTTTATTTGGAGTAATTGTTCAGGTCAACGGACTAACTGTAAAAGAACCAGTCGATAAGTCGAAGAATAGGAAGTCAACAAGTAATTTTGATGGGCATTTTTCATTGGTGGTGTTTGACGAATGGTTCCAATTTTCGACTACCTTCGACCCGTTTCGCTGAAAAGTGTTAAGAGTCACAACGAAAAGGTGGCTACCAATACCTGACAACGCACAAATACAACCAAACTAGACAGTATTTTGGTTGATGCAGTATAAGCAGATGGTCGAGCTCTGCATGGCAAAAGCTTACGAGATCTACATTTTTTATTAGAAACTTGAGCATTCAATGATGGATTGGACATTGAAATACCTTCCATAATGTTACCCACATCAACATTTATTTCTTTGGGTTTAATCCATCACGAAGTTATGAACTCTAGTTCAGTAGTACCGATCTCTGCATATCGACATATATCTGGATTTGACAGATTCGACCTCCTGGATTTTAATGCAACTATGTTTAAATGTCGCCGACCATTTCACTACAAGTGTTAGAATCACAGGGAAACAATTTCTACTGATACATCTCGGCGAACAAATACAAAGGAATTCAGAAGAATTTTGGTTGATGCAATCTAAACAGGGGGTGTAGCTCTGCATGGAAAAAGCCAATACCTGTCGACGCACAAATACAAATAAACTCCCCAGCATTTTCCTTGATGCAGTCTAAACAAGTGGTGCAGCTCTGCATGGGAAAAGCTTACCAGATGTGCATTTTTTATTAGAAACATGAGCATTCAATAACGGATTGGACATTGAACAAACTTCCATAAAGTTACCCACGTCAACACTAATTTCTTTGGGTTTAATCCATCAAGAACTTATGAACTTTGGTTCAGTAGTACTGATCTCTTTCTTTCGACATATATCTGGATTTGACGGATTGGACCTCCTGGACATTCTTTCTTGTGGGGATAGGAGAACAGATTTCGATGCAACAATGGTTGAATGTCCTCAGACACTAGTGCACTGCCTTTACTCTTAATCGTTTATAAAATTCGATGAGTAAAGCCTCTATGATTGTTTTGTTGTTTACTAATGTTATTGTCACATCATCTCAGTTTTTTTCTCAGCATTCGAATTGCCATCAATTTGTTCGTGTATGACAGAGCAACAACCGTATTTAGGAGCTAAAAACTCTTGTTTTCTACTCAAAAACAAGGTTCTCCTCTACAACGAAACTCATATTTCTTGTTATAATTACCCTGTTCTAAAGCATGTTCCTGTTTAATATTTAAGACAAGGTTTTGTTGTATTTTTGGGTGTTTTTTGTTGGAAATTAGAGTCTCTATTTATTTACTCGTATTACTTGTATGTTCAATCTTTAAAGTTAGTATTTGATCATGTATGTGATTTATTTAGTGGTTTGAGACGAAAGGGTCCTTGACTCGTATATATTGATTTGCACCGCAACAGTTTTTTTCTCCTAGAAAAGTTAAGTCTCCAGATAAATAATCTTTAAGTTAGGCATCTGGTATATGAACAATCCTATCTTGTTCTCCCTATTCCTGTTTAATATTTAAAAGCAAAGTTCTCATAGGAAATTTAAAAATAAGGTTGTCAAAACAACTTATTACAAATTTTGATGGAGCGTACTAAACCGAAATGTCCATCAATTCGACCACATAGTTAATATTCAACCGGTTAATTTGCTAGGAATACTGCTTGATGTTCGGATATCCATCATCTATTTCGGGATACATATCTACTTTAGGATCATCTATTTCGGGATACATATCTACTTCAGGATCTTGCATGATCTATTTCAGGATATGCAGTCCAGTCACCAGTTTGATGCCTCCAGCACCTTATCCACCTTCTTCTAGCACCCGGGAGCCACTTTCCACAGAGTTTTAGCCCTCCTAAGCTGAAAGGCGCCCTCTTCTCACCTACTGACTGAGAAGGGCGCACTTGCTCACCTACCACTGCAGATTCACTCCAGTTACATTCAGTTAGCTCCGATTCTGATTGATTTCACTCCGATTTCACTCCTGACTGACTGTTTCACCTCCGATTGACCTCCAGTTCGATTAGGTGACTTGCTCTGACTCCAGTTAGCCTCCCATGCGCCCCCACTGAGCCTCCAGATCCTATATCAGTGCTACACACTTCAGTTACATTTATTATGATCAGTTAGACTCAGCTTGACACCTGGATGACTGTTTGTTGTGATTGATGAGCAACACCGATGATTGATGAGGACTCCTAGATTGAGTCAAGCTACTCCATTTCAGTGATTCGAATGGCCTACTTAGTCAATTCGAATTGCCATTGACAGTAATTGGATTGTATTGTAATCTATTGTAATTCATTCACCCTTTCTGGGATAGAGAGCACTGCTGCATGTTTTTGCACAGTTTTGCACCATATCTTCTTATTCATCTGTTGTGACTGATTTATTTGTTCATTAGATCTGCTGTGACTAACTTTACATGGTATCAGAGCCATTGCAGGGACAAGATCTCTTTTCTACAGGTGTTTATACAAGAAGATTTGACTGAATTGCTAAAAATTGCAAAAAGTTTGGCATGAGATATCTCAAGGGCATTCGCTCCTGTGCATGCAAAGCTTGAAAAATTTTCCAATACCACTCCAGAAGCTTGAGTTACCACATAATTCCTGGATTTGATACATTGGACCCATTCAACATTGCTTGAAATCCAATCCTAGGTGTGATGCAACTCTCAAAGGGTGGATTGTTCGACCTTATTGTGGTTGTTTTGATGTGATTTGCAGGTTTCTTACTTCCTCCATGTGCATTCGCTAATGCAAAGATGGAGACTTCTTCTTCACAAAATATTCTTACTCCATTCAACTATGATGAATGGAAACCAAAGATGATTGCATTCTTGAAGAGACAATGTCTTTTTGATATGTGCATTGGTAATACAAGAGATTTTGATTCCGATGAAGAGGAGAATGATTGGCTCAATGATTGTGATAGAGCTTTTGGAGCAATATGTCTTGCTATGTCTCCTTGTATGCGCTACCTCATTAAGACTGCTGAAAATCCAAGTGATCTATGGGTCCAACTTGACAGAGAATTTGGAAAGCAGGAAGAAGAGGATCATGCTAGCCTTTTGGAGAACAAGCCCAGTGAGATCTCCTTATGTGTTCTTTCCGATCATGTGTTGGCCTCAACAATTGTTCAAAATGAAGAAGAAACTGTAGATTCAACACTCATTCTCTCAAAGTCTTCTATTTCGAATTCTGAGCAAGATAAACAAGCTCATACTCTAGATTCCGAAGAGGTTCTTGAATCCTCTCTTTCACATGAGTTTGTCGGCATGCAGAATAATGATCTACTTGATGTTTTGGAGGTAAAATCTGATTTTGGAGGTGAAGCATTCGCCCTCCTTGATTGCATGCCTTCTATAAACTTATTTTCTATCATTTGCAAAGTTTCTCAGAGTTTTAATGAAGATGAAGAGCACTACCATTCGCTTGAGTTCAATTCTCATGCACTTTTTGCTGATTTTGGTTTTGATCTCACCCTTGTTGGTTCAAAGGAGATCTCAAGAAACCATTCATCTATTTTTGGAGCTGATTTAACTTCTATTGATAAGAAGTTCAAGTTTCAAGATCTATTTGATCCGATTGGAGCTATTCCTACCTCACTTGGTTCGAATCACAGGTTCCAGGATCATCCTCATATTTTCAGATTTGTTCTCACCTTTTCCGGTATGAAGAGCAAGTTCTTAAAGTCTCCACATTCGCTTGCATCCACTGATGGAGAATTCAAGCACATGTTTTTGGAGCATAATCCATTTACTCCCAAGAGTAAGATACCTCCAGACATATCTATTTGAGTTTGGAGCAGTTAAATCTTTTGGTGTGTTACAGTTCATTTTGAGGGGGGGTATTTTTCCCATGAGGTTTTCCCCATTTCCTCGGTTTATTGACTGTTATTAGTTTTTTTTTGGATTATTGTATTGGGGTGACCTTTGGTCTTAGTTACCAGGGCCCCACATTATTTTAGTTGGCACATCATAGTCTAGCTTGAGGGGGGGTGTTCGGATATCCATCATCTATTTCGGGATACATATCTACTTTAGGATCATCTATTTCGGGATACATATCTACTTCAGGATCTTGCATGATCTATTTCAGGATATGCAGTCCAGTCACCAGTTTGATGCCTCCAGCACCTTATCCACCTTCTTCTAGCACCCGGGAGCCACTTTCCACAGAGTTTTAGCCCTCCTAAGCTGAAAGGCGCCCTCTTCTCACCTACTGACTGAGAAGGGCGCACTTGCTCACCTACCACTGCAGATTCACTCCAGTTACATTCAGTTAGCTCCGATTCTGATTGATTTCACTCCGATTTCACTCCTGACTGACTGTTTCACCTCCGATTGACCTCCAGTTCGATTAGGTGACTTGCTCTGACTCCAGTTAGCCTCCCATGCGCCCCCACTGAGCCTCCAGATCCTATATCAGTGCTACACACTTCAGTTACATTTATTATGATCAGTTAGACTCAGCTTGACACCTGGATGACTGTTTGTTGTGATTGATGAGCAACACCGATGATTGATGAGGACTCCTAGATTGAGTCAAGCTACTCCATTTCAGTGATTCGAATGGCCTACTTAGTCAATTCGAATTGCCATTGACAGTAATTGGATTGTATTGTAATCTATTGTAATTCATTCACCCTTTCTGGGATAGAGAGCACTGCTGCATGTTTTTGCACAGTTTTGCACCATATCTTCTTATTCATCTGTTGTGACTGATTTATTTGTTCATTAGATCTGCTGTGACTAACTTTACACTTGACAGAATAATGCCAAATACAACGAAAATGATGAATAATTTATCCCTTTTCTGCAAAATTGACATCAATATCCATGATGATCAGTAGTCATTGGGTAATCCATCAGTGTTTTCCATTCAAGTAGATAGTTGATGCGATACTTGAAAAAATAGTCAACAAGAAATTTTTGTCACCATTGAACTCCATGGAGAGTCCAATCACTAGTGACCAATGATTCATCAGCGACCAGGATGATATTCTTGCTTATGTCAACTATGCTAGTCGACCAGCATTAGAATTGACTAAGAGTAGTTCCTTTGAGATAGAAAAAATCCACGACCAAAACAACTAGACGTTTAAATACAAGTAACGTTATTTGAATTGTCAACCACTGTCGGCTTCGATACAGTAATGATATGTACATAAGAGTTTCCTGAAGATAGACAATATCGACCCACAGTCTCATGACGTCTAGATCTATGAGTTGACAGTTTGAAGCTTTTTGGCCAATACCATCATTGGTGAAAGTATGGATATGTCAATCATTATTTTTTCGCCTGAACTATAGACCATTTCAGTCAGATAAATTCATCAACCAGAAATTCATCGTCGACCATCGCCAGAATATGAAGACATTTTCTCGACAGATCCTCGACAATCTTTATCAGCATATGGTGCATATTAGGTAAAGGGACATAACATATTTTTCAAGACATTACAACAAATCATTACATGATAACTTTTGAACGCAATAAAACCAAAGATTATAAAGGATTCAAAAGGTTCTATGCGTGTCGAGCAAAATAGGTCGACTCGTGGCGGCTTGAAAACCCCCATATTGAAAGCCTTGGTCAAGTCGACACATAGGGTTGCTTTAAAATTTGTTCGACCTCCGACGACTTACACATTTGGTCGAGCTAGGACGAGTTACACATTTGGTCGACCTCATTTTGGCCGACCACAACTTTTATTTTTTTCGAAAATTAGTATTCACTACTTTTAGTGAATCGACCAATTACATCATCAACTACACTTTTAAAAACACACTTGGCCCACAAATATAGAAAAGCATAGTGACACAACACACATCGACCATATAAATAATATCAACTGAAATTAGTCATCGACCAAATCTGTAACTCGTCGATGTGCGACCAAATTGTAAACCAACCCTATGCGTCGACCTGACCAACAATATCAACATGCTTTATATCCAGAATATGCCTCCTTTCTAATAGCCAAGCCATATTTCTATATATCGTGCTCCTTTTCATATGCTCTTAAACAGTTAAGTAGACCCTGACAACGTTTTGCTTGATTAACACCTTGACTACTCTACTTGGAAGAATTCGACACATTGTTGGACAATTTTTTCAAAATCAACTGATCCATTGTCGACAATTTTAAAGAGAACGCAGCTTAATAGACTTGTCGACTAGAAAATCTGTCGAATAATGAATCTATGATCTTGTTTCTACATGTTTACTTTTGACTCTAATAGGCAAGTTCATTGGTAAAAGGAAACCAAATTTCAAACCATTCATTTGTCTATTCTTTCCACAAATATTGTTATGTATTGCTTCAAATATCAAATGATCTTTTGCCATGTTCTCCTATACCTGTTAGCTTTATACTTAATATCAATATCGCCCCTTTTTCCAGCTTACTTTTGTAGTCCACATATTATCACTACCATGGTATGGACACTCTGTTGACCAAAAATGCTATTTCACTTTTGATGCATGGTGCTATCAACCTATGCCCACTTGTACAAATTGTTTCTCTCAATCAACTAAGCTCTGTTAACTTAGCAACTAGCCACTTCCGAATCTCTATGATGGAATTCATAAGCACGATACATTACTTCCAAGTAGCTACAATAGCGTTGTGGAGAACCACCAACTCCAAGCAGGTTCGATCATCAAAGTCATCAACTATACATGCAATAGTATACACGATACAACGTATGCTTTGGTTACTGCATTTTAAGTTTGCCTTTTTTTTTTGCACTCTTAATAATTGTAACATATTTTTTACTAATACTTACTTAGCTTAATTCTTCTTTCCAGGACTATCGCATTGGGCACATTTGAAATTGTGACAATGGAAATAGCAATTGTTGGAAACCCATCACCTTTCAACTTCGCCCCTACCTTTACCTCCCACAGCAGTTCATCTATTTCAGAAAACAACGCCCTTGACCCCGAAAACCCTTCACTTGGCATACCTTCCTCGCAAAATTCAACCCCAAACCTTGTTGCACCTATTCTTCAATTCACATCGCTCAATCCTTACAACAAAACTTGGACCATTCAAGGATGAGTTACTGCAAAGACAAGTATCAATGTCTTCACCAACCAAAAAGGTCCTGGTCAACTCTTTGGGTTTGACCTTGTTAGTGCTACCAGAGATGAGATTCATATCTCTACTTTCAATGAACTAGCCACCTCATTATATGACAAAATACAAGTTGGCATAGTCTACACAATCTCAAATGGCACAATCAAACCAGTCAACCCAACATACAACCATTTGAAAAGTGCTATCGAGATTTTCCTTAACACCTCCTCAAAAATTCAACGATGTTTGGAAGAGTTCCCACAAATCCCTTTTCATTGCTTCCACTTTAAATCTATCCATGACATCAAAACTACACCCCTGAATTCCATGGTTGACCTTCTTGGAATTGTCATTTCTATTTCCCCTGCATCAACTATACCCAAAAGAGATTGTTCTGAAACTATTCACCGAACAGTTGGATTGAGGGACATGTCCGGGTATAGCATAGACATAACACTTTGGGGGGACCACTGCACAATTGAGGGTTCCCACCTTGGAATCCTTCAAGGTTTTGCTACTCCCCCTATCCTTGCAATAAAAGGTGGACGTGTTACAGAGTTCAATTGAAAAACCATTGGAACAATCTTGAACACCAACCTCATTATAAACCCAGATATTGAGGAAGCTCAACTTCTTCAATCATGGTTTGCTGACAATGGATTCCATTCAGCCTCCCCATCTTTGAGTAGAAAATCCAACTCCTCTTCTCCTATCTCCTGCAAACGCATATCCATCTCTACGCTACAATCTCTTGAACCCTCTTAGAAAGCAACTTGGTATTAGATTACTGGTACAATCACCCATATTAACATCAATGACTTTCATTTCCTTGCATGCCCTCTATTTTTCGATGGAATACAATGCATGAAAAAAATTTCCCACAAAGTTGGTCATATTTGGCATTGTGCAAAATGTGATGGGGAGTTTACAGAGTGTGCTTATCGATACATACTCAAACTTGACCTCATGGATGCTACTAGACAATTACACGGTATCATAGCTTTTGATGATGCTACTCAACAACTCATGGGGGTCTCTGTAAAAGATTTGTGTCTTCTATCAAATGATCCAACATCTCTCCTGGAAATTGTTCAATGTGTTTGTGCTCGAGAGTACCTGATGACCTTATCAGTAAAGACAAAGACTTTTAATTCAAACACTCGCTTGAAGGTGATTCTTGTCATGTCAGAAAACTCTCCAGCATCATCGGCACCTATTGATTAACTTGATGAAAGCGAAGACATTGTGCCTAATAAACGGCTAGTTGCTCGAAAGCTTTGAACTCTATCTTCAAAATCTTGTTCAATTGCGACTCTCTATACTTTCTACCTCATATTTACCAACTACAAATTTTTGTATACACACCACTACTAGAGTGGTACTTGTAACCAGCAATGACCAGTTTTGAATATTATATCAATTAGTTTTATTGTAACATTGTGTTAAATTACATATTTACTTCACTCTACCTTGACACTTTCAAATGTGTACTTAGAATTAACATTGCTTTTTCAAGTATATGCTTCTTTTCTTTATAAATTACTCATAAACATATTCCTATTTTGCAACAACTTGCCATAAATTAGTCATAAACACTCTTCAAAAGATTAAATATATAGTATGTTTCTCTTACACAAAGGACACCATAAAGTTCATAACCATCAAACATTTTTTTTGTAGGCATGTCAACCAATGATGACAATGATCAAATCAATGCATGTAGAAGAGTTCTCTATGCTCAAAAGAAAAAGGATAACAACAAGCGTCAACGCCTTCTATATAGAGCTGCTCATCAACTTGTTAATATCCCTTCTCTGTTTTACATTGTTCAACCTCCCCCAACACCTACTGCACCATCTGCATCCATACCAAACAACACATCCAACAAATAGCAACCTACATGGTGCACAACAATGGTTCCCTACAATATTGGACAAACTATCTCCAATGAATGTATGCTCTATATGCATGGAGTCTTATCCTGGAATTAAAACAAAACAATATTCTGGTGCATATGCATGTGCTCATTGCATTGCAAAAAAGAATGGCCACCAATATTCCTTTGCAAACAACATGGATCCTAGGATACAACCACCAGTGTTAGCCATCCTTACTCAAGTTGAAGAAATGCTCATTGCTCATGTTAACCCAATTTTACAAGTCACTCATGCTCATGGGGGACAATATACATATTCTGGCCATACTATTAGCTTTCCGCAAAATATTACTAGCATTGCCACTCTCCTCCCTTGATTACTCTCAGAAATTGACATTCTTATTATTCATAAATGCAATCCTACGAAGAAGCCTTATGATGTCTTTGTTGGTCGAACACGTGTTCTTGCTGCTCTTCAATACAAGCTTTCAAATGACCCCTACTACAAAGATGTTCAAGTTAACCAACTGCATTATCTTCTTTTCCTATTGAACCAACCGACATTTCATCCCTCCTTCGTCATGCCACACCCAATGAAACCCCACTTGTTCAATCACCCAGTTTCCTTGAACCCCATGAAGAACAATCCTCCTCCTTTATATGTACACAAACAAATTGTAGAACTGAGGTTGCTGAAATCAAATGCTTCTTAGGCACAAGCAATGCACCAAATCAACCGTCCATTGACTGGCCCCCAATAGACATTTCCCCTATTAATGAGTACAACACAATAGGACTCCTCTCAATGGCCTTCCCAACCTTATTTCCCACTGGAGTAGCAATGCTTAAACAACCACACATTCAAGAGGTTGGTATGGACAATTATGCACTACACCTTCTTCGATACCATGACAATAGATTTGGCCAACATCCTCGTTTCCGTTATTACATATATAACCTCATCATGCGTCACCGTAGCCATTCTACTACTTCTGTGTTTGTAAAGTGCAACATTGAAGATACATTGCCTCCAACAATTACAAAACTTGTACAGCAATTGCAAGACTTGCCAGATGCCAAAATCGCAGAGCAAGTCATGCGCTTCGGGTCAACCCTTCGTGGGACACACTCCTACTGGAACAAAAGTATGTGTGAACTAACTGACATGATCACTCAACAAGGGACACCAACATTCTTCTTCACTCTTGGCGCAGCTGATACAAAGTGGCCCTATTTGCATTCTTTGATGCATGGACAAGCTCCACCCACTTCAAATCAACAACACCAATGGAGAATTCGAAAACTTATAAGCAATCCACACATTGCATCTCAATACATGGACAATTGTCACCTACCCAAATTTAAGAAATTATTATTTTATTAGCAAAATACTTTATGTTAAATTTAATTACAAAGTTTTGTAATTATGATCAATTTTGATCAAGGATGAATGTAATTTGGTTGTTCATAAACTTAAAACAAGTTAAACGAATAAGTCTAACCAAACATATAAATTTAAAAACAATTAAAAGCTACCTGATTTATTTTTACCTAAAATTAAGAATTTTAAATAACAAACACTCACTTAAAAACATACTTTAATTATTATTCCCAAAACACTACACTAAATTTGCATCACTCGTGGAGCCATAGTTGATCATACATCTTCATCATTCTTTATTGATAATCACCAAAGTTTTTTATCTTAGATTATATACATTTATCTATTAGATCATTATCAATAAACCATTTGAATAATCATCAAAGATTTTTATCTTAGATCATATATATTTATCAAATGGTTCATTACATTTCATAATATACGAGATAAGAAAGTTATCACATTAACCTTTCTCTATAGTAATATTATTGCTAATTGTTTATTCAATAGATTAAAATTACAACATAATCTACAAATAAATGTACCATTAAATCTTGAAAGGTCTTAAGCTAATTTGGTAGATCATGTTGTAATTTTCTCAATAATAATAAATTATAAAATAGATAACATGTTGTGTTCATAACTATATTAAATATGATGATTATATTATATTTTAATAAGGTTAAAAATAATTAATTATGTCATTTTTAGTAAATCAAAACTTAAACAAATAAAAAATTTATTAAAAAATATTTTAAATTTTTTTATTATAAAATACTTTAAAATAACTATTACATAACACAATTTGATTGTGTAAATGAAAGCAATGAATGTGAATAAGTAATCTTATGGGATTGGCGATGGGGGTCCCGACTAGGGTTTCTCAGGAGAATCCTGCAAAATCTTCGGGTTTCCGACGTAAGGATGGCGGTGATGTTTTTGTCTGTTTTTGATTGGGCTGTCTCTGTCGTCTGGCCCCTAGTTGTGTACGGGAGTTTGAGACAGCTGGTGGTTTGTGGGAGGTGTCACCTTTTGATTTTCTGCTTAGGACAGGTGGTTGTTTCACCGGCTGGTCCAGTGGTTGGGCTATGAACTCGCACGAGGGTGGGGCTTTACCCCATTACTCACATTTCCGCGGGGTAGAGTCGAATGTTCGCTCTGTTGATTTTTCTCCCTCTGCTCGCAGGTATGGGAGAAACCCTAATTTGTCTGGGGCCAAAGCTAAGTGCAGGAGACGGGCAAAGACTCTCAAGGCTCATGAGAAGGTAGAGAGGTTCGTAATTCCTGCGGTTGCAAATTTGGGGAGGGTCAAAATGTTGGCGGACAGAGCTTTGGTTGGGCGTCTGGAGTATGCTTCTGGTTCGAAGGTGGAAATTGTTGAGTGGGTAAAATGCAATTGGACACCTATTGTGGGTGATACTCCGAGGATAAATTTGTTGGTTAATCAGTGGATATTGTTTATTTTCCCCACGGCGGAGGCTATGTCGTGGATACTTGAAGGGACCTAGTTGTTTAAGGATGGTTCACTGAATCTCAAGCGTTGGCACTTAGCATTTGACCCTATCCATGAATGCCAAGGTATTCGTCATTTGTGGATGATAGTCCCCGGTCTTCCAATTGAAATTTGGACGGAGGATACTGTGGCTGGGATTGCAAACTCGGTGGGGAAGTGTATCAGGGTTGACAAGAACTCAATTTTTGGCATGGACAGACGCTATGTAAAGGTTTTAGTGGAAATTGATTTGAGGTTGGGCTTGCCGGATGCTATTGAGATAGTTTGGGGCGAACGTAGCTGGACACAGTTGTTGGATTTCTATAGGATTTCGTTCCGCTGCTTTCACTGCTGGGAGGTTGGGCACATTCAGGCCAAATGCCCTAATCGTCTGTCTTGCCAGAAGGAGATGGTTCGCTGGGGTTCTTTGAACGCTACACATTTTGCTTCGGATTCACAGAAGATGACTTCTCCGAAGACGCCTGTTACTGGTAAGTTGAAAACTCCTCCGGAGGCCGCTTATTCTGAGCTTTCTAAAGCGGATATTGATTTTATTTCTGATAAAGAAGTGGATTTAGATAGGAGAATTTCTTTGGGGGTTGTTCAGTTAAGGCATGGTTTGTCCAATCCTGTGACTGATATTGGGTCGGATAGGTCTAGTTGTTGTCCCGTTAATGCCTCTGGGGTTGAGATTTGCTCTCCTAATTTGTGCCCTAGCACTTCCTCAGATATTCTTTTTAGTGGGGTTTCGGAGTCTCCTGTTCTTCCTGTATGTGAGTTGAATGTCAATTTTCCAGAGAAACCTGTGGATGTTGTTGTTTCTGCATGTTTGGAGGATATTGGACCCAGGGGGTGTGTGATTTGGTCCCTCTTGATATATATTCAAAAAACCCTACTAGGGATTCCAATGTGCTGCCTATTCCTCCTAAATTCCAGAATGTGACTATTAGAAAGGGGAAGAAAAAGAAAAAAGAGCCTGATCCTGGGACTTTGCAGTTTGGAGGTAAATGTGATGGTGAATGTGGGTTGGTGGGTGATATTGGTTTGGGTCTTAGAGCACAGAAGCCCAGTGGGGATATTTCTTAATGTCTTTGGTCTCACTCAACGTCCGTGGGTTGGGTGGGGTTTTGAGGGCTAGGGCCCTATCCAACCTTTTTCTTGCTACTAGACCTGGTATTGTATTATTTCAAGAATCTATGTGTTCTGGTTCTAATGCTGTATCAAAAATTGGTAGTATTTTTCCTTTTTGGGAGATCTCCGTCGTGGATGCTTCCGGTCATTCTGGGGGGCTGACAGTTGCTTGGAATCCACAGTTATATTCCTTTAAAGCTTTCAGGACTGTGTGGGGGATACTTTTGAAGGGTTATTGTGTTGGTCTGAACCTTTATTTATCGGTTTTCAACTGCTATGCTCCCTATTCGAATAGGCAGGCTTTTTGGGAATCACTTTCTGGGTCAGGTATTTTGGATGATGAGGGACTTATTCTCGCAGGTGACTTAAATTTTACAAAGTCACCTTCGGAGATTTGGGGGAAAAAATCCAGACTTGATCCCATGGCGGATTTTTTTAGTAAGTTTATTTTGGACCAGGAATTTATTGATGTTGAGCCTTCTAAATTATGCCCTACCTGGAGTAATGGAAGAGGGGGTGATGATGGTGTCCATAAGCGGCTTGATCGTTTCTTGGTTAAAGCTTCTTTGCTGGAAAAATTTCAAAACTATCATTCCTGGGTCCACGAGCATAGGGTTTCTGATCATTGGCCTATCCTTTTTCAGTTTGATGATTATGGGGAGAAATCAAATGTTCCATTCAAATTTAACCATTCTTGGCTACTGGAGGATGATTTCTGCAAAATGATGAAAGATTTTTGGTCTTCTGCTGATGTTGAAGGGGATAATCCATTAGAATTTTTCTGTAACAAAATGCGAAGTCTTAAAAAAGTTGTGGTAGGTTGGATTAAGCAGAGGAAGGAAGCTGATAAGAGAGATCTGGCTATTCTAGATGATGAGATTCAAAGGTTATTAAAGGAGAATATTGAGGGCGAGTTGAGAAAGGAAGAATTTGAAGTGGTTAAGCTACTTGAGAAGAAAAAAGCAGATTTTCTTCTTCAGGAAGAGATGGAATGGAGGTTAAAAAGTAGGGCATTGTGGATTAAACATGGTGATCAAAACACCAAGTTTTTCCATTCTTTTGCATCAGCTCGTCGAAATCTGAATACAATATGGGAATTGTCTGATGCAGATGGCAATACTTGCTCGGGAGTCGAGGCATTAAAATTGGAGGCTGTCAAACATTTTGGGAATATTTATAAAGACGAGGGTAATTGTGATCTGAAGGAACAGATTAAAATTGCAGAACTATTCGCTCGTTTCTTCAATGATGATGATGCAGTTGCTCTCGGCAGAGAGGTTACACTTGAAGAGGTGGAGAATACTCTGCAACTATTTGCTTGTGAGAAAAGCCCTGGCCCCGACGGGTGGCCAGTGGAGATATATACACACTTCTTTGAGATTATGGGACCTGAGATACTGCGAATGGTTGAATATACAAGGTTGCAGGGTTTCACTTTTGGTGCATTGAATTCTACTTTTGTAACGTTGATTCCTAAAAAGGGTAAGCCTGAAAATTTTGGAGATTATAGGCCTATTGCACTGTGCAATTTGGAATATAAGTTAGTTTCTAAAATTATTGCACAAAGAATTAAATCGGCTCTTTCCGAACATATCACTGCAGAACAGTTTGGCTTTTTGCATAATAGACAGATTCATGATGCCATTGGGGTATCACAGGAACTTCTCCACTCCATTAAGAGTCGCAGACTCAGTGCAATTTTGCTTAAATTAGACTTGGAAAAGGCATATGATCGGGTTAATTGGTCTTTCTTAAGGCTTATTTTAATCCAAATTGGGGTTCCTCCTCTTGTCATTAACTGGATCATGTCATGTGTCTCTTCGGCTAGCATTGCAATCTTGATTAATGGATCGCCTTCTTCTTTTTTTCAATGTACGAGGGGAATAAGGCAGGGATGTCCTTTATCCCCGTTATTGTTCCTTTTGATTGTTGATGCCTTTAGTAGAATGCTAAACTTTGCAAAGCAGGATGGATTACTCAAGGGCATTGATTTGGGGATTGATTGTATTATTTCACATCTGATTTTTGTGGATGATGTGTTGCTGGATGGTATGGCTACTGCTGCTGAATGGGGGGTCTTCAGGAACATATTGAATTGTTTCTGTCGTGTCTCTGGGATGAAGATTAGCCTTTCAAAATCAAGCTTCTATTTTCATAATGTGGATGCTGTTGATAGAATGGAAATTGCTACTATTTTTCCTTTTAACTAGTACCCATTAGATGAAGAGCTCAAATATTTGGGTTTTTTCTTGAGACCAAACAACTATCAGATCAAGGATTGGTGGTGGCTTGTTCGGAAAGTTGAGGCATAGATTTCACACTGGTCATATAGATGGCTCTCTATGGGAGGTAGAATTACTCTGATCAAGGCAGTTCTGTTGGGGATTCCTGTATATTGGTTATCTCTACTTGAGATCCCTGTATACATTCTTAATGTTATCAGAAAACTGATGTTCAATTTCCTGTGGTCTGGTGGTTTAGACAGGGCCTCTTTGGTTATGACTGGCTGGGAATCGGTCTCCAGGCCAGAACGTTTTGGTGGCTGGGGTATTAAGGATTTAAAATCCTTCAGTATGGCATTGGAGGTGCCTCTTTAATCATAATCCTTGGTCAAAGATTTCATTTGTGAAATATATTAATACAAACTTGGTTGATTGGTTTCGATTGAATATGCCTTCGAGATCAGGTTGCTCTCCTTTATGGCACGGTTTGCTTAAGGTATCGGGCTGGATCATTGGTGATTTGAAGTGGCAAGTTGGTAATGGTAAAAACATCAGGGTTGGAAAAGACCATATATTGGGTATTGATGAACCTGTGTGTTTTTCTAAAGAGATCTTGGATTATTTAAAAATATATGGTATATCTTCCTTAGATCGTATCAGGAATTTTTTTGGTCAGACATATTGGTTACAATCCTTTGATTTGGGGTTGGTTGATGAGGATGCAAACTCTTGGGATTCCTATATCAGTACACTTGGTTCGGCTGGGGTTTTCTTAACAGAACAATAAGATAGGATGATGTGGAGTGGAAATAAAAAAGTTGGAATAGTCACAGCAAAAACAGCATATGACAGGATTATGCAGGAGAAATATATATTTCCACAGCACTGGTGGTATAAAAAGCTTTGGAAGTGAAATATTGCTTTAAAGCACAAGTGTTTTTTATGGCATGTCCTACAGGGTTCTTTGAAAACTTGGGACAATCTCACTAAGCGTGGTTGGTGTGGTCCAAATTGGTGTATCTTATGTAAGGAAAATTCAGAATCGATCAATCATTTGTTTGTTTTTTGCTCCTTTGGGAGAAAAGTTTGGGACTTTTGTTGTTCAAGGTTGGCAATCTCAAAGTCTTGGGAAAATGTTGATTTTGGTGAGGCTTTACTGAGGTGGTCTCATTCCTCCAAAGAAACATTACAGGTCCCTATTTTTATATCTTGGGCACTTTGGTTCTTCCGGAATTTATCTATCTTTCAAGATAAAGAGCCTAATGTTGTGTCTTGTGGAATTATGGCTATGAACTTAACACAACAATACTCTGCAAAGTTCACTACAGCAGTAGAGAGAAGGATTGGTCAGTTTTCATTTGTTGTTAATCAGCCCATACTTTTCTTTGATGGGGCTGCTCAGAATGGATTTTGTGCTACTGGTGGTGTAATTTATCTGAATGAGGATCATTATTATACATTTCGTCTCAACTGTGGGATTGTCAGTAATATGAAAGCAGAACTTCTACCTCTGTGGTGTATTCTGAAATGTGCCAACATTTTTAGGCTAGTTGATATTAAGGTTTATGGAGATTCGCGTGTTACTATCAATTGGGCAACAAAAGAATTTGATTTAAATGTTATTTCCCTCTCCCACTGGTGTAGGCGTGTTAGGATGGAGATCGATCTGCAGGAACACATATCCTTGGCTCACATCTTTCGTGAATTTAATGGACAGGCTAATGATCTATCAAAGCAAGCATTACTGGGCACTGAAGGATTACTGGTTTGGGAGGAATGGATGGATTCCAACATGCTGGAAAGAGGCGGAGTTTTTTTCTTTTAGAAAGCTTTAGAAAAGGACTTTGTTGTGGTAAACACACTTTTTGTAAGATCAATGTATTTTCTGATATATATAGTCTTGCATGGACAATCATATGTTGTTGATAGGTGGCAGTCTGTGGGACAAAGGCCATATTTTTGATTGAATATACCTTTTGCAGGAAAGGTGAAAATTTTTGTACTATTTGATTCAAAGAATAGCAATAGTACGTTTTTTTTCGTTTTCGGATGAAAAAAACTATTACATAACACAATAGATAAAAAAAAACAAAAAAGCTTTAGTAAGTTCAATAATAATTAATCTATCTAAAAATAAATTCCACTTATGTTAAAAAACAAATTAATAATTCTCTTTAAGAATTAAAAGATTTTAAAACAAATTAACCGACTTGTCCCAAACCCTAACCCTAAAAAAACTAAATAAACAAACATAACAATATTTATTCTTCACCTCCCCGTGCTAAAGAAGAGAGTGAGATTTGCTTCTCCTAAGGATGAACCTACTTAAGAGGTTCTAAACTGTCGATTTTAAAAATATTCCACAGATTTCCTCTCATTCACAATGAATGTAATTACTGATTATTATTATTTAAATAAATTAATTAGGAGACAAACACCCAAGGTGACTGTTAAATGAGTGTTCACTGACCCACTAGGAGGAATGGAAGCTGTTGGAAGGTATGGGACAGATGGCAGCAATTGCACCACACCACTAGTTGTTGGTTATGGGACAACTACCCCTAAAAATGTGGCATTATCCCCCAGGTGGTGGGAGTGGGCAGGCAGCTCATTTAATGACCCAGTAACCGCTGAAAAGGCCTAGGCGGCCTACATAAGGCAAATTCGAATTGAGCAGGCAGCTCTTACACAATATTTTCTACAGAAATATTTCCTCATGTGCATCAAGTGATCACTGAGAGATTCGAATAGGGAGACTAGTTCTGAGTGCAATCATAAGTCTGCATACTATATTTTGCTGAGAAGAACCAGAGGTACTGGTGCAGGTCTTTTGGACTGCCGGCTCTTGAAGATTCTACAAGTTAAGTGCTACTGCAAGTGGACATCCTAAATTCCTAAGTTTCTTCCTCCTGGTGGTTCAATGAATAGGCTCAGGTGTCCTAAGGCAGGTACTTAACTGTCTACAGGAATTGGTTGCATGGAACAGTCTTCTTGGGTTGTTTGTTCTCTACAGATTTATCCAGGTTTTACTATTTCCTACTTGTTCCAGTTATTTCTGTTTAAAAGTCTGAATGTTAAAGTTTGATGATGAATCGAACTGATAAACCAATATCTACATTTTTCCACATGTTGTTTTATGCATCGTACTCTATTGTAGATAAGCAAATTAAGTATAGATGAATAGATAGGCAAACTGCCATTTGATTCGATAGATAAAGTACAGTGATTGAATTATGTTTCATTTTCTGCCCTACAGTTAATAACAGTAGTAATTACTATACAGTGTCTATTAGAGTAAATGCCCCCATAGTTATTAACTGTCAGTACTCCATTCAATGCAACCATGTGATTTTTCAACATTTGATTCATAACTTTACAAATGTAAATTTATTTGTTAGAATTATATTGCAATCGTTATATTGTTGCCCAAGCTTTGATTTATAAACATTACGTGATGTGTTAATAATACCCCAAAGTTTTTATGGTTTCTAAACTATGTCTACGACACATATTATATGTGTTATGTTTGAATATTGATTAATGTTTATATATGTCTGTAGTTCCAAGCCTAGGTCGCACTATAAAAACATTATGTTATGTTTTATTTTAACATTAAGTTTATATAGTTCCTAATGGTAGTCTCGTAGGTTATAATGTTTAGTATTGTGATTTTATAATAGTTGTTTTGATAATCAAAATTGTAACAATATGTTACATTTAAATATGGGAACATATATTATGAATGATAATGATATGAAAGCCACAAGGTTAGGTTCATATAAGTTTATAGTTAGATAATGCCATAATCATAGCATATGTCAGTCAATGTTTAAACAATGATAATAATAGCATTGTAAATTTCATTTATTTATCGTTAATTATTCATGTCTCGCACTTATGCAATATCAATGAATATAGGATTTGCATGGTAATCAAAGGAACCCGTTAATAGATATTTAGGCTTTAAACTATTCAATGCTATGTACTTTTTACCATATTTTTCACCTTACAAACAGTTAATGTTTTCGTGGTACATTACTACCTCTTTACTATGAAGACATTCAATCAGCTTAAGACGACGACAAAGCCAGCTGCTACAGCAACAAGGATTACAATGACGAAACTTTCAGCTTGATTATGTCATTAGGCGACGATTTTGTAAACATTGTTGTTTTGCAAGACAATCTTTGAAAACAGTAAATTTAGTCATGTAAATCTTACCTGTATGCTTTCTTGAGTCGCAACAGTTTTCTAAACATTCTATTTTATTTACGACGTTGATTTTGAACTTTACACGTACTTGAATTTACACAATCATGGAAATTCTTACCTATCATCTGCACATAGAACATTTAAAATGCCTTAGCATTGCAGCTAAGTAAACTCCGGGGTACCTCATAGGACACCCTTTTATCAACAAACAAATTGTCAGTATCTTTTCAAGAATAAGTATCACATCACATTAATGACCTGTTAGTTCGTCTATTACCATAATCATGTTCGTAATTTATGTGTTAAGGTTTTCATTATCATAATGCTGCTAAAACAAAAATTTAATTATATTTAGTACTAACAACTTTTTAATTAAAGCTGTCGTAATCAAACAATTAGTATTTCCGCATCTATAAATTTTGTATTTAATGTCGTTTTCAAAAGTTTTTAATTTTTATGAAAGTTCGGGATGTTACAACAATAGATTCAAATTATTCCTGGAAGAGGTTCTTCAAAAGGCCTTTCTACAAAAGACTATTGCTGTAGGTTGGTAACCAATCATATTCTCATTAAAGTTCAATGTATTGAAAACTTCAAATTTTCATTCCTTATATTTATAATTTTCCATATAGGTATGAATGGCAACACAGGGGATCTGCACATATACATGGTTTCTTATGGCTTGACGATGCACCCAATATGAGCACGTTAGACTGGGAAGACGCTACCAAGGTTGAAGATGCAAAACTATACTTTGACAAGTTTGTTACAACATGGAATCCTCGAGTCAACCATTTGCAAACCCCATCCTTCCAAGCCTCTACTACAAATGATCCACAAACCATTGGAACACATTCAATACTTGCAACAAATCAATTGGATGACTATGAAGAACTTGTTAATTGTGTCCAACGACACACGAAATGCTCAGAATCTTCTTGCCTCCGCAAAAAAGGATCCTCTCTTCAATGCCGTTACGGCTTCCCCTTTCATCTACAACCTACGTATTCCTTATTCATTGATGCAAATGGCCGAAAAACCTACAAGGCTGCAAGGAACGATTCCCTCCTAAATATTCACAACCCTACCATGCTCTCTATTTGGCGAGCTAATGTTGATTGCCAACCTGTTCTCTGTAGACATGTTGTCCTCAAATATATTTCAAAATATGCAACAAAGACAGAGCCCAAATCAGAAAGCTACCATGCACTCCTTTCTCGTCTTGCACTTGCAACTCCAACTAATTCTCACATACTTCAACCAATAAGATGTTTCTTGTCAGAGACTATTGCAGATCGAGACATTGGTGCACAAGAGACCTGCCACATGCTCCAAAAACTCCCTCTTTTTCTTTGCAGTCATTCATTTCTATCCTTGAATGTTAGCCAAAGTATTTTCTACCGTATGTCCAATGAATCTCTTAACACCCCACCAACACCCACCTTCATTTCTGCTTACATGCAACGACCCCCTGCACTCGAACAAGTTACCCTTCTTGAAGCTGCTCGCTCCTAGTCATACTCAGCTCATAGAAAGCACTCCCAATGGAAGCTCCTCAAGTCTGGTCGAAACAAGTTTAGTCGAGTCCACTACAAAGTGACTTTATCTATACTGTAATATAATACTTAGATATAATGATATTAATTTATATCAATTTCAACCCTTGAATACTATTGACACTGGTATGTTTTCAAATCAGGTATGTCTAAAGAAACCGAAAAAAGGAAGCTCAAGCAGATCGAGCTTCAAGAAGAAACAACTCCAAAAATACAAATCAAAACACTATTTGAAGACACAAAACCCAGAATAGGAAGTACCCCTGAGTTCAAATGGGGCCAACTGTACATAGGTATCAGAGACGATAAAATACCTAATTCCACCGTGGAAGAAGGTATGATTTATCAAAACATCAAAAGGTCTGGTCTTCACAAGGCAGCTACACAGCCAAAATTGTTTCCCTGCTCAGAGGTGATTGCGTGGATTTTGCCCCATGTAGATACTAATACAAAGATCATTTCAAATGCCACTGGAAGAGGGCTTGCATCCTTCCAGCCAATCTACCTTGCAGCCGCATACAAGCTTCCTACCTCCAAAGTATTCCTAACTAACGATTGGGTAAGACGTGCCAATATAGATGATGCTGTAAGGACCGGCATTCAAGGCGTGTTATAATTTTTATTTTTTATTTTTTTTGTTACAAAGATGTTAGATCTTAAAACCAAGAGTAGGTTCGCCCATCCTTTCGTTATTGAAATTTAATACACATGATTCATCGATGACTTCATCACTTGACAAATACACCAAGGGTATAACTATACAACTTTATTTAATTTAAATAAGGCACACAATTATTTAGATCTCGTAATTAATTCTTGTTCATTCTCTATTCTTCCACTGTAGTAGCACTCTGTTTACCATTGGTCACTCAAATAAAAGGATAATTATAAAAGAGAATTTCCTATGACTCTAATGTAATCAATAACTTTTCATTTCTAACTAGAACTATCCTATCAAGGATATGTCTATAAAAAGCTTTTACTATGACTTTTAAAAATATAACATGTTAATTCTTGGACATAAAACTGGTGATACCACTTTCATAATCCTATTAATGAGATATACATCCATAAGTCCCCTTTTTCTTAATGTGTATAAATATGTATATATTAAATGACATCTCTCCTTTTTCACTTATTCGAAACAATATATAAATATTTCAAGGGTGTGATGTTAAAATTTCCATTCCAAAATGGCATGGTACATATAATAAAAGATGACTATGAAAGGAAATTCTATGACTAAGATTAACTAACTACTAACTATCTTTTCAATACAAAGCATCACAAATTCTATCTATATTTTCTAATACAAAATGATCACAAATTCTATCTATATTTTCTAATACAAAATGAGTACGTACATGCATAATTATAATATGAGCAATTATAATGTCTTGACTAATACTAGCCTTCTTTTCAAATTAAGACATCACAAATTCTATCTATAAATTTATAATACAAATTGAGTACATATATTCATAATTATGATGAATTTAAATTATAGGAGATAATCCACATACTATTTATTCTCTAAACTTCCATAAACATAATGAATATTAAATGATTTTTTTTTTTAAACATAAAGAAATTAAGTGATATGAAAATCAAGATACTATTTCTAAGACATATTTGCTAAACTTCAATAAAAATTAAAAGATCTTATATCTCAGTCATCGTGGAGGAGCTTTAATGTCGACAGCAGGCTTATCCAAGGTAACAAGCACTAATCACATACAAGGAATGAACGTTTTAAAACCATCCTCAGAGATCTGAGTTGAAATTTGACTGATTTTGAAATGGATGCTAACAGGGTTTAGGGTTGCTCATCAGAGATTGAAGGGAATACGCTGAGTTCTTTCGCCCAACTCCTAAGAAACATAAAACTCTTCTCGATTCCGCACACTAGGGTGCAAGAGAGGTCTCTTTCTCCTTCCCCTCCTTCTATTTATCCCAAAAGTTTCTATGCAACTCATTCATTTCCCTCTCCGATTTTACTAATTATTTTACTTTTTAAAATATAAGTGTTTTAATTAATGCAAGGTGAGGGTTTCTATTGTGAGTGTGCAGTCAATTCTTAGATTAATGCAAGGTGAGTGTTTCTACTCCGAGCGTGCAGTCAATTCCTAAATTAATGCAAGGTGAGTGTTTCTATTTCGAACATGCAATCAATTCCTAAATTATAGCCGTCTAGATTCTCTTTTTTTATATCTTATTCTAAATATTTATAAATTATTTCTTTTATTTTCTTTTTATTCTTATAATAAAAGAGTATTTATTTAAAAAGATATTTTCTAACTTTATTTTTTTTCTTTCCTTAAAAAAATGTTTTATTTAAAATACAGAAATATTTATTCAAAATATATTTCTAAATGTATTTCTTTTCTTTCTTTCTCTTTTTTTTTTTGGCTTAAAACAAAAAAATATTATTTTTTTTTAAAAAGAATCTTATAATATTTATTTTCTCTTCCCCTTATAAAAAAATATTTCATTTATTTAAAATCTTTTTCTTTTCATTTTTTTTGAAATTATTAATATATATATTTCCATTAATTTGAAATATTTAAAATCTTTTTCTTTTCATTTTTTTTGAAATTATTAATATATATATTTCCATTAATTATAAAATAAAAGAATATTAACTTTTCCAATTTCCAATTTTCTTCCTCAACCATAAAAACATAATTATTATGATAATAATAATAATAAATTACTGAATAATTTATTATTAAACTTTCTAGAACTTCCACATGTATATTATTTAATTATGCAAGCATGAATAATTTCTTTTTTCTATTTTTTTTTGTCTAGGTACCTCTTCGGCGGGCCCTTTCGACAGTTTCAATTCTTTCTTCTTATGGGGAGTACTGCGTAGTGGTTGGGAATCTTTACCGTGACCTTCCAACTACGCTTTCTTAGAGACTAAGGGCTGCTGAGGGATAAGGTCCTCCTTATCGCGCGCCCCTCAACTCGTCGTACGTGACCAAGTCGTTATGGCCTCGCCCGTACGGCACACGCTTCCCCGGGTGAGCTGAAATGGCTTCCTACCCATGTGTGGATTGTTATTTCAGGGTCGACAGTCTATCGTTGTACACCTATGTGTTCCTTCCATTCTTACGACCCTTGTAATTCCATTGTGGTTCAGTCGGTAATTCGTCTTACCTGCCACTGCACACACACACTTAAACGCATATTAGTAGCGCTGCACTATAAAACATTTTCATCATTCACTTCAGTATCCCAGTCAATCGAGCATACTAATCATTCATCATTTATCTAATCATTTCTCAGTCAGTCGAGCAATTTCATCATTTTCATTTCAAGCATTTTCAACATTCATCATTTTTATTTCACATGTAAAATTCAAAGCAAACATTCAAGGTCCAAGTTTTTATAAATCCGGGTCACTTCAAACCAGTGCCCTCAATAGTCAAATCAGTCACAGGTCTCCAACAGTCCAATAAATCATAAGTCTCAAATAATTTAGTCAATCATAAGTCTAAAATAATCACATCAATCGTAGGTGTTGAGGCGGGCATTACATATGCCGAATGTGCAAAGAAAATGCTCCTACCAGACAAACAACTTAGACCGAAATCTAACAAAGGAATATGACAGTGAACACTTAACGACCCCCTATTGAATCATAGTTCTATTGTTGAGCAGGCTCTTTGGTCAACCAAATGCCAACATCTATAAACTCAGTTGGGTTCCATTGATATACCATGTTGCCACACATGGTACAGTCTTCAATTGGGCACATATTATTTCAGACAATATGACGTCGACAATTTTTGCAGCTCAAACAGGCCTCTCAAAAGGGAAGTCACAATTCTTCATGTCTGGCTATCTCATCGATTGTATATTAGTCAACCACTCTTTTCCTAATTTGGGATGTACTTGGAATCCAAATGAGACTTGCATTCATGTAGCATATCAGATAACTTGGGCTCACCGATATGCAGGCTACTACAAATTACTGTGCGAAGAACTAATCATGCCCCTTTATACACTGGTCTTCAATAAATAAGCAAATTGTATGTCAGACAATGCCTTGGATGTAATAGCTGAATATGGAGACTATTACTTCTCATCAGAAGGCACATACATTAGAATGTATGGAGACATCCAACCTCCTTCTCTATTGCCAAAATATGCTATAGATTACATAGTGCATAAAGAAGCGATAAGACAAGTGTTCATCAATGGAATTGGTCACTATCTGCATGACAAAAAAAAAAAACTTCTTACCCACTTGTACCATTCAACATTGGTGGATACAAATTTTCTATGATAAAGGCAGTGGAAGCCTTCATTTCAAACTTGCAAACTTTTCACTTTGGAACTAAACTTTTTGTAAGAAACGGCAACAATGGCAAGGTGGCTAAACATTGTGCTTCTTGTAACATCACTTTTCAGTACTCTAATCACTTTCTCAAAGAAGAGGAAATATATAAAAGGGTAAACCATATGACAGCCCCGCACAACAAACTAAATCCGAACAGTGCATCTACTTCTACCCAAACTACAACCAAAGAAGCAGAAATACTACAAGAACAACTACGGCTGCAGTAGGAAGAAGAATTGGAACAACAACAACACGAAGCAAAAAAAAAAACAGCAGCATCAAATACAGCAAGTGGAAAAAAAACATACAGAAAAAAACACAAATTCTACACAACGAAGCCGAACAAGCCCGTTGTAAAAGAGAAGCTAAAAAACACACAACTCAACAAGACCAGAGCACAAAAGAGCTGCAAGATAAGCTCCAACATGCATATGGTCAAATTCCTCAATGCCGCCCGACCATCCACAATCGAAAAGTTCAACCAGCAAAAAGCAATCGGGATCTCCCACCAATAGTTAAACAAAATCGACATCCATGCAGCAAAGAAAGATTTTGATAAGAGGCAGATGTTGAAAGAACCAATTATTTCCAATGTATGTTGACAGACCCGATCGACCATTAGCTAAATGTCGATTGGTTACACCAACAATACAATTCTATAAGTGAATGTAATAAAGCCTAGTCATCTGACATTGTTCTCTACGGCGTTCATTATTGCACCTCAAGGGGCAAATGCTAGTGATAAAAATGGCACACCGAATACTAAAGTCCCTACTGCCTTGTGCAGGGACTAACAACTATTTAACTTTAAATCTATCTATTTAAAGTTAAAGAATTCATAGATTTAAATAAATAGATATAATAATGTGTTAATAAGTTCCATAAATATGATAATATGTTGTAAATGGTTTGATTATGGAACACACAGAATTGATTATGGATTTATCTGTGAGTAAGATTGCCATGAACATTGAAGGCATTATCATTTGGATCTGGTCCAGTTGAAAAATCTTGGAGGATAGAGAAAATGATAAATCAAACTCTCGGAATTGAAGCTTTTGTAAAAATAACAGTATTGATTTTGGAAATATTCATAAAAATCAATCAACGAAACTTTTCAATTGCTTTGTATATCCAATACCAATACGAGAGTGGGAGTTACTGCTCCAGGTCTATTTCTGCTCCGGATTTAAAGTTTGTATGCTGTGAAGTTCTCTTAGCTAGAGGAGCCATGAAGAAACCCTGCGGGCCAGCCATATAATACATAAATTTCCAGCTGAGGTCTTCTGCCGAAACTTTTGGGTCTGTTTCTGCTCCGGGATTACCTTCAGATTTGATTTTTTGATACGGATTTGGATTCCACCCACCTGGTGAAGCCATGGGGTTTTCCTGTTCATTCGGCTGAGGAAAGTGTGAGTGCTTGTCTTCAGCCTATAATGATCCGAGAAAATATAACCATCCCAGATAAGCATTAACCCCACCCAAAGTGCCTTGATTGATTTTACTCTACTCATAAACTGGCAGACCAAGAAAACATTATACGATCTCTCACAGAGCTTCTGAAACATGTAACAGAAATTCACGCTCCCAACGATGCAGATAATATTTGCCGGTGGTGGTGTATCCTTCGCCCAGAGAAGAATATCCACCATCATCATTTTCTTCAATTCATTGCTAGTCTTGCCTGTTATTCATAACCTAAAAGCAATTTCAGCACCAATATAATGTGAAAATCCCAACTCACAAACGCGGCCAATAAAAACTTCAAATGAAAACCCAAGTAAACACTGTTATTTGAAATTTTAAAAATTCTTTAAAAGATCCTGGGGGATTCCATCGAACACGTGCCGGGAAAAGCCACCGGGAATCCTTCAAACCGCCTCGCGTTTAGGCTACGTGGATCCGAAAAGTTAACGATACAGTAATTGAACCAGTCTTAACTATGATACCTTCGAGTTAATGACTGCCCGTTCTCTTTTATTGCTAATTAATCTTACTGACAATAACAGGGCAGAGTGAGGCGAAGAATCTGGAAAAAATGGCGGCCGCAGGAGGAGGAGCAACATCAATGTGGTGGGATATGGAGAGCTGTCCCTTGCCTTCTTACGTCGACCCTTACATCGTGGTTTCCATGGCCCCAGCAATACTCCGCAATTTTAACATCATCACTTCCAGTTCCATGGTTAATGCTGGAGAACAAACCCTTCATGACCATCGCTTTTCTGCATATGACTTCTTTTCAGAGACTCAGACGGAGCTTCATCAGACGCTTATGAACTCTGGAATTGGACTACAGGAACTTCCTCCTGGTCAGTGCAAGCTTTTATTATGTTTTCTTTCTTCAAAGCCTCATCGAAATTTTGATTTTTTCTACTTAGGCTTTAATTCCTCTGTAACCCTTTTCTGTCATTACTGGATTGGACTACACGAACTTCCTCCTGGTCAGTACGAACTTTTATTATGCTTTCTTTCTTTAAACCCTCATCGAAATTTTGATTTTTTCTACTTAGGCTTTAATTCCTCTGTAACCCTTTTCTGCCATTACTTTCCCTTGTTGACTATCTTTTGAGGAATCGGTACATTCACTCGCTTGAATTAGAGCATGTTTGAATTAAGCCTCACTTTCCTTTCTGCATTTACATCTCTAGATCTTTTCAGGGCATTTTAGGAGTAGCATTACATTGATTTGAATTTTTTCTTTGAGTTGGTTGCTTTTGTGAATTGGTATTTTCATGGTTCATCGGTGCTGAGATTACTTTTACATTATTAATAACAGGCAAGAGCAATGAATTGGAGAAAATGATGATGGCGGATGTTCTTCTGTGGGCAATGGATACACCACCACCGGCAAATATTATCTTCATCATTGGGAGTGTGGATTTCTGTTACTTGTTTCAGAAGCTCCGGCAGAAATCGTATAATGTTTTCTTGGTTTGCCAGTCTATGACTGAAATGCCTCCAGGCATGTTGGGTGGGGTTAACTATTGTCTTGGATGGTTATCATTTCTTAGGTCATTACAGAATGAAGATCAGCATTTACACTTTCCTGGAGGGATTAATGTATATGATCATTCTCTATCTAATACTGCTTTCCCTACTTCTTCAATCTCTTTTCAGAGTACAGAGATGGAAGAATCGAGTAGTGTATCCGGTTTCATTAACAGTCAGGAGAATTTATTCAGCATGAAACCTTCCCTCAGTGATGAATGGGATAGTACATGCAATTTTCTTCCCTCCCTCCGTGGTGGATGGGATAGTACATGCAATTTTCCGTTAGATGAAACGGCCAGCAGCCCAGTGCAGCCAGAGCCTTGTTTCCGTGGCCATAAAATTAGAACAAGGAAGCCTGGGAAAACGAAGCCTAGCAGCCCTGTATCTTCAGCATCGTCTACAGCAGAGAAGAAATTGGCTTCGCTGGTGGAATTCAAAGCATGGCTGACCCGAGTTTTAAACAGCAAGAAACACGCAAATGAAGGATACAATGTTTCGCCCATTCATGAGCACTTTGAGCAAGCAACCGGAAAGATCCTGGATGAGAAGGTCCTGGGATTTTCAAAGATGATAAATCTTCTAGAGGATTGCAAGGATATTGCAGTGATCAAGGAAATAAGGCGAGGATGGCATGTCGCTTTCCCTGTGAAGCCAAATGAACAGAAGAAAAGTCCTAATCAAAATGAACAGCAGAAGAAAAAAAGTAATCCTAAAGCTGAATCGAAATCGAGCGCTTTCCCTGTGAAGCCAAATGAACAGAAGAAAAGTCCAAATCAAAATGAACAGCAGAAGAAAAAAAGTAAGCCTAAAGATAAATCGAAATCGAGAGCAACCGAAGAGATTTGCACATAAAGAGATTTAAGCTCTTTTAAAACCTCATATATTCAGAGTTAAATGGATCTTTTATTTATTAAGGATATTTTACTAATCGTTATGTTTCCTGCAAACAAATTGGAAGTATGTAATTATTATAAGTTGATTAGTGGATAGATCATTGGTACCCTTTATTATGCCTATTTTATTAATAACTTTATATTTTCTAAACCAAATTGGAAATTACATGATGTATTTTGAATTCTTTAATGCATCCATGCCTACATTCATGACAAAACAAAACATCAATTTGTTAATTTTTTTGGTTAAATTTTGTGTGATAATCATATTTATCATTTAATAATTAGTCATTACATCGATAGATGTTTAGATATTATCTGAGATTTTGGACTTCTTTGAATGAATCAACAAGATTAACCTGAATGTAACAAGTGTATAGTGGGGATTCATTTCATAGTGGTCGTATCTTGTTATGCTCAAATACATCTTGATTAAGATTTAAATAAGTTTCAGTTAAGTAATGGTTAAAAATATAGGTATGTTTATTAAATAGTATTTGTTTTATATTTATATTATTTAGTTTAATGTTTAGTCTTTGTTTAACAACTAGTTATCTCCACAAAACTAAATGGTTAACTACATCTATCAATGTTCATCGGCCACTTTACTTGAGACTGCTAATTTTACCATTTAGTTATAATTCACTGTCTGTCTGCTCATTCATTTGGTTAAAACTGAATTGAAAACTCATGTTCAATTCATATGGAATAAAGACGCTCCTGACTTGCAATGAGTTGCAATCATTATCACATTGTATAAAAATAAATGTTTAATAATTTTATTCACCGACATACAAAAGAATGTCTGAACTTGTTGCATCATACAGTGACTTTGTCTCAGCAGATTGTGTCGAGCCTGGACTTGTTCGAATATTTGCCTCAGGGTTTGTGAACTAATCAGTGCCCAATCTCTATCCCATTTCCAATAAAATCAAAGTAAATTCTTAACATTGACAGTGATCTTACTAATCTCAAGCCAAAGTAGAATCGAAAGCCAAAGTAGAAAGCATAGAGTTCAGCATTTAATGAGGTGGCTCAATGTTTAGGATCCATTGGATTTGGAGATTCTTCAAATCCAACCAACCCTAAATATTAAGCTGTCTAATTTAATGCTGGGCAGTTCGATGCTTAGCTTTAGTCGTAAAAATAGTCCCCCTTTGAATGGTGAGAGCTGTAAGGATTTGATAGAAAACTGCGCATGGGAGGAAATTATCTCTTACGAATATTCACCTCTTACGAACATTCACCTCATATGAACTATGAAAGCCAATCTATGAAAGTCCAATAGCTTCCTATGATGCAATTAATTCTGCTGCTTATCAAGAGTATAGCTTCAAGTCAGATTCGTCAAGCCCTCCTGGGTATCTCAAGTTAGTGAATGGGAGAGCCAATGTTCCAATGCAACTGGTGAGACGACGTCTTTCCTTGGGAAATTTGAAGGATCCGATTTTATCAAGCAACACATCTCAACTCTTCAGTGGGAGAGCAATGACACCATTGCGGACACGGTCAATGCCGAACGCCTAATGGCAGAAGCCAAATACAAGCTGTTATGCAGAGCCCTGTATTGTTGAGGGAACAAGACTTCCAGGTTCAATTCCTCCACCGGCTGAGTCTCCCAGGTCAGAACCACAAACAGGTTGTTGTAAAAGCACAGGGCAGAAAGTAGTGGTTTTTGTGCAGAAGACATGAGATATTGCATACGATTCGATTGCAAACAAAACGAACAAAATACATGCAGTGCAGGGAAAGAAGAGAAGACTATTAGTGGCATTTCTTTAGCAGGATCAACCATTCAAGTTACTGGAAGAGGTTGGCTTTTCACTCTATCCAGGTTCACAATAAAGCTTGCTTACTGATATGAATAAAAGATTATGAATACCAATGCTGGTTTTAAGCAAGTAAGTTTGAATTGGTTGATTGTGCAGGGCTTAAGGGAATCTGTGAACTCAAAATGTGGAGAAAGAATGAAGGATCTGCATTAATACTCAATATAAGACCCTCTACATAATCTACCCATCTATCTTATGTGAGATATCTGTAAATGAAAGGCTAAAAAGAAAGTTCAGGATTTAGAATTTCCTTTCCAATATAAAGGTACTTGGTTTTTTTCAAAAAAGAAACCATCCAAATTTTGGCAAGACCATATAATCCAGGGAATATAAGCATGATATTCTTGAGCAATTTTCTTGACTTTGTTATTGACATAGAGACAATTCAGACAACTGTAGTTTAAACTAACAAAGCACTTACAGGGCTTATAAAAGAAATGGTGCTTCTCATGGCCTTTCTTGACAGGGCTTATAAAAGAAATGGTGCTTCTCATGGCCTTTCTTGTATACATTTAAATCATAGTAGTTTATCTCATAGCACATTTTATTTGTTTGAGTTGGTTATGAGTGTAGAGATTTGAATTAGCTAAGATGTTTCATTAAAAGTTGTAGTTAATCAAATTTTGGTTGTAAATCTATAATCTGATAAATGTATATAAGTAAAATTTGTTTTTTATATTAACATTTTTCAAAATCTACAATAACATAAAATCCTGCTTTCAGATTGTCATTTTTCAAATTTTACAATACCATAATGTCACCACCAAAGTTTTAGCCTTGTTATCGGGTCTCATAGAGATGGGATTTACATAATTTATAACATCATGCATAGGTCTACTTCCTCTACCTCCTTGCTTGCGGGGATACCGTTTTATTAAAAGTAGATCCATGGCTAAGGTGCTTTGTGGATTGTCTTTGATGTTCTTCTTCTAACTGGTTTTTAAAACTGTATCCCTTTCTCTTTTGTTAGACAAAATTTGATCTTAAATTTTATTTTACATCACTAATTTTTTTGTTTTCCTTTTTAAACACAAACACCCCTTTTTGCGGGGGAGACTTAGATCCCCCAAATCCTTCCAAAGCCTTGCTTACCTTATAATGTGTATTGTTCGACATTGAGTATTTACAATAAGTTGGATTTGTATACAAATTAAAAAGGAAAACATGTTTAACATGCTGATAATTTTGGGAGATTTGAGTTTATGGAGCTCTAAGAACCGAAGGATTACAGTCGAACCAAACAATTAACTTTCCCTCCTAAGATCAAAGGAGCTTTCTCAACTCAGATTCCCTCAGAGACCAACGATGGGTTTGTTTCCTCCCCCATTCTCTCAACCCCATACTCTCCCTTGTCCATCCCTTCCAATGATGCCCTATGTATCATTGTCCATCCTTAGATTGCATCATTTCAAAACCTCCCCAGATTGGATCCTCTCATTACCTCTCCAAAATGCATCCTCCCATCATCCTCTTTCCATCTCCATATTCCCTTTGCTCATGAGCCGGCGATCCCAACCTCATAACCCCTTCTGGGAAAAAATCATTCTCCCATCAAGAACTTCCCCCGTAACCCTTCCTGAGCCAGGCGAAGAAAATGAAAAACTCGTTGCATTACAAAAAACCCAAAGGAAATGAAGGTGTCAATCCATCCTGATATCTTCAAAGAGAAGGAAACATATTATACCAAATTGGCCCTCATAGGACAATTCCATGCAAGAAGATTCAAGGAATAGGATCTACAGAGTTGGGTTCATCAAACTTGGAACCACATCCTTGGATTTTTTCCCCAAGCCTTCGCAGGAGGAAGAGGATATATAGCTTTTTTCTTCAAATCAATGGACAACCGACTAAATATTGCTCTCGAAGGACCATGGTTTTGGGGGAATGTTGCACTCACATTGTTTCGGTGGCATGCAGGCTTTGACCTAATTAGGGAGAGGATACATACACTCGCCTTATGGGTTAAAATGCCCTCCTTACATATTGAGTACTAGCATGAACAAGTCTTCAAATCAATTGGGGATTCTTTGGGTTCTTTCTTAAAAATGGCTTTGGAGACTGCAGAGAAAACCTAGACATTGGTTGCAACCATTTGTGTAGAAATGGACATTGTCGAGGGACTACCAGATTCCATCCTAATTGAAGCAAGAGACCACACATATATCCATACTTTGGACTACAAAAATGTCTCATTTTGATGTACACATTGCTGATCACATGAGCATCTCAAGATATCCAGTCCTTTCCTCGAGTCTTTGGACGAAATAGGGAGCACTCACCTGGTAATGACTCCCTCCAGCTTTGGTGAAGACTCCTTCTCGAAATCCCAAGAAAATCGAAAAGCAAAGGAGTTAAATACCGCTCAGGATGAGGCTCATAAATAATCTAAAAGAGTAAATGAAGAACTAGCCAAAGTGAATGCACATCTCCAAACCAAGATCAAAGACCTAGAGTCCATCATCATGGGTTCTAGTGATAGACTTCCACAGAGTCCTATAGAAGGGAAGGGGAAACCGTGGCCATGGAATTGACTGAGCATTTCACTCAATTGGTGATGACCAAGCCTATAAATTGACATTGAGCAATCTGAAGAGAGCTCGTCTCCTCCCTCTATGAGAGGCAATTCCTACTCCTCTCCCTCCTCTAAAAGATATATCACTCAATCTGTCACGTCCCCTCCCGTCATCCTGACCCATAGAGGGAACATGGCTGCAACATGGAGGTGTGTCTAATCTTCCCTAATGCCATATAACAAAATTCACGATTGAATAAAATGCATAACTAAATTATATAGCGGAATTAAAACATATTAACACACACACAAAATGGAATGCATCAGCCTATTTATCCCAAGCATAATGATGAAACAACATGTAGAGATTCAATCCCCCTTCTCATGCTATGCACAAGCTTCATGCCAATTAACTTAAGATAATCATTTCATTCAATTAACATGAATAATTAGACATTTAGAACAGAACACAGAATAATCATAATTTAACGACAGGGAACATTTATCTTTACAATGAAGTTGTCCAAACAACTGGCTATGTGAGAACAACGTTCCACCCAACCATACGTCTCTGTCCATCCTATATTCTTTCAGCTGAGAGACCACCCCCGAGCTGGGATGTGTATCCACTAAGGAAAAACTAAACAGGGTCACACACAACCATTGTTTCACACCAACAGTCATGCTAAGCCAACACATAGTTGGGTTTATTAAGCATGCAAGAGACAAAGGAGGAGGATGCTAAGCCAGTGAGCTCAACCACAGAGCTACAGGCATCTCAACAAAACTCAAATAGTCATAGCACCCACAATACCTACCACACCCAACACAAGGAAGGTCCCCTTCTCTGCTACACAGTCCCTCGGGCGCCCCTTCCCTCTAGTGCTATTTAGGGTGGGCATAGAAAGGTCCAAGCTGCTAAATCCTTGAGATTTTAGCCTTCACTAGATTTATCAAGCAGTTCCAACCTCTGTTCTCTCTTCTTCTCTATTATTCACACTTGTATTTTCTCAATTCTGTCGCCAAATAACTCTGTCCCGTAATTGGATTTCGGTCTATAAAATCGGGGTTTTCCTATGGATTTATGGGAATCTAACACTCTCAAATTCACCCCAAGGTTCAAGTCTATGGATCCCCCATTGGATTTCACTATCCACGCGAATTTCAGGGCGTTTTTGACACTTCAAAACGTGGCTTGTCTTAGAGTTGCGATTTCTGGTTTTTCTCACTGCTAGGCATGTGTAATGGATGAAAACTGAAGCTTAAATGATCAACAATGGAATGGAAAGGAGGAAGAACGAATTCCCCTGAGGTAGAGTGACTTGTGGGTCAAGAAAACAGATCCCATACCTATCATACGAATTTCTGGGCTTCCCATGCTCTATTGAAGCAATGGACTAATTTCTTCAACTACTTCCTTACAAATGAATTAAATGTTAACAAGGAAAGTCAAATGGGTTCTCAAGATGACATTTGCCAACATATGGTTGGACCCCACAATCCCCCTCACCACTCCCTAGTGGATACACATGGCCCCCTCTTATTAGTTGCTTCCATAGCCCATTTTTGGTATTATTATTGCAATATTAATATTTACATCATTTTACAATGTTCTATGGCTTAATAACACATGGATAGCAAAATATCAAATATTTTTCTTTTTAATAAAATCCAAGCATACACTAGCGGGGCCTTGGCCTCGAGATCCACGCTAGGGAAACATACATCACATGTATACAATACTTACATTAAAATCCAATATATCCTAAGGGTTAGAATGGGGGTATTACACAATCCCATTCCAAAGGTGAAGGATATCAATCCAGGAAACTATGCTCCACATTTTCAATGGGTATCACTTCAACCAGAGGAAGAAATTCAAACATTGATCTCTAAATATGATGCAGAGAAGGAGGTATTTTCTGGTAGACAATCGACAATCCAAGGGGCCCTTAGTAGAGCACCCCCAACAAGGGTGAAAAACAGTGTTCCACAGGGATGCGTCCCGCAGGGTCGGGGATGCGTTTCTCGCATTTCCCGTGTCCCCGGGACGGGGGGACTCTAGGAGAAACGTTTCTCCACGTTTCTCTTTGGGCGAACCTTGGCGAAACGCAAGGAGAAACATTTTTCTCTGTTGCGAACCTTCTGGACGCCCCCCCACGAAACTCCAAACCTCCTGGATGTCCCCCCATGAAACTCCGAACCTCCTGAACCTATTAGATTTTGATTTACATTGGGATTTATATTTTTCATAATTTTTATATTTTTATAATTTTTATGACCTCGACGTCCCCCCGTCCCTCCCGAATTTCCCTAAAATTTGGGGGTGGTCTCCACATGTCCCGAATGTGCGTTTCCCCGCTCCTGCGTCCCCCTGTCCCGGAACCTTGGGGGAACATTGGTGAAAAATGAATTTGCTCTCTCATAATATCAGAGGCATGGGAATGTCCTGGACAAAGAAATATCCCTACAATGACTGGTTAATCTTCACAAGACTTTGGTCATCTTCATCCAAGAAACTATGTGTTCTTCTAAAATATTAAAAAATATAATGAATAGATGCTTGCCAGGATGGAATTTTCTTTTTGTGGATGCTAGTGGAAATTATGGCGGATTGGCCCTCGATTGGAATGAATCTCTACTCCTCTAGGCATCGGTAGCTCCTCTAATTACATCCGTGCAACCTGCTTTTACAAGTCCCTAAATTTCACAGTGGAGCTCCTCAACATTTATGCTCCCTTACATGGCATAGTTTCCTTCTGGAATGATCTCTTTAATTCTAGCCTTCTAGCCCACCCCCACATCATTTTGGGTGGAGACTTAAACCTAACCCTGTTTAGAAGTGAATCTTGGGGAACACCTGCCAGTTATGATATCCTCTCATAATTTTTCATGCAATATTTTAACTGTATGCTTTTGGTAGATATTGAACCATCATCATGGGCTCACTTGGTCGAATAAAATATTCAGTCATGGCCACATCTCTAAAAGACTCTGTCGATTTCTCCTCAGTCAATGCCTCCTTCTGAATATCAATTCTTGTAGATCTTCCATTCTAAAAGTGTGCCATTCCAACCATCTTATTATCCTTTTGGAGATTTCCACATCAACTCAAAAACCAACTGCACTCTTCAATTTTAGTATGCACTGGTTGATCTATAGGGAGTTTAGATATATAGTCACCCATAACTAGATTTGTTTTAGACAGACCCATGATGCACATGCTATGGAAGATCTCCAATCGAATTTGGCTAAAATCAAAACCCTAATAAAAGCGTGGGTTAAGAAAACCTTCTCATAATCTGACAAAACCCTCATCAAAGTTGAAAGGAAAATTGATGAACACTTGGAGGACTTAAGCATGGGGTCAATGACTGAGGAAACCAAATTTCAACTAGAAACATTGGAAGCAGAAAAATCAAGGACTTTAGCCTGGTTTGAAGCTAAATGGAGGATGAAAATGAGAGCAATATGGTTCTTGAAAGGGGACAAAAATACTGCATTTTTTAAGATACAAGCAAATGGAAGGAAGGCAATCAATTCAATATGGAAAATTAGGGACAATTCAAGGAACAAATGCATTGATTTCAACTCCATTTCGAAGGTAGCAGTTGGTCATTACAAATCACTTTTCACGGAACCTATGCAGGAAAAAATCAGGGATATATTTGCATCCTCTTCTTTCTTCAATAGGTGGCTAACTGAAGAACGGGGTAAGGCACTTCTAACTCTTGTAACAAAGCAGGAAATTCTTCTAGCCCTTCTTACCTTTCAGAATGGGAAGTCTCCAGGACCATACAGATGGATTGTTGAATTTTATGTGAGTTTTTGGGACTTGGAAGATGGGAAGTTTAGATCCTTGTGTATGATGCATCAACCATTCAATTCCACCTTTATTTTCAACATCCCTAAAGAAGAAAACTTTGTTGTCTTTGAACACTTCAGACCTATCTCTTTGTGTAATTGTATCTACAAGCTCATTTCTAAATTTATTGCAAGATGTTTAAAGCTTTTCCTTTTGGATAATAGTCCAACAGTTTGGATTTCTGGATAATAGAAACATTCACAATGTCATAGGTCTAGCATGGGAAGCCTTACACTCCATAAAGACAAAGAAGCAACCATCTTTTAGGCTTAAGTTGGATCTTTCAAAGTATTTTGATAAATTTAATTGATTATTTCTACACCTATTATTAACTCAGGTTGGATTTCCTCATTTATTTATAAACTAGATTCAAGCATGCTATCAAAGTGTCTCTTATGTTGTCCTAGTGAATGGATCTACCTCCTCCTTTTTCAACCCTTCTCGAGGAATTCAACAAGGTTGTCCACTCTCTTCTCTACTCTTTGTCATTGTACTTGAAGCCCTAAGTGTTCATATTAACCCTGAACTTGCCTGAGATAACCTCAAAGGAGTCAATATCTCAACTTCTCTTTCCCTCCGTCATAGTCTGTTTCTTGATGATATCCTTCTTTTCGGTAATGTCCCTATGAATGAAGCAAAATGCCTTGATCGAATCCTTCATATTTTCTCTTCCTCTACCAGAATGGAAACCAATCTAAAAAAGTCCTCTCTTCATTTTTTCCATGTCCTAGAGACTCATATCCCATTGATCCTTAAATTCCTTCCCTATTTGATTATGTCTTCATCTGAGTGCTTCAAATATCTAGGATTCCTTCTAAAGGCTAATGAATACAAACTCTCTGATTGGATGTGACTGATAGATAAAATCAAGAGGAGAATTAACTTTTGGTTTCATAGATGGATCTCTTTGGACGAAAGGGTAACCCTGATTAAAACCATTATAGAATATATTCGTGTATTTTAAATGGCCTTGGTGTACATTCCAAAGGCCATCCTAAATACTTAAAAAAAGATCTATGTGAAATACCTATGGCCTGGAACTCAAAGGGGGGGAGCTATCCTTTATGCAAATGGGAATCTATGTGTTCAAAGAAATATATTGGTGGATGGGGACTAAAAAATCTCTAATCGTTTATGGTGACTACTTACACAAAGAGGTTTATGTCAATCTTGCATGGTTCAAAAATATATATCTCCTTGTTCTCTAATTTTTTGGATTATATATTTCCACTCTCCTCATGAGGGAAGCTCTTTAGTCTGGAAAGCTATCCAAAAAACCATCCCATTGATCAAGGACAACATTGCATGGTAGCCAGGGAATGGTCACAACATCTTGGTGGGATCCAATCCTATTGTGGGCTTAATCTAATCAGACTTGCTCCCCAAGCCCCTAGTGGATAATCTCAACTCAAATGGTTATCATTTTCTGGTAGACATCTATCAAGTAGAATATAATGACATTTGGAATGGTGGTTGGAAATCAACAACTCAACTTAATTTTTCACAAGATCACACTCCATCATGGAATACATATATAACTGGAGTAAATAGAGCTCATATCATCCTCTCTAATAACCCAAGCAAGCTTTCATGGATTCTCAATTAGAATAGTGGGGAATACAGTGTCAAGTTAGGATACCAAGCATTGACTGAGGAGTCTTCATTGGATAGGGACATTCACTGGTGTAGAGGTATTTGGAAATTGATAGCTCCGCCAAAATAAAATAAAAATTAGTTGGATATCTATTAAGAATAAAATACTAACCTAGTATAACCTACAAAAAGGAGGAAGATTTGGACCAAGTAGATGTCAACTATGTCTTGAATATGGATAAATGGTTTACCATATCTTGGTAGCTTGCCATTTTTCCAAAGAAGTGTGGAGTGCAATGCAAACATGGGGATTTTTCCCAAACTGAGAGGGGTCTACCTCATTGGAAGCATGGCGAAACTGGTTCTCAAGATCGGTTTCCCTAGAGTCTTGCCTCTTCCTCTCCACATTTTTTGGAGTTTATGGATTACTATGAATAAATCTATCTTTGAAGATGTCAAGCCATATCCAATCGATGCAATCTTTAGAATCAAATATTCATTGCCTGGGAATTGATCGAAGGTTAAAAAGGACAAAACTAGGCCCCTCAGGAGACACATATACAATAAAAATTATCCATATGCCTTATGCAATGCAGTGTCTAGTGGAGACCCTAGAGACAGTGGCACAAGAGGCTATTTAATTTTTTATGGACATAAGGTGACATATAAGAGAGGCTGGGAGAAATACACCAACAATTATGTTGAGCTTCTTAGTGATGTCACTACTCTATCATTAGGATAGGAATACATAATCTCCTCTATAAAACTATTCTTAGACTCTGATTGTTGATCAAATGGCTAAATGGACAAACAAAATGAAAAAATATAAATCTTACACACATGCTCGAGAAAGGGAAACAACTAAAGAGTCATCTCTCTCAATGTAGTTGTAAACATATCTATAGAGAACACAATATGATTGCAGATACTTTGGCCAAGGAGGCATGCAACCTACAAGAGGGATAGATCCATATTCAACATACAAGTGCTACATACCAAGTCACAGAGCATGTCTCACACTATAGGTAATTCCCATGAGGATACGAATGTATCATCAATTGATGATCCTCTTTTCTCATTTTGATATATTGTTGGCTGAGATTCTCCCACAATGTACACAAACATGATTTTTGTTTAAATCTTCATGAGAATATCAAGAAGTATCCCATAATGAATGGTAGAAACAAAGTTATGATGATAATAATTTTTCTATCTAGAATTTGTTCTTAGTTTTGTTTCGAAATGTGGTCGATCTGAATCCCACAATATTTTTTGAAAATATTCTTTAAACAGAGGAACATATCTTCCATGTTCCATGGGGTTCTTTTAAGTTGCATTCTTTAATGCATGTTCCTCCAGAGATAAACTGGTAGAGACTACGTTTTTCTTATATTTTTGAAATTTCTTAAACATAGGAATTTTTCTCAAAGGTCAGTGGGATCATACAAGCTGTAACTTTTTTCATTTTTATGTGAATAAAAATATCGTGGTGATAATTTTGATTATAGTGATTGAGCATATATATGTATTTTGTATTTTTTTATTTTTCCTTGATTGTGATAATTTTGTTTATAATGATTAAGACCTTGATTGTGATAATTTTGTTTATAATGATTGAAAGTGTGTGTATATATATATATTAACTTCATTGTTTATGGTTTAGTGGTCACCATAAAGAGTAGTGCTGTGTTTGAATATATATATATATATATATATATATATATATATATATATATTTTCAAACTTCATATTATATATATATTATTGTTTATGGTTTAGTGGTCACAAGAGAGTAGTGTTGTGATGTAAATAAATAAGTTTAGTGAGTATAATTTTTTTTTTAAATTAATTATTTTTATTAAACGAAATTTAATACATACTTTATTATTCAGTCGAATATATATATGGAAAGCTAAATCTAAATAGTTTATTTGAATGTAAACCATTATTATTAGGATGTTTAAAAGAAACTAGCAAATTTGATTAATTTTGAAAGGTGAAGCGTCAAGTCTCATAAGGCATACACAATAGAGATATGAATTGTCTTATTTTATTTCATTCCATACTTTTGGTTGTTAGTTGCTTATATAATTTTGTAACATATTCAAAATAGTTGTGTTGAAAACATTGAAAATAATCATGTTAAAAACAAAAATGCGTTCATGTGATTACTTATGATTATTAAAAAAAATTATATTGGCAACTAAGGCTTGTCCCAAAAGTAAAGTAAGCTAGCAAGATTGTTAGATTGTCATTTTGTGTCGATCTAGAGATGTACTCTCCTATTCCTACCAATTGCATGAGTGGGCTAGGCTTATAAGGTTATGGTTATATTTTTTTGGGATAGAAAGAGCATGGAAATATAAGTTCTTTATATTAATTTTCAATTATTATTTTTTATAAAGAATTATTATTAAAAACTTCATAAAAATATATATGTTATAAGTTAACATAATATGAAATATATATGTTATATTTTAATTTAAGATATATAAGTTATATTAACATATGACAAGCATTTATTTAAGAACTTATGTGAATGGACTTTGACTAACATTCATGTGAACCTTTGCTTAAATAAATATCGATCAATGAACCCATCAAGGTTGAGATCCCATCAAATTGAGCCCACGTGCACTTAGAACCCATTTGACATCGACCTGTGCAAAGGAGCCCACATGTGTCGAGTACCCCAATTGGAAAATGTCCATAAGGAGTAGAACCTTTGAGGAGGATCCCACCTATGTCAAATTTATGAGAAGCCAACTTGAGTCGAATCTCTGAGGAGGAGCCAGTCTAAAGGAGGAGAAATTGCACACTTGTGTAAGTGAACAAATTCTCATCTTTAGATCTTGAGTCAATTCTAGTTTCAATTTAATATATTTTTGTCTTTTAACGTCAAGGCAATTTTGGTTGTATCTATTTTTGTCTTTGTTATTCAAGCCACTAAAACCAAACCATAATAAACCCCTTAAGGCTCCATATTCCCCATTTTGAAGCATCACAAAAAGAGAAAGCTCCCCATAACCCTCAAAACGTGTCCCTCTGACATGGAGCTAGAGATGGACAAGTTCCTTATTAAAAGCAAGGGATTCATAAAAGGAGAAGGGAAGCCTAGGGAAACCCATTTGATGTAGGGAGAAGGAGAAGGATAAATGAACCCAATAATCCAAATCCAAACAAACATATCAGGGTAACCAAACATCTCAATGGAAAGTTATCAATGCGGTTTCCAATTTGTTCAACCATGGTTATATAGATTGCATTATCTATTGTAATGACAAATCATGCACAATGTCAAAAACCACTATCAACGTGCCATTTGGATTGATCTGAGAGAAATATTTACCTCCTTATTACCTAGCTTTCCTTACATGTGTAAACTTTTTCTCCATCGTGAATCCACTATGGATATCTTTTAGTCTAACCATAGTGACTTGGTGAATTTGAATACTGTAAATGGTTGAGACTTCAACTATGATTCATATAGCTGACAAGCTTAATCCATCATCGTTAATATTTTATCATGTTGGGACAAGATGCCAGCAAGAGTGTTGTATCTAAACCTTTCCTTTAATCATCAACCCAGGGGTTCGTACAAACTTCTGAGGGTCCTGCACAATATGTGTAACCTACAAAGAAACCTAATGATGCCTAGTAGTATGTAACTTCAAATCAATCGAAAGTACTGCTAGTAAAAAGCAAAGAAGAATTTAATCTATGATCTAAGTGTTGCAAGGGACATGGCTCCCCTCATTCTACAAGGCATCTATCCCTTTATCAGCGGTTTTAGAGACAAGTTTTAGAAAGCTCCTTGACTAGGTTTAGACAAACCTTTTGAAGGACACCCTAATTTACCCTACCATCCATGCACCGATTACAGGTTTTCCAATGACATCAGACTCTAAGCAAGTAATGAAACAAATAGAGAACTTTAATGCTTTACCTAGCTCATATGATAAGATCTCATGTGATATAAAAATAAGCATTCAACTTCAAATTGCAAAAACAATAAAAAGATATTTATGTCGAATTAAAAGTGCATAAATAATTTATCAAATCTTACTCTATTGAAACATTGGAAATCTTCTACAAATTGTAGTAAATCTACGCTATCTGCTATGTTCTATTAACATTCATACAAAAACAATAAATCTATTCTAACACACAAGTCCCTGTAGTCACCTATGGATGGTCCATGATCCAATTTGATACAGGAACAATAAGATTACTCAATAAGTTGGAGGAATAAAAGTCTTCATTTACCTTGAAAATAATTGTTCAACATCAAAAACTTAGTTTCTCTTTCAAATTGTAATCAAGCTGAGTTCATAACAAAATGGGCACTAGCCTTGCTAGTTGCTCCCTTCTGATTTAAATATAAAAATGTATCTTCTCCTCTAGTTGATAACATCTAGTCCATCTGAAATATCTTCATGCTATTAATGTCAAATATACTAGTGTGGATAGGTAAGATCACTCGAGATCAAAAAGAGTGATATGGTGTTGCCTTGGATATGTTCAATGGATGCCATGTGCTCTATGGATTCGGGCTCAGATTCTAATTGATGGATCTGTGAGTAACATCAAATCCATTGCTGATGTTTTCCTGGTAAGCATGGCTATATTCAAAAACTTACAGTGCTTTAACAAAACTGATAGTGCTTCACTTAACATCTGTCTGCGTCTTTAGATAGCTAGAAATTCAGTAGTAAAAAATGGCACTCCTTTTGGGTGTTGAGTCAAAGACAATGTCAGATGGAACCTGGTTCCTTCATACTCTGCTATATCACCAAGTTATTAGTATATTTTTGGCACATTAGTCATTAAAAAGGAAAGAATTAATCAACAAAGCAACTATTTCTAAATATGCATATAATCTAAACTAAGTGCCTTCCTTGTCTTACTCTATGTATTATTTCCATTGTTGGGGTTTAGAATGCTTCATTTTATCAAGAAAAAGATGGCTTTTGCAACCAAAAGTGGGAGCCATCAATAGCCATAGGGAAAATAGTACCAAAACCACCAAATGCATTTGAGTTTTAAGAATGTCTCCCCACTTTGTTCAAAATATCTATACAATTGACAAATTTAGTGATTAATGATTCATTTGTCTTCCAGTGAAGATTACTCAATGCAATGATGTTTATATGTTGAAATGGAACACTTGATTCAATTATTTTTAAAAATTATATTAAAAAATTATTGAGTTTGGGTTTTGCATATACCACCATTGAAGTGTAAGTTTATGCAAAGCATTGATGTTGGTGAATGATATTGACCTAATATTTTGTTTAGGTGTACGTAGAAAATATTTTCTACTATGATAATGTGTAACTTTTATCCATCAACCCATGGTAAAGCAGTACATGGGGGAATGAACACTAATCACAAACGATGATTAGGACATGCTATGGAGAAACAAGTAGTAGTAGGATGTGCAAAGAGTTGGGAAAGGACTAGCATAGTGTCTAGGTTTGGGTCAATGTGTGGAAAAGGGGCCATGAAAATGTATTTGAGGCATCAGATTTAGGATTACCTTGATCAATATTTTTGTCCACCCAATCTTCATGAAATTTGGTAAAACGATAGTGTTGTAGCCATTCTAGTAGTCTTTGACATAGGATGGTGCCATTGTGGCTAATGAATTTAAGAATAAATTGAGATGCCATGTCGTGGGTTGCAAATTCAAGCATTTGATATCTACTTCGATTCAAGTTAATAACTAATTTAGCAATGAACCAAATGAACTATTAAATCTAAGTGTGAATGTTCTCACTAAGCCTTCCTTCCGATGAATGACTCCTTTAATTAAATCATTAACTCGTTAATTTTGTTATCCTTTACTAATATTTCACCATCAATTTGAAGTGGCACTCCATCTTGCTTAGCTGCTTTATTTGTGATTTTGAAGGAACACTCCCATAATAATGTTATTAATATTGTTGTAGGTTGATTGGGGGAAGAAACCTATGGGTAAGGGAAATACCACATCATAGAGTAGTAGTACAATACCATGACTTGCATGGCCCCCCACCTTTCACATTAGTCTTGGACTTCCATAGGTAATATATTAGATCAAACATCTATATTTATTGTTGAAATGGAAGAAATATTTATTAATTTTTCTTGTTGATAGGTTGGGCCCCCATTTGTAGGGCATGTTGTCGATGATGATACACTTCATGACCCTAACCCTTATCTTTCAATAAAGCATGATTTGGAGAAGTGCACAAAGTTGTATTTAGTCTACTAAAAATTAATACTCTTGAAAGCCACCAAGAACAAGATGAATTACCTAGAAGAATAGATCAATATATAGTGAAGAAATAAACTTAATGAACATAATACTTTCATGATTAGTAAATTCAACATATCTTTTCTAGTTTCAAAAAATAATGAATGCACTTTTTATTTGTTGCAGTGAATTTTTTAATGTGTTCATACTATCAATCAAAAAGTTGGTCCTAGTACTAATCCTTAGCCACCACTAGATGTACAATCCACCGTTCCCCTTAGACCCACAAATCCCAAGACCATCTCATGACACCACACCCATAAACATCCCTAGTCCTCCATTGTAAGGCGTGACCACAACCAACCTCCAAAATCACAATCTTATTTTTCCCATCAAATTGAGGATGGTAAGAGGAGCTGTGATCCAATTGAGTGCCCAAACAAAAAAAATATTTCCTTTCAAAAATTACCAATGAAAATTGAATCTCTATCACTTATAATAATCTTGGGGATTCCATGTAGCTTTTGAATTATTTCCATGAATACTACAATCAATTAGCTTATAGTTAAAGGTATTCCCATACTATTCAAACCCTTTACAAGGTATTATCAATGCTATTCAAACCCTTCTGCAACATATTATCATATCCATGGAAGTTGCCAACAATTGAAAGCTCCTATTTAGTTTATGGTAATAATTTTCAGAAATGATGAGGACCATATTCTATATAATTATACTTGCTTTAATATTCCATTCAAAGTTGGTAGACCCCACCGATACTTAAGGTAATATTGATATTCTCTCTAAAATAAAATAGAAAAAAGTATGTACTCTATATATTAATCTAGCAACAGAGCCAAGTGAAGTCATCACATATTCCACTTTAATAGCATCATAAAGTAAAACAAATTGAATTCTATATGATATATGATACGAAGCATAACATTTATAATCAGGCATGGATAACAATATTTAGGATTTAGTAATTTTTTAAAGTTATATTTAATAGTCTGTTAGATATATACCAGTAACTTGTAACTTAGTAGAGTAGAGACATCTTGAAGTTTATTTGGTGAGTCTCTATCTTAAGAATCACTTACCTTTCAAGGGCGTGGGATAACTGGTATTCAAATTGTTTGGTTTTTCTGGTGATTTGTTTTTTAGATCCGGTTATAAAAACCGGCCGAGTCGTAGTTCCACCCCATTTACTGGGGAACTATGCCATGGAAGTGTGCCCATAAGGATTTTGGCCCATTTTAAGACGACTCAGATTGTCGAAATTCCAAAAAAATAACCAAAAAAGGTGAAACTGTACCTCGCTGAAAAAGTTTCCATCGCCCATCGCCGGAATACTGAGGCAATTTGAGTGTCAATTATCACAAAGCCCTTTCAAGCTTTATCACAACCAACCAATAAACAACAGTTCAATGAATTTGCTTTGAACTAGCAGAATCTTGGAATAAATAATCTTTCAGAAAATCTTGTTAACAATACATTTAATTCCTAAATATCTCTGCACTTGAAGCTCAGGACCAGTTGATAGCCGTTGCCTTCTTTCTCTAGTGCTCCGTCGGATTCAGCCAGTGCTATTCCGTTCTGTTCTATGCTCTTTTAGAGCTAATTAATCTTGCTAACAACAGAGGCGAAGAATCTGAAGAGAATGGTGGCGGCAAGAGGAGGAGCGACATCGTTGTGGTGGGATTTGGAGAGCTGTCCCTTGCCTTCTTACGTCGATCCTTACATCGTGGTTTCCATGGCCCCCGCTTTACTGCGCAAGTTTAACATCACCCCTTCTAGTTCTATGGTTAATGCTGGAGGACAAACCCTTCATCACCATCCCTTCTCTGCATATGAATTATTCTCAGAGACACAGACGGAGCTTCGTCAGACACTTATCAACTCTGGAATCGAACTACACCAACTTCCTCCTGGTAATCACAAGCTTTTCTTACGCTTGCTTTCGTTAAACCCTCATCAATTCATCGATTTTTTCTACTCAAGCTTTACTTCCTCTGTAAACCCTTTTCTGCTATTACTTTCCCTTGTTGGTGCCACTCTTTTGAGGAATTGGAATTTGTTCGGCAAATGAAATTCGCTCGCTTGAATTAGAGCATGTTTGAATTAAGGCTCAATTTCCTTCGTACTTCGAGAAAGCGACCGGAAAGATCCTGGATGAGAAGTTCCTGGGATTTACAAAGATCTTAAATCTTGTAGGGGAGTGTAAGGAAGTAAAGCGAGGATGCCATCTCGCTTTCCCTGTAAGGAAGGAAGGAAGGAAGTAAACAGACAAAATCCATGCCTTCACCAGGTGGGTGGAATTAAAATTACAAGAAATTTGATGCCTTTCCCAACATCATAAATCCAAAGGTAAATATATCTTATTAATTATGGATTTATGTTTCTTCCAATACAAATCGGAAATTTGTCACTAATATAAGATCGATGATTGTTATCCTTTATTTATGTATTTATGCTTGATATATTTATTTAGTATGGATATTTGATTAATATCAATGTTTCCTCCAAAATAAATTGGAAATCACTAAAACTGTTTTGAACCCAACAAAATATCAATTTGTTCATTCTTTTGACTAAATTTTGTACATAATTTGTTAATACTTTTGACTAAATTTTGTTTAAAAAGAACAATCAATTTTTTAGTTTGAAATACAACCAATACAATAGAGCTTAACAAGAGCATCATGTCACTTATAAGAATTGAACTTGGGTGGGGAGGGCAACAATCTTTCCTCCCAACCACCCAAGCTACAACCAATGGACAAAATGAACAATCAATTTGTTAATACTTTTAACTAAATTTTGTCAGAAAATCATATTTAATGATTATTAACAAAACTAATAACTGCTGATTATTACCATTTGATTATGATTCCCTAACAAACTGAATTGAAAACCTAGTCACATTTAACAAAGAGGCTTCAAAGCTGCTACTATTTCCACATTGCATGTGATTGAGGGATATATTTATGAATTGAAAACCTAGTCACATTTAACAAAGAGGCTTCAAAGCTGCTACTATTTCCACATTGCATGTGATTGAGGGATATATTTATGTTTTGGCATATATTCACAAATATTCCAACACATATTTATATTCTTAGCATGCTCTCATTAAGCTATAGTATTTAAATACTTTAACATTTGAGAAATATTTAACAATTGCATTAAGCTATTTAGTATTTAAATGTTTTAAAATTTGAGAAATATATAACAATTATATAAAGATACATTTATATAATAAAATCATAATAAATGTGCATCAAAATCTAATAATGTATCAACTTTCACATAATTATACTTTTCTCATATAGAAAGTGCCTCTTAGTTAATTCTTAAAGGGTTCCTTAATGGCCTGTCTACCTAAGAGATTTGAACACTGAACATGTTGCATCATACAGTGACCTTGTATCAGCATATCGTGTTGACCCTCAACCTATTAAAAAATTTGCCTCAGGGTTTGTGAATGAACTAGTGCCCATTCCAAATCTCTATCCCAATTCCAATACAATCAAAGTAACTTCCTTTAACATGGACAGTGAGCCTACTAATTAGTAAGCCAAAGTAGACTGGAAGTGGCAAGGAATTTACAGAAAACAACACATGGGAGGAAATTATCTCTTATGAACATTTTCCTTATATGAACTATGACAACTAATAGCTGCCTATGACTTTAGGTTCACTGGCATCCACGAGTTTTAATCGTAAAGAACCAAATACTCCTATGTTTCAAGAGTATAATAGAATCAAGTCAGATTCGTCAAGTCCTCCTGGAAGATCTCAAGTTAGTGAATGGGATAGCCAATCTTCCAATGCAATTGGTGAGGCACCATTCTTCCATGGGGAATTTGAAGGATCTTATTTTATCAAGCAACATGTCTCCACTCTTCAGTGGGAGAACAATGATCCCATTGAGGACCTAGTCAATGCCGAGCGCCTGATGGAAGAAGCCATGCAAAACATGAGTCTAATGAAAGAAAATACAAACTTTTGTGAAGATTCTTGAGGGAACGTGACTTCCAGATTCAATTCCCTCACCGTCTGAGTCTCCCAGTCCAGAACCAAAAACAAGTGGTTGGAAACTTGTAGTAGCGCGGGGAAGAAAGTAATGCTTTTTGTGCACAAGACATGAGACATGACATAAGATTTGATTGCAAACAGAATGAGAAAAAATACAAGCAGTGCAGGGAATGAAGAGAAGATTATTAGCATCATTTCTTCAGTAGGATCAATCATTAAGTTGCTGGAAGAGGTTGGCTTTTCACTCTATCAAGTTCACAATAAAATTTGCTCACTAATATGAATAAAATATTACGAATACCAATGCAGGGTTTAAGCAAGTAAGTTTGAATTGGTTGATTGTGCAGGGCTGAAGGGCATTTGTGAACTCAAAATGTCAAGAAAGAATTAAGGCTCTGAATGGAATTCGCACTTAATTATTGGTAAAGTGTATCCATGGTTAGTGTATTCAGGATTAAAACTGTGTACTTCAAAAATACAAATAAAAATTGAGTAATCAATTTGTATAATTGCTCTACATATAGTGGTGATACTCAATATAAGACCCCCGTACATGATATAGCCATCTAGCTTATGTGAGATATCTGTAAATGAAAGACTAAAAAGAAAGTTCAGGATTTAGATTGTCCTTTTCAATTTAAGGTACTTCGTTTCCTTTCAAAACAAAAACCATCCAAATTTTGTCCAGTGAATATACTCCATGGAATATAAGCATAACATTCTTGGGCAAGTTGCTTGACTTTGTTATTGACATTTTCCAATTTGGTCTATAATTCATGAAAATAGTGGCACGCACTTTAAAGCGACAATTTAGACAATGATAGTTTAAACTAGCAAAGCACTAACAAGGAGGGGCTTTAAAAGAAATGATGCTGCTCATGGATTTTCTTGTATAGATGTAAATAAGCTCTATGATTTATCTAGGGGAGATGTTGTAATGTGAGGTAAAAAAAATAAAACTGTTATAGATCCATCTTAAACCTCAATCTATCAAGCATTGAGAGTAATCAATTTATTTGGTTGAGTTGGTTATGAATATATGATACTTAAATTAGTTTTGATGTCTAGTCAAAAGTTTTAGTTCATCAAATCTTGGTTATATATATATATATATCCAAGGAATAACTTTCCCTGTGACCTCTCCTAATTTTGGGGGAAGAGATCTCAAGTGTGACTCATGGCCGTAGTTTTAGCCTTTTTTTCACTAGAAAAAAACTATGTTTCTTGATATTCAAAATTTTGAATCAAAGATAACAATTATAATACTATAAACTCTTATAAAGAGGACACAAGGCTTACATACAGACTTTACTCTCACAAGGATATAATAGCCTCATTTAGATTGATTGAGACAACGTGTTCTAATACAAGGCAAAAAATTAATATACCCAGAAAGTACATGATCACCTTCTATTGCTTCCTACAAGGAGTTGCTTTAAAAAAAAATGCATAATCCCATATAAGACTTTGTAAACTCCAAGCTAAAATCCAAAAAGGAAACAACTAGAAATCTAGAAATCCTAGAAGGAACCCTGTGCTATAACCAAATAGTCCTGGATTTCTTCAAAGAGGAGCCCCTCCTTCAAACCAATAGCTTTCTTGATAATGTGTCTTCTATATTGTTGAATTAGCGAAAGATGTGATTGAAAGTTAAATTTAGGAACTTTTCATGAAGGTCCCTAATTCTTTGTTTCCATTGGTCTAAAAGATGCACCTGCAGGTTAGCTTTACTAGCAACCTACTCAACTACCACTCTAGAATCTCCTACCACCAAAAGAGATAAAAATCCTTTGAATAGTCCAAAGTGAAGAATCCCCCAAAGGGCTAACAATTATGCCCTTGTGTTGGTGCCTTCCCCACAACCCATCCAAACCAGAAAACAATGATTAAACTTAAGTCGGATCACCATACCAACACCACATTGCCCCAACTGAGAGGCTCCATCAAAGCTTCCAATAGGAACATTCCCAGAAACTAAGGGCACATAAATGAGCCTAGCAATTGTATCCACTCATCCCTTGTATTATTCCTTATGCATTACCACAATCATTGTACAAAGCCCATGAACATTTTTTTGGCCATTCTCAAAAAGAGAAAGTTCTTATGTCTCCATAACTCCCAAGCAACAAACAGGGGCAGTTCCTTAAAGGATCCAACATTTTTACACCGATGTTCTAAGCTTTTATCAAAAGAATCTTGTGTCCAGCAAACAACTATATTAAGGCTCAGAAACACTTCAAACCAAACTAGTTGAGAGAAACGACAATGGAAAAACAAGTGATCGACTATCTCAGCCTACATATTACATAGAATGCAACAGTTAGTGCCAAAACCACCACGCTTTTGAAAATTATCCCAAGTCATCACCATATTTTCCAAAACTAACCAACATAAACATTTTAATTTCATTGGAGCATTCCATTTCCAAAGAGATTTATGCCACCACATTTCCAAATAAGCCATTTGACAAGAATAAATAACATCATAGGCCAGTTTAACACTAACTTGCCCCGTGGAGACATTCCAGGTCCATACAATTTGGTCATCTGTGTCTACAAATATAATGCCAGAGTGGTTTAAACCATGAACAAAGGTATTGCATTCTTCATCCAATTCTCTAACCAACCCCAAAACCTTAGCAAGCAGCCAATATTGATTTCCAACAATCCCGGAATTATGCCTATGAGCCTATGGCAAGTACTTGATACCCAGATTGTTCAAAAAATTTACATGAGCGAGAGACAATTTATAGAAACCTTCCCCTCCAATAAAAGATTCCACCCCCATAATGACTTGTTTCCCATTTCCAATATTCCACACAATCCAAGTACCTAAACAAGGGTAAGAAGCAACTAAACCACTCCAAATATTAGACATTAATGAACTTTTTATTTTCTTTCTTGTTCCATTCAATAACATGCTTATTCTTCAAGTATTTGACTTGTATAATATCACTCCACAAACCAAAACCAAAGTGACCTCTCCAAAGACTCTTTATTGCTAGAGCTTGTCCAAACCAAAAAATGTTCTTTAGTCACCAACCACCAAACATTTTTGGGATAGAAATCATATCCCATCTTGCTAGTTGAACGCCTTCTTTAGTTTTACTGCAAGTCCAGAGGAAACTATTTACCTTCTACCTTATACTGTTGAATATAGATCTAGGAATTTTGGCCAAGGGAAGCTAATACATGGGAATATTCTCTAGAACATATTTAATCAAAGATCATTCTTCCCCCTAGGGCCATCTATCTATGGCACCAAGTATCCACTTTTTTCAACCTCTTTTAGCAACCGCAACCAATCTTCCTTCAAATAGTTCTTTGGCTTCAAGAAATATCCAAGATATTTTTAAATCCCGAATTAATAGATTCCATAGGAAAAGGAAAAAAACCTTGAACATGATATTTCAATCAATCCTATTCATTAGAAAACTAGACTTTTGTAAATTAACCTCCATAACAAAAGCTTCACAAAATAAATGTACAATCTCATGAAAAGTTTTCCATTCCTCCACAGATCCATTAGCAAATAAAAGCACATCATCTAGAAACACTAAGTTAGTAATATGATGCATAGATGTGATCTTTATCCCTTTTAATATTCCTTCTCTTCCAACCTTATCAATTAATCTACTCAACCCTTCCATTATTAACAGAAACAAAATTGGAGATAAAGGATAGATTTGTCTAAGGCCTCTACTGTAGATGAAAAACCTGGAGGGGGAACCATTAATAAGCATTGCAAAATTTGCAGAGGAAACATTGTTGAAAAATCAAATAACAATCATACACATAAGCAATCACATTTGACACGTGAATTCACCCTAGGGAATCCCTCTATGCCTTGAGGGAGAAAACCCCAGCAAAACCTTCCTTAGTATGTTTATAGATAGTAGAGAATATATTTTTCATCAAGCACGCTTGGTGCAATTACAGAGTAAGAGAAAGATAAACAAGAGAGACTCTGAATAATATCCTGCACAAATAGAAGTGCCTTGCCTTCAAGGTATAAGAGAATTCGCTTCACATTGAATTCATCAATCCTGTATTACATATTTATATATTCTTCACATGCGTCGAGTTCTATTTGTATCTTCTGACTTCATGATGAACTCACCCTCCATATGGATGTATCAATCTTGCATGAAGAAGAGCACCCTACTTCTCATGCAGTGCATTAACTTACTGCACTGAGTCTTAGGATGAACTCGCCCCTTAACTAAAAGATTTACCACTTAGTTAGGTGGCTAATTTAAGTGTCGTCATGCAAGTGTCGTCTTTTAGTTTGATATAAGTGTCATCTTTTAGTTTCACATAAGTGTCGTCATGCAATAACAATTATTTAACTAGATCTTCTTTGTTATCACTTAGTTAACTTTCTTTAACTGATTCTTTCTTGTTAACATCACTGTAGTGATCAATTTGAGTTCTCCTTTGATTTATTGAAGTCTTCATTGAAGTTTAACAATTCAAATTATCTCTTAATTAATTATTTTATGTGCAGTTCGAATTATCTCATATCTTATCACATCTTATATTTATCTATTGTCTTATATGCATGGTCCACATGTGCCAGCTTAATTATCATATCAAATATACTAAGGAGATTTTCCCAATGATGTGATCATATTGTTCTACTATTGTTCCAAGTGGTTATATGCTAAAGTAATTCACTCTGTAGGTGGCCAATCTGATCTAAAGGAGACTTAATAGCTCAACCATGGTTAGTAGTACATCACACACCATACATGCTTCGACATGCAGAGCATCACCTCAACACATGAGGATTTGTCTTGACACACAAGACCTTAGCCTTGACTAACAAGACTATACAACATCATCACTTTGAAAAACAAAGCACTTGCCTCAACACATGAAGCTTACCCATTCTTGAGTCCAACTCAAGATTCTTCTCCAAGTTTCTTGAGTCCAACTCAGGCTCCTATAAGGCACTAAATCGACACATGAGGCTCAATCTTGACACAAAATATTGACCTAGAGAATGATTCATGATTCTATAACTTTAACACTCCCTCTCAGCGGGGGATGCATTCTCTACCATGTCAGGCTTGTCTTGGAAGTAACTATACTTTGTCACATATAAAGGCTTAGTCAACATATCTGCAATCTAGTTGCCAGTAGCAATGTACTGAAGTCTTACAACACCTCTATGGACCATGTCTCTGATGTAGTGATACTTCATCTCAATGTGTTTCGATTTGTCATGAAACACAGGGTTTTCTGATATCTTGATGTAGCTCTGATTTTTAGAATGAATGATGGTAGTCTCAAGCTTCTCACCAAACAACCCAACAAGTAGCTTCCTAAGACACATACCTTCTCAGCAGGCGATACTAGCTACAATATACTTTGCTTATGTAGTACTCTAGGCTATGGATCCCTGCTTCTTGTTGGACCAAGAGATCATAGCTGATCCCAAGCTAAAACAAAATCCAGATGTACTCTTTTGGTCCACAATACTACCACCCTAGTTGAAGTTGGAACATCCAAGTAACATCACTCCACCACTGGAAGCATATCTAATTCCATAATCAATAGTACATCGAAGGTATCTAAGCACATGCTTGGAAGCAACCCAATGTATATGTCTTGGCTCAAACATGAACTGACTCATGATACTCATTGTATAACATATGCCTACTCTACTATATATCAAATACATCAAGGAACCAATGAGTTGTCTATACATGGTAGGATCCACTAGATCCGATCCAGAATATGACTCATGTAGCTTCTTTAGAGTAGACACCATTGGAATAGACATGGACTTACAATCCATCATACCAAATCTTCGCAATACATCAACTGTGTACTTTCCTTGAGAAAGAAAGATCTCATCTTTCCTTTTCAAAACTTCTAGACAAAGAAAATAGTGCATAAGACCTAAGTCTTTCATTTCGAACTTAGAAGTGAGCTTCCTCTTGCACTAAGCTATCTGTTTCTCCTCTCCGGTAAGGAACAAGTCATCAAAATAAAGAACCAAGATGAATGGTTGGTTATTCACAACCTTGAGGTACATGTTGGGGTCAGCTTCACTTTTGGAGAAGCCTAAGCTCATAAGATAGCTGTCAATCCTTGAATACCAATCCCTCGGGGCATGCTTAAGCCCATTGTCAAAAACCCAAAATTTCTGAAAAATTTAAAATTTTTAAAGTAGCATGTAATATTATTAAATGCATTCATTTAACTGTTTGATTAGCTTAAGTGCTCATAATTGTGTCTAAAAGATCTTTTATGGTACTAAATTTTTGATCTGAAATTCTTTACCATTGCTGATTGTTTTTCTGTTTTACAACCGCAAGGGGAAATTGCCATAGCAGACTGGGCTTACTTAGCTTCCGAGCTAATGCAACAGGTTTCTTTCTCTTACAGATATACAGGTAAAGTACGGGTTGCTACAATTAAATCTTTAAAGTATTTTAAATCCAATTACTGTACCAAAACATCCAGTAGAAGTATAAGCATGCTAACTAGGTTTATCAAGCTTTTAAAGGTAGAGTTCTTCCTGCATCATGCCAAGTTCAAATTTAGAATATGTTTTGATTTATACTTTAATTGCAAGGGATTTGGGAGTTAAAGATATCACTATGTTTGTACTTTTCTTATCTTCAGCAATTGCAAAGATTACCTGTCAATACATGTCTTCTATTATTAATTTAAGGGTTTGCATTGATAGGAATCTACTTTAGTTTCCATAAATAACACTTGAATAAAATCCATCAGTACTTGTAGAAATAGTCCTCAAGTATCATAACTGATTAAACTCATTGGTATTAAGGTCTAGGGTAACCTTAGTCCAAATTTTATGAGTTGTAGAGCTTGGAATCCACCAGTGAAAGTCACATAACGAAGGAATGGCGTGTCTTATATCATCTGTGCAAGCTATAGCAATTGGTATTATTGTAGTAAAATTGTAAACCACTATACCCAACATCGCTACCCTTATCTTAGAGACTTAAAAGAGATGCCATATCTGTTGTCTCTTCCCGCGTGACTAGGGTATGTGGAAATATAGTGATGAGTTGTTCTGAACCATTTATAACTTACATTACACCCTTATCCCTATAACTTTCATAATGCAAAACACTTCCTCTATGTCTAGAATACTTCAAGACTGAGTTTTTGAACAATGTTTATATTGCATGATTTAGTAAGTCAAGGTTTAATCTTTACAATGAAATATTTGAAGGTATTATCCTAATATTTTGATTGTTAAAAGGATGAAATGTGAACTATGGTGTTGCACCCATTATGAGTAACCAAGCAATAGTTCCGTTTACCCATACTAAGACTTTTATTTAGCAACAATAATGAGAACCTCAACGTAATCTTGAACATTATTGACAAGGTATATTTTTATTGATTGTAGGGCGATGTATCATGGTTCACATATGTGAGTTCTAAAGCATTGTTTTCAATATGGAATAGGGCAAGTTTAAACTATAGTGCCACGACCATAAAAGAATATCCATGCTATGATTAAGGTTTATCCTCGCTATGATTATGGTTTGTACACTCTATGATTCTGGTTTATCCACGCTATGATTTTAATTGAAAACAAAATAATTGGAAACTCATTGTAAGACTATGGAACGTCGACCCACTGCATGAAAAATATTTTAAGTGATACGTGGTCATTCCAGAGCCACGCATTTTGGGATATAAAGCTGTTGACTAACCCTACCTGGAATTTCTCCCTCGCCTTCGGGCTCAGTCGCTCTGTGAAACCCTCTTGTCCGAACCTTCCTGTTACAGTGTTTGATGGCAGCTACTATGCTGCTTCCGTCCTCTGTGCTTGTCTGCTGCATTGTGTAGGAGTTATTACAAGTTGTTAACAACGGCCATCAGGTTGCTAAAACCTAGGGTTTCTCCTTGGCTAAAGAACCTGACCCTATCATGGCGTGTCTACATCTCTCGAAATGGGTTCTGTTGAAACTTCCATTGTGGAAGTTACCTTTGTTTCTGCCAACTCGTGGTATTTGATGACGAAGAAGGGGTTTACACTTACCTTGCTCGCGGTTACCAGGCTAATTACAGTGTTAAAAGCTTTCTTCCAAACGCGGGTAGGTTACAGAACTACTCTATCGTTTTTCCAATTAAACGATATGGTTTTTATTTGAATACGTTTGTAAATGATACAAATTTGTCATTGCAGGTCCTGGCTTCTCTTTACAGGCATGGATGGCACTAGATTCAAAGATTGGCTTTACCGGGTAAGCCTGGTTTTCACCGTGGCATCTCCTCCTTGCTGGTTGTTTTTAGGATGGTTAGGGTTTTGCCTTTGACTACTGCGGCTCTGAGATGATTCCAGTTCTAAACAGTCTTCTAGCTGTATGTTAAGAGGACTCTTAACAGGTTTACATCCTGCGCTGTGAAAGATGTTTCGGCCTTGGTTAATGTTATCATTATTTGCCTTCTTTTGATATTTAGGGTTTTCTTACTGAAGTATTATTGTATAAAAAGAGAAGAGAACAACGGCTGTGAGCCTGTTCTGTAGATGAGGTTACGGCCTTTTAAACCTGTGTTCTTTACTGTACTCTAAACAAGTGTTCAGGGTTTTCACCCAGAGTTATGTAAAATAACTTATGATATCGTGTTCTTGTACCTTTGGGTTGTTTTAATGTGTGCATAGATAGTTTCTACGTTTTTACAATCTCTTATGTTGTGAAAATGAACTGCGGCCATGGGTGAAATCGTTGTCTTAATTTTTAATATTTTTACTTGTAAGGTCAGAACTGATAGGATTCAATCCGAAACTTACAGTGATGATTTTGTTTAGATGTTGATTCTGTCGTTATGATTATGCCTTTGTTGGTAGTTGAGAGACGAGTGAAAAATATTACTATTGTGTTTAAGATTAAAATTGAGCTAACTATTAATCTGTTGTTCCTTTGTTTCTAAAACGATAACTAGGTTATTTAAACTGTTAAAATCTTTAGGTTATGGAGATGTGAACCTGTAAGCTGAGAATTTATCTCGTTTGTTTAAACTGGGCTGGCAGGGTTTGACCCGAACTAGTTTACCGTTGTGATCTAAAATTGATTGCTTGTTCTATCATTTCGATTATGATTCTGTGGTAAATGAAAGTTTAAGGAAGGATATTGCTGTAATGTTTAAGCTCGATATCGAGCTAGATATTGTTCTGTTACTCTTCTGTTTTTAATAAAATGACTAGTTTATTTAACTGTGAATAAATTCTTTGTGATGAATTTCTGTTAGGGTTTCTGCACAATGTTTTGTTTGATAGGTAATGACTAAATAACTTGTTAACTAGGGCTTGTACCCTCATCAGGGTATCCTATCTGTGAGTATAATGCTCCTGTAATGGTAGTTGACCAGGATATAAATTCTGTAGTTTCTATTGTTTAAATACTATTGTTTCCTATGACTGTTTTTTAAATTTTGTTCACACAGAGTATAAATAGTTCATACGTAACCCTTACCTAGCTATTCAATCATTATAATTATGCTAGGTTTATAATTACATTAATAAACTATTACTTAAAGTATTACTATTGTATGGAAAGCATTAAAGATAACTTATCAGTAATGTAATAATGATATTAAGGGATGCGGAAAACACAGTAACTCTCAATAATTCTACTACTGATATTCAGGGATGCTAACTTTTACTAAACTAATTACTATTCAGACATAAAGAAGATAAACATAACATACATTCATTCATCTTTAATAGACATAAGGAATAAATGGCAGAACCTGTCTTGATCTGTGGACAACAACAACAATGGGAGGCTGTTCCTCCCTACCAACTCCTGGAGAGTGTCCAGACAGCACTTCTCAGGACCCCCGAGCTTGCTCTGGTCTCCCTGGCTGGAACTAGGTGCAACAAAGTAATTCTCTCAGCCCAAACAGCTACAATGGAACCAAGTTACTGCAGCATTCCTCTCAAACAACTTCCTTACTGTATTTCCCTCTTCCTCAATGGGATTCCTGAATAACATTCACCTAAATGCATTCTCCCTCTAGAACAAATTTGAACCCCCAGCTCTGTTCATTGAGTACTATTTAAAAGATTTCCTAGGTCTTTGTTGGGTTAACTGTCATTAATGAGCCACCTGCTCTGATTCCACTTCCTTGGGGAATCATGACCCCAAATATAGGGAAGTTGCCACCTGCAACTTAGGAAGTGTTTGAGAATGCTGCCACTTGTCTTTTGCCTTTCCACCTAGTTCCATCCACCAGTTTGACCAGTAACCTATTTTTAACATCTCTCCCATGCTGTTGTCTCCATAATTTATTTATTAATAATAAAATATTCTGAATTACATTCCATTTCTAGTGACTCTGCTGAGTCATCAATTCCTACTTAGCATTAAATTTAACATAATGTCTCAAGAATATAATAAAACAATTACATAATTTTTTACAAAATTGGGGTATGTGAGACCCATACAAGGCTTTCTTAAGTTTGCATACAGGGGACTCCTTCCCATGAATTACAAACCCCTCAGATTGTTGTATGTAAAACTCTTCCTCAACCTTACCATTGATGAATGCAGTCTTCAGATCCATATAGTGAATTTTCCAACCCAAAAATGAAGCAAGGAAAATTATGGTTCAGATGGTAGTGTACCTAGCCACAAGAGCGAATGTCTCATCATAGTCTATCCCTTCTTTCTGTGAGAAGCCACAGGCCACAAATATTGCTTTATACTTTTCAATACTTCCATCAACTGCATGCTTGTTTTTATAAAGCCACTTGGAAGTTACTATTGAATTCCCTTCAGGTTTAGGAACCACTTCCCACAAATCATTCTTCATGATAGATTTTTATTCTTCTACCATGGCATCTTTCCATACTTATTTCTTTTAGGCTTCCTCATAGGTAGAGGATTCTAAATCACCGATGTGACTCATCTATGCTACATATCCTGAAAATATTTCATGTCTCTTTCACTCTATCGATGAGCCTGGAGGTGCTCCATGATTTTCTACCTCTTGCAGAATGTCTCGACACCATGCAAATATCCTCTTAGTAGGAGCTTCATCAAGATATATTTCTATCATATCTTTTGGTTCTTCAGGATCAAGCGGAGCTACGGACTCATATGGATTCTCCCTCTCACCGTCTAAAAGGGGAGAATCATAAGACAGATCCTCCATCATAGTAGTATCATGCTCCTCCATATCTGAATCACGTTGAAGTTATTTGGAGCGCTTGAAGGAATCCTCTTCATGAAATGTTACATCCCTGCTGACTTCAATGTTTCTTTGTCCTGGAGCATAGATTCTGTAGGCTTTGGAGGATTCACTATATCCAACAAATGTTCCTTTCTTTTTGGATGGATCCATCTTTGTCCTTTTCTCTTTTGGTATGTGAATGTAAACAAGACAACAAAAAATATTCAAGTGTCCAATATCTATTTTTTCACCAGTGAAAACCTCTTCGGGAGTCTTTTCTCCCAAGATAGCATGAGGGATTATGTTATGGATATAAAAAATAGTGCTAGAGGCTTCTGCTCATAAGGATGTGGGAAAATATTGATCACACATCATGGCTTTCGCATCCTCACATATTGTTATGTTCTTTCTTTGAGCAACCCCGTTTTGATGGGGGTTGTAGGGTACAGTCAATTGTCTTTTTATTCATGCATCTCGAAAGAAGTCATTGAAGTCATGGGACTCAAACTCTCCTCCATTATCAAATCTCAAAGAACGAATGTGCTTCCCAGTCTGATTCTCAACCAATGCTTTAAACTCTTGAAAATTGTTGAAAGTTTCACTCTTTTCTTTCAGAAAATAAACCCATGACTTGCGAGAGAAGTCATCTATGAAAAGCACATAATACAAATAACCACTCAAGAAGGGTGCAGACATAGGACCACATATATCGAAATGAATCAAGTCAAGGATACCCTTGGATCTTTTGGTACTACTTGGAAAAAATCTTCTTAATGTTTTTTCCAAGAGCACAACCTATACAAACACTATCAAAATCATATTTAAGCATGGGCATACCTTTCACCACATTTTGCAATCCGGGTAGCGCTTTGAAATGGATATAACCAAGCCTTCTATGCCACATCTCAGGATGACTGACTATGTCATGGATCGTGTCTTGAATGAGTTTTCCAGGAATTTTGTAGAGACCTCCCTCTCTAAGTCCAATAACTAATGCGAAGTTCAAGTCTTCATGCTTAGGCCATAGGAGTGCTTTGTTGTCCATAAATATAACTCTAAATACTTTATCTTCTAGTACCGAAACATATAGGAGGTTCTTCTTCAATTAAGGGACAAACATAATTTCATCCACATGTAGTACATCTCTTGAATCCAACTAAAAAGAAGTGGATCCAATGCCTTGGATCGAATAGGTGGTATTATCTCCAAGCTCCACCTTACAGGAAAAATTCTTTTCCTTCATATCTGTGATAACACTCCTATATACAGTAATGTGCTTAGATGTGTGACTGTCTACCAGCCGTGTCTCAGCACTAGTGGTAGTGGATCCAGAAAGGGATGAGACAAGATAGTACTCCTTCTTTGTCTATTGGTCATTGGAGGAATTATTTCTTGTAGGTTCATCTTCTGTAGCAATAGAAGCATGAAACCTACCCTTGAAATTTCCTCTTTGCTTTGCACAACATTCTCTTGCATAATGGCCCTTCTTATTGCAATTGAAACATTTAACTTTAGACTTATCAAAGTTATTGAAATCATTCTCCTTTTGATGAGATAATTTCTTGTGCAATTTCTTACCTCTTTTCATCTGTGCCACAAGAGAGAGGTTATCTTCTTTGGAGGCAATATACTTGATCTAGATTCACCCTAATTCTTGTAGAAAATCATGTCACAGTCTCTCAAAGTTAGGTTTCACTTCTCGACCATCTAATACAGCCAAGAATGTCTCCCATGAACATGGAAGACCATCGACAGTGGTTTGAATGAGACCATCATCATCGACTGTCACAGCAATGCTCATGAGTTAATCTCTTACTTGAGAGATATTTGTGAAGAAGGAAGCCACAACTTCGTCCTTTTCCATCTTCAGATTTTGAAACTTGTTCTTTAATGTTATATTTTGACTGGGCGCCTTCTTCTCATAAATATTTGTCAAAGTGTTGAAGCATTCCTTTGCGTTCTTCAATGGAGTAATCATGGGCATCAAGTTTTCTTTCATGGAATCATAAATAATCCTCTTTCCCTTGGTTTGATTCTTCTTGAATTTGGTGCGACCTGCATTAGTAGTAGGCTCTTCAATAACACTGGATACATAGCCATCCAAATCATGCTCTTCTGGGATATTCAGGATCCTGGCCTTCCAAGTATTTAAGTTTGAAGTTCCTTCAAGACGGTCTTCTAGTCTTAGTGAGATTGAAGCCATAATTCTTCAAGTATTGTGCACACTTAGGATCTACGTAGGCTCAAGCTTGATTTTTGAACTTAGCTCTTTCACACCCTGAGATCTAATACCATGTTAATTTTTTATCTTTAATTTGGAAGTGCAATACTACTTGAAATCAAATAAAAATCATACGCATAAGCAATCACATTCGACACATGAATTTACCACGAGGAAACCCTCTATGACTTGAGGGAGAATTTACCCTGGGGAAACCCTCTATGACTTGAGGGAGATAACCCCAGTAAAAAATTCCTTGGTATATTTATAGATAGCAGAGAATGTCTTTTACATCAAGCACCCCAATGCAATTACATAGCAAGAGAAAGATAAAGAAGAGAGACTTGGAATAATATCCTGCACAAATAGAAGCGCCTTGCCTTCAAGGTATAAGAGAATTCGCTTCACATTGAATTCATCAATCTTGTATAACATATTTATATATTCTTCACATGCATCGGCTTCTATTTTTATCTTCTGACTTCATGATGAACTTTCCCTCCATCTGGATGTATCAATATTGCATGAAGAAGAGCACCCCAATTCTCATGCAGTGCATTAAATCACTGAACTGAGTCTTAGAATGAACCCACCCCTTAACTGAAAGATTTTCCACTTAGTTATGTGGATAACTTAAGTGTCTTCATGAAAGTGTCGCAACTCAAGTGTCGTCTTTTAGTTTAACATAAGTGTCATATTTTAGTTTCACATAAGTGTCGTCATGCAATAACACTTACTTAGCTATATCTTCTTTGTTATCACTTAGTTAACTTTCTTTAACTGATTCTTTCTTGTTAACATCATCGTAGTGATCAATTCGAGTTATCCTTTGTTTTATGGAAGTCTTCACTGAAGTTTAACAATTCAAATTCTCTCTTAATTAATTCTTTTATGTGCAATTCGAATTCTCTCATTGTTGATGCCTCGGTTGTGTATGTGTTGGAATAGTGTCCAAGGCAAACAACAGGGGATGAAAACCCATCCAAAGGCCTCAGATAATCCTACGCAATTATTACACTATCCTCGAGCTGTTTGGCGTGGTTAACACCCATGGATACAAAGGCCTCTGCTAGCACTTGTAAGTGTTTGATCCTAGAAAGGATCTCTCTTCCTATGAAGAAAGACAAGAGTTTTCCTAATCCTAAGAGTTAGTTTAGCCTTGAAAATAAATCTAATCTAAGTCAAGCCTATTCTAAAAGGAGTGATTTGTTTGTGCACAAGACAACTTCATCTGAAAATTACTAAATCCTTTCACCAACTTAACAGACATGCAAAACTGGATCTTGACTCAGTAGCTCAAGATATGATCAGTTAAAGACATTCAACCAAAAATAGATTAAGATTTAAGTGCCTACAAGCTTATCCTATATCTAGAATGTTAATTGACAAATTAACATTAACTCAATGTTTTCTGTGAATCATTTGCAGAAATAGATAAAATGTTTTAGCTAAATACATTCATTTAAAACATCAATTACAGAGATCATAAGTGGAGAGAAATCTAAACTATAGATCAATGCAGATTACTGATTGCAAATGATAAACAGTATTAGTGAATCTGTTGAAGCAAAATCACAATCCATCAAAGACATTTGACAAATTATACTAGAAGAGATAGCTGAAGAAAACTGACTGTGTATTAGGGCCTGCAAAACATTACATAGTCTGCAACAATAGAGCATCTCCAGTCTCTTTTGGAAATTATGTCCCCTAACCATCCATCCCTTGCTATGAGATCTAAAAACCCCTTAAATAATAATTACAAGTAATAATTCAGGATCAAATCCCCCACAGAGCAGGGATAATCAAAACTAAGTTATCCTAAAAATGGCCAAGAAACGGCTGTCCCTTGGCCTAAAACATCTAACAATCCTTATACATAGGAACAATAAACCAATTCGGACCCCAAACTGGGCATCATACAGTTTCGAAAGATTGCACCATATGCTTTCAAGAGTATCCTGTCATAAGCTGAGAATCTAGATAAATCATGAGCTATTGATGGTAGCTGGAAAAGGAACTGTGAAATCTTCCCTAGATTTACGAGAACCAAAGATATCTTCAAAGATCGAAAAATCAGCTAACAGATCATACTTGAGAGGAATTGCGGGGAACACAGGTGGCAAATTGATGATTAAGTCCCGAACAATTGTATTATCTTGATCAACATATTCTTTATTACCCTTCTTCTGCTTGTTGAAAAGGATTCGTTCATATGTGAATTGAACCTCACCATCTTCCTCTTCACTATCTGCGCTGTCATCAGAAACATTAGCATCAAATGGTGCAGGAACAAGTTCAAAGTATTCCACTGGCTGAGGCTCTTTCTTAATAGAAAGCTTAACATAAATGCCAGAAACTCTCTGCATTTTACTTACAGCATGCAATTGTTAGCAGAGATATTAAAATATCAACCCAAAATTTGCATATATCATCGTAAACTAACAGGTTATTCATAACAACCCTTATAGGAAATAAAACCACAAGATTTGACATCGATTGAGTATAATTATTTTCAAGGGAGATTGGAAACCTGTGTAGAGGTTTTGATCTCGACGCGTTTCGGACTCTATGGCTGAGTCCATCTTCAGGAGAAAAGGTATCTCAATTGAAAATCTACACTAATCTACATTTTTATAATGTAAGTTTGTTTTTTAATTAATGAGAGAGCGCCGACCTATTTAATTGATTAAAACAAATTAATATTAAATGTTCTTATATTAATCCATACCAATTTTATTAATGTAGCTTTATTAATGTTAGTTATTAATAACTATTAACAAATTAATGTTTGACAAATGTTTATTATTCTACTATTCTTATTAAATTCTTTAAAACTTTTTTTTGTTTGTTATTAGTTTCATAGAATATTATGTTCACTAGTTTAGAACTCAGTCTTTCTCAAATATTAAATTTAACTTTAAATTTATTATATTAACTTAATTAGAACTATTTAATTAATTCTTAAAAAAAAAAAAAAAAATTTAAGTTTATGAAGTATTTATTGTTGTTATATTATAATTTAATTTAGATTTTTAATTTTTTAATTTTGTAAATTTAGATTTATAATTTTTATAATTTTTAAACCTAATTTCTAAATCCTTAATTTTTAAAATTAAAGTTTAATAATATATTCCCTAAAGAAATTTAAGTTTATGAAGTTCTTACAATTGTTATATTATAAATGTAATATATAATTTTAGTCTTTATAAATTTTTGAAGCTCAATTTTGAATTCCATAATTTTTATTTATAGTTTCATAATAAATCTTCAAGATTTTTTATTTATGTTCCTATTTTGCAGGGAGTGAATGATTGGTTTCCAAGAATCACCCAGGTTGAGACCGTCATCTCTATTGAAATTTCTTGGGTGTTTCTCAATTTCAATTGCTTCACGGATGCGTCTTCTGTTATAGTTATCTTCGAGTGCTATGACTTTTGCTTCTTGAATGCAAACATGGTGGTTAGTCATTGACGAATGCTCAGCCACGGCTGATTTTTTAATTCTGTTATGAATAACATCTGCATAATGCTCTTTCAGTCTAGTCTGAATTGAGCTTCCTGTCTCACCTATGTATACGTCTTCGCAAGAGCATGGAAATGAATAAACACCTTTCCTTAGTTTAGGGTCGATCGGGTCTTTGGCTTTATCTAACAAATTCCTTAGTGAGTTAGGAGGGAAAAATATCATTTTAATCTTCTTTTTCTTCAACACTTTGGCAATCTTATCTGTTGTTCCTTGGATATATGGGAGAAAGGTTCTTCCTACGTCTTCTTGTTCATTGTTACGATTTTTATTTTTATTTTCTAATCCTCTCGCTCTCCTGAATGCTTTGTTGATATCTTTCCTTTTGTAACCATTGTTTTGGAGGGTTTTATTAAGGTGTCTTAGTTCATTATCAAGGTGTTCCTTATCAGATATCCTCACAGCTCGTGTAGTGAGTGTGTGCAATATTCCAAGTTTTTGTGAAGGGTGATGGTGTGAGTTAGCATGTAAGTAAGTATCAGTATGGGTTTTCTTACGATACACTTGGTGAGCTAGGGAACCGTCTTCCTTCTTAGTGATCAGTACGTCAAGAAAAGGAAGGGAGTTGTTTTCCTGGATCTCCATAGTAAATTTTATGTGTTCGGATTTAGTGTTCATGTGCATAAGGATTTAATCTAATTTCTCTCTGCCATGTGGCCAAAAGAAATTGGTGTCATCCACAAAGCGTTTCCATTCTTTTGGTTTTAGTGGGTAAGAATCCAATGCCTTCTTCTCAAAGTGTTCCATGTAGAGGTTGGCTATCACAGGGGAAAGGGGGGATCCCATTGCAACACCGCTAGTTTGCTCATACATCTCCCCACGAAAGGTGAAGTAGGTCGATTTTAAACAAATTCTTACAAGGTTGGTTATCTCCTTGTTAGTGATCTCTTCCACCACATTGATAGCTTCTTCCACCGGGATTTTTGTGTAAAGTTGGGTTACATAAAAAATTACTAGCATATCGTTATCATCAATTTTTAGATCTTTTATGTTTTGTACGAAATGTGTTGAATCTTTGATGTAAGAAAAAGTGTGGCCAACTAATGGTTTAAGGGTTTTTGCAAGATATTTTGCGAGATTGTAGGTTGGTGACCCGATGGTGTTCACAATAGGTCTTAGTGGTACACCATTTTTATGAATCTTCGGGAGTCCATAAATTCTTGGGATGATGGGGTTTTTCGGGGTGAGTTTCTTTTTCAAGCTATCATCTAGCGAAGACTCTTTTATGGCTTTGTTGACATCTCTAATGATCTTAGAGCTTGGGTCTTTTGTTAGTTGTTTATAACACCCAGTTGTTGTGAGATGTTCTTTCATTTTAGCTTCATAATCACTGGTGTTCATTATTACTGTTGCATTTCCTTTGTCCGCCTTCATAATCATGATATATTTGTTAGCTTTTAAGTGTTTAATGGCTGCTGCTTCATTTTTAGTTAAGTTTTGTTTCGGGGGTTTTGCTTTCCTTAATATTACAGCACAATCCTGCCTTATTTCTTCTGCGGTATCTTCAGGAAGTGACATCACTGAATCTTCAATGGCACATATAATGTTTTCAACAGGAATTCTTTTGGGTGCAAACGAGAAACTCAAACCTTTCTTTAAAACATTCAACGCATCATTATTAAGTTGTTGGTTTGACAAATTTAATACGCTGATCTTCGTCTTATCATTTGATTCGCCAGGAAATATGTCAGCGATGTTATTATCAAACTTTAAATCCAAATTTTTATCAACATCCGTTCGAATAACCTGTTCCCCAGCGTTTATTACCCCCACCTGTTCACACCTATGTTCTGGTGTGTTGTTGAATGATATGTTATATATGTTTATCGGTTCAGCTCTCATGCTAAAAACTACCCTTTCACGTGGTCGCAACAGTATGCTATCACCATTTTTTTATTATCTTCGTGTTATTATTACTTACTATTACTTCGCTATCTGTCGGTTCAACACCTTCGTTATCAGCTGATGAAACGAAATACAAGCCTTTACTGTCTTCCGGTGGCAACTGTATGCTGTCATCGTTTCTTATCCATTCTATGTTATTATTACTAGCTAACCCTTTATTATCTACCAATTCGCCTCTTATGCAATCAACCAACTTCACCTGCAGTCGTGAATGTATATTATCACCATTATTTATTAGTACTTTGTTATTACACACCGAAACCCTATTAACTTCGATATCTAATGTAGTCTTGTTATATTCTCTAACATTATTATCCTCAGGTCGCTTCTGTCTATCGAGCAGTTTTAATTTCTTTAAGTGAGTTTTCTTCAAGTTTTCAGTCGTTCGTTCTGCTCTTGAAACCAGGCAGGAGTGAAACCGGGTCCAAATATTCACATTAATTTTCACAGCCAATGTTAAATGGAGTCGTAGGCAATCCTCAGATAATTTTCTGAGGTGTTTTCTTACTTGTTTAATCTCTTCTCTCACCAAATCCATACTCGCGCGGTTAAATTTTTTTTTGGTTATTTTTCTTCATGTTATGGTTGATTCTAGCGAATTTAGGTATGAAGCCACTATCCCTGCATCTTTTTAAAAATGTGAGTCATGCAGTTCCTTTTGAAATACCAATCCGTTTTTTCTCCAGCTGCTGAATTTCACCCAGCGTTTCCCTTCCATGTAGGGACCTGATGGTTTCATTTAGGCTTTCATAGGTTGCAGTTATTTTGGGAATTGAAAATAACTTTATGCCAATGTGCATGTCACCTTTATTCAACCATTTAATCTTCTTTGTAGAGGATTCGAACTCTCTTTCAAAATAGCAATCAAAGAGATCATGGCTCTTTAAATATGCTTTCATTTTTGGTTTCCATTCAACATAGTTGAGTCGAGAAAGAGGAGGGATTTCTTCTAAATTCATTGAAAATGTAGAGGACCTGCAAAAACAATATAGAATCACTGCAACTGCTACTGCTGCAAAAATGCAGATTCTGCTGCAACTGCTGCACTCGAAATCTTGGTAATAACCTGCAAAAAACTCTCAAGAATGGAGATAAACAATACTCTCAACATGCTCTGATACCATGTGAAAATCCTCACAGCAGATCTAAGAGATGATGTATAACTCACAAGAGTAATTATGATTAAGCAGGAAAATAGAAGAAGAGTGAACAATACAGTATAATGAGCAATAGAATAATATGGTACAGTAGAACTCAGATAGAAGCAATAATACTTCACACACACTAATTAATTAATCATAGTATGGACAAATAAATAGTACAATGGTAGAGAGGATTCGAATGCCTAAGGTGGCAATTCGAATTAGCCTCTCAGAGTGATCATAAGATCAATAGAGTGTCATCGGAGCACAACTAGGTGTCCTCATGATCATCGGAGCGCAACTGGAAGTCCCATCATTATCAGTGGAGTCATCAATGCTCAAGTAACTATCAACCATCAGTCAAACTAACTCTGGTAGGTGTAACTGAGTGTAACTCAATGTAACTGAGTGTAACTCAATGTAACTAAGTGTAACTGAGTGTAGCTGAGTGTAACTGACTGTAACTGAGTGTAACTAAGTGTAACTGAGTGAAAACTGGACTGGTAGGTGAAGAAGGGCGAGTTTCTCCCTAAAATCAAGGAAGAAGGGCGCATTAAGCAACTGGAGGGCTAAAACTGAATAGTGAGAAGCTCCTGGGGGCTGGCTAACTGAGGGCTAGGTGCTGGACTGATGACTGGGATGCATGAAAAATGCATGCAAACCCTAGATTGCATGCAAACCCTAAAGGTGCATGCATGACTGAAAATGTAAAGGATCAAAATACTGGTGGGACTAGGATGGAGTATAGGAATATCCTAACAAATCAAAGTGGCATTTGATCATGAAGACACATGGAGGAAGTGGGACCCACACAAGCTAGAATTTATGTGCCACATGGTATCCTCTTCTTGCAATTTTGAATCCATGGGAAGCCTAATGTTCTTGGGATGAGTTATAAGGTAAATAATACTTGGCATGAGTCAATGAGATCGAAATATAGAGGAAGAGTAACTCCCATGGAAGAGGAAGAGGTAATTTGGAGGTAGTGAGACACTTGGGCTAGATTCCCTAGCTCTATGACAACAATGATGAAGATGTTATAACACCTATGACACAAATCAGACCTGAAGGCTGACATATGACATATATGACATGTCAGGGCTAAAAATAGACTCCAAGAGGGCGCTCAAGGGTGTTAGGGAAGCTAAGATGCTTCCGCATGTGATTTGGTGGAAGTGGAAGACTAGGAATTGTTGTACAAGTGGCGTTCTTTATAATCTCTTCCCAACTTGAGTTGGCATGAGTCTCTTGGAAGGAATTCGACCCATGGAGGACATTATAAGTTTATAAATTTCAATAACAAAGAAGGAAACCAGATTTTGATCATTTGTAGAATTTGCAATTGCATTTGTGAAGAGGGAGAGCTAGTGGATGACTAGTTTCTTGCCTTAGCCAATTTCGAGGGTGAAAGATTCCCATCCAAGTTAGTAATTGGAAAGACCATTCAGACCTTTAATTTGGAGATTTAATGGAGTATTTATTTGCAAGTGTAAGCTACAGGGCGGCTTATGGTTTCTTCTATTGCAGCTCACTCCTTCAACCATTTCCAGTTTTTATGGTATATTCTTGATCCTTGAGGGAGGGCATTTTTGGTGAGATATTGTACTCTTTGGGGGAGCTTCTAATGCCCCATTTATTTTTTAATATGAATTAAATACTCTTTTCTTCATCTCCAAAAAGTTTCAGGTCGAAATTCCAAGTAGAAATGTGTAAATCTCATTTTTAATGAAAGAACAGTGTCATTTCCCCACTACCTTGTTGTGAACCAATGTAATGCTGATGATTTCGAATGAATGGATGATTCTATGATAAATTGTGATTAATAGACTGAAATGGATTTATTTTACAAGTTTCATGTACTATACTTGAGCATTTGAAGTAATTTTACTCAGTTTAATTGCATTGGGAGAATAAATAGTGTCATTTCCCCAAGGGTCGAATGGGTGATTTTTGCAGCTGAATGGGAGAGGGTTGGAACAGATATAATAATCAATTAATGATGCACATGATACCTTAATAACATCCTTAATACATTCCCTACCTATGTTCAGAAATCAAAGTGGGTTTGGAGGCATTTGGGAAGCCATTTTCAGTACTTATCCCAGGGGGATTTGAACCCCAAATTACTAGTAAAATTGCATAATTGGTCCAGAATCTTAAGAGGGTTTGAAGAGGTATTTTGGTGGCCATATATCATCCATGAACATCATATTCAAGTCCTAATATCATTAATACACCTTCCTTGAAGATTTGAAGGCATTTGGAGTCAATTTGAGACCTAGAGACCAATACTAGTCAAAGGAAAATTACTAGTAAAATTCCCTACATTGGCCAGAATTGAAAGAGGATTTGAAGAAGTATTTTAAAGGTACAAAAGCATCCTTGAAACAAATATTTATGTTATAAAATCATCCATATACCTTCTCAGAAGATTTGGGAGCAATTGGAGCAATTTGGGCACCTAGAGCTCAAAACTAGTCAAAGGTCTAACTAGGGAAAAAAGTGAAAATTTTCCATTTTAATAAAATTCCTAACAAGGAACATTACACTATTGCATATCCAAAGTAACTAGGCTAAGAATCTATTCATCTTGTACATCACTTAAGCAATAATGTTTTCCATTTGAATATATTCCATCCCTTTGATTGCATTCCTTAGTATTTGTTGCACATCCAAAGTAACTATTCTAAGACTCTATTCATCGTTTCCATTTGAATATATCCCCTCCCCTTGAGGATGAAAGAACTGAAACCCTATTTTGCAATTCGAACTTGCAAGTGTTGAGATTAAGTGCTAAATGCCACCACCATCTAGCGAGCAATACAACAAGCCACATGGCATATAAGCTAGCGACTAGGGATATAGTCACACTTCACCAGGGATGTAGTTTGCAAGTCAAAACTTTTGCCGGATACCCAAAGCCCGGTATTTACAAGAAAGTGAAAACCTCCCAACAACAAGTTGCATCTAGCATGAGCCCATGCACGGAAGCATTACATGCCTAGAGCGTGTTGTGTGCACATTCTTTTCCCTAGAGATACCAATGTTTCCATACTGGCAGCTCTTATGTTCATTACTGTGCAATAAGCCAAGTCTATAATATAAACACTTAATTATGCTCCACTTGAGAATATATGGCTACGTCTATAATATAAACACTTAATTATGCTCCACTCGAGCATATATGGCTACATATCAAAAAATACGACAATTAATTAATGAGATATGCTTGTCCCAGCCGCCTCAGAGTCCATACTATGGATGAAGATACAATGTGAACATTACTGAAGGTCCCAAATGCAAATTGAACAAAAATAACAATCTGTTTTCAATGTCTGCACTGGACTAGTGTTTTCATATTGAATGAATTAATGAATAAAGAATTTTCGTGCCATAGCCCACGATAAACCATCCGATAAAATTTCTCAGTGGGATGAGTTCCATCCCAGAACACATATTTATCTGGACGCTTACAGAGCAAAGCTTTGTATTCCCTATTCTTATCCTTGGGAATCTTCAACCCACAATTTACAGCCGTGTGAAATGGCCCCGCCGCCACAGCATGCACATTTCGTTCTAATAAAACCCATATTCAAAGCCATCAATTATGTGATTCCTCATGAATTCATAAAATTTTCATTTACAACCATTACAGGCATTAAATGCAGTGAAACGATGCTCTTTTCCCATCTCACTATCAAAGTTATGAGAAAAATACAAAATTGCAACTTGGAGTTCATCACCTAAAATCTTGAAAAGGAAAATGGAAAAGTTTCAATAACAAGGACCTTGAACATCTCCAAGTTTTTTCTTTCCTAACAGTTAAGCATTATGCATAACAAATCCTTAGTTTTGGTTATCAAAGTGATAAAAGAGTTAGCTCTCTAAAAGTGTTCACTCTCCAAAAAATTTGGTTTCTACCATAGTTCACTAGAATATAATCAATGCATTTAAATGTGATTGAGAATATGTGTTTCCTATTGCATGGCATGCATGTTATCTTCCACAAAATGTCTGGAAGACATCAACCAACAAGATTTTCCATTTTCACATCAAGAAATCAAGAAATGAGTAGTTGGGCATAAATTTGTATTAGCTTCCATTTGATAGTAAATTTATTTAGAAAATAGTGCCTAATAATATCATTTGATTCGTATGTTCCTTCATATATATATATGAACTGATAGATCAGATATCATATTTCAAAAATATGAAGGGAATAGAATCCCATTCATACAACATGGTATAGGTTTATAAATGCAAGGATTCATTTTAAGAAAATATGTATTTAAATAGACTCGATCGGAAACTAATCAACGGTGTACTCTTAGAATTAACTTGAACAAAATCCAGTCTATTGGAAGTTTTGTCCATGTCTTGGTCAAGTTCCTTCAAAATTATTTCATGTAGGCAAAAGCAAATTCACGGTGTGAGTCAGTCAACACAATTGCCTTCTTTAACATCTTTCAAGAAATGTTGATCTAACATCTACGAAAAATGATAGACAAATGCTGATGATCTCAGTCGCTTGAATTCATTAGATCACAATACTAACACGTTAATAACCAAGGAAAAATTATGTCTGAAAATTCACCCCTCCCATGAGTTCTTCATGTATTGTGAGATCAACACCACCAAGTCTTTGAACACTTGCATTAAGTTCATCTAGTTCTTGATCTTGTTCTCTGGTCACCAGGAAAAGCAATTTAAGATACTATCAGGTCTATGCTATTCAAGAAAAGCAAACAAGTGTACAATATTGGAAAGAAAGAAAAAATTTGAAAAAGGCTATCAAGCATAGGCTTCTAGAACACCTATAAAATTAAAAACATTTAAAAACAATCTTCAATAACGTACATTTCATCCTACTTTTAATAACATAATACACATATAGCATGCAAAATTCATAAAAAGATAATAGTCATTGACAGCTCTGAACTGCAGGAAATACTAGCAAACTGAGATATTTTGAATATTTTTTAAAATTGAAAAAACCTAAAATATGAAAGGAGATTTTATATTTTTGAGATTTTATAATTTAATAAAAAATACAAATAGTTTTTTTATAAAATTTAAATAGGTAATTTATGTTTTTTTTTTCCACGGTTTAACTCATTAAACTAAAACATAAGTTTATAAGATTATAATTATAAATTACATAATAAAACTTTTTAACTTAGTTGTAAAATATTAATGATTATATTATTTTTCTCATAAAGTGAAAAATGGAGACTAACTTTAAGGAATCTATGAGAGCATTAAAATGATAATGCTTATATACCTCGAGAAGAGTATATTTTTCATTAGCACGACATTAGATGATTCCAAAGTAGTAATGAAATTCTCTACATAAATGAATGAAATATTTTATGCAGAAAAATATATATAATAATATTTTGATGATTCAAAACAATAATGGCATCTTTGAAAACAATGTGGGAAATTTTACCTTATCAAAAGCCCTAAATTCTATTTTTCTGATAAATAAATATCAGATTATAAAATTCCGTAACCTAACTTAACTTGGTTTGAGTATTTGAACTCCATAATTACTGAAGTTACTTGCAGTAATCATTATAACCATGTAAATGAAATTGTGGTTGAGACACAAGCACACATTGAGAGAAAGATGATTCCCTAATAAGCACATGGTTGTTGTGGTAGATGTGGTTGAAGCTGCAACATTTCATCCCTCAACTTCCTTTCTGGGTGCCCAACCCATCAATAATCAATCGGTCAATAAATAAAAAATCCCTCAAAATCCATAACTAAGTAGACTTACTCCAAACCCAAGTGAAATCTCATGCCCTTCTTGCACCTGGATGATCAATTGGAAACCTTGGAAGTTCCCGTCGCATGCCATTCAGACTGATATTAGCTAATTGGTTTTGCGCAGAAGGTTTGTCCATACCCGTTTGCATAGCTTTTCACATATATTAATAAATAGATATAAGTATATTTAGAAGCCTTGGATGAAAAAGAATACATGTCATACTACACAACAAACATTGCTCCACTGCAGAGCTGTCAGATGAAGAATCTAAACAAAGATACTGTACAAAGAATCTTACCTAAGTCACTCTACAAAGAATCTTACCTAAGTCTCCACTGACAAAAATAAAAGGTATCGATAAAGAAATACTTGACTCCGAGTTGAAGCAATCCATCTCTTTTCTCAAGTTCAACTTCACCAATGCTAAACCGTGTTGGATCTCGTTCTGCCACTGCAATGGACCTTCCAAGCTCATCTACCTTCACACCAAAAATCCAACTCCTCAGCAAATGAATTCTAAACAAATTAAGTCGATCAAAAATCTATCTTTGAAGAAATCTGCAATTTACCAAATACTCTTCTCAAACAGTTGGCAAACAAATACCGCTATGGCTTCAGACCCCGAAGCACATGTACATGCAATTCCCCCACAAAAATCAAGACACTTTCAATAATGAGCGAAGACTAAAATAGGCACATTTGAGCCCAAACAAATTTACTCACCACAAATCATAATCTTTAGTTCAATCCCTTGTACAAATCCATGGTGAAGGCTTCAATACATGCAACTTCAAATGCACATTTTGTGTCTATCTTGCATGTAAGTAGGTAACAAGTAAAATATTGCAAATAGGCCTAAAGGGCGCATTGCCTACCATTCAATGCTTTCACATCCTACAAATAGCTTTTTTGTAAGATGAATCCTTTAACCTGAACTTGGAAAGAGTTGTTCCCATCTTCTAAATGTCGCCTGTAATTTATCCACCTCTTGACACAAGAAATTTATTAAAATCATATCAGGAAGAATTGGAAACAAATCGAAAATGCAAAAGAAATGAGTTCTGAAATTCAAAGATACTTTACCTCAAATGTATTAAGGATAAAAAATATTGAAAAAAATGGCGAACTGAGTTTTGGGAAATTTTGAAGGTAAAAGACAATGAAAACCTGATAAATTAAAAATGCAAGAATGGCACTAAACACACTTTAAGCACTATGGAATTAAAAAGAAAGTCCAGAGAACAACCGCCAGACACCCCACATAAATCTCTACTAATACACATTGAGCATCTCGACAATAGAACAAAGCAAGAAATTGAATTGGTTAGCAATCGTTAGCACTGGCTTAACCTCAACTAACTGAAGGTAAGGTCACACTGGTTGGACTGTACCATCCTGGTTGGCCGATAGGCTTCTCAGTTTGTAATAAAGATGGAAGAGTTATTCAAAATATGCAAGAAAGGGAACATTAAACACACTTAAAAGAAAGGCCAAATAAGAGCCTACACAAGACATAAAGGAAAAAATTCCATAGAAACAGACATAATGGTATAAATTTCTTGCCACAACCAGGAATGTTCCTTTTCCCAACAAAATATTATTGGAATTTGACAAGCAATGAAGAAATATGCTTCATGCTGTTCGTTACAACAAATGTGAGACCATGAACTAAATTTTATTAAAATGCCAAAGATGGCCATGTTTCCCTTCAAGTTTATATTTTTGGTTATGTACAAAATACATTGGTGTTCCAACGCTTTAACAATGCACCAGAAAATTTGTACTTTGAAAATACAGGAAGTGAACATGATATTGCACCCACACCTGCAAACCAAACCTTGGCTTTAAGAATTTACTTTAATTTTAGACAATCATTGGCTTACAGTTATATGTAAATTAGAAATGGTTTGACTTATTGAATTTAGCTTCTTCAAATGAATTACACAAGAAAGATGTTTGTTCCATGCCCAAAGATGTTTGCTCCATGCCCAACCAAGCACACCTGTGTAGAGGTCAGCATATCCTTGAGCTCAACATTTGAGGATCGAGATAGGAGATTTTGGTAAATGTGCTTCTAGAGTTGCAAATTGTAAAGCATCATTGTTTGTGAGCTTTCTTTAGTACAAAAAATTTGCATATCACCTATTTTCCTCATTTTGTTGCAGGATGATGATTTTCTTCTCCATAGAATGGGAAATTATGGACACAAACTTTGATAAAGACATAGGTCATGTTTTTCCCTTGAAAGAAGCTTCATAACATAGGAAGAATTGTCCCCAGTCACATTTGTGTAGGGATTTACAAGCAAACCAACCCATGAAGGTTAAGCAAGGCTATGCAAATGGGTGAACCTCTAAATAGATTGTTTTTGCATGCAAATAGGTCCACAAAGGACAAGCGAGGCTATGCAAATGCTTTGAGAAGATGGGAACCCTGGTGGGTAGCCTGAAATTCCACTGACTTCATCACTAAACCAAGGCACCTTTGTCCATATCTCATGATATTCAACATTCAATATCCACAGAAGGACATTGTCACATCCCCAAAATTTCATAAAAATTTAAATTTTTTCTAAGCGGTCTATTCAACCATAAATGCTATGCGAAAGTATAAAGTCTTAGCATTTAAATTTACTGTTTAGATCAAAGGCACCATTTTAACATCTCGTAAATTTTCATTAATTAGTTAACTGTCTAAACGACAATAAAATAGGAAATATCGTAATACTAAGATATACAGTCATCAATGTTGTAACTACATTCAGCTCCATTTATAACTCTATACTTGAATGATGTGCTACAGCCTATTCTATGCAACTTCTTTATCCCCATTTGGATAATTATAAAAGTAAGAGAACATCCTTGTATTAAATAGAAAATTTTCTTTAATAACATATGTCTATGTGAACAAATTTATTTGAATCAAACATCAATTCAGCTGTAAAACATGTACAATCCTAAATCTTGAATACATTGCCTAATCAATAGAAAGTTAACTTCGAATTATACTTTTATCAACCATTTTTCCCATAATCATGCAATTGATAATATCTAACACATTCCTATTTGTTTACATTCGAAGATTTCTAACTTGAATATATTTACTCATCATATGGATTTCCTAATAACTCATATAAGAAATATCCATTAGAATAATTCATACATCTAGGTATTCAATATATAAACATATGAACAAGTGATCTACAAGGTACACATATAAATAATCAATCCCATCACAAGTGCATACATACACAAGAGACCAAAGAATATAAGGAATACACATAAAGAATACATACAAGCACATTTTCACGTGGTTCACCCGCATCTTGGGCTACGTCCACAAAGGATTGTTTTTATATTATTATTTTTTTAAAAAGGAGTTTACACTCAACAATTAAGTTGTTGCCATCCACTTTCCTATTATTCTCTTAGCTTCTCTCATTGAGAGCTTTATCAACTAGCCAGTTAAACAAGGACAACATAAATATAACTTTCTTTTCTTAATACAAATCATTTGTATTATCATTCAATTTATATACATATAAACCCACTTATTTATCTTTTAGTATTGGATACAAAGGCTACAGTTCTCTTATCCTTGAATGTTAAAGTCCTTACTAGTCTCAACATAAATTCTTATATTTTATTTTCGACAGGTTACTATGAAAAACAAGGGAATAATATCTTTCTTCTTATAATCATAATCTAAGACCAATATTATTTTAACCGTTCTTCTAGTTTACTAAAATAAGGATTAGGACTACTTCTTTTTCCTATCCAAAGGTTGAAAGAAAACAAAATAGGTTTACATCTTAATAACTACGGCTAGCACTCTTTTTGACTATTACAAAATAGTAACAACTAAAGCCATATTTAAAATATTTCTTATATGAAACATTGTTATAATAAGCGAGTCAAAGCAAGAGAGAAGAATTAACATTTATAGATCTTACCCAATGAAGTCTAGGAAAAAGGAGGCATCCGTCAACTGCATTTATGCGTTTTCTTTTGCTGAGATACGTGTTCTGGGAAAAATATATAAAAAGGACCTTATTCGTCAAAAGGTGCAGTAGCTGTTAGGAACTTCAAATTAAATAGTGACATCATTAAATTATGCCTATGTGAAAATGTTGTCCTACGCACAATCCAAGCTTGCGGAGAATAGTGACATCATCTCGTCGCCCCCTCCTGGGAAAGGAGAATTAAGAACCATGTCACTGTTTTCCAACCAATTAGATTTTGGCAAAATACTAATTTTAAAATTTTCACTTAATACAATATATTTAATTAAACTATAGTTTGTATATAGATTTAGGAAAAACATTATAAATTTTAGAGATACACTGCCCAAAATAATAGGAGCTCCGTTTGTTATGGTCATAGAATTGCTTCACTATTTTAAAGATAGTGGCTAACAAATCTCTTTATGCTTGTTATGGTAATGAAATTGCTTCACTATTTTAAAGATAGTGAGCTCACAAATCTTTATGTTCGACTCAATAGATAAAAACGTCAATACAATTTAAATTGTACTCATAAGATTCATCCATATGGCCCAATTTATCAAAGTTTTATGTATCAATTAAGGTTTAGTGGTAGTACATGTTTGTATAATAATCCACACAATACATAAATAAAAACTATCTATTCCTTATATATATATATATATAACTTTTTTTATATATAAATAAATGTATAATTTTATTTTTTTTATATATAAATAAAGTTATAATTTTAAAAATAATAGGGAGAAAATTGTATTTATCATATCATGAGCATTTTTCTTCAAATAAATTAATTAATTTGAATTTTACATATAAGAAATATGGTTAACTCTTAAATTTATTTTGAATATTTAATTTTAATAAATATTTTAAATTAAATAAATTAAAATTAGAATCAATTAGATAAAATTAAATTTAATATTTATTTTTAAATATTATTATTTTAAATTAAAAGAGATTTTATTTTTTAAATATTATAATCCAAAATTCTTCAAATCAAGAACACTTTAACTTTAAGTATGCAAATTCCAAGAATTTTGAATAAAGACTATCTTTTGGACTCACCGTATCCCAAGTTTAGTTTTCTTCCATGGCACAAAAGAAGTTTAGAATCTCAGTGCTTTCTTCCATGGGACAAAAGAACTTTGGAATCTCAGCGCTTGAAGTTCAGAAATCTTCCATGACACAAAAGTAAAATAAATGTCGAGAAGAAAAGTAGAATAAATTTCGAAAAAAAAAAAACGTAAGTCTAAAGATAATCGAAAGCATAAATGAAAATTAAAACTAGAAAGATTTGGACAGCAAGAGATTTAAGTTTTTTTAAAACATCATAGTAGAAAGATTTGGACAGCAAGAGATTTAAGTTCTTTTAAAACATCATAGATCCAGAGTTAAATGGATCATTTATTAGTTATGTTTTTTTGTAATTAGTTTGTCAACAAAATTTAGATTGTGTGATTAGGAGCATTGGTTGTGATACTCCCCATCCAAGTTGAAATCTAGTTATTGATATGTAATGATGAACATTAAAGATACTTTAATTCTTTATAAACCAGCATAGATCCATCTTAAAGGGGATCTACCAAGTGCTTAGAGGAATCAAATCTCTTCAAGCTTAAACTCATTTTTAGAGTGCAAATGTTGAGGAATACCAAGTGCTTAGAGGAATCAAATCTCTTCAAGCTTAAACTCATTTTTAGAGTGCAAATGTTGAGGAAGCATTTTGTGTAGCTTTATAAATATACTGTTGTAAATGTTTTTATTATTTTTTAAAAAGGATACGTGTCACCTCTAGGATGAGCACTGAAGGAGTTACTGAGCTATAAAATGTGCCTCTTCGATACAATAACAAAGATCTATATGAACCACACTTAAAAAAAATTGAATGTTTATAAATATTATAAATTGATTTATAAATAAATCATTAATCCTTTATTTATGCCTATTTTATTAATAACTTTATATGCTCTAAACCAAATTGAAATTACATAATGTATTTTGAATTATTTACATTTAAATTAATATATCCATAACTATATTCATGAAAAAACAAAATATCAATTTGTTAATTCCTTTGGCTAAATTTTTGTATGATAATCACATCGATCATTTAATAACTATTTTTATAATGATTCACTGTGTGCTCATTCATTCACTTCTCGTTCTCAATTAATATTGAATAAAGAGGTTTCGGAGTTACAATCATTTTAACATTGTAAAAGAATTTATGTTTAATAATTTTGAATAATATTTGGCATCTCTGCACAAACATTCCAACACAACTCATACTATAGACTCTCAAACATTCCAACACAACTTATACTATAGACTCTCAAACATTCCACCAGAACTTATACTATAGACTCTCAGCTTACTCTGTTCAAACTATTTATGTCTTTTTAACAACCCTAAATCTGTAAATATGGATCAGGAGTTAAAATGGATTTATTTCAAACTTTAAATTAAAGTCAACACTGTATATTTTTATTTAACATTTTCTAATTTTTTAAATAACTCTATAAAATTACACATCTCTCGTACTCTGTTATAAAAAGAACTTCTATACTAATTCTCAAAATATTTCTTAATACAGGAAAGTTTGTTAATGTTCAGTATATTGCATACAAAAAAATGTTTGAACTTGTTGGAGCATACAGTGACCTTGTATCAGCAGATTGTGTCTACCTTGGACTTGTTTGGATATTTGCCTTAGGGTTTATGAACGAATTGGTGCCCAATCTCTATCCCAATTCTAATACAACCAGTACAGATTCATCTTAAACCTGTATCTATCAAGCATTGAGAGAGATCCAATTTTTGAGGTGTATTTCTTTTTTTAAATTTAAACTCAAAAAATTTGAATCAACATGGATTTTTTAAAAAAACTTTCCCAAATCTTTTATTTTATGAGCCCACATGAATTTTTTTAATTATTTTGTTAGTAACAAACATTACATCACAAACATTACAACATCTTCCACATACTTAGTTTACTTATTTTTACTTTACTTTACTTCTTTTTACTTTACCTCTTTTTATTTTACTTTACTTCTTTTTACTTTAATGTTACAAACGTTACTAATATTACATCACGTTACAAGATCTCTCCCATAATATTCACTATCACTATTACTTTACTTATTTTTACTTTAATGTTACAAACTTTACTAATGTTACATCACTTTACAAGATCTCTCCCATAATATTCACTATCACTATTATTTTTGGCCGATTACATCACGTTACAAGATCTCTCCCATAATATTCACTATCACTATTATTTTTGGCCGATTACATCACGTTACAAGATCTCTCCCATAGTAAGATCACGTGAAAGCGCCTCTCAGCGCAATGAAAGCAAATTCCAATAACATGGCCAATGATCTTACTAAATCTGCAAGCCAAAGTAGAAGTAGATCGCCATTCAAGTGGTGAAAGTTGTAAGAAATTTATAGAGCAGGAAATTATCTCTTACGAACATTCGCCTTGTATGATTTCTATGAAAGCCAATAGCTGTCTATGACTTTTGGCTTTCTAGCTTCCACGAGTTTTAACCCTGGAGAAGCAAATACTCCAGCTTTTAAAGAGTATAGCTTCAAGTCGGATTCGTCCAGCCCTCTTGGGGATCTCAAGTTAGTGGATGGGAGAGCTAATTGGAAGGGGATCTCAAGAGTATAGCTTCAAGTCGGATTCGTCCAGCCCTCTTGGGGATCTCAAGTTAGTGGATGGGAGAGCTAATTGGAAGGGGATCTCAAGTTAGTGGATGGGAGAGCCAATGTTTCAATGCATGCAATTAGTAAGATGACTTATTTCCATGGGGAATTTGAAGAATTTGATTTTATCATCAGCATAAATTCATCTTAAAATGGAATCTACTAAGGGTAGAGAGGGATCAAATCTCTCTGGGAGTGTAAATATTGAAGAAGCTTTTTAATTTATCTAATTTGTCTAGTTTTACATATATGTCTTTGTAAATGTTTAATGTGTATAGTTTTAAATGTTTTAAATCTAATTTAAGTCAATATGTTATTTTTTATATTATTTTATATAATATTCTATTATTTTTTAGAAAGGACAGCTTTCAACTTCAGGATGAGCACGGAAGGAGTTACACATCCCCTACTGGACTGTAGAATGTACCTCTTGGACGATTCAAAGAACACATCTCCACTCTTTAGTGGGAAAGCAATGACCCTATTAAAGACTAGGTCAATGCTGAACGCCTAATGGCAGAAGCCAAATACAAGCTTTTGTGCAGAGCCATGTATTGTTGAGGGAACAGGACTTCCAAATTTAATTCTTTCAACATCTAGAATCTCCCAGCTCAGAACCACAAATAAGTGGTTGTACCAGCACAGAGAAGAAAGTAATGGTTTTTGTAGAGAAAACATGAGACATGGCATAAGATTCGATTGCAAACAAAGTGAGCAAAATACAAACAGTGCAGGGAAAGAAGAGAAGACTATCAATCATTCAAGTTGCTGGAAGAGGTTGGCTTTTCACTCTATCCAAGTTCACAATAAAACGTTTTCAGTCTATCCAAGTTTACAATAAAACGTGCTTACTGATATGAATAAAAGATTTGGTTGGAAGAGGTTGGCTTTTCACTCTATCCAGGTTCACAATAAAGCGTGCTTACTGATATGAATAAAATTTGGTTGACTGTGCAGGGCTGAAGGGCACCTGTGACCAAAATGTGGAAGAATGAATGAAGGCTCTGAATTAAGACTCAATATAAGACCCTCGTACATAATCTAGCCATATATCTTATGTGAGATATCTGTAAATGAAAACGAAAGACTAAAAAGAAAGTTTTTTAAAAAGGAAACCATCCAAATTTTGGCAAGACCATATAATCCAGGGAATGTAAGCATAATATTCTTGATCAATTTGCTTGACTTTGTTGTTGACATAGAGACAATTCAAACAACTGTGGTTTAAACTAACAAAGCACTTACAGGGCTTATAAAAGAAATGCTGCTTCCCTTTCTTGACGGGGCTTATAAAAGAAATGGTGCTTCTCATATGTAAATCATAGTTGTTTATCTGTAAATCATAGTTGTTTATCTCATAGCATATTTTATATTTTATTTGGTTGAGTTGGTTATGAGTGTAGAGACTTGAATCAGCTAAGATGCTTTAGTTAATCAAATTTTGGTTGTAAATCTACACACTAAAATTTGTTTTCTATATTAACATTTTTCAAAATCTATAATAACATAAATCTTATTTTTATATTGTCATTTGTCAAAATCTACCACCACCGAAGTTTTAGCCTTGTTCTCGGGTCTTATAGAGATGGGATTTACATGATTGCTAACATTCTAATTTGCATACGTGCATAGGTCTACTTTCTCTGCCTCCTTGCTTGTGGGTGGGGATGCTGATAAACTAACGTTTTATTAAGTGTAGATCCATGGCTGAGGTGCTCTGTGCATTGTCTGTGCTGTTATTCTTCTAACTAGTTTTTAAAACTGTATCCTTTTCCATACAAAATTTTATTTCACATCAATACCAAAATTTTGTAAATGATAAATCATAATAAATGATAATGTGTATTATTTTTTATTAATATAGTTAAACATGAATTATTTACATTAAGTTGGATTTATATACAAATTAAATAAAAGAAAACATGTTTAACATAATAATAATAATTTTGCACACATACATATATATGTTTTTTAATTTTTATTTTATATTTAAATTTTTATCTTCAAACTTGATTGTTTATTGTTTATGATTTAGTGGTTAGGGTATACTTTGGTGATGTAAACAAATAAGTTTGGTGAGTGTAGATTTTTTTGTTTGTATAAAAAAAAGTGTTTGATATTTTAAAATTGGTTGTTTTTATTGAATAATACAACTTAATACATACTTTATCATTTAGTTGAATATATATATAAATATATATAAAGCGCTCCCAATCTAAATTTAAATAATTTATTTGAATGTAAACTATTATTATTAAAATGTTTAAAATAAACTAACATTGAAAGGTGAAACGAGTAAGGCATTGAAAATAATCACATTGACAACGATAATTCTTCTATGTGAATATTCATAATTATTCAAAAAAAATATTCATAATTATTAAAAAAAAATATATATGGGCAATTAAGCCTTGTCATAAAAAGTAGGTTAGCAAGGTTGCTTAGACAACTACTATATTAGATTGTCATTTTGTATAAATCTTGAGATGTACTTTCCTACTCCACCTATTGCATGAGTAGGTTAGGCTTATAAGGTTATGCTTATATTTCTGAATATAAAAAGAGCATGGAAATATATGTTTTTTAAATTATATTTTTATAATAATGATAATAATTAAAAGATTATTAAAAATATATATTTATATTTATTATAATATGAAATATATAAGTCTATGGAGGTGGAGCAATTGGTAATGAGTAAATGAGATGAAAAATTGTAAATGAAAGGTCGCAAGTTCAAATCCCTGTGGGTACTAGCTTACAAAAAAAATGAAATATATATGTTATTTATTAATCTAAGATATATATGGTATATTAACCTATGATAAACATTTACTTGAGCACCTATGTGAATGGATCTTGATCAACATTCATTTGAGCCCTTGCTTGAATAGATATCGACCAATGGACCCATCAAGGTTGAGATCCCATCGAATTAAGCCCACATGTGCTTAGAACCCATTTGACATAGGTTTGTGAAGAGGATCCCACCTATGTCGAGAACCCCAATTGGCAGATATCCATGAGGAATAGAACCTCTGAGGGGGATCCCACCTATGTTGAATATATGAAAATCCCACTTGAGTCGAATTTGTGAGGAGGTGCCAATCTAGAGGAGGAGAAATTGCACCTAAACTAGTGTAAGTGAACAAATTCTTGTCTTTAGATATTGGGTCAATTTTAGTTTCAATTTGATATATTTTTTGGTTCTATCTATTTTGGTTCAATTTGATATATTTTGGTTATATCTACCTCTGGCCCCCTAACACACCCTCCCACTCTCTCTATCTCTAACCCCCTACCCATAACCCCATCCCTCTCTCTATATCTCTCCTACTCCCTCTACCCCTAACCCCCTAATACCCCCCTCTCTACCTCTAACCCCCTAGCACCCCCCTTCTCTACCTTTGACCCCCTAACATCCCCCCTCTCTATATATAAACCCCTAACTCTAATCCCCACCCTCTCTCTATCTATATCATACTCGCCCTACCCTTATGTCACAGGCCTAGACTTTTTTATCCATCTCGAGCATCCCATACCGTCTGAAAGTCTAGAAACCATACAGCACCAGCGTGATCTTGCTAGTTGGGCATGACCATCAACCGCAAGTATCACCCGGACTATGCCTTACCGAAACCAGCCTGACCGAACCCGCGTCAGACACCATAGACTTGTGTGGAATGTCAAGTGCTCGTTTTACCATACACGATGCGGCCAACCACATCGCCACCCAACCTTAGACAACACAGCTTGTCATATTGCCACCCCCGAGCGAACACTTGAACGACCAATTTCTCAATGTGTGCAGATGCGCTCACCATGGTGCAACTGTTAAGTAGCACGGTAGCAACATCTCACATTGCATTGCCAACCACGCCATCCTCTGTCAAGCCTACTATGCAACGTCTTGTTGGTTTGTCTCATCTTGCTTGACTCGACATCATCCTTGGTCCTCCTAGCGATCCAACACACTAGTACACCGTCCTGTCCCACTGAAGGCTACAACCAAGTGTTGGCCACCAAGGCTGCCAAAAATTCTTAGACTCGTCGTGCACCCTTAAGTGATGCCTCCGGGCGAGCCCTTCATCATGGTCTTGTCGTGCATCCTTAAGTGATGCATCTCGGAAATCCTTCTGTCATGCCATTGTCAATGGCGTTCAGTGCAGGTTCATTACATTCTCCCCCACTTAAAGATGTTGACTTCCTCGTCAACGCGGCTCCATCGGACCCTTTGATGAAAGGGGCGTTGGTGGTGAAGAGACACTTCCATGTATGTCGAAACCGAGCATGTATCTAATGTTCCGTTTTAAAGTGGTGAAGTTTTGCTTGTAAGTCTCTTACAGTTTGTAGAATCTCATTTGAGTTATCATTGACATTATTATTGTTTCGGTGTTCTTCTTCATTAAGTTCAACCCAAATAGGTGTGGTAGGGGATCATCTTCCAGCCATTTCTTCCTGCAGTTTAGTAATAAAAATTTCTTCTATACAAGTAATAATAGCAACATACAAACATCATTAGTTTTCTCAAAAATTAAATGGACGCCATAAGGCCAAGTGTCGTAATCTAAGCTCTAATACCATTTGTCACGGGCCTAGAATTTTATATCCATCTCGAGCATCCCATACTGTCCGAAATTCTAGACATCGCGCGGCACCAGCGTGATCTTGCTAGTTGGGCATGAAAATCAACCGCAAGTATCACCTGGACTACACCTTACCGAAACCATCCCGACTGAACCCGCGTCAGACACCATAGAGTTGTGCGGAATGTCAAGTGCTCATTTCACCATAGATGAGGCAGCTAACCACATCACCACCCAACCTTAAACAACACCGTCTATCGTATTTCCACCCCTAATCCAACACTTGAATGACCGATTTCCCAACGCGTGTCGATGCGCTCACCATGGTGCCCAAAGGTACTATCCCAGCCCCCGACCACATACCAACGTTGCAACCTTAAGTAACATGGTAGTGACATCGCACATTGCATTTCCAACTGCGCCATCCTCCATCGATCCTGCTACACAGTGTCTCTCCAGTTTGTCTCATCGTACTCAACTCAGCATCATACTTGGTCCTCCTAGCGATCCAACATGCTAGTACACCGTCCTATCCGCCTCAAGGCTACAACCAAGTGTCGGTCACCAAGGCTATGAAAATGTATTGGAATCGTCGTGCACCCTTAAGTGATGCATCCCAATGTGCCCTTTATCATGGTATTGACGTGCATCCTTAAGTGATGCATCTCGAAAATCCTTTCATCACGCCACTGCCAATGGTGTTCAGCGCAGGGTCATTACTTTCTCTCTCACTTAAATATGTTGATGTCCTCATCAACGCGGCTCCATTGGACCCTCCGGTGAAAGGGGCGTTGGTGGTGAAGAGACACTTCTGCATAAACCAAAACCGAACGTGGCTCTCATGTTTAGTTTTAAAGTGATGAAGTTCTTCTTGTAACTCTCTTACAGTTTGTAGAATCTCATTTGAGTTATCATTGACATTATTATTGTTTCGTTGTTCTTCTTCACTAAGTTCAACCCAAATAGGTGGGGTAGGGGATCATCTTCTAGCAATTTCTTCCTGCAGTTTAGTAAAACAAATTTCTTCTATAAAATTAAGAAGAACAACATACAAACATCATTACTTTTCTCAAAATTTAAATGGACACCATAAGGCCAAGTGTCATAACCTAAGCTTTGATACCATTTTTCACGGGCCTAGACTTTTCTATCCATCTCGAGCATCCCATACCATCTGAAAGTGTAGACACCACGCGGCACCAACGTGATCTTGCTAGTTGGGCATGACCATCAACCACAAGTATCACCCGGACTACGCCTTATTGAAACCAGCCTAAATGAACCCGCGTCAGACACCATAGAATTGTGTCGAATGTCAAGTGCTTTTTCATCATAGATGATACAGCCAACCGCATCGCCACCTAGCCTTAGACAACACAGTCTATCGTATTTCCACCCCCGAGCCAACACTTGAATGACTGATTTCCCAAAGTGTGTCGATGCACTCACCATGGTGCCTGAAGGTACTGTCTCATCCCCCCGGCCATAATTTCCAAAAGAGACTGGAGATGCTCTATTGTTGTAGACTATGTAATGTTTTGCAGGCCCTAATACACAGTCAGTTTTCTTCAGCTAGCTCTTCTAGTATAATTTGTCAAATGTCTTTGATGGATTGTGATTTTGCTTCAACAGATTCACTAATATTGTTTATTGTTTGCAATCAGTAATCTGCATTGATCTATAGTTTAGATTTCTCTCCACTTATTATCTCTATAATTGATGTTTTAAATGAATGTCTTTAGCTAAAACATTTTATCTATTTCTGTAAATGATTCACAGAAAACATTGAGTTAATGTTAATTTGTCAATTAACATTCTAGATATAGGATAAGCTTGTAGGCACTTAAATCTTAAGCTATTGTTGGTTGAATGTCTTTAACTGATCATATCTTGAGGTACTGAGTCAAGATCCAGTTTTGCATGTCTGTTAAGTTGGTGAAAGGATTTAGTAATTTTCAGATGAAGTTGTCTTATGCACAAACAAATCACTCCTTTTAGAATAGGCTTGACTTAGATTAGATTTCTTTTCAAGGTTAAACTAACTCTTAGGATTAGGAAAACTCTTGTCTTTCTCCATAGGAAGACAGATCCTTTCTAGGATCAAACACTTACAAGTGCTAGCGGAGGCCTTTGTATCCGTGGGTGTTAACCACGCCAAACAGCTCGAGGATAGTGTAATACTTGCATAGGATTATCTAAAGCCTTTGGATGGGTTTTCATCCCCTGTTGTTTGCCTTGGACACTATTCCAGCATATACACAACCAAGGCATCAACAATGAGAGAATTCGAATTGCACATAAAAGAATTAATTAAGAGAGAATTTGAATTGTTAAACTTCAGTGAAGACTTCCATAAAACAAAGGATAACTCGACTTGATCACTACGATGATGTTAACAAGAAAGAATCAGTTAAAGAAAGTTAACTAAGTGATAACAAAGAAGATATAGCTAAGTAAGTGTTATTGCATGACAACACTTATGTGAAACTAAAATATGACACTTATGTTAAACTAAAAGACAACACTTGAGTTGCGACACTTTCATGAAGACACTTAAGTTATCCACCTAACTAAGTGGAAAAGCTTTCAGTTAAGGGGTGGGTTCATCCTAAGACTCAATTCAGTGATTTAATGCACTGCATGAGAATTGGGGCGCTCTTCTTCATGCAAGATTGATACATCCAGATGGAGGGCAAGTTCATCATGAAGTCAGAAGATAAAAATAGAAGCCGATGCATGTGAAGAATATATAAATATGTTATACAAGATTGATGAATTCAATGTGAAGTGAATTCTCTTATACCTTGAAGGCAAAGCGCTTCTATTTGTGCAGGATATTATTACGAGTCTCTCTTCTTTATTTTTCTCTTGCTATGTAATTGCATTGGGGGTGCTTGATGTAAAAGACATTCTCTGCTATCTATAAATATACCAAGGAATTTTTTATTGGGGTTATCTCCCTCAAGTCATAGAGGGTTTCCCCGAGGTAAATTCTCCCTCAAGTCATACAGGGTTTCCCCATGGTAAATTCATGTGTCAAATGTGATTGCTTATGTGTATGATTTTTATTTGATTTCAAGTAGTATTGCATTTCCAAATTAAAGATAAAAAATTAACATGGTATTAGAGCTCAGGGTGTGAAAGAGCTAAGTTCAAAAATCAAGCTTGAGCCTACGTAGATCCTAAGTGTGCACAATACTTGAAGAATTATGGCTTCAATCTCACTAAGACCAGAAGACCGTCTTGAAGGAACTTCAAACTTAAATACTTGGAAGGCTAGGATCTTGAATATCCCAGAAGAGCATGATTTGGATGGCTATGTATCTAGTGTTATTGAAGAGCCTACTACTAATGCAGGTCGCACCAAATTCAAGAAGAATCAAGCCAAGGGAAAGAGGATTATTTATCATTCCATGAAAGAAAACTTGATGCCCATGATTACTCCATTGAAGAATGAAAAGGAATGCTTCAACACTTTAACAAATATTTATGAGAAGAAGGCGCCCAGTCAAAAGAGAACATTAAAGAACAAGCTTCAAAATCTGAAGATGGAAAAGGACGAAGTTGTGGCTTCCTTCTTCACAAATATCTCTCAAGTAAGAGATTAACTCATGAGCATTGGTGTGACATTCGATGATGATGGTCTCATTCAAACCACTGTCGATGGTATTCCATTTCATGGGAGACATTCTTGGCTGCATTAGATGGTCGGGAAGTGAAACCTAACTTTGAGAGACTATGGCATGATTTCCTACAAGAATTAGGGTGAATCTAGATAAAGTATATTGCCTCCAAAGAAGAGAACCTCTCTCTTGTGGCACAGATGAAAAGAGGTAAGAAATTGCACAAGAAATTATATCATCAAAAGGATAATGATTTCAATAACTTTGATTAGTCTAAAGTTAAATGTTTCATTGCAATAAGAAGGGCCATTATGCAAGAGAATGTTGTGCAAAGAAAAGAGGAAATTTCAAGGGTAGGTTTCATGCTTCTATTGCTACAGAAGATGAACCTACAAGAAATAATTCATCCAATGACCAATAGACAAAGAATGAGTACTATCTTGTCTCAGCCCTTTCTGGATCCACTACCAGTAGTGCTGAGACACGGCTGGTAGACAGTGACACATCTAAGCACATTACTGTATATAGGAGTGTTATCACAGATATGAAGGAAAAGAATTTTTCCTGTAAGGTGGAGCTTGGAGATAATACCACCTATTCGATCCAAGGCATTGGATCCACTTCTTTTTAGTTGGATTCAAGAGATGTACTGCATGTGGATGAAATTATGTTTGTCCCTTAATTGAAGAAGAACCTCCTGTATGTTTCGGTACTAGAAGATAAAGTATTTAGAGTTATATTCATGGACAACAAAGCGCTCCTACGGCCTAAGCATGAAGACTTGAACTTTGCATCAGTTATTGGACTTAGAGAGGGAGGTCTCTACAAAATTCCTGGAAAACTCATTCAAGACACGATCCATGACACAGTCATTCATCCTGAGATGTGGCATAGAAGGCTTGGTCATATCCATTTCAAAGCGCTACCCAGATTGCAAAATGTGGTGAAAGGTATGCCCATGCTTAAATATGATTTTGATAGTGTTTGTATAGGTTGTGCTCTTGGAAAAAACATTAAGAATATTTTTTCCAAGTAGTACCAAAAGATCCAAGGGTATCCTTGACTTGATTCATTTCGATCTATGTGGTCCTATGTCTGCACCCTTCTTGAGTGGTTATTTGTATTATGTGCTTTTCATAGATGAATTCTCTCACAAGTCATGGGTTTATTTTCTGAAAGAAAAGAGTGAAACTTTCAACAATTTTCAAGAGTTTAAAGCATTGGTTGAGAATCAGACTGGGAAGCACATTTGTTCTTTGAGATTTGATAATGGAGGAGAGTTTGAGTCCCATGACTTCAATGACTTCTTTCGAGATGCATGAATAAAAAGACAACTGACTGTACCCTACAACCCCCAGCAAAACGGGGTTGCTGAAAGAAAGAACATAACAATATGTGAGGATGAGAAAGCCATGATGTGTGATCAGTATTTTCCCACATCCTTATGAGCAGAAGCCTCTAGCACTGTTTTTTATGTCCATAACATAATCCCTCATGCTATCTTGGGAGAAAAGACTCCCGAAGAGGTTTTCACTGGTGAAAAAATAGATATTGGACACTTGAATATTTTCTGTTGTCCTGTTTACATTCACATACCAAAAGAGAAGAGGACAAAGATGGATCCATCCAGAAAGAAAGGAACATGTGTTGGGTATAGTGAATCCTCCAAAGCCTACAGAATCTATGGTCCAGGACAAAGAAACATTGAAGTCAGCAGAGATGTAACATTTCATGAAGAGGATTCCTTCAAGCGCTCCAAATAACTTCAGCGTGATTCAGATATGGAGGAGCATGATACTACTATGATGGAGGATCTATCTTATGATTCTCCCCTTTTAGACAGTGAGAGGGAGAGTCCAGATGAGTCCGTAGCTCCGCTTGATCCTGAAGAACCAGAAGATATGATAGAAATATATCTCGATGAACCTCCTACTAAGAGGATATATGCATGGTGTTGAGACATTCTGCAATAGGTAGAAAATCATGGAGCACCTCCAGGCTCATTGATAGAGTGAAAGAGACATGAAATATTTTCAGGATATGTAGCACAGATGAGTCACATCGGTGATTTAGAATCCTCTACCTATGAGGAAGCCTAAAAGAAATAAGTTTGGAAAGATTCCATGGTAGAAGAATACAAATCTATCATGAAGAATGATGTGTGGGAACTGGTTCCTAAACCTGAAGGGAAGTCAATAGTAACTTCCAAGTGGCTTTATAAAATCAAGCATACAGTTGATGGAAGTATTGAAAAGTATAAAGCAATATTTGTGGCCTATGGATTCTCATAGAAAGAAGGGATAGACTATGATGAGACATTCGCTCCTATGGCCAGGTACTCTACCATCCGAACCATAATTTTCCTTGCTTCATTTTTGGGTTGGAAAATTCACTATATGGATCTGAAGACTGCATTCATCAATGGCAAGGTTGAGGAAGAGTTTTACATACAACAACCTGAGGAGTTTGTAATTCATGGGAAGGAGTCCCCTGTATGCAAAATTAAGAAAGCCTTGTATGGGCTTAAGCATGCCCTGAGGGATTGGTATTCAAGGATTCACGACTATCTTATGAGCTTAGGCTTCTCCAAAAGCAAAGCTGACCCCAACATGTACCTCAAGGTTGTGAAGCACCAACCATTCATCTTGGTTCTTTATTTTGATGACTTGTTCCTTACCGGAGAGGAGCAACAAAAATCTTAGTGCAAGAGGGAGCTCACTTATAAGTTCGAAATGAAATAATTAGGTCTTATGCACTATTTTCTTTGTCTAGAAGTTTGGAAAAGGAAAGATGAGATCTTTCTTTCTCAAGGAAAGTACACAGTTGATGTATTGCGAAGATTTGGTATGATGGATTGTAAGTCCATGTCTATTCCAATGGTGTCTACTCTAAAGAAGCTACATGAGTCATATTCTGGATCGGATCTAGTGGATCCTACCATGTATAGACAACTCATTGGTTCCTTGATGTATTTGATACATAGTAGAACAGGCATATGTTATACAATGAGTATCATGAGTCAGTTCATGTTTGAGCCAAGACATATACATTGGGTTGCTTCCAAGCATGTGCTTAGATACCTTCGATGTACTATTGATTATGGAATTAGATATGCTTCCAGTGGTGGAGTGATGTTACTTGGATGTTCCAACTTCGACTGGGGTGGTAGTATTGTGGACCAAAAGAGTACATCTGGATTTTGTTTTAGCTTGGGATCAGCTATGATCTCTTGGTCCAACAAGAAGCAGGGATTCGTAGCCTAGAATACTACATAAGCAGAGTATATTGTAGCTAGTATCGCCTACTGAGAAGGTATGTGTCTTAGGAAGCTACTTGTTGGGTTGTTTGGTGAGACGCTTGAGACTACCGTCATTTGTTCTGAAAATCAGAGCTACATCAAGATATCAGAAAAACCCTGTGTTTCATGACAAATCGAAACACATTGAGATGAAGTATCACTACATCAGATACATGGTCCATAGAGGTGTTGTAAGACTTCAGTACATTGCTACTGGAAAGTAGATTGCAGATATGTTGACTAAGCCTTTATATGTGACAAAGTATAGTTACTTCCAAGACAAGCTTGACATGGTAGAGAATGCATCCCTCGCTGAGAGGGAGTGTTAAAGTTATAGAATCACGAGTAATTCTCTAGGTCAATATTTTGTGTCAAGATTGAGCCTCGTGTGTCGATTTAGTGCCTTATAGGAGCCTGAGTTGCACTCAAGAAACTTGGAGAAGAATCTTGAGTTGGTCTCAAGAATGGGTAAGCTTCATGTGTTGAGGCAAGTGCTTTGTTTTTCAAAGTGATGATGTTGTACAGTCTTGTTAGTCAAGGCTAAGATCTTGTGTGTCAAGACAAATCCTCATGTGTTGAGGTGATGCTCTGCATGTCAAAGCATGTATGGTGTGTGATGTACTACTAACCATGGTTGAGCTATTAAGTCTCCTCTAGATCAGATTGGCCACCTACAGAGTGAATTACTTTAGCATATAACCACTTGGAACAATAGTAGCACAATATGATCACATCATTGGGAAAATCTTCTTAGTATATTTGATATGATAATTAAGCTGGCACATGTGGACCATGCATATAAGACAATATATAAATATAAGATGTGATAAGATATGAGATAAATCGAATTGCAGATAAAAGAATTAATTAAGAGATAATTTGAATTGTTAAATTTCAATGAAGACTTCAATAAATCAAAGGAGAACTCAAATTGATCACTACAGTGATGTTAACAAGAAAGGATCAGTTAAAGAAAGTTAACTAAGTGATAACAAAGAAGATCTAGTTAAATAATTGTTATTGCATGACGACACTTATGTGAAACTAAAAGATGACACTTATATCAAACTAAAAGACGACACTTGAGTTGCGACACTTAAATTAGCCACCTAACTAAGTGGGAAAGCTTTTAGTTAAGGGGCGAGTTCATCCTAAGACTCAGTGCAGTAAGTTAATGTACTGCATGAGAATTGGGGTGCTCTTCTTCATGCAAGATTGATACATCCATATGGAGGGTGAGTTCATCATGAAGTCAGAAGATACAAATAGAACCCGATGCATGTGAAGAATATATAAATATGTAATACAGGATTGATGAATTCAATGTGAAGCGAATTCTCTTATACCTTGAAGGCAAGGCGCTTCTATTTGTGCAGGATATTATTCAGAGTCTCTCTTGTTTATCTTTCTCTTACTCTGTAATTGCACCAAGGGTGCTTGATGAAAAATATATTCTCTACTATCTATAAACATACTAAGGAAGGTTTTGCTGGGGTTTTCTCCCTCAAGGCATAAAGGGTTTCCCTAGGGTGAATTCATGTGTCAAATGTGATTGCTTATGTGTATGATTGTTATTTGATTTTTCAACAATGTTTCCTCTGCAAATTTTGCAATGCTTATTAATGGTTCCCCCTCCAGGTTTTTCATCTACAGTAGAGGCCTTAGACAAATCTATCCTTTATCTCCAATTATGTTTTTGTTAATAATGGAAGGGTTGAGTAGATTAATTGATAAGGTTGGAAGAGAAGTAATATTAAAAGGGATAAAGATCACATCTATGCATCATATTACTCACTTAGTGTTTCTAGATGATGTGCTTTTATTTGCTAATGGATCCGTGGAGGAATGGAAAACTTTTCATGAGATTGTACATTTATTTTGTGAAGCTTTTGTTATGGAGGTTAATTTACAAAAGTCTAGTTTTCTAATGAATAGGATTGATTGAAATATCATGTTCAATGTTTTTTTCCTTTTCCTATGGAATCTATTAATTCAGGATTTAAATATCTTGGATATTTCTTGAAGCCAAAGAACTATCTGAAGGAAGATTAGTTGTGGTTGCTAAAAGAGGTTGAAAAAAGTGTATACTTGGTGCCACAGATAGATGGCCCTAGGGGGAAGAATGATCTTTGATTAAATATGTTCTAGAGAATATTCCCATGTATTAGCTTCCCTTAGCCAAAATTCCTAGATCTATATTGAACAGTATAAGGTAGAAGGTAAATAGTTTCCTCTGGACTTGCAATAAAACTAAAGAAGGCGTTCAACTAGCAAGATGGGATATGATTTCTATCCCAAAAATGTTTGGTGGTTGGAGACTAAAGAACATTTTTTTGTCTGGACAAGCTCTAGCAATAAAGAGTCTTTGGAGAGGTCACTTTGGTTTTGGTTTGTGGAGTGATATTATACAAGTCAAATACTTGAAGAATAAGCATGCTATTGAATGGAACAAGAAAGAAAATAAAAAAGTTCATTAATGTCTAATATTTGGAGTGGTTTAGTTGCTTCTTACCCTTGTTTAGGTACTTGGATTGTGTGGAATATTGGAAATGGGAAACAAGTCGTTATGGGGGTGGAATCTTTTATTGGAGGGGAAGGTTTCTATAAATTGTCTCTCGCTCATGTAAATTTTTTGAACAATCTGGGTATCAAGTACTTGGCATAGGCTCATAGGCATAATTCCGGGATTGCTGGAAATCAATATTGGCTGCTTGCTAAGGTTTTGGGGTTTGTTAGAGAATTGGATGAAGAATGGAATATCTTTGTTCATGGTTTAAACCACTCTGGCATTATATTTGTAGACACAGATGACCAAATTGTATGGACCTGGAATGTCTCCACGGGGCAAGTTAGTGTTAAACTGGCCTATGATGTTATTTATTCTTCTCAGATGGCTTATTTGGAAATGTGGTGGCATAAATCTCTTTGGAAACGGAATGCTCCAATGAAATTAAAATGTTTATGTTTGTTAGTTTTGGAAAATATGGTGATGACTTGGGATAATTTTCAAAAGCGTGGTGGTATTGGCACTAACTGTTGCATTCTATGTAATATGTAGGCTGAGATAGTCGATCACTTGTTTTTCCATTGTTGTTTCTCTCAACTAGTTTGGTTTGAAGTGTTTCTGAGCCTTAATATAGTTGTTTGCGGGACACAAGATTCTTTTGAGAAAAGCTTAGAACATCGGTGTAAAAATGTTGGATCCTTTAAGGAACTACCCTTGTTTGTTGAATGGGGGTTATGGAGACATAAGAATCTTTCTCTTTTTGAGAATGGCCAAAAAAATGTTTATGGGCTTTGTACAATGATTGTGGTAATGCATAAGGAACAATACAAGGGATGAGTGGATACAATTGCTAAGCTCATTTATGTGCCCTCAGTTTCTGGGAATGTTCCTATTGGAAGCTTTGATGGAGCCTCTCAGTTGGGGCAATGTGGTGTTGGTATGGTGATCCGACTTAAGTTTAATCATTGTTTTCTGGTTTGGATGGGTTGTGGGGAAGGCACCAACACAAGGGCATAATTGTTAGCCCTTTGGGGGATTCTTCACTTTGGACTATTCAAAGGATTTTTATCTCTTTTGGTGGTAGGAGATTCTAGAGTGGTAGTTGAGTAGGTTGCCGGTAAAGCTAACCTACAGGTGCATCTTTTAGACCAATGGAAACAAAGAATTAGGGACCTTCATGAAAAGTTCCTAAATTTAACTTTCAATCACATCTTTCGCTAGTTCAACAATATAGAAGACACATTATCAAAAAAAGCTATTGGTTTGAAGGAGGGGATCCTCTTTGAAGAAATCCAGGACTATTTGGTTATAGCACAGGGTTCCTTCTAGGCTTTCTAGATTTCTAGTTGTTTCCTTTTTGGATTTTAGCCTGGAGTTTACAGAGTCTTATATGGTATTATGCATTTTTTTTTTAAAGCAACTCCTTGTAGGAATCAATAGAAGGTGATCATGTACTTTCTGGGTATATTAATTTTTTGCCTTGTATTAGAACACGTTGTCTCAATCAATCTAAATGAGGCTATTATATCCTTGTGATAGTAAATTCTATATGTAAGCCTTGTGACCTCTTTATAAGAGTTTATAGTATTATAATTGTTATCTTTGATTCAAAATTTTGAATATCAAGAAACATAGTTTTTTTTCTGGTGAAAAAAAGGCTAAAACTACGGCTATGAGTCACACTTGAGATCTCTTCCCCCAAAATTAGGAGAGGTCACATTTGGATATATATATATATATATATATATATATATATATAACCAAGATTTGATGAACTAAAACTTTTGACTAGACATCAAAACTATTTCAAGTATCATATATTCATAACCAACTCAACCAAATAAATTGATTACTCTCAATGCTTGATAGATTGAAGTTTAAGATGGATCTATAATAGTTTTATTTTTTTACCTCACATGACAACATCTCCCCCAGATAAATCATAGAGCTTATTTACATCTATACAAGAAAATCCATGAGAAGCGTCATTTCTTTTAAAGCCCCTCCTTGTTAGTGCTTTGCTAGTTTAAACTATCATCGTCTAAATTGTCGCTTTAAAGTGCGTGCCACTATTTTCATGAATTATAGACCAAATTGGAAAATGTCAATAACAAAGTCAAGAAACTTGCCCAAGAATGTTATGCTTATATTCCATGGAGTATATTCACTGGACAAAATTTGGATGGTTTTTGTTTTGAAAGGAAACGAAGTACCTTAAATTGAAAATGACAATCTAAATACTGAACTTTCTTTTTAGTCTTTCATTTACAGATATCTCACATAAGCTAGATGGCTATATCATGTATGGGGGTCTTATATTGAGTATCACCACTACATGTAGAGCAATTATGCAAATTGATTACTCAATTTTTATTTGTATTTTTGAAGTACACAGTTTTAATCCTGAATACACTAACCATGGATACACTTTACTAATAATTAAGTGCGAATTCCATTCAGAGCCTTAATTCTTTCTTGACATTTTGAGTTCACAAATGCCCTTCAGCCTTGCACAATCAACCAATTCAAACTTACTTGCTTAAACCCTGCATTGGTATTCATAATATTTTATTCATAGTAGTGAGCAAATTGTATTGTGAACTTGACAGAGTGAAAAGCCAACCTCTTCTAGAAACTTAATGATTGATCGTGCTGAAGAAATGATGCTAATAATCTTCTCTTCATTCCCTGCACTGCTTGTATTTTTTCTCATTTTGTTTGCAATCAAATCTTATGTCATGTCTCATGTCTTGTGCACAAAAAGCATTACTTTCTTCCCCACGCTACTACAAGTTTCCAACCACTTGTTTTTGGTTCTGGACTGGGAGACTCAGACGGTGGAGGAATTGAATCTGGAAATCATGTTCCCTCAAGAATATTCACAAAAGTTTGTATTTTCTTTCATTAGACTCATGTTTTGCATGGCTTCTTCCATCAGGCACTCGGCATTGACCAGGTCCTCAATGGGATCATTGTTCTCCCACTGAAGAGTGGAGACATGTTGCTTGATAAAATCAGATCCTTCAAATTCCCCATGGAAGAATGGTGCCTCACCAATTGCATTGGAAGATTGGCTATCCCATTCACTAACTTGAGATCTTCAAGGAGGACTTGACGAATCTGACTTGATTCTATTATACTCTTGAAACATAGGAGTATTTGGTTCTCTAGGATTAAAACTCGTGGATGCCAGTGAACCTAAAGTCATAGGTAGCTATTGGCTTTCATAGTTCATATAAGGCAAATGTTCGTAAGAGATAATTTCCTCCCATGTGTTGTTTTCTATAAATTCCTTGCCACTTCCAGTCTACTTTGGCTTACTAATTAGTAGGCTCACTGTCCATGTTAAAGGAAGTTACTTTGATTGTATTGGAATTGGGATAAAGATTTGGAATCGGCATTAGTTCATTCACAAACCCTGAGGCAAATTATTGAATAGGTTGAGGGTCAACACTATATGTTGATACAAGGTCACTGTATGATGCAACATGTTCAGTGTTCAAATCTCTTAGGTAGACAGGCCATTAAGGAACCCTTTAAGAATTAACTAAGAGGCACTTTCTATATGAGAGAAGTATAATTACGTGAAAGTTGATACATTATTAGATTTTGATGCACATTTATTATGATTTTATTATATAAATGTATCTTTATATAATTGTTATATATTTCTCAAATTTTAAAACATTTAAATACTAAATAGCTTAATGCAATTTTTAAATATTTCTCAAATGTTAAAGTATTTAAATACTATAGCTTAATGAGAGCATACTAAGAATATAAATATGTGTTGGAATATTTGTGAATATATGCCAAAACATAAATATATCCCTCAATCACATGCAATGTGGAAATAGTAGCAGCTTTGAAGTCTCTTTGTTAAATGTGATTAGGTTTTCAATTCATAAATATATCCCTCAATCACATGCAATGTGGAAATAGTAGCAGCTTTGAAGCCTCTTTGTTAAATGTGACCAGGTTTTCAATTCAGTTTGTTAGGGAATCATAATCAAATGGTAATAATCAACAGTTATTAATTTTGTTAATAATCATTAAATATGATTTTCAGACAAAATTTAGTTAAAAGTATTAACAAATTGATTGTTCATTTTGTCCATTGGTTGTAGCTTGGGTGGTTGGGAGGAAAGATTGTTGCCCTCCCCACCCAGGTTTAATTCTTATAAGTGACATGATGCTCTTGTTGAGCTCTATTGTAAATTTGATTGTATTTCAAACTTTCCTTGATTCTAGTCAAAAGTATTAACAAATTGATTGTTTGTTTTGTTCATATACAAAATTTAGTCAAAAGAATGAACAAATTGATATTTTGTTGGGTTCAAAACAGTTTTAGTGATTTCCAATTTATTTTGGAGGAAACATTGATATTAATCAAATATGCATACTAAATAAATAAATCAAGCATAAATACATAAATAAAGGATAACAATCATCGATCTTATATTAGTGACAAATTTCCAATTTGTATTGGAAGAAACATAAATCCATAAATAATAAGATATATTTACCTTTGGATTTATGATGTTGGAAAGGCATCAAATTTCTTTGATGTGAAATCTTTCTGCTTTTCATTTTGGTTTTGGGTTTATTTATGCTCTGTTCTTGTAATTTTAATTCCACGCACCTGGTGAAGGCATGGATTTTGTCTATTCATAAGGCTTAACAGGGAAAGCAAGATGGCATCCTCGCTTTACTTCCTTGATAACTGCAATATCATTACACTCCTCTACAAGATTTAAGATCTTTGTAAATCCCAGGAACTTCTCATCCAGGATCTTTCCAGTCGCTTTCTCCCTTCTGGTTATTTTTTTGGAATTTCGACAATCTGGGTTGTCTTAAAATGGGCCAAAACCCTTACGAGCACACTTCCATGGCATAGTTCCGCAGTAAATGGGGTGGAACTACGACTCGGCCGGTTTTTATAACCGGATCTAGGGAACAAATCACCGGAAAAGCGAGGCAATTTGAGTGCCAGTTATCCCACGCCCTTGAAAGGTAGGTAATTCTTAAGATAGAGACTCACTAAATAGACTTCAAGATGTCTCTACTCTACTAAGTTACAAGTTACTAGTATATATCTAACAGACTATTAAATATAACCTTAAAAATTACTAAATCCTAAATATTGTTATCCATGCCTGATAATAAATGTTATGCTTCGTATCATATATCATATAGAATTCAATTTGTTTTACTTTATGATGCTATTAAAGTGGAATATGTGATGAATTCACTTGGCTCTGTTGCTAGATTAATATATAGAGTACATCCTTTTTTCTATTTTATTTTAGAGAGAATATTAATATTACCTTAAGTATCGGTGGGGTCTACCAACTTTGAATGGAATATTAAAGCAAGTATAATTATATAGAATATGGTCCTCATCATTTCTGAAAATTATTACCATAAACTAAATAGGAGCTTTCAATTGTTGGCAAGTTCCATGGATATGATAATATGTTGCAGAAGGGTTTGAATAGCATTGATAATACCTTGTAAAGGGTTTGAATAGTATGGGAATACCTTTAACTATAAGCTAATTGAATATGGATTGATCTTTGAATAAGATTGTCATAAACATTGAAGATATTATTTAAATGCCATAAAGAGTTTGATTATATTTATGGGATGAAAGTATAATGTAAAAAAGAAAACTATAAGTCTATGGTTTAGTTGAACAATTTTTTAGGAGGATAGAAAGAATGATATATCAAACTTTTGGGATAGAAGGATATATAAAAAGAAAAAAAGGTAACAATACTAATTGATTCAGGTAATACCCATAACTTCATAATTGCAAATTAGCCAAAATTTTCAATTGCTTTATATATTCAGCATCGAAGATTCAAGTAATGATTGTAGATGGAGGTACCATGAATTGTTTAGGGAAGTGTCATAGTATTAAGGTTACACTCGGAAACTATTTATTGGATAGTCTAATGGTTGCAACCCAAATGGGTGATGTTGATGTTGTATTGGGGGTCCAATGGTTACCATCATTGGGAACAATGGCTCTTAATTTTCAAAAATGTTTCATGAGATTATCCTGAGAAGGCAAGGAAATTGACCAAATAAACCCTCTAAATTGATAAACTGTAACAACATGACAAAATTGCTAAAAAAAATATACACCATGGTGTAATTGCACAATTATGCTCACTAGATGTTCAAGCATCTATGCCCTCTATTCTAGTGGATCTCCAAAGACTTGTTGACAAACATTTCAAGATATTTGGAGAGATGCCTGGAGGTCTTCCACTTGTTCGAGATCATGACCATGTGATTCACTTGCAACCAGCAAGTGTACCACCTAACATTCGACCTGTACCCATATGCACAAAAGAGTGAGATTGTGAATTTGGTCCAAGAAATGTTAGATGTTGACATCATTAAACCTAGCCAAAATATTTTCTCTGCAGTAGTGGTGAAGATTCGTATAAATGAATGTTCATGGAATATGTGTTCTAGATTAAAGAGAGTTCAACAAGATCACTATTAAAGATAAATTTCATATTCTTGTCATTGACGAAATATTTGATGAATTACATGGAGCAATTTTCTTTACGAGTTGGATCTCCATTCAACATATCATCAAATCAAAATGATGCAACTAGACATTATGAAAACATCCTTTAGAACACATGAAAGGCATTATGCATTTTTGGTGATGTCATTTGGCCTTACCAATGCACCTTCCACATTTTAAAGCTTGATGAATTCTATTTCTAAACCCTTCCTCAAGTAATTTGTGTTAATTTTTTTTTATGATATACTAATCTATATAAAATCTTGGGAAGAACACACTTCTCCTATAGGACATTCAAGGCTCTTGAAAAATTACCACATGATCAAGAAGGATTTTTTCTCGGAAGGTCTTAAAACTAATGCCAAAAGTTTGTGGTAAAAGCTTTGTTTTGAGAAAAAAAATAAGGGAGATACAATCAAGACACCAAGTCTTATACAACCATTAGCCATATTGAGTAATCATTGAGAATAGATCTCAATGGATTATATCATAGGTATACCAAATTCTAAAGGAAAGACTTTTGTCATCATGGTAGTGGCGGATCGATTCACAAAGTATGTTAATTTATTCCCTCTTTCTCATCCCTTTAAAGCAAGTACAATACCTGTAGTATTCATGGAAATAATTCAAAAGCTACATGGAATCCCCAAGATTATTATAAGTGATAGAGATTCAATTTTCATTGGTAATTTTTGAAAGGAAATATCTTTTTTGTTTGGGCACTCAATTGGATCAAAGCTCCTCTTACCATCCTCAATTTGATGGGAAAAATAAGATTGTGATTTTGGAGGTTGGTTGTGGTCACACCTTACAATGGAGGACTGGGGATGTTTATGGGTGTGGTGTCATGAGATGGTCTTGGGATTTGTGGGTCTAAGGGGAACGGTGGATTGTACATCTAGTGGTGGCTAAGGATTAGTACTAGGACCAACTTTTTGATTGATAGTATGAACACATTAAAAAATTCACTGCAACAAATAAAAAGTGCATTCATTATTTTTTGAAAGTAGAAAAGATATGTTGAATTTACTAATCATGAAAGTATTATGTTCATTAAGTTTATTTCTTCACTATATATTGATCTATTCTTCTAGGTAATTCATCTTGTTCTTGGTGGCTTTCAAGAGTATTAATTTTTAGTAGACTAAATACAACTTTGTGCACTTCTCCAAATCATGCTTTATTGAAAGATAAGGGTTAAGGTCATGAAGTGTATCATCATCGACAACATGCCCTACAAATGGGGGCTCAACCTATCAACAAGAAAAATTAATAAATATTTCTTCCATTTCAACAATAAATATAGATGTTTGATCTAATATATTACCTATGAAAGTCCAAGACTAATGTGAAAGGTGGGGGGCCATGCAAGTCATGGTATTGTACTACTACCCTATGATGTGGTATTTCCCTTACCCATAGGTTTCTTCCCCCAATCAACCTACAACCATATTAATAACATTATGATGGGAGTGTTCCTTCAAAATCACAAATAAAGCAGCTAAGCAAGATGGAGTGCCACTTCAAATTGATGGTGAAATATTAGTAAAGGATATATAAACAAAATTAACGAGTTAATGTTTTAATTAAAGGAGTCATTCATCGGAAGGAAGGCTTAGTGAGAACATTCACACTTAGATTTAATAGTTCATTCGGTTCATTGCTAAATTAGTTATTAACTTGAATCGAAGTAGATATCAAATGTTTGAATTTGCAACCCACGACATGGCATCTCAATTTATTCTTAAATTCATTAGCCACAATGGCACCATCCTATGTCAAAGACTACTAGAATGGCTACAACACTATCGTTTTACCAAATTTCATGAAGATTGGGTGGACAAAAATATTGATCAAGGTAATCCTAAATCTAATGCCTCAAATACATTTTCATCTCCCCTTTTCCACACATTGACCCAAACCTAGACACTATGCTAGTCCTTTCCCAACTCTTTGCACATCCTACTACTACTTGTTTCTCCATAGCATGTCCTAATCATCGTTTGTGATTAGTGTTCATTCCCCCATGTACTGCTTTACCATGGGTTGATGGATAAAAGTTACACATTATCATAGTAGAAAATATTTTCTACGTACACCTAAACAAAATATTAGTTCAATATCATTCACCAACATCAATGCTTTGCATAAACTTACACTTCAATGGTGGTATATGCAAAACCCAAACTCGATAATTTTTTAATATAATTTTTAAAAATAATTGAATCATGTGTTCCATTTCAACATATAAACATCATTGCATTGAGTAATCTTCACTGGAAGACAAATGAATCATTAATGACTAAATTTTTCAATTGTATAGATATTTTGAACAAAGTGGGGAGACATTCTTAAAACTCAAATGCATTTGGTGGTTTTGGTACTATTTTCCCTATGGCTATTGATGGCTCCCACTTTTGGTTGCAAAATCCATCTTTTTCTTGATAAAATGAAGCATTCTAAACCCCAACAATGGAAATAATACATAGAGTAAGACAAGGAAGGCACTTAGTTTAGATTATATGCATATTTAGAAATAATTGCTTTGTTGATTAATTCTTTCCTTTTTAATGACTAATGTGCCAAAAATATACTAATAACTTGGTGATATAGCAGAGTATGAAGGAACCAGGTTCCATCTGACATTGTCTTTGACTCAACACCCAGAAGGAGTGCCATTTTTTACTACTGAATTTCCAGCTATCTAAAGACACAGACGGATGTTAAGTGAAGCACTATCAGTTTTGTTAAAGCACTGCCATTTTTTGAATATAGCCATGATTACCAGGAAAACATCAGCAGTGGATTTGATGTTACTCACAGATCCATCAATTAGAATCTGAGCTCAAATCCATGGAGCACATGGCATCCATTGAACATATCCAAGGCAACACCATATCACTCTTTTTGATCTCGAGTGATCTTACCTATCCACACTAGTATATTCGACATTAATTGCATGAAGATATTTCATATAGACTAGATGTTATCAACTGGAGGAGAAGATACATTTTTATATTTAAATCAGAAGGGAGCAACTAGCAAGGCTAGTGCCCATTTTGTTATGAACTCAGTTTGATTACAATTTGAAAGAGAAACTAAGTTTTTGATGTTGAACAATTATTTTCAAGGTAAATGAAGACTTTTATTCCTCCAACTTATTGAGTAATCTTATTGTTCCTATATCACCTTGGATCATGGCCCATCCATAGGTGACTACAGGGACTTGTGTGTTAGAATAGATTTATTGTTTTTGTATGAATGTTAATAGAACATAGCAGATAGCGTATATTTACTACAATTTATAGAAGATTTCCAATGTTTCAATAGAGTAAGATTTGATAAATTATTTATGCACTTTTAATTCGACATAAATATCTTTTTATTGTTTTTGCAATTTGAAGTTGAATGCTTATTTTTATATCACATGAGATCTTGTCATATGAGCTAGGTAAAGCATTAAAGTTCTCTATTTGTTTCATTACTTGCTCAGAGTCTGATGTCATTGGAAAACCTGTAATCGGTGCGTGGATGGTAGGGTAAATTAGGGTGTCCTTCAAAAGGTTTGTCTAAACCTAAGCAAGGAGATTTCTAAAACTTGTCTCTGAAACCGCTGATAAAGGGATAGATGCCTAGTAGAATGAGGGGAGCCATGTCCCTTGCAACACTTAGATCATAGATTAAATTCTTCTTTGCTTTTTACCAGCAGTACTTTCGATTGATTTGAAGTTACATACTACTAGGCATCATTAGGTTTCTTTGTAGGTTACACATATTGTGTAAGACCCTCAGAAGTTTGTACAAACCCCTGTGTTGATGATTGAAGGAAAGGTTTAGATACGACACTCTTGCTGGCATCTTGTCCCAACATGATACAATATTAATGATGATGGATTAAGCTTGTCAGTTATATGAATCATAGTTGAAGTCTCAACCATTTACAGTATTCAAATTCACCAAGTCACTATGGTTAGACTAAAAGATATCCATAGTGGATTCACGATGGAGAAAAAGTTTACACATGTAAGGAAAGCTAGGTAATAAGGAGGTAAATATTTCTCTCAGATCAATCCAAATGGCACGTTGATAGTGGTTTTTGACATTGTGCATGATTTGTCATTACAATAGATAATGCAATCTATATAACCATGGTTGAACAAATTGGAAACCACATTGATAACTTTCCATTGAGATGTTTGGTTACCCTGATATGTTTGTTTGGATTTGGATTATTGGGTTCATTTATCCTTCTCCTTCTCCCTACATCAAATGGGTTTCCCTAGGCTTCCCTTCTCCTTTTATGAATCCCTTGCTTTTAATAAGGAACTTGTCCATCTCTAGCTCCATGTCAGAGGGACACGTTTTGAGGGTTATGGGGAGCTTTCTCTTTTTGTGATGCTTCAAAATGGGGAATACAGAGCCTTAAGGGATTTATTATGGTTTGGATTTAGTGGCTAGAATAACAAAGACAAAAATAGATAGAACCAAAATTGCCTTGACATTAAAAGACAAAAATATATCAAATTGAAACTAGAATTGACTCAAGATCTAAAGACGAGAATTTGTTCACTTACACAAGTTTAGGTGCAATTTCTCCTCCTTTAGACTGGCTCCTCCTCAGAGATTCGACTCAAGTTGGATTCTCATAAATTTGGCATAGGTGGGATCCTCCTCAAAGGTTCTACTCCTTATGGACATTTTCCAATTGGGGTACTCGACACATGTGGGCTCCTCTTCACAGGTCGATGTCAAATGGGTTCTAAGTGCATGTGGGCTCAATTTGATGGGATCTCAACCTTGATGGGTTCATTGATCGATATTTATTTAAGCAAAAGTTCACATGACTATTAGTCAAGGTCCATTCACATAAGTTCTCAAATAAATGCTTGTCATATGTTAATACAACTTATATATCTTAAATTAAAATATAACATATATATTTCATATTATGTTAACTTATAACATATATATTTTTATGAAATTTTTAATAATAATTCTTTATAAAAAATAATAATTGAAAATTAATATAAAGAACTTATATTTCCATGCTCTTTCTATCCCAAAAAAATATAACCATAACCTTATAAGCCTAGCCCACTCATGCAATTGGTAGGAGTAGGAGAGTACATCTCTAGATCGACACAAAATGACAATCTAACAATCTTGCTAGCTTACTTTACTTTTGGGACCAGCCTTAGTTGCCAATATAATTTTTTTTAATAATCATAAGTAATCACATGAACCCATTTTTGTTTTTAACATGATTATTTTCAATGTTTTCAACACAACTATTTTGAATATGTTACAAAATTATATAAGCAACTAACAACCAAAAATATGGAATGAAATAAAATAAGACAATTCATATCTCTATTGTGTATGCCTTATGAGACTTGACGCTTCACCTTTCAAAATTAATCAAATTTGCTAGTTTCTTTTAAACATCCTAATAATAATGGTTTAAATTCAAATAAACTATTTAGATTTAGCTTTCTATATATATATTCGACTAAATAATAAAGTATGTATTAAATTTCGTTTAATAAAAATAATTAATTTAAAAAAAAAATGATTCTCACTAAACTTATTTATTTACATCACAACACTACTCTCTTGTGACCACTAAACCATAAACAATAATATATATATATAATATGAAGTTTGAAAATAAATATATATATATATATATATATATATTCAAACACAGTACTACTCTTTATGGTGACCACTAAACCATAAACAATGAAGTTAATATATATATACACACACACACTCTTAATCATTATAAACAAAATTATCACAATGAAGGAAAAATAAAAAAAATACAAAATACATATATATGCTTAATCACTATAATCAAAATTATCACCACGATATTTTTATTCACATAAAAATGAAAAAAGTTACAGCTTGTATGAGCCCACTGAGCTCTGAGAAAAATTCCTATGTTTAAGAAATTTCAAAAATATAAGAAAAACGTAGTCTCTACCAGTTTATCTCTGGAGTAACATGCATTAAAGAATGAAACTTAAAAGAACCCCATGGAACGTGGAAGATATGTTCCTCTGTTTAAAGAATATTTTCAAAAAATATTGTGGGATTCAGATCGACCACATTTCTAAACAAAACTAAGAACAAATTCTAGATAGAAAAATTATTATCATCATAACTTTGTTTCTACCATTCATTATGGGATACTTCTTGATATCCTCATGAAGAATTAAACAAAAATCATGTTTGTGTACATTGTGGGAGAATCTCAACCAACAATATATCAAAATGAGAAAAGAGGATCATCAATTGATGATACATTCGTATCCTCATGGGAATTACCTATAGTGTGAGACATACTCCGTGACTTGGTATGTAGCACTTGTATGTTGAATATGGATCTATCCCTCTTGTAGGTTGCATGCCTCTTTGGCCAAAGTATCTGCAATCATATTGTGTTCTCTATAGATATGTTTACAACTACATTGAGAGAGATGACTCTTCAGTTGTTTCCCTTTCTCGAGCATGTGTGTAAGATTTATATTTTTTCGTTTTGTTTGTCCATTTAGCCATTTGATCAACAATCAGAGTCTAAGAATAGCTTTATAGAGGAGATTATGTATTCCTATCCTAATGATAGAGTAGTGACATCACTAAGAAGCTCAACATAATTGTTGGTGTATTTCTCCCAGCCTCTCTTATATGTCACCTTATGTCCATAAAAAATTAAGTAGCCTCTTGTGCCACTGTCTCTAGGGTTTCCACTAGACACTGCATTGCATAAGGCATATGGATAATTTTTATTGTATATGTGTCTCCTGAGGGGCCTAGTTTTGTCCTTTTTAACCTTCGTTGAATTCCCAGGCAATGAATATTTGATTCTAAAGATTGCATCGATTGGATATGGCTTGACATCTTCAAAGATAGATTTATTCATAGTAATCCATAAACTCCAAAAAATGTGTAGAGGAAGAGGCAAGACTCTAGGGAAACCGATCTTGAGAACTAGTTTTGCCATGCTTCCAATGAGGTAGACCCCTCTCAGTTTGGGAAAAATCCCCATGTTTGTGTTGCACTCCACACTTCTTTGGAAAAATGGCAAGCTACCAAGATATGGTAAACCATTTATGCATGTTCAAGACATAGTGGACATCTACTTGGTCCAAATATTCCTCCTTTTTGTAGGTTATACTAGGTTAGTATTTTATTCTTAATAGATATCCAACTAATTTTTATTTTATTTTGGCAGAGCTATCAATTTACAAATACCTCTACACCAGTGAATGTCCCTATCCTATGAAGACTCCTCAGTCAATGCTTGGTATCCTAACTTGACACTATATTCCCCACTATTCTAATTGAGAATCCATGAAACCTTGCTTGGGTTATTAGAGAGGATGATATGAGCTCTATTTACTCAAGTTATATATGTATTCCATGATGAAGTGTGATATTGTGAAAAATTAAGTTGAGTTGTTGATTTCCAACCACCATTCCAAATGTCATTATATTCTATTTGATAGATGTCTACCAGAAAATGATAACCATTTGAGTTGAGATTATCCACTAGGGGCTTAGGGAGAAAGTCTGATTGGATTAAGCCCACAATAGGATTGGATCCCACCAAGATGTTGTGACCATTCCCTGGCTACCATGCAATGTTGTCCTTGATCAATGGGATGTTTTTTTGGATAGCTCTCCAGACTAAAGAGCCTCCCTTGTGAGGAGAGTGGAAATATATAATCCAAAAAATTAGAGAACAAGGAGATATATATTTTTAAACCATGCAAGATTGACATAAACCTTTTTTTGTAAGTAGTTGCCATAAATGACTAGAGATTTTTTAGTCCCCATCCACCAATATATTTCTTTGAACATAGATTCCCATTTGCATAAAGGATAGCTCCCCCCCTTTGAGTTCCAGACCATAGGTATTTCACATAGATCTTTTTTTAAGTATTTAGGATGGCCTTTGGAATGTACACCAAGGCCATTTAAAATACACGAATATATTCAATAATGGTTTTAATCAGGGTTACCCTTTCATCCAAAGAGATCCATCTATGAAATCAAAAGTTAATTCTCCTCTTGATTTAATCTATCAGTCACATCCAATCAGAGAGTTTGTATTCATTAGCCTTTAGAAGGAATCCTAGATATTTGAAGCACTCAGATGAAGACATAATCAAATAGGGAAGGAATTTAAGGATCAATAGGATATGAGCCTCTAGGACATGGAAAAAATGAAGAGAGGACTTTTTTAGATTGGTTTCCATTCTGGTAGAGGAAGACGAAATATGAAGGATTTGATCAAGGCATTTTGCTTCATTCATAGGGACATTACCGAAAAGAAGGATATCATCAAGAAACAAACTATGACGGAGGGAAAGAGAAGTTGAGATATTGACTCCTTTGAGTTTATCTTAGGCAAGTTCAGGGTTAATATGAACACTTAGGGCTTCAAGTACAATGAGAAGAGCAGAGAAGAGAGTGGACAACCTTGTTGAATTCCTCGAGAAGGGTTGAAAAAGGAGGAGGTAGATCCATTCACTAGGACAACATAAGAGACACTTTGATAGCATGCTTAAATCTAGTTTATAAATAGATGAGGAAATCCAACCTGAGTTAATAATAGGTGTAGAAATAATCAATTAAATTTATCAAAATACTTTGAAAGACCCAACTTAACCATAAAAGATGGTTGCTTCTTTGTCTTTATGGAGTGTAAGGCTTCCCATGCTAGACCTATGACATTGTGAATGTTTCTATTATCCAGAAATCCAAACTGTTGGACTATTATCCAAAAGGAAAAGCTTTAAACATCTTGCAATAACTTTAGAAATGAGCTTGTAGATACAATTACACAAAGAGATAAGTCTGAAGTGTTCAAAGACAACAAGGTTTTCTTCTTTAGGGATGTTGAAAATAAAGGTGGAATTGAATGGTTGATGCATCATACACGAGGATCTAAACTTCCCATCTTCCAAGTCCCAAAAACTCACATAAAATTCAACAATCCATCTGTATGGTCCTGGAGACTTCCCATTCTGAAAGGTAAGAAGGGCTAGAAGAATTTCCTGCTTTGTTACAAGAGTTAGAAGTGCCTTGCCCTGTTCTTCAGTTAGCCACCTATTGAAGAAAGAAGAGGATGCAAATATATCCCTGATTTTTTCCTGCATAGGTTCTGTGAAAAGTGATTTGTAATGACCAACTGCTACCTTCGAAATGGAGTTGAAATCAATGCATTTGTTTCCTGAATTGTCCCTAATTTTCCATATTGAATTGATCGCCTTCCTTCCATTTGCTTGTATCTGAAAAAATGCAGTATTTTTGTCCCCTTTCAAGAACCATATTGCTCTCATTTTCATCCTCCATTTAGCTTCAAACCAGGCTAAAGTCCTTGATTTTTCTGCTTCCAATGTTTCTAGTTGAAATTTGGTTTCCTCAGTCATTGACCCCATGCTTAAGTCCTCCAAGATTTCATCAATTTTCCTTTCAACTTCGATGAGGGTTTTGTCAGATTATGAGAAGGTTTTCTTAACCCACGCTTTTATTAGGGTTTTGATTTTAGCCAAATTCGATTGGAGATATTCCATAGCATGTGCATCATGGGTCTGTCTAAAACGAATCTAGTTATGGGTGACCATATATCTAAACTCCCTATAGATCAACCAGTGCAGACTAAAATTGAAGAGTGCAGCTGGTTTTTGAGTTGATGTGGAAATATCCAAAAGGATAATAAGATGGTTGGAATGGCACACTTTTAGAATGGAAGATCTACAAAAAATGATATTCAGAAGGAGGCATTGACTGAGGAGAAATCAACAGAGTCTTTTAGAGATGTGGCCATGACCTAATATTTTATTCGACCAAGTGAGCCCATGATGAGGGTTCAATATCTACCAAAAGCATACGGTTAAAATATTGCATGAAAAATTATGAGAGGATATCAGAACTGGCAGGTGTTCCCCAAGATTCACTTCTAAACAGGGTTAGGTTTAAGTCTCCACCCAAAATGATGTGGGGGTGGGCTAGAAGGATAGAATTAAAGAGATCATTCCAGAAGGAAACTATGCCATGTAAGGGAGCATAAATGTTGAGGAGCTCCACTGTGAAATTTAGGGACTTGTAACAGAAGGTTGCACGGATGTAATTAGAGGAGCTACCGATGCCTGGAGGAGTAGAGATTCATTCCAATCGAGGGCCAATCCGCCAGAATTTCCACTAGCATCCACAAAAAGAAAATTCCATCTTGGCAAGCATCTATTCATTATATTTTTTAATATTTTAGAAGAACACATAGTTTCTTAGATGAAGATGACCAAAGTCTTGTGAAGATTAACCAGTCATTGCAGGCATATTTCTTTGTCCAGGCCATTCCCATGCCTCTGATATTATGAGAGAGCAAATTCATTTTTCACCAATGTTCCCCCAAGGTTCCGAGATGGGGGGACGCGGGAGCAGGGAAACGCACATTCGGGATGTGTGGAGACCACCCCCAAATTTTAGGGAAATTCGGGGGGGATGGGGGGACATCGAGGTCATAAAATTATAAAAATATAAAAAATATGAAAAATATAAATCCCAATGTAAATCAAAATCTAATAGGTTCAAGAGGTTCGGAGTTTCATGGGGGGGCGTCCAGGAGGTTCGGAGTTTCGTGGGGGGACATCCAGAAGGTTCGCAATAGAGAGAAACGTTTCTCCTTGCGTTTCGCCAAGGTTTGCCCAAAGAGAAACGTGGAGAAACGTTTCTCCCAGAGTCCCCCGTCCCAGGGATGCGGGAAATGCGAGAAATGCATCCTCGACCCTGCGGGACACGTCCCCGTGGAACACTGTTTTTCACCCTTGTTGGGGGTGCTCTACTAAGGTCCCCTTGGATTGTGGATTGTCTACTAGAAAATACCTCCTTCTCTGCATCATATTTAGAGATCAATGTTTGAATTTCTTCCTCTGGTTGAAGTGATACCCATTGAAAATGTGGAGCATAGTTTCCTGGATTGATATCCTTCACCTTTGGAATGGGATTGTGTAATACCCCCATTCTGACCCTTAGGATATATTGGATTTTAATGTAAGTATTGTATACATGCGATGTATGTTTCCCTAGCGTGGATCTCGAGGCCAAGGCCCCGCTAGTGTATGCTTGGATTTTATTAAAAAGAAAAATATTTGATATTTTGCTATCCATGTGCTCTTAAGCCATAGAACATTGTAAAATGATGTAAATATTAATACTGCAATAATAATACCAAAAATGGGCTATGGAAGCAACTAATAAGAGGGAGCCATGTGTATCCACTAGGGAGTGGTGAGGGGGATTGTGAGGTTGAACCATATGCTGGCAAATGTCATCTTGAGAACCCATTTGACTTTCCTTGTTGACATTTAATTCAGTTGTAAGGAAGTAGTTGAAGAAATTAGTCCATTGCTTCAATAGAGCATGGGAAGCCCAGAAATTCGTATGATAGGCATGGGATCTATTTTCTTGATCCACAAGTCACTCTAACTCAGGGGAATTCATTCTTCCTCCTTCCCATTCCATTGTTGATCATCTAAGCTTCAGTTTTTATCCATTACACATGCCTAGCAGTGAGAAAAACCAGAAATCGCAACTCTAAGACAAGCCACGTTTTGAAGTGCCAAAAAAGCCCTGAAATTTGCATGGATAGTGAAATCCAATGGGGGATCCATAGACTTAAACCTTGGGGCGAATTTGACAGTGTTAGATTCCCATAAATCGATAGGAAAACCCCGATTTTATAGACCGAAATCCAATTACGGGACAAAGTTATTTGGCGACAGAATTGAGAAAATACAAGTGTGAATAATAGAGAAGAAGAGAGAATAGAGGTTGGAACTGCTTGATAAACCCAGTGAAGGCTAAAATCTCAAGTATTTAGCAGCTTGGACCTTTCTATGCCCACCCTGAATAGCACTGGAGGGAAGGGGTGCCCGAGGGACTGTGTAGCAGAGAAGGGGACCTTCCTTGTGTTGGGTGTGGTAGGTATTGTGGGTGCTATGACTATTTGAGTTTTGTTGAGATGCCTATAGCTCTGTGGTTGAGCTCACTGGCTTAGCATCCTCCTCCTTTGTCTCTTGCATGCTTAATAAACCCAACTCTGTGTTGGCTTAGCATGACTGTTGGTGTGAAACAATGGTTGTGTGTGAGCCTGTTTAGTTTTTCCTTAGTGGATAGAAATCCCAGCTCGGGGGTGGTCTCTCCGCGGAAAGAATATAGGATGGAGAGAGACCTATGGTTGGGTGGAACGTTGTTCTCACATAGCCAGTTGTTGGGACATCTTCATCGTAAAGATAAATGTTCCCTGTGGTTAAATTATGATCATTCTGTGTTCTGTTCTGAAGGTCTAATTATTCATGTTAATTGAATGAAATGATTATCTTAAGTTAATTGGCATGAAGCTTGTGCATAGCATGAGAAGGGGGATTGAATCTTTGCATGTTGTTTCATCATTATGCTTGGGATAAATAGGCTGATGCATTCCATTTTGTGTGTGTGTTAATATGTTTTAATTCCGCTATATATTATTTATGCATTTTATTAAATCGTGAATTTCGTTATATGGCATTGGGGAAGATTAGACACACCCCCATGTTGCGGCCATGTTCCCTCTATGGGTCAGGATGACGAGAGGGGACGTGACAGATTGAGTGATATATCTTCTAGAGGAGGGAGAGGAGTAGGAATTGCCTCTCATAGAGGGATGAGACGAGCTCTCTTCAGATTGCTCAATGTAAATTATAGGCTTGGTCATCGCCAATTGAGTGAAATCCTCAGTCAATTCCATGGCCACGGTTTTTCCCTTCCCTTCTATAGGACTCTGTGGAAGTCTATCACTAGAACCCATGATGATGGAATCTAGTTCTTTGATCTTGGTTTGGAGATGTGCATTCACTTTGGCTAGTTCTTCATTTACTCTTTTAGATTCTTTATGAGCCTCATCCTGAGCGGTATTTAACTCCTTTGCTTTTTGATTTTCTTGGGATTTCGAGAAGGAGTCTTCACCAAAGCTAGAGGGAGTCATTACCAGGTGAGTGCCCCCTATTTCGTCCAAAGACTCGAGGAAAGGATTGGATATCTTGAGATGCTCATGTGATCAGTAGTGTGTACATCAAAACGAGACATTTTTGTAGTCCAAAGTATGGATATATGTGTTGTCTCTTGCTTCAATTAGGATGGAATCCGGTAGTCCCTCGACAATGTCCATTTCTACACAAATGGTTGCAACGGATGTCTGGGTTTTCTCTGCAGTCTCCAAAGCCATTTTTAAGAAAGAACCCAAAGAATCCCCAATTGATTTGAAGACTTGTTCATGCTAGTACTCAATACGTAAGGAGGGCATTTTAACACATAAGGCGAGTGTATGTATCCTCTCCTTGATTAGGTCAAAGCCTGCATGCCACCGAAACAATGTGAGTGCAACATTCCCCCAAAACCATGGCCCTTCGAGAGCAATATTTAGTCGGTTGTCCGTTGATTTGAAGATAAAAGTTATATATCCTCTTCCTCCTGCGAAGGCTTGGGGAAAAAATCCAAGGATGTGGTTCCAAGTTTGATGAACCCAACTTTGTAGATCCTATTCCTTGAATCTTCTTGCATGGAATTGTCCTATGAGGGCCAATTTGGTATAATATGTTTCCTTCTCTTTGAAGATATCAGGATGGATTGACACCTTCATTTCCTTTGGGTTTTTTGTAATGCAACGAGTTTTTCATTTTCTTCGCCTGGCTCAGGAAGGGTTACGGGGGAAGTTCTTGATGGGAGAATGATTTTTTCCCAGAAGGGGTTTTGAGGTTGGGATCGCCGGCTCATGAGCAAAGGGAATATGGAGATGGAAAGAGGATGATGGGAGGATGTATTTTGGAGAGGTAATGAGAGGATCCAATTTGGGAAGGTTTTGAAATGATGCAATGTAAGGATGGACAATGATACATAGGGCATCATTGGAAGGGATGGACAAGGGAGAGTATGGGGTTGAGAGAATGGGGGAGGAAACAAACCCATCGTTGGTCTCTGAGGGAATCTGATTTGAGAAAGCTCCTTTGATCTTAGGAGGGAAAGTTAATTGTTTGGTTCGACTGTAATCCTTCGGTTCTTAGAGCTCCATAAACTCAAATCTCCCAAAATTATCAGCATGTTAAACATGTTTTCCTTTTTAATTTGTATACAAATCCAACTTATTGTAAATACTCAATGTCGAACAATATTGATGAGGAACAATACACATTATAAGGTAAGCAAGGCTTTGGAGGGATTTGGGGGATCTAAGTCTCCCCCCGCAAAAAGGGGTGTTTGTGTTTAAAAAGGAAAACAAAAAAATTAGTGATGTAAAATAAAATTTAAGATCAAATTTTGTCTAACAAAAGAGAAAGGGATACAGTTTTAAAAACCAGTTAGAAGAAGAACATCAAAGACAATCCACAAAGCACCTTAGCCATGGATCTACTTTTAATAAAACGGTATCCCCACAAGCAAGGAGGTAGAGGAAGTAGACCTATGCACTGATGTTATAAATTATGTAAATCCCATCTCTATGAGACCCGAGAACAAGGCTAAAACTTTGGTGGTGACATTATGGTATTATAAAATTTGAAAAATGACAATCTGAAAGCAGGATTTTATGAAAGCAGGATTTTATGTTATTGTAGATTTTGAAAAATGTTAATATAAAAAACAAATTTTACTTATATACATTTATCAGATTATAGATTTACAACCAAAATTTGATTAACTACAACTTTTAATGAAACATCTTAGCTAATTCAAATCTCTACACTCATAACAAACTCAACCAAATAAAATGTGCTATGAGATAAACTACTATGATTTAAATGTATACAAGAAAGGCCATGAGAAGCACCATTTCTTTTATAAGCCCTGTCAAGAAAGGCCATGAGAAGCACCATTTTTTTATAAGCCATGTCAAGAAAGGCCATGAGAAGCCCCATTTCTTTTATAAGCCCTGTAAGTGCTTTGTTAGTTTAAACTACAGTCGTCTGAATTGTCTTTATGTCAATAACGAAGTCAAGAAAATTGCTCAAGAATATCATGCTTATATTCCCTGTATTATATGGTCTTGCCAAAATTTGGATGGTTTCTTTTTTGAAAAAAACCAAGTACCTTTATATTGGAAAGGAAATTCTAAATCCTGAACTTTCTTTTTAGCCTTTCATTTACAGATATCTCACATAAGATAGATGGGTAGATTATGTAGAGGGTCTTATATTGAGTATTAATGCAGAGCCTTCATTCTTTCTCCACATTTTGAGTTCACAGATTCCCTTCAGCCCTGCACAATCAACCAATTCAAACTTACTTGCTTAAAACCAGCATTGGTATTCATAATCTTTTATTCATATCAGTAAGCAAGCTTTATTGTGAACCTGGATAGAGTGAAAAGCCAACCTCTTCCAGTAACTTAAATGGTTGATCCTGCTAAAGAAATGCCACTAATAGTCTTCTCTTCTTTCCCTGCACTGCATGTATTTTGCTCGTTTTGTTTGCAATCGAATCGTATGCAATATCTCATGTCTTCTGCACAAAAACCACTACTTTCTGCCCTGTGCTTTTACAACAACCTGTTTGTGGTTCTGAGCTGGGAGACTCAGCCGGTGGAGGAATTGAATATGGAAGTCTTGTTCCCTCAACAATACAGGGCTCTGCATAACAGCTTGTATTTGGCTTCTGCCATTAGGCGTTCGGCATTGACCGTGTCCTCAATGGTGTCATTGCTCTCCCACTGAAGAGTTGAGATGTGTTGCTTGATAAAATCGGATCCTTCAAATTTCCCATGGAAAGACGTCGTCTCACCAGTTGCATTGGAACATTGGCTCTCCCATTCACTAACTTGAGATACCCAAGAAGAGTTGAGATGTGTTGCTTGATAAAATCGGATCCTTCAAATTTCCCATGGAAAGACGTCGTCTCACCAGTTGCATTGGAACATTGGCTCTCCCATTCACTAACTTGAGATACCCAAGAGGGCTTGACGAATCTGACTTGAAGCTATACTCTTGATAAGCAGCAGAAGTAATTGCTTCTATAGGGTTAAAACTCGTCGATGCCAGAGAGCCAAAAGTCATAGGAAGCTATTGGACTTTCATAGATTGGCTTTCATAGTTTATATGAGGCGAATGTTCGTAAGAGATAATTTTCTCCCCTGCGTAGTTTTTTATCAAATCCTTATAGCTCTCACCATTTGAAGGGTGGACTATTTCTACGGCGAAAGCTAAGCATCGAACTGCCCAACATTAAATACGGCATTAAATTCGGCAACTTAATGTTTAGGGTCGATTGGATTTAGAGAATCTCCAAATCCAATGAATCCTAAACATTGAGCCACCGGATTAAATGCTGAGCTCTATGCTTTCTACTTTGGCTTTCGATTAGTAAGATCACTGTCAATGTTAAGAATTTACTTTGATTTTATTGGAATTGGGATAGAGATTGGGCACTGATTAGTTCACAAACCCTGAGGCAAATATTCGAACAAGTCCAGGCTCCACACAATCTGCTGAGACAAAGTCACTGTATGATGCAACAAGTTCAGACATTCTTTTGTATGTCGGTGAATAAAATTATTAAACATTTATTTTTATACAATGTGATAATGATTGCAACTCAGGAGCGTCTTTATTCCATATTAATTGACATGAGTTTTCAATTCAGTTTTAACTAAATGAATGAGTAGACAGACAGTGAATCATAACCAAATGGTAAAACTAGCAGTCACAAGTAAAGTGGCCGATGAACATTGATAGGTGTAGCTAACCACTTAGTTTTGTGGAGATAACTAGTTGCTAAACAAAGTTTAAACATTAAACTAAATAATATAAACATAAAACAAATACTATTTAATAAACATACCTATTTTTTTAACCATTACTTAACTGAAACTTATTTAAATCTTAACCAAGATGCATTTGAGCATAACAAAATACGACCACTATGAAATGAATCCCCACTATACACTTGTTACATTCAGGTTAATCTTGTTGATCCATTCAAAGAAGTCTAAAATCTCAGATAATATCTAAACACCTATGGATGTAATGAATAATTATTAAATAATGAATATGATTATCACACAAAATTTAACCAAAGTAATTAACAAATTGATGTTTTGTTTTGTCATAAATGTAGGCATAGATGCATTAAAGAATTCAAAATACATCATGTAATTTCCAATTTGGTTTACAAAATATAAAGTTATTAATAAAATAGGCATAAATAAAGGGTACCAATGATCTATCCACTAATCAACTTATAATAATTAAATACTTCCAATTTGTTTGCAGGAAACATAACGATTAGTAAAATATCCTTAATAAATAAAAGATCCATTTAACTCTGAATATATGAGGTTTTAAAAGAGCTTAAATCTCTTGATGTGCAAATCTCTCCTCTCCGGTTGCTCTCGATTTCGATTTATCTTAGGCTTACTTTTTTTTCTTCTGCTGTTCATTTTGATTTGGACTTTTCTTCTGTTCATTTGGCATCCTCGCCTTATTTCCTTGATCATCTTTGAAAATCCCAGGACCTTCTCATCCAGGATCTTTCCGGTTGCTTGCTCGAAGTGCTCATGAATGGGCAAAACATCGTATCCTTCATTTGCGTGTTTCTTGCTGTTTAAAACTCGGGTCAGCCATGCTTTGGATTCCACCAGCGAAGCCAATTTCTTCTCTGCTGTAGACGATGCTGAAGATACAGGGCTGCTAGGCTTCGTTTTCCTAGGCTTCCTTGTTCTAATTTTATGGCCACGGAAACAAGGCTCTGGCTGCACTGGGCTGCTGGCCGTTTCATCTAACGGAAAATTGCATGTACTATCCCATCCATCACTGAGGGAGGGAAGAAAATTGCATGTACTATCCCATTCATCACTGAGGGAAGGTTTCATGCTGAACAAATTCTCCTGACTGTTAATGAAACCGGATACACTACTCGATTCTTCCATCTCTTTACTCTGAAAAGAGATTGAAGAAGTAGGGAAAGCAGTATTAGATAGAGAATGATCATATACATTAATCCCTCCAGGAAAGTTTAAATGCTGATCTTCATTCTGTAATGACCTAAGAAATGATAACCATCCAAGACAATAGTTAACCCCACCCAACATGCCTGGAGGCATTTCAGTCATAGACTGGCAAACCAAGAAAACATTATACGATCTCTGCCGGAGCTTCTGAAACAAGTAACAGAAATCCACATTCCCAATGATGAAGATAATATTTGCCGGTGGTGGTGTATCCATTGCCCACAGAAGAACATCCGCCATCATCATTTTCTCCAATTCATTGCTCTTGCCTGTTATTAATAATGTAAAAGTAATCTCAGCACCGATGAACCATGAAAATACCAATTCACAAAAGCAACCAACTCAAAGAAAAAATTCAAATAAATGTAATGCTACTCCTAAAATGCCCTGAAAAGATCTAGAGATGTAAATGCAGAAAGGAAAGTGAGGCTTAATTCAAACATGCTCTAATTCAAGCGAGTGAATGTACCGATTCCTCAAAAGATAGTCAACAAGGGAAAGTAATGGCAGAAAAGGGTTACAGAGGAATTAAAGCCTAAGTAGAAAAAATCAAAATTTCGATGAGGGTTTAAAGAAAGAAAGCATAATAAAAGCTCGTACTGACCAGGAGGAAGTTCGTGTAGTCCAATTCAGTAATGGCAGAAAAGGGTAACAGAGGAATTAAAGCCTAAGTAGAAAAAATCAAAATTTCGATCAGGGTTTGAAGTAAGAAAACATAATAAAAGCTTGCACTGACCAGGAGGACTGAGTCTCTGAAAAGAAGTCATATGCAGAAAAGTGATGGTCATGAAGGGTTTGTTCTCCAGCATTAACCATGGAACTGGAAGTGATGATGTTAAAATTGCGGAGTATTGCTGGGGCCATGGAAACCACGATGTAAGGGTCGACGTAAGAAGGCTAGGGGCAGCTCTCCATATCCCACCACATTGATGTTGCTCCTCCTCCTGCTGCCGCCATTTTTTCCAGATTCTTCGCCTCACTCTGCCCTGTTATTGTCAGTAAGATTAATTAGCAATAAAAGAGAACGGGCAGTCATTAACTCGAAGGTATCATAGTTAAGACTGGTTCAATTACTGTATCGTTAACTTTTCGGATCCACGTAGCCTAAACGCGAGGCGATTTGAAGGATTCCCGGTGGCTTTTCCCGGCACGTGTTCGATGGAATACCCCAGGATCTTTTAAAGAATTTTTAAAAGTTCAAATAACAGTGTTTACTTGGGTTTTCATTTGAAGTTTTTATTGGCCGCGTTTGTGAATTGGGATTTTCATATTATATTGGTGCTGAAATTGCTTTTAGGTTACGAATAACAGGCAAGACTAGCAATGAAATGAAGAAAATGATGATGGTGGATATTCTTCTCTGGGCGAAGGATACACCACCACCGGCAAATATTATCTGCATCGTTGGGAGCGTGAATTTCTGTTACATGTTTCAGAAGCTCTGTGAGAGATCGTATAATGTTTTCTTGGTCTGCCAGTTTATGAGTAGAGTAAAATCAATCAAGACACTTTGGGTGGGGTTAATGCTTATCTGGGATGGTTATATTTTCTCGGATCATTACAGGATGAAGATAAGCACTCACACTTTCCTCAGCCGAATGAACAGGAAAACCCCATGGCTTCACCAGGTGGGTGGAATCCAAATCCGTATCAAAAAATCAAATCTGAAGGTAATCCCAGAGCAGAAACAGACCCAAAAATTTCGGCAGAAGACCTCAGCTGGAAATTTATGTATTATATGGCTGGCCCCCAGGGTTTCTTCATGGCTCCTTGGCTAAGAGAACTTCACAGCATACAAACTTTAAATCCAGAGCAGAAATAGACCTGGAGCAGAAACTCCCACTCTCGTATTGGTATTGGATATATAAAGCAATTGAAAAGTTTCGTTGATTGATTTTTATGAATATTTCCAAAATCAATACTGTTTTTTTAACAAAAGCTTCTATTCCGAGAGTTGATCTATCATTTTCTCTATCCTCCAAGATTTTTCAACTGGACAGATTCAAATGATAATGCCTTCAATGTTCATGGCAATCTTACTCACAGATAAATCCATAATCAATTCTGTGTGTTTCATAATCAAACCCTTTACCCTTTACAACATATTATCATATTTATGGAACTTATTAACACATTATTATATCTATTTATTTAAATCTATGAATTCTTTAACTTTAAATAGTTGTTAGTCCCTGCACCAGGCAGTAGGGACTTTAGTATTCGGTGTGCTGTTTTTATCACTAGCATTTGCCCCTTGAGGTGCAATAATGAACGTCGTAGAGAACAATATCAGATGACTAGGCTTTATTACATTCACTTATAGAACTGTATTGTCGGTTTAACCAATTGACATTTAGCGAATGGTCGATCGGACCTGTCAACTTACATTGGAAACAGTTGGTTCTTTCAACATCTGCCTCTTATCAAAATCTTTCTTCGTCACGTGGATGTCGATTTTGTTTAACTATTGGTCGGAGATCCTGATTGCTTTTTGTTGGTTGAACTTTTCGATTGTTGATGGTCGGGCAGCATTGAGGAATTTGACCATATCCATGTTGGAGCTTATCTTGCGGCTCTTTTGTGCTCTGGTCTTGTTGAGTTGTGGTTTTTTTAGCTTCTCTTTGACAACGGGCTTGTTCGGCTTCGTTGTGTAGAATTTGTGTTTTTTCTGTATGTTTTTTTTCCACTTGCTGTATTTGATGTTGCTGTTTTTTTTTTTTTTTTCCTTCGTGTTGTTGTTGTTCCAATTCTTCTTCCTGTTGCAGCCGTAGTTGTTCTTGTAGTATTTCCGCTTCTTTGGTTGTAGCCTGGGTAGAAGTAGATGCACTGTTCGGATTTAGTTTGTTGTGCGGGGCCGTCATATTGTTTACTCTTTAATATATTTCCTCTTCTTTGAGAAAGTGATTAGAGTACTGAAAAGTGATGTTACAAGAATCACAATGTTTAGCCACCTTGCCATTGTTGCCGTTTCTTACAAAAAGTTTAGTTCCAAAGTGAAAAGTTTGCAAGTCTGAAATGAAGGCTTTCACTGCCTTTATCTTAGGAAATTTGTATCCACCAATGTTGAATGGTACAGGTGGGTAAGAATTTTTTTTTTAGTCATGTAGATAGTGACCAATTCCATTTATGAACACTTGTCTTATCGCTTCTTTATGCACTATTTAATCTATAGCATATTTTGGCAATAAAGAAGGAGGTTGGATGCCTCCATACATTCTAATGTATGTGCCTTCTGATGAGAAGTAATAATCCCCATATTCAGCTATTACATCAAAGGCATTGTCTGACATACAATTTGCTTCTTTATTGAAGACCAGTATATAAAGGGGCATGATTAGTTCTTTGCACAATAATTTGTAGTAGCCTGCATATCGGTGAGCCCAAGTTATCTGATATGCTACATGAATGGGAGTCTCATTTGGATTCCAAGTACATCCCAAATTAGGAAAAGAGTGGTTGACTAATATACAATCGATGAGGTAGCCAGACATGAAGAATTGTGACTTCCCTTTTGAGAGGCCTGTTTGAGCTGCAGAAATTATCGACGTCATATTGTCTGAAATAATATGTGCCCAATTGAAGACTCTACCATGTGTGGCAACATGGTATATCAATGGAACCCAACTGAGTTTATAGATGTTGGCATTTGGTTGACCGAAGAGTCTGCTCAACAATAGAACTATGATTCGATAGGGGGTCGTTAAGTGTTCGCTGTCATATTCCCCGTTAGATTTCGGTCTAAGTTGTTTGTTTGGTAGGAGCATTTTATTTGCACATTCGGCATCTGTAATGCCCGCCTCAACACCTACGATTGATGTGATTATTTTAGACTTATGATTGACTAGATTATTTGAGACTTATGATTTATTGGACTGTTGGAGACCTATGACTGATTTGACTATTGAGGGCAATGGTTTGAAGTGACCCGGATTTATAAAAACTTGGGCCTTGAATGTTTGCTTTGAATTTTACATGTGAAATAAAAATGATGAATGTTGAAAATGCTTGAAATGAAAATGATGAAATTGCTCGACTGACTGAGAAATGATTAGATAAATGATGAATGATTAGTATGCTCGACTGACTGGGATACTAAAGTGAATGATGAAAATGTTTTATAGTGCAGCACTACTAATATGCGTTTAAGTGTGTGTGTGCAGTGGCAGGTAAGATGAATTACCGACTGACCCACAATGGAATTACAGGGGTCGTAAGAATGGAAGGAACACATAGGGGTACAACGATAGACTGTCAACCCTGAAATAACAATCCACGCACGAGTAGGAAGCCATTTCAGTTCAACCGGGGAAGTGTGTGCCATACGGGCGAGGCCATAACGACTTGGTCGCGTACGACGAGTTGAGGGGCGCGCGATAAGGAGGACCTTATCCCTTAGCAGCCCTTAGTCTCTAAGAAAGCGTAGTTGGAAGGTCGTTGTAAAGATTACCGACCACTACGCAGTACTCCTCATAAGAAGAAATAATTGAAACTGTCAGAAAGACCCGCTAAAGAGGTACCTAGACAAAAGAAAATAGAAAAAAAAATTATTCATACTTGCATAATTAAATAATATACATGTGGAAGTTCTAAAAAGTTCAATAATAAATTATTGAGTAATTTATTATTATAATTATCATGATAATTATGTTTTTATGGTTAAGGAAGAAAATTGGAAATTGGAAAAGTTAATATTCTTTTATTTTATAATTAATGGAAATATATATATTAATAATTTCAAAAAAAAATGAAAAGAAAAAGATTTTAAATAAATGAAATATTTTCTTTTAGAAGGGGAAGAGAAAAGAAATATTATAAGACATTCTTTAAATATATATATATATATAATATTTCTTTGTTTTAAAGGAAAAAAAGAAAGAAAGAAAAGAAATATCTTTTGAATAAATATTTTGAATAAATATTTCATGCCCGACTTCAATCTCAACGATCAAATCAGGTTTAATGTTTTTCAGATTTTGCTTATCAGTAATTGAAGCCTATGTTTGTTCCTATTTGGATTATATTTCTGTGTGTTTAGTAACTCTGTTCATACTTCATTATCGTTTCCAGAAATATTGAAATATTGATCGGTGTTTCCAGAATTCCTAATGAGACTTGCAATTTTGCCCATTTTAATCTCTGTATGCAATCGTCCTCCAGATTTGTAGTAGTAGTAGTAGTGTGAATTTTAATAAACTCTGTTATGATCGACTTAGCATTTCATAATTGGTTCGATTAGATTTTAAATTCATCTTGCAATTTATTTGGCATTCTCGGATCTTCTCATCAGAAAGCGATGGGGCTTAATTACCTAACTTTGTAATCCATTACTATGGCGATTTCCAGATTTGCCAGAAATTTGTAATTTAATTTTTGAATAAACTGTGTTCCAGATTTTTGCAATAAGCGTCTTCTAATTTCTAATTTTGCAAGTAAAATGTGGTGTATTTAATAAATAAACTCTGTTGCAGATATTGCATTAAGCGTCATTCAGCTTTGCAAATAAATTATAGTTTAATGACTCTGTTTCGGAATATCCTTTTTAGCCCGCCATTGGAAAGGCCCTTCAACGCTTGCTTTTTTTTTTAAGGTTCATTCCTTGTATGTGATTAGTGCTTGTTACCTTGGATAAGCCTGCTGTCGACATTAAAGCTCCTCCACGATGACTGAGATCCACGGGGGGTTCACTAGCGAGGCAATATCATATCACGTCCATTCATATTGGGGTTTTCAATAATCCTTAAAACCTTAAAAATATATTGCCCTGTATTAAGGGGTCAAGGGGAGTTTTACTTTGACATAGTAATATAAATATTGGGGGTTATTTTATTTGGGTGGGGTGAGGAATAACCTCCAAATCATGGGCTCAATTCATAAAACCTAAAACTTAAGGACCCTCCATTTTTATTTGACATTGCGTACGATCCGAAGTTTTTCATAAATCTAATAATAGTGTACCAATGATAATTTCGATGGAAGTCTCTTTGGATTACTGGCCTTGAGCAATCCTCATTTCATAGCTTATTTAGGCTTGGTTTGAATTAATGTTATATTGTTTTTCATCTTAATTAAGTTTGAGCCTATTATTACGAAATTTCCTCTTTGTTTGTTCTATCTGACTAATTTCTATACCATCAAATTCTTTTAAATAACTTTAGTTGGATCTCTAAGATTTCACCTACAGTCTTGTTGGCATCCTTTTGAAATTGTTCTTTATAATTGAGTCGAAAATATATCATTGTGTTTTCAAAAATATTCTCGTATCTTTTGAATTTCATCAATGGCCCATCGATGACTTTTAAAATATCTCTGGTTATATTTTTTAAATTTCGTCGATGGTGCTTTCAAGTTGGGCTTCAAAATTCAAACCCTCTTCTTTTTCATAATTATCTAAACAATATTTCAAATGTTTTATCATGTTTTTAAAATCTCACCAACGATCTATCGACATAATTTGAAAATGTTGTTGCATGTTTTAAAAATATGTCGATGTATCCATGAGTGAAGTTTGACAATTTCTCTTGCCACGTCGTTACAATTTCAATGATAGAACTATTGGTAGATTCTAAAACATGGTCCATGTACTTATGGATCTCACCAATATTCTATAGGTGAAATTTTGATTATTGTCCATCGTCACATCAGAGAGGACAAATAATATGCACTCGCAACAAACTAACAAATGTTATATGATCTAGGATATATATTGTTGGATCTAAACTGCATATATCCCAAAAAATATCTAAGGGCATATATCTCAACCCATAATACATTTATTACTCTGCTACACGGTGTATATCGTTTTCCCATCAGAGAGACACATCTCACTTTCCAATATGTTTTGGGAATCTATCAAACAATAATCTTTCAAAACTCGTTGATACTCTATCAACATATTTCGAGAATTGATCGATTTTAATCTTTGAAACTTGTGGATAATCCATAAACAAGTTTCCAAAACTATTAGTTCCTGTCGTAGGCAGATACTATTGTTTTCACGTTTCTTAAATAATTTTTGTAATACAAAAAAATTCTTAAAAACCATTCAACTTATAACATATTTTTTTTAAAGAGTATTTTTCTTTATGAATGGAATTTATCTAAGATTCCATTGGTGCGAGGCCTATGAAAATGGATAATAAAAAGATCATAAGAAAATAATAAAATTAATAAATGCGATCTTCCCCTTGATGAGATGTGCTCTTAAATTCCTAGTCAATTGTGCCTCCATTCATAAATGTGATTTGTCCTTTTAAATTCCTAGTATTGTTTGAATAATTTAATTTGATATGTGCCTCCATTCGTGTTGTTGAGGTTCACATTTTTATGACGCAAGCAATTTCCCCATCCATATTTTGTCACCCATTGAATTCCTTATGGGGCATTCATGGTTTGCTATTTATTTTATACCACTTGTAGCCCCGCTGGAAAGGAAATGTTTGGGAAAATCATGTCTCCATAGTTGTTTATATTTATATCAAATTCTGGTGCTCCTCCATGCATCTACCGCGCAAATGCATAAGTCAACATGTACAAATTATGTAGATGCGTAAATTGGCATGCACAAATTACGTAGATGCATAAATCGGCCTATAGAAATTTTATGCGGGTTTAAATTTTCTACTCATCTGCAGATGAACTTATTTTTATACCTATCGAAGGAAGGTATATAACAACCGCTTTTTTTTTCAACCGAAAAAAAGTTTCTTGTTATTCATAGAGTGAATCAAAGAAACTATAGATGATACCTATCCCATGGATAGTGTTTTGTGTTACCACATATCTTTACAATATATTCTAATAGTGCTGAAATCTATGTCAAAAGACAATCTACCAAGTGTGCGCAAGTAATTAAATAGTTGTGTATCATATTCCATATATGTTCACTTCTAAAACCAACAAAACAATAAACAATGCAGAAAGCACATTACATCAACTATTGCACAAAAGTGCAAAAAAAGAAATAAGAAAACCCATCATGTAGAAGGCCGCACCAAGCAAAAAAAACCACGCCCCCATAGGTGCCAACACAAAAAAACCGTGTCTTTCCACTGGAGGAAACAAGAACCAATACGATGTTGAACTCTTCGCAATCCTCAAGAAAATGCATACGTTGACCCCTGAATACCCTGAAATGGTAATGCACGTCGTCGCTGTAGACCGCTGAAATTGTCGCCACCCGAACTGGAGCAGCCTCGGCCCTCGTTCCACAAGCCGCCCGAACTTAATGTGAGAGTCGTCAGCCATGCCTAACTGTAGATAGTAACACTGCCGCCACCATAAGTTCAAGCCCGTGCCTCCCGGAACCTCGCCGTCTTATAGCATAAGCGGAATAGTCTCTGTGGCAGAGGAGAGGAGAAATGGGCTACTAGGGTAGAAACCCTAGTTGCTTGAGGTGATTCGAAAAGCCTCTCAAACCCTTAGTCACAATTACAGAAACCCTCGCCTTGTTTAGACCGACTTTTTAAATATAGCAATCGATTTTCATTCAAGCTAAGTTGACTTTTAATTAATCTAAAATACATGAATCTATTTCTCTATAGTTTGTAAAGTTTTTGTAAAATATATAAATGAAATGTAATATTTTAAAAACTAAAACAACATTTTTATTATTTTGAAATTTAAATACCAAATTTATTATTGGATGGTTAATTTGATGTGATCATTTTTACCTGGTTATAAAGGTAATTATGAGAAATAAAAAAAACCTTAAAAATAATAACAATTAAAAAAAACATAAATGCACCATTTTTATGAATTCATTTATTGATGATTGAAAATAATTAAAATTAAAAATCTCATCTCTCTTTATGGTCACCGGTCAGTTTTCAATATTTATAGCATGAGGTACATTTATAGAAATTATTTAACATCCATGAAAATTTATTGTCACCGGTCAGTTTTCAATATTTATAGCATGAAGTACATTTATAGAAATTATTTAACATCCATGAAAATCAACGATCTATATTTTATAAAACTTTGATAAATTATTTTTGTGAGATTTGTCACCCTTAAATATATGCCACTCATACATTTGGTCATTTATGAGCATTTATAACAATAACTCATATTTTATATTAAAAAATTAAAAATCAGTCATCCGTGTCAACTATAATGAATAAAACATTGGAAGTAGTGTTTTTGCATTTAGTAAAATTTATCATTTGTTGTACCATAAGTTCAGTTGGATTCGATCAATCCACCGAACATTGGAGGTAGTGTTTTTGCATTTCGTAGAATTTATATCACTTGTTGTACCATCAATTCACTTGGATTTGATCAATCCACCTTTGAGTATGATTATCATTTTTTTTTTTTATGCCTGTGTTCTCCACTTTTGTTCCAAACATTCTCTGTGTTCTAGACGTTACTGCTCTGTGTCGCATCCACCGTTCTTTTGAGTGTCTTTTATGATTTACTATTGTGTGTTGCTTCCATTGTTGTTCTATTGTGTCCACTATTGTTCTCTCGATTGCTTCCTTACTCTATTGAAAGGGACTTTACCATTCTCTACTAGAGAACTGTTTCATTATCTACATCTCCAACAAATATTCTCGCTACAGGAAAACGTTAAGGTAATATGTAAAAATAATTAATATATTTAAAAATCTTTTTTCCAATGAGATTTGTGCTCAATAGCAATGGTTGAAGATGTTTAATAGAAATGAACTCATATCAACCATTTTTTGTTGAGAGGGTAAATATTGCAACTAGGTAGGGGGCAGAGCAGAGGCATTTCTACTAACCAAAGAGGAAAGATGTTGTTCCTATTGGGAAGTTCAAAGGAAAGTGGTGTTCGGATCTTGAAAAGATTACTTCAAATTTATTAGGTAATTCTAATCTTCAATAATACTGTCTTATATAGAGAAAAATTGTTATTACGCATGTCTAGTAATTCATGTTGTCTTCTAAAGGTGCAATAGCCAAAATTTGTTCTCAACATGGGTCTTCTCCTCCCGAGATCCAGGAACCCATTACTGTCCCTTTCTAAATGATTATCTTCTCTGCTCTCTTGTTATATTTTTTCCCCATTTTTCCAAATTTTATTTCTTTGTTATCATAATTCAAAGAAGCACGCTATACATATGGTGATGATCCTATCTGGTTTTCCCTTCGTTATGGAGCTTTATTTTAGGAGTTTCATTCATTATTCATTTATATATTTAAATCATGATAGCTATACCATTGTTAACTAATAATAAATTGCACGATTCACAGGGCACTTTACCCACCATAGAATGGCAAGAATTTTCTTTCTGTTCAAATGAAATACAAAAAAAAAAGTTGGAACACCTTAAAAGCATTGAATAGGAATCCGTAAAGACATCTAATTTCCATTTGGCTTTGAGGTTATGAATTTTTGCTATAAGGATTTATTTTGAAGGATGGTAATTCTTAGAAGTTATGAGCTACGAATCATTAGTTCGTGGAGGAAACACTAGTTCTTGGAGGTTTGAAGATGGATTGCATTTGTGATGGATGGGAGGTAGGAAAATGGCCTCTCTTTTCCTTTGCATTTTTTCATTCCATTCAAGCCTTCTGATCTCTAGATTCCCTTTCCTTCCCACTTTAAACTGCTAACTATCCTGGTCTTCCCCACTTTAGAGTGTAAGTTATTTATTTATCCTATTTTAAATATTTATATTTTTTATAATTAAATTAAAAAGTTAATATTTTAATCACTAATATAATTTAATAAAATTTATCAACAAAACCCCTTGCCGAAGGACCAGAAGATTCAAGGCTCTCCCCTCACTAGAGAGTGTGCGCACCTCTTACCAATTGAGCTATCTAGTGGGACTAATGAATGTTAAGAGGACATGGAGGTGAACTTTGATCTACTTATGCATCCATTGATCACTTGGAGTTAAATGATTAAGGTACATCTCTAAAAAAAAATATAAATCTTTATCTTACTTTAATTCAAACAAAGATATGTAATATCCTTTACATTAAAATAATAAAAAACTTACATTTAATAAGTGTCATTTAGTTTTTTATTTATTTCATATCTCTCAATCAATGCATTATCCATGTAAAGTGATATGTTCAAATCTTGTTTCGTTAGTAAGTTGAATGGAAATCCAACCTTATCCAAAGATAGGTTGACTAGAGTGAGAAATGGGATTCAATTTAGGCGAGATGAAAGGGCTTCAAAAAAGGTGTTTCAATTGGCTTTGGATTTGGATCACATTGCAGGGTGTTGTTTGAAAGCAACTCAATACCTATAGCTGAACATGCCACAAAAAAGGTGTTTCTCGCAGTACCAAATGAGGTGTTTCTTGTGGAACTTAGTACATTGGAAGGGTTCAAAGAATACAAAAGAAGTATGGCAATAAGGTGTTTGATTACCATAATGACATTGATCTTTTGGATAGGCCAAAAGGTGTTGACTATATTTAATTGTGTTGGTACAGTAAAATAAAAAGGCAACGCTTGTACAAATATGATTTGACAGATCATCTTTTTGTACAACTTGAATATGTTATAGCAATGACCAACTTAACATACAACAATAGGAATGACACATACAAATTAGAAGAAAGTGATCACAATTTTTTTCTTTTGATTTTAGAAATCTCAATAAGGTGAATTTAAATAATATTTTAATTTATTTTTCCTTATTCATTCCCATTCAATAGATAATTTATAAATAATTATTGGTTGTAATTTTGTTGATTTCATGTAGCAATGTCATCTTGATTTTATAATTTTTGGCCTCAGTTGCAATGAACGGTTCGAATGGTGAATTTTGGGATAAACCAACCTAATTTTTGTCTTATTCATTCCCATCCAATAGATAATTTATAAAAAAAATATTGGTTGTATTTTTTATTTATTTCATGTAGCAATATCATCTTGATTTGGGATAAACCAACCTAATTTTTTCCACCTGCTTTTTCGTGTAAGTTTCTTTGACCATTCATCTTTTCTAGTTGTATATTAGCTTTCAAGATAGATAGTATGCTAGTGTAACCATCCATCTTATGATTTTAAATCAAATTTCAATATGGATTTGGATTTCACGTGATGATATGATTGTTATAGGTACATGGGTTGATGCAAATTCATGTGTCAACCTCATGTCAACGAGATTTTAAAATCAAGGCTACAGGTGTTAGAAGGTTCTCAATCAACCAAATTGGCATTGTGGAAGATGAGGAACTTGCTTTCCTCTATACTAGTGGTCATTTAGAGATAATGCTAAGATCATCTGATCAAATACTTTATCTTTACATGTTTTCAATATTCAAGGGAATGGCCCCTTTAAACTTTTAGTAGTTTTTTAGTAGTGGAAATGGAGAATGTGACTCTTTTGAATACAATTTCTCTCATAAATAACATCATAACTATATGATAAATAAGTACTCTTGACTTAACAATGATTTTGATTTATCATATCTTCCATTTTTCTTTATAAAAATATATGTGAATGTCTATAATTTGCTTAAACTTATAGATTTATGTGTGAGTTGATTTTTGTTCATCCTTTCTTCTTCTAACAGAGACTTGAATCTTTTTGTAATGATCTTGAAGCAACTTCTGCAATTGTATTTGTCTTTTTGAAATTTTGATAATATTGCAACTATTACTATTAACTTTGGTTCTGTGTTTTATTTTTGTGGGGTTAATCTTTTTGTTGCTTAGCGAAGTTATTTATATACAAGCTATGATTCTTGGAATAATAGGCACTACAATATTAGAATTTTGTTGCATTGAGATAACTAAGGTGATAATATTTTGTTCTTTTATGCATAATGTTATTGATGTGATGTCCAAAATTTTAGTGTTGCCACTTGTTATGCATATGTATGCAATATTTCACACTTTCTCCATAATTGAGGTTGAGTTTGCTAGTGTTAAAACAGAGGCAGTTTTGTAACATTATACCTTTTGTTGTTCTATACGAGGTCGTTTTCGAAAGTATGTTTATTTTCTAGATAGAAGTCACATTACATCCCATGACACTATTCAGTATGGTTGAATATGCATTGGGTTCCCCATCAACTCCAAAGTTAAGAGATGTAGCTAATCGGGAATTCTGGAGTTGAACAATTGTATTGTACTTTTTGTAGGCATTATAGTAAAAGATCTAACTCTTCATTTTTTAGGTTGGGGTTTAGGTAGGTATTGAGATTCAATCAAACCTTGCTCCATGACAACCAAGAAAAGTGAGATCAATCTTTCTTGGCTCATTGGAACCAATAAAAGTTAGATCAATATTTCTTAACTAATTATTTATTTCAACTTTTTGTATTTGTCTTTAATATTTTCACATTGCCAATTAGGAATAGTTGTTGGATTGAGTTATATTTGGCACATTCATAATTGTAATTTCAATTATTATATGCAAGGCATCCGTCTTACTATTGTATTGGAACTAGCATGAACATAGGTGAAAATATAAATCCTTACTTACATACCCTATGTGTTATCATTACCATGAAATGGTATTATATAACTTTCACCATCTATGTATCTTTATAACTATTGCATGCTTGAAACTTAACAATGGATATTTTCCCTCTCACGTAAAGATAAAAAAAAACTAGATATAACCCAAGAAAAGGTAACTAAATGTTTTTAATTCCCTTGATTGCAAGAATAAATGTAGAGGATGTGGAGGCAATTCGTTGCATCTTGTGAATGACCTAAATCCAAGCTATGCACATGATCATATGTTGTTATTGGAAAGTAAGATGACTTTTTCTATGTTCATTTGGGTTCAAACACCAATGGTGTTTGTTTTGATAGGAAGGTAGGGAAGTCCATCCAAAAAAGGGTTTCAATTTTTCATTTTTATGGAGTTTAATTTAGTAATATTATAGAAAACATGAGCTCTCTATGGCTATACTTGTATTCACATGATATAAAATTGTTAGATTGGCAGGATGTGGTGTGAAACATTTGCATCTCTCATCTTTTCTAAGAATTGCACTGACTATTGGACTATTAGTATTTTACATTCTTTGTTACATTTATCTCTTGACTGGGCTCCCTTTTACACATTTTCCTTTCCCCATTACTATTTCGTTGGGTGATCTTCTACTATCCAATGCTACAAATTGATCAGCCACCACTGCAATCCTGGTGTGGCCATTATTAGCAATATACTATTATTTTGTTTAGCACCATGTTTGCTTATACTAAGATGTGTTAGGGATCCTTACAACTTGATAATATGATATAAAGGGGGTATTAAAAATGGGTTGATAAAAATGGATACCTACAATACCTGGCGAAACTAGGGGTTTTTTTAATTGAAAAGGTTTATTGGGAGGGGGGTTCAACAATACATTTTTAGGAGACATTTTCCAATATTTAGTGAAATTAGGGATATTCTTTAATATCATGCAAACGATCGTGCTATGTAACGAGCTAACTAAGTGAACCCCCCGTGCTGAGATCTAAGATCTTTTAATTTTTATTGAAGTTAGGCAAATATGTATTAGAAATAGTATCTTGATTTTCATATCACTTGATTTCTTTATGTTTAAAAAAAAAACATTTAATATTCATTATGTTTATGGAAGTTTAGAGAATAAATAGTATGTGGATTATCTTATAATTTAAATTCATCATAATTATGAATGTATGTACTCAATTTGTATTAGAAATTTATAGATAGAATTTGTGATGTCTTAATTTGAAAAGAAGGTTAGTATTAGTCGAGACATTATAATTGCTCATATTATAATTATGCATGTACGTATTCATTAGTTAGAAATGAAAAGTTATTGATTACATTAGAGTCATAGGAAATTCTCTTTTATAATTATCCTTTTATTTGAGTCACCAATGGTAAACAGTGTGCTACTACAGTAGAAGAATAGAGAATGTTACGAGATCTAAAGAATTGTGTGCCTTATTTAAATTAAATAAAGTCGTATAGTTATACCCTTGGGGTAATTCTCAAGTGATGAATGTAACGCCCCATATTTTGATAGTCTTTAATTAAAAACTCTAATGTGAATTAGCTTAGCAATGCATTTGCTTATTATCTGTTTTACTAAGATAGATTGATCAAGATGATTGTTATGTGGACATGTGGACTCCCTTGAAGCATGTATGGTAATTCGAAATATTGTTTTAATTTATTAATGACAATGAATATGTTATTTCATTTGAACATGCAAAATTGAATATAGAATATACATATGTAGAATGTTAATTTAGTTGTTTGCAAAGACAACTTACATGATTATTTGTAAATGTCGTATTAGTGATATGGATTGGCACTTGAAAGAGTTGGGTATGGCTATATATATGTTTCATGTTAATGATGAACTATACCACATGTTAATTGGCTATGAGATAGGCGGATTCCTATATTGCCAAGGGGCACGAGATGTATTAAACATCATGAGTATAATGATGTTATATCAAATTTCATGCTATTTAATTGTGAATTCCAATATTTATATGACTTGTGGGTGAGTGTGAGTTTTGACAGGAATTGTGACTTTCCCAAAGTGGTTTTTCAATGACGGGACCCCATAGAATAGTGATGGAACAGTATGGTTGATGTAGGGTATTGACCCTAGTACTATTTGGGGGGGTGGAGGAATTTCCCACCGTTTATCCCCAGAAACCTGGAGTCATGGGAGGTTTGTGTAGCGCACTCCCCTAGACGTGTGATGACGACTAGCGGATGCCTGCTGGGGAAGCTTGGTCGATGTAGTCGATCGACACTTCTGCTTACGGGTTCTATATGTGGTTAGGTCGTGCAGTTGACGCCATAGTATATTGCAGCAGAGGACGGGATGGTGAGGTCAGGAGATGGAAGTAGTGGTGATTTAGGAGCTGGATTACTGATGTGATGGATGGTACCAATGATGGATTGGATGGTGTTTTTGATTGTTATTAACCATCATGATTATATGTTTGATTTCACCATTATGTTTATCTAATTTTGTCTTATTGTTTATGTATGAATGATTATGAATGATGAATGATGCAGTGTTTAATTGTTCTTCTATATGTTGTTGTTAGGATGTAATAATGATTTATTAGGAGCATTAAATGTGATTATTAGTACACACGCTTAAGACGTGTGCACTGGCCATGCATTCGTCAATTCGTGATTACATTACTATGATTGGTCGATCGATGAATAAATTAATATGATTATATTATCTATTAGTAACTTGGTTGACGAATTGATGAAAGCATTACTTGTGTGTTGAAAGTATGAGTTTGTTGGCTTGTTTAATATGATTTAGATTTATATAAATTGATTGGATTATTAAATAACATATATAATTATATACATATAATATAAAATATGTCATAGTATAATATAGTATATGAAAATATCTTATTTGACTTATGAATGAAAGGATAATATAAATAAATGGATAGATAGGATTTGCACAAATTTTTAGAAAATGGTTGTCATAGTTGCATTAAGATGGAAGCATGACAAGTGAGACTTTGCATCCATGTTTATTAATATTTTAATTATTTAAATCAAATTTCTATTTTTTGGAGAAAATGAATTTATTTATTGATGATTATTATTTATGGGAATTTATTGATGGATGAGGAGGATGATGAGGATTTTGGATATAAATATGAGACTTGAGAGTGGAAGGAGGGAGGTTCTTTTCTCTTGAAGATTGTTTTGGTGAGAGTATTCTAGGATGGAGAATTTTGGGTATTTTGGGGTATGAGAAGTTTTGAAGAGTTGGAAGAGTTTGAGAACTCTTGGAAGGTTTGATACCTAGCCTACTAGTGCATCACTGTTCTGTTCTCTGGGGGTTTCAGGCACGGAGGGCTAGGGGCCATTTGGATGGGACCATTTAGATGGCTTCCTGGGGCTAGGGAGCCGGCTAGGCCCCTAGTTGGCTGGGAGGTAAACCGTGGTTCCACTTTGGGAAATGAAGATAGAAGCAACTCGAGATGAAGAAGGAAGCTTGCTTCAGTTTGGACTTCGTCACATTCTTATATCGAGGTACTTTTCTTGTGATTTCAAATTGTTTATAAAATGTTGTAAATTTGTTAGATGCTATTGTAAAATGCTTATATGTTGTTCATATGCTGCTATGGTTACATGATGTATATTAAGCTTGTATTGACACTCTTATACATTTCAAAACTAAATAAATAAAATACATACTTAATTAGTTTAAAATTTTTAATGCCCTTGAGAGGCATTACACTTGGTATCAGAGCCCGAGGTTCAAAACCTAGGAACCTTAAGGGCCCAAATGACATTAGGAAATAATAATGCAGAATTCTGAGTTTCAATAGTGATAGCGTTTAGCGGTAACTTTCACAGTTCTTATTTGCAGTGATATATTTTATTTACAGTGGCTTTACATAAACAACAACAACAACAAAAAATCAGGAAAAGCGTAATGGCCACTGCGTATAATTACAAACCATTAATATTAATAGTTGAATGAATGTGTGTTGTAGATTTAAAAGTGAAAAAGGAAGTAAAACTTAGAGAAGGTTCCAAGAGAGGAGAATTCGGAGGGAGTTGTATCCTTCATGGGGAAGTTCTGTTCTACCAAACCACCACTTGTTCCATTCCTCTTTATGGAAAACTACCAGGTGTCATGCGAAAGGAGGAAGCCCACTCCTTCATAAAGAAACGAGAACTCGAAGAGGGGGGAGAGCAATGCCATTATGAGTGAAGATCCTCCCTAAGTAGGTAATCTAAGTATGGAAGATCTTTTCCATTAGTAAGACACCCACGACAGGAAAAAGGAAGATAATAGGGGGAGAAGCAGGTAGTTAGTTTTACGGTGGGAGGAGGAAATTATTGGATGCATCGGGAGTAGATTTCTTTTTGCACTATCGACTTCTGCGATGAGAGTAAAGTGGTCTTGGAGATCTGAATGGTAAGTTACCTTTGTGCATTTCGTATTTGATTGTATCATATGGGTGTTGGTTTTGTTATACCATTTGATAGTCGATCTTTGCGTATGTTTCCTCTTTTGATACTCAGTTCAGAAGTTAACCAATCGCTGCACATGGTATTTGTGATGAGCTAATCCTTGCTTTGTATATCCTTACTTACAGTCCTGATGGTAACCCCCTTTTCTGCACTTGGTATATGTGTTAAAACCGTGATCCTCGCCCATACCATTGTGATAGATGGATAACCTAATCTCTGCATATCTGGATCATTTGGATAAGTGGATTTTTGGTTCAGCGAACCAAGTACTTAGTTTTTGTTTGATCCATACACTTCCTCTGTCCATATGGTCCAACCAACTTATGGATCTGAAGAATTATCACAATAGTCTACCGAACACTGTGATCTCTATATCGCTGCTATTACCTTTTTAATATATGCCTAAAACAAAAATATAGGTTCCAGGTAAAAGCTGGGTGTTGATTGGGTTGCACTGAGCGATCAGGACCTGAGTATTTAATTCAGGTCCATCCCCCCCTTTTTTTTATATATATAAGTATCCTTTGCATGTGGTCCTCGGCGAGGTGTTTCGATGGGAGATAACTATTGTAATTGTTGACATAATTCACATTTGAAGTGCCTCTATTGTTAGGAATAGACCTATTAACCTTAATTAACGTCATCTTTGTGTGAACTCAATAGATACATCAAATTCCAGAGTTATGATTCCCTACAACGGGGATATCTGCCCAATAATTATATCTATGTGTTGTTTTATAACTTTGCATCGTATTCAAAATTTTGGTTGTGTTTACGGTTGCTAGTGCCATCTCTAAGAAAGAGAATCACAGGGCAGAGTGGATCTATGTGTACAGAGATTTTGATCTTTGAAAAGTATTGTAGTTAATACCATCTCCGAGGAAGAGATTTTAAGACGAGAAATGCATTGATCCTTGTACATCTTAGAACCGAAATCTAAGTAACTACATACTTGGTATTAGCTAAACTCTCTTATTATAAAGTGATCGCTACCTGATTCGAGTGAGTACCAGCGGCATCACCACGTTGATTCCCGGCATTGAAACATATCTATTTATTTTCCTCCCTCCCTGGAACGACTGCATCAGGTTACTGAACACCTGGAAACAATTGGAAGCATTGAAACCTATCTACTTAATATCGGGTGGCTAGCTATTTCTGCAATCGCCTTGTAGACTAGGTTATGGGTGCAGGTTTTCTGGGGAGACGCAGGCAGAGTAGAATGCAAGCAGCCAGCTACCAAGTCGAAACAAGGGAAACCACGCATGCTATCCAACATCCAAGCTCCGAACTCACACAAGAGCGTTACCTGCAGGCAGAGTAGCTACAAGCAGCCACGAGGCCACTGCCTTGGGCGGCCTTCTGGAGTGTGTTGTGTGCACCTTCCTCTTTAAAGATATCCATGTGTCCATACTTGCTAGCTCTTCAATTTGTGGTGGGTACAAACCAAGCAGCCCATGTCCATGTGAGATCGAGATGGGCGTAAGTCCTCCAGCTGATGTTGGTGCCATTTCTTCGGGGGAAAACGAGAACCCTTTTCATTGTTAACAATGGAGAGGCACCAGAGAATCAATTTGGTCTGGTGCTGAGTACATTCCTTCCACCTAATAATAATAAAAACAATAACTGAGTTTTATGGAATGGAATATCTAGTCAGAAGTGCACTTCACAGTTTGGGGGTAATAGAGGGATCGGCTTACTGTTAATCGCATCAGTCAAGATGGAATAAAGTTTACATCCAACTTTTAACGTGAAAATGGATGTTAATTCTTTGAAAATTTAAAACCTAATTGTCAATAGGAGCAATAACCAACAGGCCGCATGCAATATGTAAATAGTAATGGAACCATAAATTGACGACATTGACAGGGTCGGCAAAGTCCCCACGTTGAATTGTGTTTTGGGACTATACATATACTTAATGACAATGCCTGATAAATTCTCGTCCTTACCTTATCTCATTCAGACTTAGATGTCCACGCCCTACATGCGTACATGCTAAAAATAATTATGTCTTACAAAATCTGAGCAAACTAAAATTTCAAGATTTGATATTATTCTGATTACTCTGTTCAAATACGGCACTGCCATCAATTTCTTTCGGGGCCCTCACCTCACTACCGAATGTTTAGACTTTATGATGCATTTATAATCCTATGGAATGACCATTGACAGAGTTATTCCAGACAAGGATAGGCGTCGACGCCATCATAAAGCAATGGATATTTATCTTTGGAATGACAGATTTGAAGTGAGTTCCAAGGTAGGTCGAGGATGACCCGAACCGCCATGGAAGTCGTTGAGGATCATAATTATTAGAGATAGTTGTCATAACTATTTGGCAGGGCTCCACGCAAGAGTTATTAATGGCATTAATCACCTGGGTTCTGGCATAGATAGCAGTCGTAGTCAAGTAGATAACACTCTACTATTAAACCCTCATAAAACCCAGTCGTAGTCAAGTAGATAACGCTCTACTATTAAACCCTCGTAAAACCCGTCACATTGTTAATAAATGTAAAGAATCGACTAGATTTTTGGTGTGTGTCAGTTTCTTAAAGCTTGGTTTCACTTCATAAGGAATTGGATTGATGAGTTGATGCGTGTATTGATGGGATATTTTGGAGTGTATCCCACTCATGCTGCAAAAACTTATTATTAAATCCTCAGGATTCTTTCTTTTCATCCCGTCAACACTAACATAGATACCAGCATCATAAATAAAAACCACAGGGCATGTGCTTTTTCCAAGGTCCGGCAGGAGAGGTTTTGAGAGAACTTGGCCAAACGATCTGGGGTGTTGACCGACAAAACCCCACTTTGAAATGCATAGATGCGGGGTGCTAAGTGTATTATTTGGTAGAAAGTAAAACTTACTTAACAAAAAAAAAAAAAAAAAAAAAAATTCTTAGATATATAATTAGTAAGCCCGCAATACTGTGTTTTGTGCAGAGCCTTGTTGGAAAAAAAAATGTGTTAGTTCAATCTCAACTTTTAAAATTTTTACTGTTAAACACTGGAAAAGGTTCCTATGTGGAGAACCTTTGTGGGTCATAGCATTTGGAAACCCAACCATCAAGCATCATTTACACTGGAAAGGGAGGGACCTTGCAATTTTTATTATCTGTAAGGACCACTACATCTCGAGGGTTCATTTAGTTATCTTTGAAGGAACAATTTTTTTTTTTAATCTCCATTGTTATTATCGAATAGGCATTTCTGGAAGGGTACGGTGCAAGTAAGGGACTTTTGTGATGGTATCTCCCAACGCAAAAAGGCTTGAGCAACTTTTAATGTCGAGTTTCGGCTCCTGGTTCCCAACCATGCTCTTATAGAGAAGGTTTGATGGCCACGGCTATAGGCATTGAATCGAGAGCAAGTCGATCAAGTTCATCGCTCAGGTGAGATATATTCCTTTCAACATTTGGAAATTATTATTACAAAATATATTTATTCATTATTTAAAAGCTCATTCATGGCCACGATGCCTTTAGCTGGTCCTCTTAAAAATTAAAGTAATGAAACAAAAGGTAAGGGAGCTTCATTGTTTTAATATATATATATATGCAAGCATATGGAAATTCAGAAATAGGCGTGTGGCTTAAAAAAAAAAAAAATTCTGATTTTATTTTAAAGAAAAGAATTATTGAAATTCTGGAAAGATTGTGTTAACATGATAAATATATGTAACGTCTTGTTTTATTAATTACATGGATAACAGGAATTTCCAAGCAATTACATTATATTATAATATTATAATATAAAATTAACGAAAATAAATATATAAATACAAGGTATTAATGAGGAATGTAGGTTAGAGATCTTAGTATAACCCGTGAAAAAGAAAATGAATTGATTCAATAAGTACAACCATTTCAAGTAATATATAGTGGGCTGACCGGCACATAGAAAAATCCCAATTTAATATTAATTATATTGTTAATGTAATATAATTCTCCAAGATGCGATGAATGTTTTTTTTTCTGACACATAGAAAAAATTCCCAATTTAATATTAATTATACTATTAATGTAATATAACTCTCCAAGATGTGATGAATGTTTTTTTTTTCTATCTTTAACGATATGATGAGGCTTGCATTCAAGTATATTAATCCTCCTTGAAAAGTCCATATATATATATATATATGGAGTAAAAGTAAAGTCATAATCCAAGTAGTTGAAACATCAAAGCTTCTAAGTTCCTAAAAAGAAGGAAAATAACATATTTTATATATATAAAGGAGATTACATTTCTTTTAATTAATGCTTAATTATGTTAGATTAAGTTTGTAAGCCATCTCAATGAGTTGACTTTGAATTCGACTAAGAATATAGGGTTATTGTTCTTATGTTTAAATCATAGAATTTGTAGAGGGGATGTTCTAATAAAAGCTCATATATAAACGATGAGATGTCAAAATTAAATGATGAAATGTCATGGTCTTAAAAAAATTACATCGGATCAAATATCACAATAGGTAAATATTTTCTACTTTTAATAAATACTAGGAATGTATTTTATATTTTCCCAAAAGAATTTGTCTCCCTCTTATCTATATATATAAAGAGATCATCATGTTGAAGACAAGATAACGACCACAAATATGTACTATTACCTCAATATTAACAACTATTAAGTAATTATAAGAAGTGTAAGATAGCTTTGGAGTTGACCTAACATATCTATGGTACTCAAGGGTTTGAATGAGGACATTGATGAAATTTTAGAAATAAAAGCATGAGTATGTGTATTTCACGCCTATTCATAATGTATAGTTGTATCAAGCACCTATCTAGAAGTGATAGGCTAGGCTCTACCTATGTGTAAAAACAAAAGAAAGAAAGAAAGAAATGCAGTTGTAAGTATTCTACATGTATAATGTGCAATGCAATGGGTAAGAGCTATGTTTAATGAGTATTGAGTGATAAAGGGTACTTGAATAATAAACATGGTGTTGTTCATGTTATTATATACAGTAGACCAATCAAGAAACTGTCAAGATGGATCTTAATTAAAATTTCTAATGAGAAAGTAAGTGGTGTAAATTTGAGAGAAAATCAATAAAGTGGGTAATTAATAAAAAGTCATAATAATACCACAAGAATCAAAATAAATGTTATATGGAAAATAACATCTTCTTATGAACCGTAACACCAAAAGGACTATAAAATGTTGCAAAGTATCTACATTATTGTGGATGACACTCTAGTTAGGCACAATAAACCTTGACATATGTGTTATAAATGGGGAGCCTTGAGGAGGTCATGGTTGTAGATCTATGTGACGAGGTATTAGTGTAAAATTATACCCTTGATGGATGCCTTTAGGCTTGATAGATCTACATTTGGTATGGATGTATGCTGGTGTAATTAAATTATAGTTTATAATTAGATAACAAACTCATAATCAAATAACAAGGTTGTAAAGAGGTAGGTGTGATTATATGTAGTAATGTAGTAAAGGAATTATAAATCGGTTATAAGGATGAAAACAAGGTAACAAACACATCCTTGTTATTATTTAAAAATTGACCTCCACTAATATAAGTGGATATGTGAAACTCGAATAATAAGTAAATACATATTAATTTTAAGGTTCAACTTCCCAGATTGTACATGTGGAAGGGTTGTATGAAGATGTTAATAAATCTAATAATTTCTTATATAAAATAAATAATGTAAAATAAATAAATAAATTATGTACCACAAAGAATATAAAGGTTAGATGTATATCCTTATTAACATGTAAATGTCAATATGAAGCCTGTGAGATTTTAATGCCCATAAAAATAGGATAATTGTGGAACATAATTCATATAAACTTTAGTCAAATAAGGAAAGGAATGTGAATAGTAGCAATAGCATTATGACGTAAATAATAATGGTTGAATTTAAGTGTAATTATAGTAAGAACAATATCGCAATATGAGTACAAGTAACAAATGTCATGATAAAATATTGGAATGATAATCAACGATAGATAGTAATAGGCATTTGAGTTTAGAGAAGTAAGTAGTGAGTATGTAAGAGAGGCAATAGGCCAAGATTCATGATGTGCATCAATAAAGGCAATATGGGAAAATTTGGTGATTACATTAAGGATGGAGGTAATCTATGCGTTAAAATTCGAAATCGTACGTGTTTTGTGCATAACATGAGACGTGTGTGTCGAAATTCTCCTTGACAAGTGTTAACTAATAACGTGAACTCAATCGATAACATGGCACTATTTAAGTTATTATGTAATACACCATTCAAAATACTATTGAGGTTTGGATCTAATTAACTATGCTAAGGAAAAGTAATTGGCACTTATCAGAAAGAAGATTGAAGTAACAACTAAGAATCAATAAATAAGTCATAACAATACCCCTTGAACCTAAGGAAATGTGATATGTGAGACAAGGTCTTCTTATAAACTATGGTATTGAAACAACAACAGATTATGATTATATGTTAACTAATGAGGACTAAATGAATTGATAAACATGATAAAGTTAGCCCAATTGTGTCTGCAACATGTAATATGTAATATGATAACACATCCCATGTGATAAAAGAAGTTAAATTAGATAGTATCGACATGTGGATCATGTGATGGTCAAGTGGGACCAGAGTGGTTAAAATCTTCTATGATGAAGGAATAGGGGTATCGCATCAAAACAAAATTCCCTTAAGATTGAAAATGACCATAACTTCGGGACGAAGTTTCTTGAAGGGTGGGTGTATGTAACGCCCCATATTTTGGTAGTCTTTAATTAAAAACTCTAATGTGAATTAGCTTAGCAATGCATTTGCTTATTATCTGTTTTACTAAGATAGATTGATCAAGATGATTGTTATGTGGACATGTGGACTCCCTTGAGGCATGTATGGTAATTTGAAATATTGTTTTAATTTATTAATGACAATGAATATGTTATTTCATTTGAACATGCAAAATTGAATATAGAATATACATATGTAGAATGTTAATTTAGTTGTTTGCAAAAATAACTTACATGATTATTTGTAAATGTCGTATTAGTGATATGGATTGGCACTTGAAAGAGTTGGGTATGGCTATATATATGTTTCATGTTAATGATGAACTATAACACATGTTAATTGGCTATGAGATAGGCGGATTCCTATATTGCCAAGGGGCACGAGATGTATTAAACATCATGAGTATAATGATGTTATATCAAATTTCATGCTATTTAATTGTGAATTCCAATATTTCTATGACTTGTGGGTGAGTGTGAGTTTTGACAGGAATTGTGACTTTCCCAAAGTGGTTTTTCAATGACGGGACCCCTTAGAACAGTGATGGCACAGTATGGTTGATGTAGGGTGTTGACCCTAGTACTATTGGGGGGGTGGAGGAATTTCCCATCGTTTATCCCCCGAAACCTGGAGTCGTGGGAGGTTTGTGTAGCGCACTCCCCTAGACGTGTGATGATGACTAGCGGATGCCTGCCGGGGAAGCTTGGTCGATGTAGTCGATCGACACTTCCGCTTACGGGTTCTATATGTGGTTAGGTCGTGTAGTCGACACCATAGTATATTGCAGCAGAGGATGGGATGGTGAGGTCAGGAGATGGAAGTAGTGGTGATTTAGGGCCTGGATTACTGATGTGATGGATGGTACCAATGATGGATTGGATGGTGTTCTTGATTGTTATTAACCATCATGATTATATGTTTGATTTCACCATTATTTTTATCTAATTTTGTCTTATTGTTTATGTATGAATGATTATGAATGATGAATGATGCAGTGTTTAATTGTTCTTCTATATGTTGTTGTAAGGATGTAATAATGATTTATTAGGAGCATTAAATGTGATTATTAGTACACACGCTTAAGACGTGTGCACTGGCCATGCATACGTCAATTCGTGATTACATTACTATGATTGGTCGATCGATGAATAAATTAATATGATTATATTATCTATTAGTAACTTGGTTGACGAATTGATGAAAGCATTACTTGTGTGTTGAAAGTATGAGTTTGTTGGCTTGTTTAATATGATTTAGATTTATATAAATTGATTGGATTATTAAATAACATATATAATTATATACATATAATATAAAATATGTCATAGTATAATATAGTATATGAAAATATCTTATTTGACTTATGAATGAAAGGATAATATAAATAAATGGATAGATAGGATTTGCACAAATTTTTAGAAAATGGTTGTCATAGTTGCATTAAGATGGAAGCATGACAAGTGAGACTTTGCATCCATGTTTATTAATATTTTAATTATTTAAATCAAATTTCTATTTTTTGGAGAAAATGAATTTATTTATTGATGATTATTATTTATGGGAATTTATTGATGGATGAGGAGGATGATGAGGATTTTGGATATAAATATGAGACTTGAGAGTGGAAGGAGGGAGGTTCTTTTCTCTTGAAGATTGTTTTGGTGAGAGTATTCTAGGATGGAGAATTTTGGGTATTTTGGGGTATGAGATGTTTTGAAGAGTTGGAAGAGTTTGAGAACTCTTGGAAGGTTTGATACATAGCCTACTAGTGCATCACTGTTCTGTTCTCTGGGGGTTTCGGGCACGGAGGGCCAGGAGCCATTTGGATGGGACCATTTAGATGGCTTCCTGGGGCTAGGGAGCCGGCTAGACCCCTAGTTGGCTGGAAGGTAAACCGTGGTTCCACTTTGGGAAATGAAGATAGAAGCAACTCGAGATAAAGAAGGAAGCTTGCTTCAGTTTGGACTTCGTCACATTCTTATATCGAGGTAATTTTCTTGTGATTTCAAATTGTTTATAGAATGTTGTAAATTTGTTAGATGCTATTGTAAAATGCTTATATGTTGTTCATATGTTGCTATGGTTACATGATGTATATTGAGCTTGTATTGACACTCTTATACATTTCAAAACTAAATAAATAAAATAGATACTTAATTAGTTTAAAATTTTTAATGCCCTTGAGAGGCATTACAATGAAGTCATCGATGAATCATGTGTATTAAATTTCAATAACGAAAGGATGGGCGAACCTACTCTTGGTTTTAAGATTTTAACATCTTTGTAACAAAAAAAATAAAAAATAAAAAATTATAACACGCCTTGAATGCCGGTCCTTACAGCATCATCTATATTGGCACGTCTTACCCAATCGTTAGTTAGGAATACTTTGGAGGTAGGAAGCTTGTATGCGGCTGCAAGGTAGAATGGATGGAAGGATGCAAGCCCTCTTCCAGTGGCATTGAAATGATCTTTGTAGTAGTATCTACATGGGGAAAAATCCACGCAATCACCTCTGAGTAGGGAAACAATTTTGGCTGTGTAGCTGCCTTGTGAAGGCCATACCTTTTGATGTCTTGATAAATCATGCCTTCTTCCATGGTGGAATTAGGTATTTTATCGTCTCTGATACCTATGTACAGTTGGCCCCATTTGAACTCAGGGGTACTTCCTATTATGGGGTTTGTGTCTTCAAATAGTGTTTCGATTTGTATTTTTGGAGTTGTTTCTTCTTGAAGCTCGATCTGCTTGAGCTTCCTTTTTTCGATTTCTTTAGACATACCTGATTTGAAAACATACAGTTTCAATAGTATTCAAGGGTTGAAATTGATATAAATTAATATCATTATATCTAAGTATTATATTACAGTATAGATAAAGTCACTTTGTAGTGGACTCGACTAAACTTGTTTCGACCAAACTTGAGGATCGACCAAAGTTGTCGACCACATACATCAGTTATATTTGACCAAATTTGACAAGTATCATCAAACATATATTATGGAGATGACAATCATAAGACGAGACTTAACTTTAACATATACTATTCCACATGTATCTACCAAAATTCTCTTTTCGTCATATAACTGGACTAACAATGGTTTGCAACAAAACCGACTTGATTTACAAAGACTTTTACATACTTCGATCCATCAAACAAAATATCAACCAGTAGGGTATCGACCATATCGATCACATCAACTACTTTTTATTGAGCTGGTGTTGAAGACCGATCAAAATAAGGATATCGACCAAGCAAATATATCGAGTACATTAAAGCAGTCAATTTTCGACTAGTTTTCAAAGATTCGACTCTTTTACAAAAAATGTCCACTTTAAAAAGGAAATTCTCATAGGAAATTTAAAAATAACTTTCTCAAAACAACTTATTACAAATATTGACGGAGCCGAGTAAAACGAAATGTCTATCAATTTCATCACGTAGTTAATATTCCAGTGGTTCATTTCCTGGCAATACTGTTTGACAGAATAATGACAAATACAAAGAAAATGATCAATGATTTATTTTTTGTTTGAAAAATACATTAATATCCACGATGGTGAGCAGTCTTTGTGTAATCCATCACGATTTGGCATTCGAGTAGAGAGTTGTTGCAATAATGGAAGAACAGTCGACAAGAAAGTTTTGCCACCATTGAATTCCGTGGAGCGCCCATTGAGTGCTGACCAATGGTTGAGCGCTTACCAGGATGATATTGTTGCTTATGTCAAATATGCAAGGCGACCAGTATTAGAATTGAGTAAAAGTGCTTCATTTGAGATAAAAAGACCGACGACAAAAAAAGTCAACGATTAAATGTATATAACTTTATTGAAACTTTCGACCATTGACAATGAAGACAAGTAGTCGGATGTCGACTTGTATACAGTAATCAACTGTATTTAAGAGTTTCACGAAGATAGACAATAACGACCGACAATGCAGCTTGACCGTTTGAAGCTTTTTGGTCGATGCCATCATTGGTCCATAATAGGTAAGGGGACATAACATATTTTTCAAGGTGTTTCAACAAAGCATTAGAGGATAAATTTTGAACGCAATAAAAATTATAAATTCAAACAATGCATTGTAGCATAGTGAAGTATATATATTGGGACACTTAATATTTATTGCAAAAAAAACTAACATGGAATGAAATGTTGTGATGTGGTCGGTTTGAAAAAAATTATGAGACAAGAAAATTGTTGATATGAGGATTAAATGTCTTGTTTTCTTTATAGAGTAGTATTATCTTTTGTTCTGTATGCAAATATTCAATGATGGTAGCAATAAGAATAGAACATATGAAAAAAAGAGACAATTCATTTTGCAAAAAGAAGAAGGTAGTAAAGTAATAGTTATGCAAAGTAAAGATGGAATGGACCAGGAATTTTTCTTTATGGAGCATGTGGCTGCAAAGAATTTGAAGCAACCAACTTCTCTTCTTCTATTCCGCGTTGCACATAGGGACTATCTTTTATTCGAGAATACCTAGAAAAGGAAAAAGGTGGAGATATGCGAAGGCCTGATAAAGACTTAACTCTTGATATTATAGTGAATGTAAGGCCTTGTCGGTCAATGTTTCCAATATCTACTATTGCATTTTGGAGGGTCATCCCTTGTGCTTTATGAATTGTTAAAGCCCATGCCATTCGAAGTGGTACTTTCCTCCGTGAACCCCTTGTTATAGGAGGGATAGGGACATAATTTGGATTGGAAGAATCCCATGGGAGCCCTTTGTAGTGAAGAAAGTCAATTACAACATAAGATGGCAATGTGGGCGGTTGATCATTGGAGTTGTAGACAATTGCAATAAATTTTCCAAGTGAGCTGTTTACAAGGCCTGCTAAGACACACAAGTTGGATGTCAACATGACTTGTTGACCAATTGCTAGTAGAACCTTGTATGGAAGTTGTTCATCATCTATTGAGGCATGCACATGTTGTTTCTTTTGATCTGCAAAGCAATGTGTAATTGACATGTTAAGGAGTTTTAGCATTTGTTTGTTATGCAATGCAACAGAGGTATTAGTTGCGTTCAAATGAGTGCATTGATCAAATGTATGATTCTCTTCATGAGAAAGAGACGAGGGTTTCCTTAACATGAGGAGGTTACAATATTCAAGAGTTGGTATTGCATTTCGAAGATTCAGCAAGAGTTGACGAAAGGAAACTTGAGAAGGATTGTTGCCTTGTTGTCGGAATATAGTTGAAAGAGTGACAAATGTGTCAAAAGTGCGCCATAGAGCATGTCCTTGTGATGCTCCAACATACATGGGGATGTCCTTTACAGGGGGCAGTTGTCCAAAATCACCAAGGAAGATGATAGAGCAACCACCAAAGGGGGTTGTCAGTTGGGAAGGGAAGGCTTGACGTAAGCAGTCATCCATACGAGTTAACATTTTTGGGCCAACGAAACTCATTTCATCAATGATGATGTATCGGATATGATGGAATTGTTCTTGGAAGCTTGAAAGGGATTGGCCTTCAAAAGGGTGCATCTCAGTAATGGGTATGCGAAGTGCAGAGTGTATTATAAGCGCATGTATGTTAAAGGAAACAATACCTGTGGGAGTAAGGAGGAGCAAGGGTGAAGGTTTGTCACCAGAGGCATCTTGGAGTGCAGATCTAAGGCAATAAATAAAGAAAGACTTTACTGTTTGTGCAGTGCCTTGAATGACCATTTTAAGTGGAGGAGGGCTTGTAGTATTTGTTGAGTGTGCGATGATAAGATCGAAGGCCATTCGTTGTGTGAGAGACAAGGAGGAAGGAGAACATGAAGATAAAGAGGTTTCTGGTTTTATCTGGGTGGACAATCGATTGAGGTCAGTGAATGATATGGCTGTTGCATGCATGTGTGAAGGAATATGGTTTTCGGTCCAATTGTGTTTTTTGTCAAAGTCACGATGGCCAAGCATGTCAAGGTCATCAACATAGAGGTTGTTTCCAGGGTGGAGTTGATAAAGGAGTTCCCATTCATCTATCGCAGGGGTTGAGGGAAAGTGGTTGAAAGAAGGAGTAGAGTCATTGGAGGGAGGTGTACTGGGGGCTTATGGAAAACAATTAACATGCCATCAGTGTATGTGTCTTTAATACAAATCCAATTAGAAGTTATGGCCAATGCTTTGGATCCAATGTCATCATGGATATTGCAAAAAGGTTTGTATAGGAGGAGCTCACTCCAACAAAAGGCAACAAAGGAATTTGCAGTAATTGGTGGAATGGTAGTGAAGTGAGGAAAGACACGAACAATTTTTGGAGTGTGGATTGGTTTCCATTGGGAGTGCTTCTACGAGCTGAGTATGACTAGGAGCGAGCAGCTTCAAGAAGGGTAATTTGTTCGAGTGCAGGGGGTCGTTGCATGTAAGCAAAAATGAAGGTGGGTGTTGGTGGGGGTGTCAAGAGATTCATTGGAAATACGGTGGAAAATACTTTGGCTAACATTCAAGGATAGAAATGAATGACTGCAAAGACAAAGAGGGATTTTTTGGAGCATGTAATAGGTCTCTTGTGCACCAATGTCTCGATCTGCAATAGTCTCTATCAAGAAACGTCTTATTAGTTGAAGTATGGGAGAATCAGTTGGATTTGCATGTGCAAGATGAGAAAGGAGTGCATGGTAGCTTTCTGATTTGGGCTCTGCCTTTGTTGCATATTTTGAAATATATTTGAGGACAACATGTCTAGAGAGAACAGGTTGGCAATCAACATTAGCTCACCAAATAGAGAGCATGGTAGGGTTGTGAATATTTAGGAGGGCATCGTTCCTTGCAGCCTTGTAGGTTTTCCGGCCATTTGCATCAATGAATAAGGAATACGTAGGTTGTAGATGAAAGGGGAAGCCGTAACGGCATTGAAGAGAGGATCCTTTTTTGCGGAGGAAAGAAGATTCTGGGCATTTCATGTGTCGTTGGACACAATTAACAAGTTCTTCATAGTCATCCAATTGATTTGTTGCAAGTATTGAATGTGTTCCAATGGTGTGTGGATCATTTGTAGTAGAGGCTTGGAAGGATGGGGTTTGAAAATGGTTGACTCGAGGATTCCATGCTATAACAAACTTGTCAAAGTATAGTTTTGCATCTTCAACCTTGGTAGCGTCTGCCCAGTCTAACGTACCCATATTGGGTGCATCGTCAAGCCATAAGAAACCATGTATATGTGCAGATCCCCTGTGTTTCCATTCATACCTATATGGAAAATTATAAATATAAGGAATGAAAATTTGAAGTTTTCAATACATTGAACTTTAATGAGAATATGATTGGTTACCAACCTACAACAATAGTCTTTTGTAGAAAGGCCTTTTTGAAGAAACTCTTCCAGGAATACTTTGAATCTATTGTTGTAACATCCCGAACTTTCATAAAAATTAAAAACTTTTGAAAACGACATTAAATACAAAATTTATAGATGTGGAAATAGTAATTGTTTGATTACGACAGCTTTAATTAAAAAGTCGTTAGTACTAAATATAATTAAATTTTTGTTTTAGCAGCATTATGATAATGAAAAACTTAACACATAAATTACGAACATGATTATGGTAATAGACGAACTAACAGGTCATTAATGTGATGTGATACTTATTCTTGAAAAGATACTGACAATTTGTTTGTTGATAAAAGGGTGTCCTACGAGGTACCCTGGAGTTTACTTAGCTGCAACGCTAAGGCATTTGAAATGTTCTATGTGCAGATGATAGGTAAGAATTTCCATGATTGCGTAAATTCAAGTACGTGTAAACTTCAAAATCAACGTCGTAAATAAAATAGAATTTTTAGAAAACTATTGCGACTCAAGAAAGCATACAGGTAAGATTTACATGACTAAATTTACTGTTTTCAAAGATTGTCTTGCAAAACAACAATGTTTACAAAATCATCGCCTAATGACATAATCAAGCTGAAAGTTTCGTCATTGTAATCCTTGTTGCTGTAGCAGCTAGCTTTGTCGTCATCTTAAGATTATTGAATGTCTTCATAGTATAGAGGTAGTAATGTACCACGAAAACATTAACTGTTTGTAAGGTGAAAAATATGGTAAAAAGTACATAGCATTGAATAGTTTAAAGGCTAAATATCTATTAACGGGTTCCTTTGATTACCATGCAAATCCTATATTCATTGATATTGCATAAGTGCGAGACATGAATAATTAACGATAAATAAATGAAATTTACAATGCTATTATTATCATTCTTTAAACATTGACTGACCTATGCTATGATTATGACATTATCTAACTATAAAATTATATGAACCTAACCTTGTGGCTTTCATATCATTATCGTTCATAATATATGTTCCCATATTTAAATGTAACATATTGTTACAATTTTGATTATCAAAACAACTATTATAAAATCACAATACTAAACATTATAACCTACGAGACTACCATTAGGAACTATATAAACTTAATGATAAAATAAAACATAACATAATGTTTTTATAGTGCGACCTAGGCTTGGAACTACAGACATATATAAACATTAATCAATATTCAAACATAACACATATAATATGTGTCGTAGACATAGTTTAGAAACCATAAAAACTTTGGGGTATTATTAACACATCACGTAATGTTTATAAATCAAAGCTTGGGCAACAATATAACGATTGCAATATAATTCTAACAAATAAATTTACATTTGTAAAGTTATGAATCAAATGTTGAAAAATCACATCGTTGCATTGAATGGAGTACTGACAGTTAATAACTATGGAATGACAGGTCGAAGGGTGGCAAGTGTTAAGAGCTGGCGTTGGTGTTCGTGTTGCAGGCTTGTATTAACGACCGTCCAAAGAGCTGTGGTGACGGGGACATCAAAACACTTCCATGTAATGTAACTCGAAGCAAACTATGACTGTAAACGTTGCCATGTATTCCTTTTCATTGATGAACCTCCGAGCCGGATGTCTAACTGTCCACTGTGTACAAGAGTTGGCACGGTCGTGCTACGAGCAATGAATGAGCAATTAATGTAATTTTTGTGCGCTCCAATGCAAAAACATTGGCAAGTTTAAAGTCATTGATCAACGTTGATCCTGATCGTTGGATCTAACCCTAACGTTCCGTCGAGTAAAGAGTTGAATAGAAAATTAATGTGTTTTTATGTTTTTGCTATTGTTTCGGTTTGTGAGGGCCGACAGACGGCTGGTTTGTAGAGCTAAAAGACAATGTAATAGGGTTCGACCTCATGACCTACAGGCGAGTTTGAATGTTGCAGGTTTTTGTCTTTGCTGGAGTAGTATGAACACTCGTTGTGACTAGGGTTTGCATTGCTGTTGAGTTTGATAGTTTAGTTATTTCTTTTCCGCGTTTGAGTGAAAGATAACTTCTTGCAACGAATTATATCGTTACCCTGGTCTCGTCCAACAAGGAGCTCGGGGCTTAACAGATGCAAGGACAAAGCTCAGCTGTCGATGGTTAGGGTAAATGTCCTCCAAGTTGGAAAATGCTAGTAACGTTTGTTTTTATAGTTTTAAAAAGTAAAAAGTCTAACTTCGAAAGTTTATGTGGCAGGAACCTGGTAATCAAAATGAGCAACCTCTAACTAGGGTTTGGGAATGGATAGCAACTCCACTCCTGGTAAGCTCCGAGTCTTCAAACCCTTGTAGGTGCTTTAAAATGGTTTTGGTTGATGTGGTTCTCAACAGTAGGTGACTGAGTTTTTTCTGTCAAGATTCATCGTGATCTGTCCGTCGAGAAACTTTGAAATTTTTAAGTTTAGAAGTGGAAACGAATACTGAGAAGAAAACTTCATCTTTGTCTTTTACTTTGATGATGAGCCTTGTTGATAAAGGATTTGCAAAGCTCGATTCAAGAGTTTAAAAGTGGGGATAACCCTGTGTAAGTTTTTGTTTTGGAATGTAATATGACCTGTGCAAGGTTTTGCTTCCTTCGTGGAGTTGGAACCGATGTTGGTTCGAACCTCGAACTTGGATAATGTTTTTGTTTAAAGTTTTGAAGGAATAAAAGAAAAGAGCCGAAGCTCGTTAACTCTGTGTATTGAAATTTACATCTCGGCAATGTAGAAAATTATTTATAAGTTAAACGTTTTGTGTTAAGAGTTTGTATTTTATGCTAAGTATTGGAGTACTATAGGGAAAATGTGACGGTTGAGTTAAACAATAACTTGTAGATAAAACACAGTTTCCCAACTTTGTAAATCTGTAAACGATGTAATTGTTTTTGTTTTGAAAAGAGAAAGAAAAGGGCAACGCCTGAATTCTAGTTTCGTTCTTGAAACATAACAGATATTATTTATGTAACTCTAAAATAACCCTTGTGTTGAACTAGTGTTTGTACTGTAATTTAAATGTGGATGTAAAAATCGTGTTCATATTACTGTTGATAATGATAATGGAAACCTGGAAAATGTGATCTAAGGTTTTTATAGTTGATATGATTCTATGTTTTAGTACTATCTAAAGTTTGTAAAACAATAGATAAAGCGACACTCATCAAGAATAATACATATGATTGTAATTGTAGAATGATAAGAGTAAGATAAAAATAGGGTTTGCAAGTCTTTGGTTTACAGTTTCTAATAATACTGAAACGATTATGAATAAAGTGTCCTATAGTGAATTTATGAAGGAAAATACAGTGTGTGAGTGAGAAGTATGTTGACTGTAATTTATAGCTTATGATCATAGCTAGCACTTCTTATTTATTTGCAACAATAATAGTTATTTATAAATCTGATATACGGAACTACATATTGCAATGGTTTCTCATGTAAATAATAGGGATAGGAAAACACAGTGTAATTATACAGGGAATATACAACATTTGTTTTTCATGAAAACAAAGGAATATTATTTACTCTAATAGACACTGTATAGTAATTACTACTGTTATTAGCTATAGGGAAGAAAATTAAACATAATTCAATCACTGTACTTTATCTATCGAATCAAATGGCAGTTTTCCTATCTATTCATCTATACTTAATTTGCTTATCTACACTAGAGTACGATGCATGAAACAACATGTGGAAAAATGTAGATATTGGTTTATCAATTCGATTCATCATCAAACTTTAACATTTAGAATTTTAAACAGAAATAACTGGAACAAATAGGAAACAGTAAAACCTGGATAAATCTGTAGGGAACAAACAACCCAAGAAGACTGTTCCACCCAACCAATTCCTGTAGACAGTTAAGTACCCGCCTTAGGGCCCCCGATCCTGTTCACTGAACCACCAGGAGGAAGAAACTTAGAAATTTAGGATCTTCGCTTGCAATAGCACTTAACTTGTAGAATCTTCAAGAGCTAGCAGTCCAAAAGACCTGCACCAGTACCTATGGTTCTTCTCAGCAAAATATAGTATGCAGAATTATGATTGCACTCACAACTAGCCTCCCTATTCGAATCTCTCAGTGATCACCTGATGCACATGAGGAAATATTTCTGCAGAAAATATTGTGTAAGAGCTGCCTGCTCAATTCGAATTTGCCTTATGTAGGCTGCCTAGGCCTTTTCAGCTGTTATTGGGTCATTAAATGAGCTGCCTGCCCATTCCCACCACCTGGGGGATAATGCCACATTTTTAGGGGTAGTTGTCCCATAACCAACAACTAGTGGTGTGGTGCAATTGCTGCCATCTGTCCCATACCTTCCAACAGCTTCCATTTCTCCTAGTGGGTCAATGAACACTCATTTAACAGTCCCCTTGGGTGTTTGTATCCTAATTAATTTATTTAAATAATAATAATCAGTAATTACATTCATCCTTGATCAAAATTGATCATAATTACAAAACTTTGTAATAAATTTAACATAAAGTATTTTGCTAATAAAATAATAATTTCTGAAATTTGGGTAGGTGACATACACCCCCCCTTAAGTCTCAACATCGTCCTCGATGTTGGTTAATCACTCCTTGAGTGTTCCTGAAACAGAGTTGGGTATGCTTCCTTCATACTACTCTCCAACTCGCAGGTTGCCTCTTCTTGGCTAAGGTGCTTCCATTGCACTTTCACTTGCCCAATGGTATGATTCCGGAGAATAGTTTCCCTCCTTCCGAGGATATAGTCCGGTTCCACCGGAAAATCTTCGTCTTGTCCCACCTGTACATCATTCCAGTTTACAACATGAGTAGCATCGTGTACATACTTCTTTAAAAACGATATATGAAAAACATTATGTATTTTTAAGTTTGGTGGCAAAGCCAATTGGTATGCCACTGGTCCAACTTTGGAGAATATTTCAAAAGGACCACAATACCTGGGTTCCAACTTGGCACACCTTCCCAATTTAAAAGAACTCTTTTTCGGTCTTACCTTGAGGAATACATGCTCACCAACCTGGAACTCTTTATGGGTCATTTTTAAATATGCTTGACTCTTTTGCCTATCTTGGGCAGCTTTTAAATGTCTTTGTACCTGTTTCACAATTAGTTCTAACTCCTGCAATAATTCAGGTCCTAAAATAACTCTATTTACTGGATCATTCCATGAAACAAGTGTATCACATTTCCTACCATAAATAATTTCAAAAGGACTAAGTCTGGCTGATGCATGATAATGATTATTATAAGCAAATTATGCTAAGTGCAGGTAGTCTTCCCACTTACCAGGCTGATCCTTAACATACATTATTAATAAATATTCTAAAACTTAATTTACCTTTTCTGTCTGTCCATCTGTTTGTGGATGAAATGCTATGCTAAAATTTAAGTTTGTATTCAACCCTTTAAACAATGACCTCCAAAAGTTTTCGGTAAACTTAGAGTCACGATCTGAAATTATTACTTTCGGTATCCCATGTAGTCGAAAAATCTGTTTCATAAAGATTTCTGCAATGTCTGGAGCTTTATGAGTAGTCTTCACAGGTATAAAATGTGCTGCTTTACTGAGTTTGTCCACTACCACCATGATAGAGTCATGTTGTTTCTGATTTTTAGGTAATCCAGTAATAAAGTCTATGCTGATCACTTCCCATTTCCAACTTGGTATCGGTAACGGTTGCAACAATACAGCATGATGTTGGTGTTCAACCTTCACCTTCTGACAATCCAAACATTTAGCTATGTACTCTGCTACTTCATCCTTCATTCTGGTCCAATAATATTCTTTTCTTAGCATAGTAATGGTCTTTTGATAACCTGGATGACTAGAATAATGTCTTTTATGCATCTCATTTAATATCAGAAATTTTATTTCTGGTATGTCTGGTACATACAATCTGTTTTTATACAATAATAACCCATTTTCCTTCATGCTGTAATCTGCCATAAAATTTTCAGAACTGTTGTTTGCTGTCTTTTCCTTCATTTTTCTGTATTCTTCATCTGTTTCACTTTTTTCAAGAATCTGATTTTGCAAATCAGTTGAATAAGTACTGATGGCTGAAATAAAATTCAGTTTTTCCTTACGAATCAAGGCATCTGCAACCTTGTTCTTCTTTCCTTTAATATGTTGAATTTCAAAATCATACTCAATTAAGAAAGTCAACCATCTAGCTTGTCTAGCGTTCAGGTTTGTTTGATCTAATAAATATTTCAGACCCATGTTATCTGTCAATAACGTAAATTTTCTACCAATAAGGTGGTGACGCCACATTTTTAAGGCATGAATTACTGCCAATAACTCTAAATCATAGGTAGAGTAGTTCTTTTCATGTACTTTCAGCTTCCTAGATTCATATGCCACCGCATGCCCTTCCTGTGTCAGGACTCCACCGAGTCCGTCATTGCATGCATCTGTACAAACTAAAAAATCCTTGTTAGGGTCTGCTATCCTCAAGATAGTTACTGTAGTCAATAATTCCTTTAATTTCTTAAAACTGTTAGAACATTTCTGATCCCACACAAATTTCTTCCCTTTCTTCCGCAAATAAGTTATGGGGTTGGCAATCTTTGAAAAATTTTCTATAAATTTTCTGTAATATCCAGTAATGCCCATAAATGATCTTACATCCGACACATCCTTAGGAACCGGCCAGTCATTAATGGCCCTTATCTTGTCAGGGTCAACCGAGATTCCTTCTTTCAAAATTATGTGTCCTAAATACTGAATTTTGTCTTTGTGAAAGTCACACTTGCGAAACTTAGCATATAGTTGATGATCTCTCAGAACTTGTAAGATAATCTGTAAATGTTCATCATGTTCTTCTTTACTTTTTGAATACACTAAAATGTCGTCTATAAACACAACATCAAACTTGTCTAAGTATTTGTGCAGAATATTATTCATCAAACACATAAATACAGCTGGGGCATTAGTCAAGCCAAATGGCATGACTACGAACTTGTAATGTCCATACCGAGTTTTGAAAGCTGTCTTGAAAATATCTTCATCCTTAACCCATACTTGATGATATCCTGATCTTAGATCAATCTTTGAAAATATCGTTGCTCCACGCAGCTGATCAAATAGATCGTCTATGCGGGGAAACAGATACCTATTCTTGATTGTCATCTTATTAAGCTGGCGATAATCTATGCACAGTCTTAAGGTTCCATCTTTCTTCTTAACAAAGATGACAGGTGCTCCCCAAGGAGACACGCTGGGTCTTATATAATTCTTATCAATCAGATCCTTCAACTGTGATTTTAATTCATTTAATTTCAGTATATTCATTCTGTATGGATCTTTAGAATTTGGTACTGCTCCTGGTATTAACTCGATGGTAAAATCTAAATCTCTTTTAGGAGGTAATCCTGGAATCTCCTCAGGAAATACATCCTTCAAATCCTTTAGGACAGGTATGTCTTCTAATTTCAGTTTGTCCTCTTTACCAATAAACTCATCATTTACTACATTTACTGCAAACAACTGGCATACTTTCCTAATTTCCCTCTTAACTTGCATGGCTGAAATCTGTCTAAGGGTTACCTTCCTTGGGATACCTTTTACTTCTACAGTTTTTCCTTCTTTATTTAAACATGTAAAACTTTTTTCGTAACAGTTCAGAATGACATGATGGGTTTCTAACCAGTCCATCCCAACTATAATATCATAAGATCCTAAAGGTAGAATATTCAACTTGATTTGTGTCTGTAAATGATTCATGGATAAAGCACAACTTTCTATAAAATATGATACTTTTCTTTTTGTTCCAGTTGCTAGTCTAACTAACCAAGATTTACTAAACTTTTCTGTTTTCAATTTGAGACCTTCCACAATATCTGGTGATATATAACTTAAGCTAACACCTGGGTCAATTAAAATAGTAACAGGATTATTTTGTAGCATACCTTCAATCTCTACCATGGAGATTTGATGATCTTCTTGTCTGTTGTCGAGTGTTGCATTAATTCTGGGCATCTACTTTGCCACGTCTCCAACAGTAGGTTTAGTCTGAATAGAGTGAATGTTGTTAACTTTCTGCTTCCTCAAGGGACATTCTGATGCATAGTGGGGACCTTGACACTCGAAACATTTGATGGGTGTCTTTTGTAGATTGGTCCTGGCATTATTAGGTGCATTTCTGGGTGCTGTAGAATTTTGTTGTTGATTGTTTCTGGAATTGTTCCCTTGATAATTCTGATTTTGAAAATTTTTCTTTTGGAATCCGGAATTTCCACTGAACCTAAAATTTTTCTTTTTCAGTTCAAAATTGCTGGGCTTATGACTTTTCCAGTTTGACATTCCTTCTCTTTTCCGATTTGTGTCATAACAGAAAAATGCCTTTCTCATAGCCTCTTCCAAGGTCTTAGGACTGTCATACTCGATTTTGTCCTTAATGTTGAAAGGTAAATAGCTCAAGTATCTTTGAATTTTCGGTTTCTCTTCTATGAGGTATGGTACATATCTTAGTAAGTTCAGAAACTTACTATTCATTTCCTTAATGTTCATACCTCCCAGCTTCAAATCATAGAACTCTTTGGATTTTTCTTCATAGTACTATTCAGATAAATACTTCTTTTTAAAATATCGTTTAAAAGCACTCCAGCTTACATCTTTATCTTTGATTCCCTTTACTCTTTTGATGTCCTGCCACCAAATATCCACTTTTCCGGTCAAGTTATATATAGCCATTTTTGCCTTCAAGAACTCTGAATAGTTATAGATCTGAAAGTATTTCTTCATACCGGACAGCCAAGCTTCAGCTATCTCGCCCTTCTCAGTTTCTCCATTGAAAGTTGGAGGTCTAATATTTTTGAACTCTCTAGAAATCTGCTCATACTCCTTATGATTTTTCCTTCTGGGTTTGGAATCTCCTTCACTGCTATCACTGGTGTAGTTACGTTTCTTTTTATGCACTTCAATAGAATCTCCTGATGAGGTTGAACTGTTGTTCACCTCACTGGTTCTCATTTTCTTAGTTTTATTAGCATGAGGAAGATCCTCAACTTTGGAGATATCTTCATTATCTCTCTCCTGCTCCTTAGTTGGGCACTGATCAAACAACACTTGATTTAATTGTTCTTGTGCCTGCAGAATTCTTTCATTGTCTTGTTTCACAGATCTGATTTCTGCTTTTAATTCATGAAAAGCACATAACAATTCTGACAAACTGTTATTTAGTTCACCGTGACCTTCTTCTACATAGTGTTGTCCCGAGCTGTGGTTGCTTGGCTAAAATTTGTCTTTAGCTGAATTCTCCATACCTGCAACTTAAAATAATTTTTGAATAACATCAAAATTAAAATTTCAATTAGTAAAATTTTCTGATGCATAATAATTTTTCTGTTGTGTGTTCTTGGACCTCTTTCAAGCTTAGAGTTTGAACATGAGCTATGATACCACATGTAACATCCCAAACTTTCATAAAAATTAAAAATTTTGAAAACGACATCAAATACAAAATTTATAGATGCGGAAATAATAATTGTTTGATTATGACATCATTAATTAAAAAGTCGTTAGTACTAGATATAATATAATTTTTTTTTTAGCAGCATTACGATAATGAAAACCTTAACACATAAATTACGAACATGATTATGGTAGAAGACGAACTAATAGGTCATTAATATGATGTGATACTTATTCTTGAAAAGATATTGATAGTTTGTTTGTTGATAAAAGGGTGTCCTATGAGGTACCCTGGAGTTTACTTAGCTGCAACGCTAAGTCATTTGAAATGTTCTATGTGCATATGACAGGTAAGAATTTCCATGATTGCGTAAATTCAAGTACGTGTAAAGTTCAAAATCAACGTCGTAAATAAAATAGAATGTTTAGAAAACTATCGCGACTCAAGAAAGCATACAGGTAAGATTTACATGACTAAATTTACTGTTTTCAAAGATTGTCTTGCAAAACAACAATGTTTACAAAATCATCGCCTAATGACATAATCAAGCTGAAAGTTTCGTCGTTGTAATCCTTGTTGCTGTAGCAGCTAGCTTTGTCATCGTCTTTAGATGATTGAATGTATTCATAGTATAGAGGTAGTAATGTACTGCGAAAACATTAACTGTTTGTAAGGTGAAAAATATGGTAAAAAGTACATAGCATTGAATAGTTTAAAGGCTAAATATCTATTAACGGGTTCCTTTGATTACCATGCAAATCCTATATTCATTGATATTGCATAAGTGCGAGACATGAATAATTAATGATAAATAAATGAAATTTACAATGCTATTATTATCATTCTTTAAACATTGACTGACCTATGCTATGATTATGACATTATCTAACTATAAACTTATATGAACCTAACCTTGTGGCTTTCATATCATTATCGTTCATAATATATATTCCCATATTTAAATGTAACATATTGTTACAATTTTGATTATCAAAACAACTATTATAAAATCATAATACTAAACATTATAACCTATGAGACTACCATTAGGAACTATATAAACTTAATGTTAAAATAAAACATAACATAATGTTTTATAGTGCGACCTAGGCTTGGAACTACAGACATATATAAACATTAATCAATATTCAAACATAACACATATAATATGTGTCGTAGACATAGTTTAGAAACCATAAAAACTTTGGGGTATTATTAACACATCACGTAATGTTTATAAATCAAAGCTTGGGAAAGAATATAACAATTGCAATATAATTCTAACAAATAAATTTACATTTGTAAAGTTATGAATCAAATGTTGAAAAATCACATCGTTGCATTGAATGGAGTATTGACAGTTAATAACTATGGAATGACAGGTCGAAGGGTGGCAAGCGTTAAGAACTGGAGTTGGTGTTCGTGTTGCAGGCCTGTATTAATGGCCGTCCAAAGATCTGTGGTGACGGGGACATAACAACACTTCCACGTAATGTAACTCAAAGCAAACTGTGACTGTAAAGGTTTCCACGTATTCCTTTTCATTGATGAACCTCCGAGCTGGCCGTCTAACTATCCACCGTGTACAAGAGTTGGCACGGTCGTGCTACGAGCAATGAATGAGAAATTAATGTAATTTTTGTGTGCTCTAATGCAAAAATGTTGGCAAGCTTACAGTCATTGATCAACGTTGATCCTCATCGTTGGATCTAACCCTAACGTTGCATCGAGTAAAGAGTTGAATAGAAAGTTAATGTGTTTTTATGTTTTTGCTATTGTTTCGGTCTGTGAGGGCAGATAGACCGCTGGTTTGTAGAGCTGAAAGACAATGTAACAGGGTTCGATCTCGTGACCTACAGGTGAGTTTGAATGTTGTAGGTTTTCGTCTTTGTTGGTGTAGTATGAACACTCGTTGTGATTAGGGTTTGCACTGCTGTTGAGTTTGATAGTTTAGTTATTTCTTTTTTTCGTTTGAGTGAAAGATAACTTCTTGCAACGAATTATATTGTTACCCTGGTCTCGTCCAACAAGGAGCTCGGTGCTTAACAGATGCAAGGACAAAGCTCAGCTGTCGACGGTTAGGGTAAGTGTCCTCCAAGTTGGAAAATGCTAGTAACATTTTTTTTTATAGTTTTAAAAAGTAAAAAGTCTAACTTCGAAAGTTTATGTGGCAGGCACCTGGTAATCACAATGAGCAAGCTCGAACCAGGGTTTGGGAATGGATAGCAACTCCAATCTTGGTAAGCTCTAGGTCTTCAAACCCTCGTAGGTGCTCTAAAATGGTTTTGGTTGATGTGGTTCTCAACAGTAGGTGACTGAGTTTTTTTTGTCAAGCTTCGGCGTGATCAGTCCCTCGAGAAAATTTGAAAGTTTTAAGTTTAGAAGTGGAAACGAATACTGAGAAGAAAATTTCGTCTCTGTCTTTTACTCTGATGATGAGCCTTGTTAATAAAGGATTTGGAAAGCTCAATTCAAGAGTTTAAAAGTGGGGATAACCCTGTGTAAGTTTTTGTTTTGGAATGTAATACGACCTGTGCAAGGTTTTGCTTCCTTCGTGGAGTTGGAGCTGATGTTGGTTCGAACCTCGAACTTAGATAATGTTTTTGTTTAAAGTTTTGAAGGAAAAAAAGAAAAGATCCGAAGCTCGTTAACTCTGTGTATTGAAATTTACATCTCGGCAATATAGAAAATTGTTTATAAGTTAAACATTTTGTGTTAAGAGTTTGTATTTTATGCTAAGTATTGGAGTATTGTAGGGAAAACATGACGGTTGAGTTAAATAATAACTTGTAGATAAAACACAGTTTGCCAACTCTGTAAATTTGTAAACGATGAAATGGTTTTTGTTTTGAAAAGAGAAAGAATAGGGCAATGCCCGAATTCTAGTTTTGTTCTTGAAACATAAAATATATTATTTATGTAACTCTAAAATAACCCTTGTGTTGAACTAGGGTTTGTACTGTAATTTAAATGTGGATGTAAAAATCGTGTTCATATTACTGTTGATAATGATAATGGAAACCTAGAAAATGTGATCTAGGGTTTTTATAGTTGATATGATTCTATGTTTTAGTACTATCTACAGATTGTAAAACAATAGATAAAGTGACACTCAACAAGAATAATACATATGATTGTAATTGTAGAATGATAAGAGTAAGATAAAAATAAGGTTTGCAAGTCTTTTGTTTACAGTTTTTAATAACACTGAAACGATTATGAATAAAGTATCCTATAGTGAATTTATGAAGGAAAATACAGTGTGTGAGTGAGAAGTATGTTGACTGTAATTTCTAGCTTATGATCATAGCTAGCACTTCTTATTTATTTGCAGCAATAATAGTTATTTCTAAATATGATATACAGAACTACATATTGCAATGGTTTCTCATGTAAATAATAGGGATAGGAAAACACAGTGTAATTATACAAGGAATATACAACATTTGTTTTTCATGAAAACAAATGAATATTATTTACTCTAATAGACACTATATAGTAATTACTACTGTTATTAGCTATAGGGCAGAAAATGAAACATAATTCAATCACTGTACTTTATCTATCGAATCAAATGGCAGTTTTCCTATCTATTCATCTATACTTAATTTGCTTATCTACACTAGAGTACGATGCATAAAACAACATGTGGAAAAATGTAGATATTGGTTTATCAATTCGATTCATCATAAAACTTTAACATTCAGACTTTTAAACAGAAATAACTGGAACAAGTAGGAAATAGTAAAACCTGGATAAATCTGTAGGGAACAAACAACCCAAGAAGACTGCTCCACCCAACCAATTCCTGTAGACAGTTAAGTACCTTCCTTAGGACACCTGAGCCTGTTCATTGAACCACCAGGAGGAAGAAACTTAGGAATTTAGGATCTCGACTTGCAATAGCACTTAACTTGTAGAATCTTCAAGAGCTGGCAGTCCAAAAGACCTGCACCAGTTGCTTTGGTTCTTCTCAGCAAAATATAGTATGCAGACTTATGATTGCACTCACAACTAGCCTCCCTTTTCAAATCTCTCAGTGATCACCTGATGCACATGAGGAAATATTTCTGCAGAAAATATTGTGTAAGAGCTGCCTGCTCAATTCGAATTTTCCTTATGTAGGCTGCCTAGGACTTTTCAGCTGTTATTGGGTCATTAAATGAGCTGCCTTCCCACTCCCACCACCTGGGGGATAATGCCACATTTTTAGGGGTAGTTGTCCCATAACCAACAACTAGTGGTGTGGTGCAATTGCTGCCATATGTCCCATACCTTCCAACAGCTTCCATTCCTCCTAGTGGGTCAGTGAACACTCATTTAACAGTCCCCTTGGGTGTTTGTCTCCTAATTAATTTATTTAAATAATAATAATCAGTAATTACATTCATCGTGAATGAGAGGAAATCTGCAGAAGATTTTTAAAATCGACAGTTTCGAACCTCTTAAGCAGGTTCATCCTCAGGAGAAGAAAATCTCACTCTCTTCTTTAGCACAGGGAGGTGAAGAATAAATATTGTTATGTTTGTTTATTTAGTTTTTTTAGGGTTAGGGTTTGGGACAAGTTGGTATATTTGTTTTAAAATCTTTTAATTCTTAAAGAGAATTATTAATTTTTTTCTAACATAAGTGGAATTTATTTTTAGATAGATTAATTATTATTGAACTTACTAAAGCTTTTTTGTTTTTTGATCTATTGTGTTATGTAATAGTTATTTTAAAGTATTTTATAATAAAAAATTTTAAAATATTTTTTAATAATTTTTTTTATTTATTTAAGTTTTGATTTACTAAAAATGACATAATTAATTATTTTTAACCTTATTAAAATATAATATAATCATCATATTTAATATAGTTATGAACACAACATGTTATCTATTTTATAATTTATTATTATTGACAAAATTACAACATGATCTACCAAATTAGCTTAAGACCTTTTAAGATTTAATGGTACATTTATTTGTAGATTATGTTGTAATTTTAATCTATTGAATAAACAATTAGCAATAATATTACTATAGAGAAAGGTTAATGTAATAACTTTGTTATCTTGTATATTATGAAATGTAATGAACCATTAGATAAATATATATGATCTAAGATAAAAATCTTTGATGATTATTCAAATGGTTTATTGATAATGATCTAATAGATAAATGTATATGCTCTAAGATAAAAAACTTTGGTGATTATCAATAAAGAATGATGAAGATGTATGATCAACTATGGCTCCACGGGTGATGGAAATTTAGTGTAGTGTTTTGGGAATAATAATTAAAGTATGTTTTTAAGTGAGTGTTTGTTATTTAAAATTCTTAATTTTAGGTAAAAATAAATCAAGTAGCTTTTAATTGTTTTTAAATGTATATGTTTGGTTAGACTTATTCGTTTAACTTGTTTTAAGTTTATGAACAACCAAATTACATTCATCATTGATCAAAATTGATCATAATTACAAAACTTTGTAATTAAATTTAACATAAAGTGTTTTGCTAATAAAATAATAATTTCTGAAATTTGGGTAGGTGACAATTGTCCATGTATTGAGATGCAATGTGTGGATTGCTTATAAGTTTTCGAATTCTCCATTGGTGTTGTTGATTTGAAGTGGGTGGAGCTTGTCCATGCATCAAAGAATGAAAATAGGGCCACTTTGTATAAGCTGCGTTAAGAGTGAAGAAGAATGTTGGTGTCCCTTGTTGAGTGATCATGTCAGTTAGTTCACACCTACTTTTGTTCCAGTAGGAGTGTGTCCCACGAAGGGTTGACCCGAAGCGCATGACTTGCTCTGTGATTTTGGCATCTGGCAAGTCTTGTAATTGCTGTACAAGTTTTGTAATTGTTGGAGGCAATGTATCTTCAATGTTGCACTTTACAAACACAGAAGCAGTAGAATGGCTACGATCACGCATGATGAGGTTATATATGTAATAACGGAAATGAGGATGTTGGCCAAATCTATTGTCATGGTATCGAAGAAGGTGTAGTGCATAATTTTCCATACCAACCTCTTGAATGTGTGGTTGTTTAAGCATTGCTACTCCAGTGGGAAACAAGGTTGGGAAGGCCATTGAGAGGAGGCCTATTGTGTTGTACTCATTAATAGGGGAAATGTCTATTGGGGGCCAGTCAATGGACGGTAGATTTGGTGCATCGCTTGTGCCTAAGAAGCGTTTGATTTAAGCAACCTCAGTTCTACAATTTGTTTGTGTAGATATAAAGGAGGAGGATTGTTCTTCATGGGGTTCAAGGAAACTGGGTGATTGAACAAGTGGGGTTTCATTGGGTGTGGCATGATTAAGGAGGGATGAAATGTCGGTTGGTTCAATAGGCAAAGAAGATAATGCAGTTGAGTTAACTTGAACATCTTTGTAGTAGGGGTCATTTGAAAGCTTGTATTGAAGAGCAGCAAGAACACGTGTTCAACTAACAAAGACATCATAAGGCTTCTTCATAGGACTGCATTTATGAACAATAAGAATGTCAATTTCCGAGAGTAATCGAGGGAGGAGAGTGGCAATGCTAGTAATATTTTGCGGAAAGATAATAGTATGGCCAGAATATGTATATTGTCCCCCATGAGCATGAGTGACTTGTAAAATTGGGTTAACATGAGCAATGAGCATTTCTTCAACTTGAGTAAGGATGGCTAACACTAGTGGTTGTATCCTAGGATCCATGTTGTTTGCAAAGGAATATCGGTGGCCATTCTTTTCTGCAATGTAACGATCACATGCATATGCACCAGAATATTGTTTTGTTTTAATTCCAGGATAAGACTCCATGCATATAGAGAATACATTCATTGGAGATAGTTTGTCCAATATTGTAGGGAACCGTTGTTGTGCACCATGTAGGTCACTATTTGTTGGATGTGTTGGTTGGTATGGATGCGGATGGTGCAGTAGGTGTTGGGGGAGGTTGAACAATGTAAAATGGAGAAGGGATATTAACAAGTTGATGAGTAGCTCTATATAGAAGGCGTTGACACTTGTTGTTATCCTTTTTCTTTTGAGCATAGAGAACTCTTCTACATGCATTGATTTGTTCATTGTCATCATTGGTTGACATGCCTAGAAAAAAAATGTTTGATGGTTATGAACTTTATGGTGTCCTTTGTGTAAGAGAAACATACTATATATTTAATCTTTTGAAGAGTGTTTATGAGTAATTTATGGCAAGTTGTTGCAAAATAGGAATTTTGTTTATGAGTGTTTATGAGTAATTTATAAAGAAAAGAAGCATATACTTGACAAAGCAATGTTAATTCTAAGTACACATTTGAAAGTGTCAAGATAGAGTGAAATAAATATGTAATTTAACACAATGTTACAATAAAACTAATTGATATAATATTCAAAACTGGTCATTGCTGGTTACAAGTACCACTCTGGTGGTGTGTATACAAAAATTTGTAGTTGGTAAGTATGAGTTAGAAAGTATAGAGAGTCACAATTGAACAATATTTTGAAGATAGATTTCAAAGCTTTCAAGCAACTGGTCGTTTATTAGGCACAATGTCTTTGCTTTCATCAAGTCAATCAACAGGTGCTGATGATGCTAGAGAGTTTTCTAACATGAGAAGAATCACCTTCAAGTGAGTGTTTGAATTAAAAGTATTTGTCTTTACTGATAAGGTCAGCAAGTACTCTCGAGCACAAACACATTGAACAATTTCCAGGAGAGATGTTGGATCGTTTGATAGAAGACACAAATCTTTTGCAGAGACCCCCATGAGTTGTTGCGTAGCATCATCAAAAGCTATGATACCGTGTAATTTTCCAGTAGCATCCATGAGGTCAAGTTTTAGTGTGTATCGATAAGCACACTCTGTAAAATCCCCATCACATTTTGCACAATGCCAAATATGACCAACTTTGTGGGAAATTTTTTTCATGCATTGTATTCCATCGAAAAATAGAGGGCATGCAAGGAAATGAAAGTCATTGATGTTAATATGGGTGATTATACCAGTAATCGAATACCAAGTTGCTTTCTAAGAGGGTTCAAGAGATTGTAGCGCAGAGATGGATATGCGTTTGCAGGAGCTAGGAGAAGAGGAGTTGGATTTTCTGCTCAAAGATGGGGAGGTTGAACGGAATCCATTGTCAGCAAACCATGATTGAAGAAGTTGAGCTTCCTCAATATCTAGTTTTATAATGAGGTTGGTGTTCGAGATTGTTCCAATGGTTTTTCCATTGAACTCTATAACACGTCCACCTTTTATTGCAAGGATAGGGGGAGTAGCGAAACCTTGAAGGTTTCCAAGGTGGGCACCCTCAATTGTGCAGTGGTCCCCCCAAAGTGTTATGTCTATGTTATACCCGGACATGTCCCTCAATCCAACTGTTTGGTGAATAGTTTCAGAGCCATCTCTTTTGCGTATAGTTGATGCAGGGGAAATAGAAATGACAATTCCAGGAAGGTCAACCATGGAATTGAGGGGTGTAGTTTTGATGTCATGGATAGATTTAAAGTGGAAGCAATGAATAGGGATTTGTGGGAACTCTTCCAAACATCATTGAATTTTTGAGGAGGTGTTAAGGAAAATCTCGATAGCACTTTTCAAATGGTTGTATGTTGGGTTGACTGGTTTGATTGTGCCATTTGAGACTGTGCAGACTATGCCAACTTGTATTTCGTCATATAATGAGGTGGCTAGTTCATTGAAAGCAGAGATATGAATCTCATCTCTTGTAGCACTAACAAGGTCAAACCCAAAGAGTTGACCAAGACCTTTTTGGTTGGTGAAGACGTTGATACTTGTCTTTGCAGTAACTCGTCCTTGAATGGTCCAAGTTTTGTTGTAAGGATTGAGCGATGTGAATTGAAGAATAAGTGCAACAAGGTTTGGGGTTGAATTTTGCGAGGAAGGTATGCCAAGTGAAGGGTTTTCGGGGTCAAGGGCGTTGTTTTCTGAAATAGATGAACTACTGTGGGAGGTAAAGGTAGGGGCGAAGTTGAAAGGTGATGGGTTTCCAACAATTGCTATTTCCAATGTCACAATTTCAAATGTGCCCAATGCGATAGTCCTGGAAAGAAGAATTAAGCTAAGTAAGTATTAGTAAAAAATATGTTACAATTATTGAGAGTGCAAAAAAAAAAAGGCAAACTTAAAATGTGGTAACCAAAGCATACGTTTTATCATGTATACTGTTGCATGTATAGTTGATGACTTTGATGATCGAACCTGCTTGGAGTTGGTGGTTCTCCACAACGCTATTGTAGCTACTTGGAAGTAATGTATCGTGCTTATGAATTCCATCAGAGATAGAGATTCGGAAGTGGCTAGTTGCTGAGTTAATAGAGCTTAGTTGATTGCGAGAAACAACTTGTACAAGTGGGCATAGGTCGACAGCACCATGCATCAGAAGTGAAATAGCATTTTTGGTCAATAGAGTGTCCATACCATGGTAGTGATAATATGCGGACTACAAAAGTAAGCTGGAAAAAAGGGGCGATATTGATATTAAGTATAAAGCTAACAGGTATAGGAGAACATGGCAAAATATCATTTGATATTTGAAGCAATACATAGCAATATTTGTGGAAAGAATAGACAAATGAATGGTTTCCTTTTACCAATGAACTTGCCTATTAGAGTAAAAAGTAAACATGTAGAAACAAGATCATAGATTCGTTATTCGACAGATTTTCTAATCGACAAGTCTATTAAGCTGCGTTCTCTTTAAAATTGTCGATAGTGGATCGGTCGATTTTGAAAAAATTGTCCAGCAATGTGTCGAATTCTTCCAAGTAGAGTAGTCGAGGTGTTAATCAAGCAGAAAGTTGTCAGGTTCTAGTTAACTGTTTAAGAGAATATGAAAAGGAGCACAATATATAGAAATATGGCTTGGCTATTAGAAAGGAGGCATATTCTGGATATAAAGCATGTTGATGAACATGTGAGGTGCTTCTTTTTTATTTAATCTAATTTTTTTTGTTGAATGCAATCGACAGCTGGTCAACGAAAGATAAAGAAGGCCGTCGACGGGAGTCGAGGGAAATAGGTTGACATGTGGTGACTTGAAAACTCTGATATTGATATTGTTGGTTAGGTCGACGCATAGGGTTGGTTTACAATTTGGTCGCGCATCAATGAGTTACAGATTTGGTCGATGACTAATTTCAGTTGATATTATTTATATGGTCGATGTGTGTTGTGTCACTATGCTTTTCTATATTTGTGGGTCAAGTGTGTTTTTAAAAGTGTAGTTGATGATGTAATTGGTCGATTCACTAAAAGTATTGAATACTAATTGTCGAAAAAAATAAAAGTTGTTGTCGGCCAAAATGAGGTCGACCAAAAGTGTAACTCGTCCCAGCTCGACCAAATGTGTAAGTCGTCAGAGGTCGACCAAATTGTAAAGCAAACCTATGTGTCGACTTGACCAAGGATTTCAATATGGGGGTTTTCAAGTCGCCACGAGTCGACCTATTTTGCTCGACATGCATAGAACCTTTTGAATCCTATATAATCTTTGGTTTTATTGCGTTCAAAACTTATTCTGTAATGATTTGTTGTAATGTCTTGAAAAATATGTTATGTCCCTTTACCTAATATGCACCATATGCTGATAAAGATTGTCGAGGATCTGCCGAGAAAATGTCTTCATATTCTGGCGACAGTTGACGATGATTTTCTGGTTGATGAATTTATCTGACTGAAATGGTCGATAGTTCAGGCGAAAAAATAATGATTGACATATCCATACTTTCACCAATGATGGTATTGGCCAAAAAACTTCAAACTGTCAACTCGTACATCTGGACGTCATGAGACTGTGGGTCGATATTGTCTATCTTCAGGAAACTCTTATGTACATATCATTACTGTATCGAAGCCGACAGTGGTCGACAGTTCAAATAATGTTACTTGTATTTAAACGTCTAGTTGTTTTGGTCGTGGATTTTTTTATCTCAAAGGAACTACTCATAGTCAATTCTAATGCTGGTCGACTTGCATAGTTGACATAAGCAAGAATATCATCCTGGTCGTCGTTGAATCGTTGGTCACTGGTGACAAAAATTTCTTGTCGACTATTTTTCAAGTATAGCATCAACTATCTACTTGAATGGAAAACACTGATGGATTACCCAAATACTACTGATCATCATGGATATTGATGTCAATTTTGCAGAAAAGAGATAAATTATTCATCATTTTCGTTGTATTTGGCATTATTCTGTCAGGCAGTATTCCCAGCAAATTAACCAGTTGAATATTAACTATGTGGTCGAATTAATGGACATTTCGGTTTAGTACGCTCCATCAACATTTGTAATAAGTTGTTTTGACAACCTTATTTTTAAATTTCCTATGAGAACTTTGCTTTTAAATATTAAACAAGAACAGGGAGAACAAGATAGGATTGTTCATATACCAGATGCCTAACTTAAAGATTATTTATCTGGAAGACTTAACTTTTCTAGGAGAAAAAAACTGTTGCGGTGCAAATCAATATATACGAGTCAAGGACCCTTTCGTCTCAAACCACTAAATAAATCACATACACGATCAAATACTAACTTTAAAGATTGAACATACAAGTAATACGAGTAAATAAATAGAGACTCTAATTTCCAACAAAAAACACCCAAAAATACAACAAAACCTTGTCTTAAATATTAAATAGGAACATGGTTTAGAACAGGGTAATTATAACAAGAAATATGAGTTTCGTTGTAGAGGAGAACCTTGTTTTTGAGTAGAAAACAAGAGTTTTTAGCTCCTAAATACGGTTGTTGCTCTGTCATACACGAACAAATTGATGGCGATTCGAATGCTGAGAAAAAAACTGAGATGATGTCACAATAACATTAGTAAACAACAAAACAATCATAGAGGCTTTACTCATCGAATTTTATAAACGATTAAGAGTAAAGGAAGTGCACCAGTGTCTGAGGACAATCAACCATTGTTGCATCGAAATCTGTTCTCCTATCCCTACAAGAAAGAATGTCCAGGAGGTCCAATTCGTCAAATCCAGATATACGTCGAAAGAAAGAGATCAGTACTATTGAACCAAAGTTCATAAGTTCCTGATGGATTAAACCCAAAGAAATCAGTGTTGACGTGGGTAACTTTATGGAAGTTTGTTCAATGTCCAATCCGTTATTGAATGCTCAAGTTTCTAATAAAAAATGTACATCTCGTAAGCTTTTCCCATGCAGAGCTGCACCGCTTGTTTACACTGCATCAAGGAAAATGCTGGGGAGTTTATTTGTATTTGTGCGTCGACAGGTATTGGCTTTTTCCATGCAGAGCTACACCTCCTGTTTAGACTACATCAACCAAAATTCTTCTGAATTCCTTTGTATTTGTTCGCCGAGATGTATCAGTAGCAATTGTTTCCCTATGATTCTAACACTTGCAGTGAAATGGTCGACGACATTTAACCATTGCTGCATTAAAATCCAGGAGGCCAAATCCGTCAAATCCAGATATACGTCGATATGCAGAGATCGGTACTACTGAACTAGAGTTCATAACTTCGTGATGGATTAAACCCAAAGAAATAAATGTTGATGTGGGTAACATTATGGAAGGCATTTCAATGTCCAATCCGTCATTGAATGCTCAAGTTTCTAATAAAAAATGTAGATCTCGTATGCTTTTGCCATGCAGAGCTCGACCATCTGCTTATACTGCATCAACCAAAATACTGTCCAGTTTGGTTGTATTTTTGCATTGTCAGGTATTGGTAGCCACCTTTTCGTTGTGACTCTTAACACTTTTTAGCGAAACGGGTCGAAGGTAGCCGAAAATTGGAACCATTCGTCAAACACCACCGACGAAAAATGACCATCAAAATTACTTGTCGACTTCCTATTCTGCGACTTATCGACTGGTTCTTTTACAGTTAGTCCGTTGACCTAAAAAATTATGCCAAATAAAGGGATAGGTGGTTGATCACTTTTATCGACCCTCAATTTTGGTCCAAGCAAGTTTGGTCGAGCCACTACAAAGTGACTTTATCTATATTGTATTTGGTCGGCCACTCTGGGTCAATACTTATTTTTGGTCTAATTGTAAAATATGATCAATGGCTATGAAGCACATGTAATCAAGATGGCTAATTCAGCCGCATCTGAAGTTTATCTTACGAATTAATTGATCGAGTATGTAAAAATAGTCGAGTAATTATTTAAAAATATGGTCAATGTAACATTGTTGGGACATGTGTTGAGATATTGTAACTTCAAAGAATATTATATTTGTACTTTATTATTCCGGAGATGATTCATTCCTCCGTGAAGATCTTATTGTATATCTAGAGATGTTTATTCCTCCGTCGGAATGTGGTAACTTGGGTTATTAGACTTCCCTAGTGGGGGTCGGCCCTGTATGTGTTATGTGGGTCAAAGGGTTATTAGACCACCCTAGAGGGGTCGGCCCAGTCAGTTATAATGGGGTATTTAACCTAATGGTTAAATACGAGCCTACATGTACTTGTGTAAAATACATATCAGAGTAGTGTATAAATAGAGGAGGTGTGTTCCTCATTATACACATTCACACACTTGAGGATAGCACACTTGTGGAGGAGAGGTCTGATATTGTGGAGGAGGAGATCATGTCTCAGGGTTTCATCTTTTTATATTGCTGGTCATCTATATTGAGGAAGCTTTGCTGGGTTTTCTACCCCATGAGGGTTTCCCAGGATAAATCTCTGTCTCTTGTGTTTATGCTGTGCTTGTTGTTTCTTCAGTGATCCTGTATATGATATTATTGTGAAATGGAATGTAATGCTGCTATTTTCTGTCTTAGCATCTTGAATTTTAACATGGTATCAGAGCTAACCTGAAGGAAGACAAGGTATGGCACTAAAGACACTTGCTTTACTTACGACAATTTGAAGGTTAGGGTTTTACATAGAAAAAAACCAGTCATCGTAGCACTTTCGCTATAAATCCGTTTTGGCGAAGTTTTCGGATCTGAAATTGTTACAGGACGAAGCTAAAATCTCCAGGTACCTTGTGTCCAAAGGAAAACCTCTAATTCGTTGTACTTTGTGATTTATGATCTGTACAATATAGGGTTTCTACCTCTTCCAGATCTGAGTCAAAATAAGCTGACCTTGGGAAAAAGGTCATAACTTGGGCTAGGAAGCTCCAAATGAAATTTCGTGAAAAGTGACAGGTAGTACACAGACTGTACTATCTCAGAAAACTTTTTCAGGGGCCGAAGTTGAATCAGTGACACGTGGAACGCCGTACAAGTTTGCTCTCCTGTATTATCCCATAAACAGGTCATGTTGCGACACTTGGAATAACTCTCTCTCAGAGAATCCAATTGAGGTCATACCTATCAGGATGGAAAGATAACAGGCCGAGCTATCTCAGAAAACGTTTTCAGAGGCCGAAGGTCAAACAGTGACACGTGGCACGCCGTACAAGTTCGCTCTCCTGTATTTTCCCAAAACAGGTCACGTTGCGACATTTGGCATAACTCTCTCTCAGAACATCCAATTGAGGTCAGACCTGTCAGGATGGAAAGCTAACAGGTCAGGATATCTCAGAAAACTTTTTCAGACCCTGTGGATCAAAAATTTCGGAGTTACACCAGAAACAATCAGGTACATATTTCTGTCAAAACAGAATTATTTTTTGGTACCTTCATTCATGGCTTCCGGAATTTAGGGCTTTGAAGAAAGTTGGAATTTTTGTAATCGGAGACCACGGCTGGATGCTACTCATCAAAATAGAAATTTAGAGACCAAGATCAGAATTTTTGGTTGGGCAGAAGGCCGGGCTTGATTAGACCCTAGTTCGGGACTTTGATCAGAAAAGTGGAAAATTAGGGCTTCTATAAAAATGGGAATTTTTGAAATCTGTGACCACGGCTGGAAGCTCCTCAGAAAAATAGAAGCTTAGAGCTTTGGATCAAACCTTTTGATGGGGCAAAAGAGTGGGCTTCATCAAACCCCAGTTCAGGGTCACGTCCAGTGAATCCGAAAGTTTCAAAGCTCCAGGTCCAGTTCTTGCAAATCAAGTGGATTGGGTTAATCCTAGAAGAAGATGGATTGGTCACCTGCATAAGTGAAGAAGTTCCTGTCTCAGAGGGAGATGAGGATAAGGGATTACATAAGAAGAATACAAGCGATCTCGACAGGTATGACTCATTGAGGTATGTTTCGATATTTGTCCATGATTAAGTTTATGGTATGTTTATCTTCAGGTTATTACAGTTAGTACAATTTTGATTTTAGATTTGTCGTATAACCTTAACAAAATTATGAATGCATGATAGAAGATATTCATTGGTTAGGGTGTTGACACTTATGATTGTACTAATGCATTATGATGTTGTGTGAGGTTGATGTTGTCTGCTAACAAGATACAGGTACATCACAAAAGACAAATCAGGTTCCATGACCATGAAAACATGAAGACAAAGACTCATCCATAATCTTTGTTCTACTTACGAGGTATGTATGACTTTGTTATATTATGCTTAACCTATGAGACATGCAGGTTCTAGCTCAGGATCTCTAAATCATTGAAGAGATTGTTTAGGTATGTTGTACATAACCAAGTAGGTATACTAATCCAGGTATGTTTCCCATGAATCTTACCTTGTGTTAGGATCCCTTATATAAGTATACTTGATATGATTGGTTATGCTTATTCATAAAGTTAGTAATCAAGGGTTTATGCATGATTTAATTAACCAGAAGAGTACTATGATCAAACAAGAATATGCATGAGTAAAAGAAGACTTACTTGAAACCCTGAATACTAATGATCATGACTATACATAGTCAAGATTATTTAGAATTAGAATATTTTGAGAATATACTAATGAATGAATGTTTGTGTATGATATCATGAGGATGACACTAGTGCACACTTGAGCATGCACAGTGGTACAGAATGAATAGAAGTTCAAAGGACATATAGAAGATCAAGCGGGAGGCAACCACACAAACATAAAAGATAAGTATTTGAGTTGTTATTTGAAATAGTAAATGATATTTCTTGTATGCATATTTGTATTCCTAGAACATATCATGCTGAGTGCAAACATTCATAGAGCATTGAACATTATACTACTAATATGCATATGATTGGTAAGTTGGACAAACATTCCATTGTTGCTTGTCTAGAATGAAACCTCTTTGCTGACATGCTGAGAGCTGTGCACACTCTCGATAGTATGTTCTGGTAGAGATGGAAGGCATCTAGATAGCCACTGTATGCATACAGGATATGGGAAAGTGTTGTGCCAAAGTATTGGTCAAGATAGTTGCATAACTATATAAATGATATCTGTATGCATAATAGGTTATCATGATTTCATGATTATGAAGGATTACTAATCATGTACTTAATTTTGTTTTGTAGGAAAGATCATGAAGAATAATGAACACCGAACAAGTGATGGATGTTCAACAAGAAGATTTACAAATCAAACAAAATATAGAAGGCTTGTGGCTAGAAGATTCTCTTAGAAAGAGGAAGAGAATCATGATGAGATGTTTGCTCCAAGTGGCTAGATAAGACCATTCTCTTAATGGTGCAATTAAAGAAGAAGTGTGAATCAGGTTCTGTATGGGTTCCCAGGATCGATAGTATATTGATGAGAATACATGTGGGGATTGTATCATCCTTGAACACTTGTTCTAAAGTGAGCCGTAGACAGGTGTCTCCGAGAAAGAAAAGGGATTGGATCATCCCTGGACTTTCAGTCCTAAAGAGAGCCGTAGACGTAAGGTCTCCGAGAATGAAGTCCTTAGTGGACAGTTAAGGGGATTGGATCATCCCTGGACTTTCAGTCCTAAAGAGAGCCGTAGACGTAAGGTCTCCGAGAATGAAGTCCTTAGTGGACAGTTGAGGGGATTGGATCATCCCTGGACTTTCAGTCCTAAAGAGAGCCGTAGACGTGAGGTCTCCGAGAATGAAGTCCTTAGTGGACAGTTGAAGGGATTGGATCATCCCTGGACTTTCAGTCCTAAAGAGAGCCGTACACGTGAGGTCTCCGAGAATGAAGTCCTTAGTGGACAGTTGAGGGGATTGGATCATCCCTGGACTTTCAGTCCTAAAGAGAGCCGTAGACGTAAGGTCTCCGAGAAGTGGGGATTGTATCATCCCCAGACCTTGGTCCCTGAATTGATCCGTAGACGTATGGTCTTCGAGAATAAAGTGATGGGGATTGCATCATCCCGGAACCACTAGTTCAAAATGTACATGAGGACTGCATCGTCCATGAACTGGGTTCAAAATGTACGTGAGGACTGCATCGTCCATGAACTGGGTTCAAAATGTACGTGAGGACTGCATCGTCCATGAACTAGGTTCAAAATGTACGTGAGGACTGCATCGTCCATGAACTGGGTTCAAAATGTACGTGAGGACTGCATCGTCCATGAACTGGGTTCAAAATGTACGTGAGGACTGCATCGTCCATGAACTGGGTTCAAAATGTACGTGAGGACTGCATCGTCCATGAACTGGGTTCAAAATGTACGTGAGGACTGCATCGTCCATGAACTGGGTTCAAAATGTACGTGAGGACTGCATCGTCCATGAACTGGGTTCAAAATGTACGTGAGGACTGCATCGTCCATGAACTGGGTTCAAAATGTACGTGAGGACTGCATCGTCCATGAACTGGGTTCAAAATGTACGTGAGGACTGCATCGTCCATGAACTGGGTTCAAAATGTACGTGAGGACTGCATCGTCCATGAACTGGGTTCAAAATGTACGTGAGGACTGCATCGTCCATGAACTGGGTTCAAAATGTACGTGATGGGATTGCATCGTCCCTAGACATGAGACTTGTCTTAAAGTGATAAGGACTAATCATCCTGTAAGTAGATTGGGATTGCATCGTCCCTAGACATGGTGAGGTGTCTTAAAGTGATAAGGACTAATCATCCTGTAAGTAGATTGGGATTGCATCGTCCCTAGACATGGTGAGGTGTCTTAAAGTGATAAGGACTAATCATCCTGTAAGTAGATTGGGATTGCATCGTCCCTAGACATGGTGAGGTGTCTTAAACTGATAAGGACTAATCATCCTGTAAGTAGATTGGGATTGCATCATCCCTAGACATGGTGAGGTGTCTTAAAGTGATAAGGACTAATCATCTTGTAAGTAGATTGGGATTGCATCGTCCCTAGACATGGTAAGGTGTCTTAAAGTGATAAGGACTAATCATCCTGTAAGTTGATTCGGGATTGCATCATCCTTAGACATGGTGAGGTGTCTTAAAAGGATAAGGATTGATCATCCTGTAAGTTGATCTGGATTGCATCATCCATAGACATGAGAGATGTCTTAAATTGAGAGGGATTGATCATCCCATAAGTGGATCAGGATTGTATCATCCTTGGACCTATGTCCTAAAGTGAGAGGGATTGACCATCCCGTAATTGGATCATGTGTGTTGCAGGGTATGCTGCTATTGTGTATACTTGTATCAGTGTGGATACTTGTATTGATAGATGTATTAGTGAGAATACATGCTTTTGATGATAGATGTATTAGTGAGAATACATGCTTTTGATGATAGATGTATTAGTGAGAATACATGCTTTTGATGATATATGTATTAGTAAGAATACATGTTTTGATGATAGATGTATTGGTGAGAATACATACTTTTGATGATACATGTATTGATTAATGTACTTGTATGGTTGAGGATACTTATGTTGTAGATCGAGATGATCCAGATGCTGTAGATCGAGATGATCCAGATGCTGTAGATGAGATGATCCAGATGCTGTAGATCGAGATGATCCAGATGTTATAGATCGAGATGATCCAGATGCTGTAGATCGAGATGATCCAGATGTTGTAGATCGTGATGATCCAGATGCTGTAGATCGAGATGATCCAGATGCTGTAGATCGAGATGATATGACGATGCTGATGATCGTGAGATGACGATGTTGATGATCGTATGATGACGATGTTGATGATCATGAGATGACGATGCTGTTGATCATGTGATGACGATGCGGATGATCGTGTGATGGCGATGCTGACAATCGTGAGGATTCAGATATTGATGTTGCTGTAGCTGTTTGAGTGCTGCAGAAGATAAAGACTCAGTACTGAAGATGTTGATGTTCCAGTATTGAAGATATTCCAGTAATTGGTTGAGTTACTGATGATGTTGAGAAAGCTTCCAATGATTTATAGATGTATCATGTATGATGTTGATGACTCCTTGCTCGTGCAGATGCTGTTATAATATCCTTCTCGTTAAGGGGGAGTGTTGAGATATTGTAACTTCAAAGAATATTATATTTGTACTTTATTATTCCGGAGATGATTCATTCCTCCGTGAAGATCTTATTGTATATCCAGAGATGTTTATTCCTCCGTCGGAATGTGGTAACTTGGGTTATTAGACTTCCCTAGTGGGGGTCGGCCCTGTATGTGTTATGTGGGTCAAAGGGTTATTAGACCACCCTAGAGGGGTCGGCCCAGTCAGTTATAATGGGGTATTTAACCTAATGGTTAAATACGAGCCTACATGTACTTGTGTAAAATACATATCAGAGTAGTGTATAAATAGAGGAGGTGTGTTCCTCATTATACACATTCACACACTTGAGGATAGCACACTTGTGGAGGAGAGGTCTGATATTGTGGAGGAGGAGATCATGTCTCAGGGTTTCATCTTTTTATATTGCTGGTCATCTATATTGAGGAAGCTTTGCTGGGTTTTCTACCCCATGAGGGTTTCCCAGGATAAATCTCTGTCTCTTGTGTTTATGCTGTGCTTGTTGTTTCTTCAGTGATCCTGTATATGCTATTATTGTGAAATGGAATGTAATGCTGCTATTTTCTGTCTTAGCATCTTGAATTTTAACAACATGTAGTTTGAGTCTATACATGATATGGTCAATAAAAAAAATGATATGCTATTTTGTTAAGTGATAAGTCATTTTATTTGAGAATATACTACCAAAAGAGAGTTTTCAAGGATACATGTGGCATACTATATGTTAAAGTTCATCTCAAATAAAATGACTTATCAGTTGACCAAATAGCATATAATTTTGTTTATCGACTATATGGGCGAACTTTTCCCATTTCTGCCGATGCTAAGCAAAGCGGTTTGCGTCAAACCACAAAAAATGCGATACGGTCGGTGGGGCCAACTCTAGTCGGCAGGTAGACATAAGGAAACAAGGCTATTCGGAAGGTAGACATAAAGCAAGATTTTAATGAGTCGATGGTCTTTTGATTGAGCACACTCGTTTCCTTGGTCGGCATCAATATAATTTAACGGAAACATAAATTTCTTGAAGTAACGTTACCTGCAAATAGTTTGAAAATGCTTCATTACAACGATAGAATTCATTTTCTCCTTTGTTCGAGAATGAATGCACAATACCTGCAAACCAGTCGGTTGCATTGGTCAAGTCTCCAAATGAGTCGGTTGCATGAGTCGATGACTATCTCCAGTCAGTTAGATTGGTCGAGTCTCCAAATTAAATAACTTATCACTTGACCAAATAGCATATAATTTTGTTTGTCGACCATATGGGCGGAATTTTCCCATTTCTGTCGACGTCAGGCAAAGCGGTCGGCGTGAACCCACAAAAAATGGACACGGTGGGCGAACTCTAGTCGGCAGGTAGACGTAAGGCAACAAGGCTAGTCGGCAGGTAGACATAAAGCAAGATTTTAATGAGTCGATGGTCTTTTTATTGAGCACACTCGTTTCCTTGGTAAGCAGCAATATAATTTAACGGAAACATAAATTTCATGAAGTAAAGTTACCTGCAAATAGTTTGAAAATGCTTCATCACCACGATAGAATTCATTTTCACCTTTGTTCGAGAATGGATGCACAATGCCTGCAAACTAGTCGGTTGCATTGGTTGAGTCTCCAAACCAATCGGTTGCATTAGTCGAGGACTGTCTCAAGTCGGTTGGATTGGTCGAGTCTCCAAACCAGTCGGTTGCATGAAAACAATTTGTCAGGGGCATAATCATCATCTACCATTGAAACCCCCAATTTGTCGACATCTGAGCAACTTAATATGAGCAATAATAAACGTCGATTGAGTATTGTAATAGCCTAGTATGGTTAACCTTCATTTTTAACGGGTCAAAGTTCATTAAAAATTTGAAACAACCTTCCAAAACCTTTATGATCTGCAAATAATTGATATTTTATTGAATAATGGTCGCCGATGGATATCAGTGAATTTCAGAATATGTATTTTTTTGCAGAGGATAAAATATCAGTTTTCCTGTAGAGAAATCCGTAACGTCAATCGCCTGAACGTCGACAAAAATGGCTGAAGATAAAATATGATTTTTCCTCCAGAGAATGTCGTAAGAGTCATAAATATCTGGGGCCAAAGCGGAAAACACGTCGCAGGATTCCATTGGCTTTATAAGCGAGGAATCTAGCAGACATGGATGGTCATGCTTCTCGTTGGTGAAACGCCTTCAGTGTAATTAACTTGCACACAAACCAAAACATATATTTACTATTTTTACAAAGCTATCCAAAAAATTTGGATCGATGATATAAAATAACTTTATCTACACCAATGAAAATTTTGGTAGTCTTAAATATATTTTTACAAAGCTATCTAAAAACTTTGGATCGATGATATAACATAACTTTATCTGCACCAATGAAAAATTTGGTAGTCTTATTTGGCCTCACCCCGATGCTGACGCCAAATTAGACATGTAATCTCCTATGTCTAGTGTTGAAAATCATATATATTGTAATAAATCACTAATGTTGTCATTAAGAAAATGAAGTAATGCTATTGAGCATTAACATTAATTTTATATGCTCCTTATAAACCATGCTCGGGCTTGGCACTATGTCGTTCTGCGTGGCACTCAACATGTGAAAGTAGCTGTACATGCTCCACGCTCACTGTAATGCATTCCCTACGTGACACTTAACATGCCAAAGTAAAATGGCTAGATCTGTTATTTAATCTTCAGCTGAATCGAAGGTATAGCTTCATCAACAAGATCGACTACTGCTTGAAAATCACTTGATGTAAAGATTCATCAACATGATCAATTGCTGCTTCAAAATCACATGCTGGAATCTTTGCTATGTATATAGCACCAGAGATGATGGCAACTGCTTCAACCTGATGGTATGTAGTCCTTTGGCAACTGCTTCAACCTGATGGTATGTAGTCCTTCTTGTGCAGCTCCAATTGCTTCATGTATGTGTCTATTTTGAATAAAACCAAACTGCTATGATTAAATGACACCAGAAAGCACCCCCCTTGAGTCTGACTGCAATCACCTTCGAAATGATATTATACACACATTGACATGAATAAATTGACCTACCTTTTCTATTGTGCCCTTAGTTCGCTGCTCAACAGAAAGAATTTGTCAGATTCTAAACCCTCAATGAGTCGAGACACTCTCCTCTCCTTTCCCATACCAAACCCTTGTCAATGAAAAGTTGTTTGGTTCCAAATGAGCAAGCCAAACCAATTTCTACGTCTTGCATAAACCAAAAAACTAGAAAATATTAGATGGCTTGTATTGAGAATTGATGAAACTCTACCACTGTAAGAAATGTGGAAAAAATCAGAATGAGTACCTTGGGCCTGCATGCCTTAATGACAGGTTACCTCGCTTTCAACATGAGTTTACATCATTGGCTCTTGATTGAAAGATTTCATCGAGCGTTCGACCTCAACACATTTATTCACGCTCGGTGATATGTACTATGATACCTTGGGGATCATTGACGTCAATGGTGATTTCCCTTGCACTTGTTAATGGTATACATCAATGACCAGTAATCAAGTGGTTTCTACCATGTTTGACTCCAAAACATTGTAATCACAGGGATAGATTCGTATCATTGCAGGTTCGGATTGAAGACCCTGGGGTAAATCATATCTTACCCAAGTTGTGATGGAGATTGTTTGAGTCATATTACACGAATCCACTTTTTGTATTGGTCGTGCCTGTGTTATCATCTCATCATGGATCTACGATTGTGTCTAGTAGCCATGATTGTGCTCAGTCGGTCTTTACTACCATGGATCTACAATGTATTGGTTGACAACCATGTTGTGTGTCATATAAGATTTGTATCTCAGAGTCAGTTGTACTGCAGCAGCATCTTCCAGCCAACAAGTCCTTTCCATCCATCTTTCAAAGCACTTCACCTGTCTTGTTTTGCCAGCTTCACGCTTTGGGGGGCATTCTGTTACACCTAAATCTCGTCATCATGAGACCCATGTCCACTCAATGCCTTAATCCCTGAAGTCTCCTTGATCAAGAAGTCAGTTAGAGCAAGTTGTTTCCCTTTGTCCATAATGTCTAGTTGGACCGGCGCAAGTTTCCTTCTAGCAAGAAGCGCCCAACTAGGTCAGGCACAGATTGCCATCTGATAGGTTGTGCCAGTGGCTCAGGTTTCCTTTGTGTAGCCTATTCTCTCCCTCTCAGGCACAGGTTTACCTCATGCAGCTTGCGTTGGGGTTGAGCTCTCCTATGGTTCCCTAACCTCAAGGGAGGATCCCTTAGTCCTCTCCCCATGATCCTCAACCTACTCTATCCACTTGGCCCTATATATACAAATCTCATCTCCATTACAAAGGGGGGAAGTCTATAAAACTTACATGCTGGTGGAATTAACCTAGGTGATCCCTATCCATCTCTTGGGAGGCATACATTTCCTTTGGAGGCATTGACTTGGCTTGTTGGAGGAAGATTGCAGAGTTAAGGCTTGGGTTGTAATCATCACTCTACTATGTATTTCTCACTCTTTTTACAGTAGATAATCTCTTTCCATAAATGTCCTTGTATTCATGATGTTTATAGTTTACTTCCTTAACTGTTTAATTGGATCAGTTAATGTTTAGATGTACTTTTACTGCTTGTTTTGTCTCTATGTGCTTTGATAGGTCTTGCAGCTACGGATCTGATGACCACGAAGCTTGGAGTGATAAAGATGATAAAGATCTATGAATCCGAAGGTAAGACATCTAATTACCTTGATCTCTAATTGATCTAGGAAAGTAGTTTTATATTATGTTCTCATTGTTCTAGATCCACTTGGACTAGAGAGATCATGCTCGCATCCGCTCGAGTAGATTGTCCAATAACAGGGGGTGTTATGAGATTGGGGGTAAGTGGACCAAGGGAGGAAGAGAGTGAGAGAAGGGGTTAGTAATCGTTAGAGACAGATAGAGAGGAGGGGGGTTAGTGGTAGGGTGATGCATAGGGATGTGTGTGTGTGTGTGTGTGTGTGTGTGTGAGAGAGAGAGAGAGAGAGAACCAATGCAGCATTGGTGTGTTAGGGGGTTGGGGGAAAGAGGGATGGGTGGGTTTTAGTTTTAGGTGGAGTAGGGGAGAGAGAGAGAGTGTGTGAGAGGGGGTTTGCAATGATTAGGAGGAGGAGGGAGGAGAGAGGGAGAGGAGGGATGGGTTAGTGGAAGGGGGTGAGTAGGAGGATGAGAGAAAGAGAGATAGAGTCATGGAGAAAAGGGGGGAGGGTGTGGGTGATTAGGAATAGGGGTGTGTTAGGGAGTTGGAGGGGGGTGTCAAGGAGTTGGAGAGGGGGTGTTATTGGGTTGTGAGGAGTGTTAGGGGTTGGGGGGGTGTTTGAGAGTTGGAGAGTGGGTGTATTAGGGGGTTGGGGGGTAGGAGTGTAAGTAAACATAACGCGTAGGCATTATCTTATCATAAAAATGAGTGTGTGATTTGTAATGCTAATACTAATGTACGATGTGTAACACTACAATTACATTGTTTGTTGATGATAACATTAAAAAGAATGCATGGATGGTAAGGGGTTAGAGGTAGAGAGAGAGAGAGAGAGGTAAATGGAGAGACATTTCGGGGTGGTAAGGGGTTAGAGGTAGAAAGAGGAGGGGTGTTAAGGGGTTAGAGGTATAGAGAGAGTGTGTGGGAGAGAGAGGTACAAGGAGAGACATTGGGGGGTGGTAAGGGGTTAGAGGTGGAGAGAGAGAGAGAGAGAGGTGAAAATAAGGACATTGGGGGGTGGTAAGGGGTTAGAGGTAGATAGAGGAGGGTGTTAAGGGGTTAGAGAGAGAGAGAGAGAGAGAGAGAGAGAGAGAGAGAGAGAGAGAGATTGGGGGGTGGTAAGGGGTTAGAGGTAGAGAGAGAGGGGGGTGTTACGGGGTTAGAGGTAGAGACAGAGGGGGTGTTAGGATATTGGGGGTAAGTGGAGCAGGGGAGAAAGAGAGTGAGGGAAGGGGTGAGGAATCGAACCTAGGGCTTCAAATATCACCAATATAGGGATTCAAGGGGATAACCATTGCTCAATATATGTTGTAATTTTTTTTATTTGATGCACACAATCCAACGAAAGATGTAGTTGCGGAATTTATCAACGGAAAGGCAAGATAACTCCCTCTAAACAATGTCGTCGACATAGATCCGAAAAAACGGGATAAGGGGGGAATTTTTTTTTGAATACAACCAAAACAATATGTGTATTATTATTAAAAAATGAAAATTGAGAAATGTAATTGTAAGATAATAAAAATTATATATTACGATTATTAAATATTAATATTTTAATTAGATTGCTTGCTATGGTTTGACTATGCGTTCTTGATTGGAATGTGTGTGTGTGTGAGAGAGAGAGAGAGAGAGAGGGGTGGGGGTTAGGTGTAAGTGGAGGAGTAGGGGAGTGAGGGATAGTGAGAGAGGGGGTTAGTAAGACTTAGGGAGAGAGAGAGAGAGAGAGAGAGAGAGAGAGAGAGAGAGAGAGAGAGGTGGGGCTATGATTAGGGGTGGGGGGATAAGGGTTTAGGATAATTAGGGCAGTTAGAGAGAGGAAGAAAGGGGTGAGAGAGAGAGTAGGTATGGGGTAATAGGGGATTAAGGGAAGAGACAAGGGTAGGTGGAGGAGTATGGGAGAGAGAGATAGTGAGAGAGAGTGTTAGTAAGATTTAGGGGGAGGAGGGGAGAGAGAGGGAGAGGAGGGAGGGCTTAGGGGATGAGTAAAAAGGGGGGGTGTTAGGGGTAGTAGGAGTAAGGGGTTCTAGTGGGTTGGGGTGTGTGTTAGATGGTTGGGGGGCCTTTGGGAGTTGGAGAGGGGATGTATTAGGGGGTTTGGGTATTTATAATTATAAAATGCATATGCGATATGTAACATGACAATTACATTGTCTAGTTTGGTGATGATAACATTAAAAAGAGTTGGGGGTGGTAAGGGATTAGAGGTAGAATGAGATGGGATGTGTTAAGGGGTTAGAGTTAGAGATAGAGGAGGGTGTTAGGATATTGGGGGTAAGTGGATCAAGGGATAAAGAGAGTGAGGGAAGGGGTGAGGAATCCAACCTAGGGCTTCAAATATCACCAATATAGGGATTCAAGGGGACAACCATTGGGCAATAAATGTTGTAATTTTTATGATTTGATGCATACAATCCAACATAAAATACAGTTGCGGAATTTATCAACGAAAGGTTAGGATAACTCCCTATACACAATGTCGTCAACATAGATCCACAAAATGGGATAAGGGCAGAAAACAATTTTAAAATACAACCAAAACAATATGTGTATTATTATTAATAAATGCAAATTGAGAAATGTAATTGTAAGATAATAAAAATTATATTTTACGATTATTAAATATTAATATTTTAATTAGATTGCTTGCTATGGTTTGACGTGTACTTTATTGGAATGTGTCTGTGTGTGTGTGTGTGTGAGCGAGAGAGAGAGAGAGAGAGAGAGCGCACGAGAGAGGAGAGAGAGATAGAGAGAGAGAGAGAATCAATGGGGCGGTGGTGTGTTAGGGGGTTGGGGGAGAGAGAGAGGGGTGTGGGTTAGGTGTAAGTGGAGGAGTAGGGGAGTGAGGGAGAGTGAGAGAGGGGGTTAGTAATATTTAGAGAGAGAGAGAGAGAGAGAGAGGTGGGGGTATGATTAGGGGTGGGGGGATAAGGGTTTAGGAGAATTAGGGCAGTTAGAGAGAGGAAGAAAGGGGTGAGAGAGAGAGAGTAGGGAGGGGGTAATAGGGGATTAAGGAAAGTGACAAGGGTAGGTGGAGGAGAGAGAGAGAGAGAGAGAGAGAGAGAGAATTAGAAAGAGTTAGGGGGAGGAGGGGAGAGAGAGGGAGAGGAGGGCAGTGTTAGGGAAGGAGTAAAAAGGGGGGTGTTAGGGTTAGTAGGAGTAGGGGGTTCCAGTGGTTTGGGGTGTGTGTTAGATGGTTGTGGGGCCTTTGGGAGTTGAAGAGGGGATGTATTAGGGGGTTTGTGGATTTATAATTATAAAATGCGTATGCGATATGTAACATGACAATTACATTGTCTAGTTTGGTGATGATAACATTAAAGAGAGTTGGGGGTGGTAAGGGATTAAAGGTAGAATGAGAGGGGAGGTGTTAAGGGGTTAGAGGTAGAGACAGAGGAGGGTGTTAGGAGATTGGGGATAAGTGGAGTAGGGGAGAAATAGATTGAGAGAAGGGGTTAGTAAGGTTTAGGGAGAGAGAGAGAGAGAGAGAGAGGGAGGAGGGGGGTTAGTGGTAGGGATGGGAATATGGATGTGTGTGTGTGTGTGTGTGTGTGTACGTGCACGCACGAGAGAGAGAGAGAGAGAGAGAGAGAGAACCAATGGGGTAGTGGTGTGTTATGGGGTTGGTGGAGAGAGAGAGAGAGAGGGGTGGGGGTTAGGTGTAGGTGGAAGAGTAGGGGAGTGAGAGAATGCGAGATGGTGTTAGTAAGAGTTAGAACAGAGAGAGAGATGGGGGGTTAGAGGTAGGGAGAGGAGTAGGGGGGTAATAGAGGGAGATAGAAATGGGGTATTAGGGGATTGGGGGACACCTAGAGAGGGTTAGGATTTATGGGGATTGGGGGAGGTATAGGGATGTGTGTGTGAGTGTAACATCCCCCTCACCCAATTCTACCATCCGGAGGGGACGCTAGTTAAATACAGGATTTCAAATTTCACCCCGAAACCATAATATGATTTCCAACATTAAAATGTGTGCATAAACTTAATTAAACATGCACAATGGAATTTAAAATCTATCCACACACATCTAGCATGAAAATATAAGCATAAACATTACGGGCATGAAATAAAAACATTTCATATTCAAATGCATGAGAATACTTATCTTTATCCAACGCAGATCCAAGCAACTGGCTGTGTAAGAGCAATTTTCCACCCAACCGTAGGCACTCTGTCCAACATATACTCTTTCTACTAGGAGGTCACCCCCAAGCTGGGCTATGAGGCCACCAGGGTGAAGGAAACACCTGTAGGCTTCTCTCTCATACCACAACTCATTCTTCTCTCTATGCTTATCCAAATGCTCATAGATAGCTCTACAAGGGTCTCAGTCAAACCTCACAGCCTTGGCTTCCACAATACCTGCCCCACACAACACCCTTCTAGCTCAAGCATTGCCTTCACCGACCCACAGTTCTCTTGGGTGATCCATCTTGTTGGGTGATTCCAGTGTGTGCATAGAAGAAGGCCAACCTGATATTGGCTGCTATAGGACCACCTGCAACCTCAATTTGTGGCTTCATAGCCCCTTTGGTGCTCTTTATATAACCAGTCTTGGACCATTTTATTATTTATGCACATAATATTTACATATATTCTAAATCAACATAACAGCCAACCAATCAGTCCAAATAAAATATAAACATCATACATGCCTAGACATTCACTAGTCGAGCCTTGGCCTTGATCTCCGCACTAGCATACTTACATCATTTACATAATTTTGGATAAATACATTCCAAGTTAAAACTAGGGGTATTAGAGAGAGAGTGAGAGAGAGAGAGAGAGAGAGAGAGAGAAGCAATAGGATGGTGGTGTGTAGGGGATTGGGGGGGAGAGAGAAAAGGGTGGGGGTTATGTGTAGAGAGAGAGAGAGAGAGAGAGAGAGAGAGAGAGAGAGAGAGAGCAGTAGAGGGAGGAGAGAGCGAGAGAAAGATGGAGGGTGAGAGAGGGAGAGGAGTAGGGGGATGAGAGAGGGAGAGTGTAGGGTGGGTTTTTAGTGGTAAGTGAAGGGTGATAGAAAGAGAGAGATGGAGAGAGAGATATATTCATGGGGCAAGGGTGGGAGGGTGTGGGTGATTAGTGGTAGGCAGTGTTAGGGGGTTGGGGGGGTGTTAGGGGGTTGTAAGGGGTGGGTGTTATAGTTAGAGAGGGGGTCAAAGGTAGGGGTTAGATATAGAGGGGGTGTGTTAGGGTATTAGAAAGAATGCGGGGTAGGGAGTTAGAGGTAAGGGCTTAGAGGTAGATAGAGGGTTGTAGGTAGAGGGTGGTGGGGAGTGTTAGGGGGGTTAGGGGTAGGGGGAGTAGGAGAGAGCTATAGAGAAGGGGAATTAGGGTTAGGCGGTTAGTGGTAGGGGGTTAGATGTAGAGAGAGGGGTGGTGTCAGGGGGTTGGAGGTAGAGATGCAGGGTGTTAGGGAGTTAGTGTGTAATGACCCTATGTTGAACTCCATTGGAAGTGGTGTGATAGAAGGCTTGCTGGGATGCATCACTTAAGGATGCATGACAATACCATGATGAAGGGCACGCCAGGATGCATCACTTAAGGGTGCACGGCGAGTCCAAGAAATTTTGGTAGCCTTGGTGGCCGACACTTGGTTGTAGCCTTGAGTCGTATAGGAAGGTGTACTAGCATGTTGGATCACTAGGACGACCAAGGATGATGTCGAGTCGAGTAGGACGAGACAAACCAGTGAGACACTACGTAGTAGGCTCGACGAAGGATGGCGCAGTTGGAAATGCAATGTGTGATTTCGCTACCATGCTACTTAAAGGTTTAACGTTGGTATGTGGTCGGGGGTCAGGACTGTACCTTTGGGAACCATGGTGAGTGCATTGGAACGCACTGGGAAATTGGTCGTTCAAGTGTTGTCTCGAGGGTGGAAATACGACAGACTATGTTGTCTAAGGTTGGGTGGTGACGCGGTTGGCTGCATTGTCTGTGGTGAAATGAGCACTTGACATTATGTACAACTCTATGGTGTCTAACGCGGGTCCGGTCAAGCTGGTTTTGGTAAGACGTAGTCTGAGTGATACTTGTGGGTGATGGTCATGTCTAACTAGCAAGATCACGCTAGTGCCGTGCGATGTCTAGACGTTTGGACGGTATGGGACTCTCAAGATGGATAGAAAAGTCTAGGCCCATGAAAAATGGTATCAGAGATTAGGTTACGACACTTGGCCTTATGGAGTCCATTTACTTGTTGAGAAAACTAATGATGCTTGTATGTTGTTCTTCTTACTTGTATAGAAGAAATTTTTTTACTAAATTGCAGGAAGAAATAGTTGGAAGACGATCCCCCTACCCCACCTATTTGGCTTGAACTTAATGAAGAAGAACAATGAAACAATACTAATTTCAATGATAACTCAAATGAAATTCGAAAAATTGTAAGAGACTTACAAGCAGAACTTCATCTCTTTAAAACTGAACATGAGAGCAACATTCGGTTTCGGCATACGCGGAAGTGTCTCTTCACCACCAACACCCCTTTCATAGGAGGGTATGATGGAGCCACGTTGACGAGGACATCAACATATTTAAGTGGATGCGAATGAAATGACTCCATGCTGAACGCCATTGGAAGTGGCGTGACGGAAGGCTTGCCGGGATGCATCACTTAAGGATGCAAGGCAAGACCATGACGAAGGGCACACTAGGATGCATCACTTAAGGGTGCACAGAGATTCCAAGACATTTTGGTAGCCTTGGTGGCCAGCACTTGGTTGTAGCCTTGAGTCGGACATGACGATGCACTATTGTGTTGGCCCTTGCTAGGAGGACCAAGGATGATGTAGAGTCTAGTAGGATGAGACAAACTGGTGAGATGTTGTGTAGCAGGCTCGACAGAGGATGGTGTGGTTGGAAATGCAATGTGCGATGTCGTTACTTGCATGCTACTTAAAGGTTGCAGCAGTACCTTCGGAGGGACAGTACCTTTGGTCACCATGGTGAGCACATCGACATGTGTTGGGAAATCGATCGTTCAAGTGTTGGCTCGAGCGTGGTAATATGACAGATTGTGTTGTCTAAGGTTGTGTGGCGATGTAGTTGGCCTCATCATCTATGGTGAAATTAGGCCTTGAAATTCCGCACAACTCTATGGTGTTTGGCGTGGGTTCGATCATGCTTGTTTCAGTAAGGCATAGTGGGGATGATACTTATGGTTGATGGTCATGCCCAAATAATAATATCACGCTAGTGCTGCATGGTGTCTAGAGTTTCAGATGGTATGGGATGCTTGAGATGGATAGAAAAGTCTAGTCCTGTGACAAATGGTATCAGAGCTTACTTTATGACACTTGGCCTTATGGTGTCCATTTAATTTTTGAGAAAACTAATGATGTTTGTATGTTTTTCTTCTTACTTGTATAGAAGAAATTTCTTTTACTAAAATGCAGGAATAAATGGCTGGAAGACGATCCCCTACCCCACCTATTTGGGTTGAACTTAATGAATAAGAACAACGAAACAATAATAATTTCAATGATAACTCAAATGAGATTCTGCAAATTGTAAGAGATTTACAAGCATAACCTCATCACTTTAAAACTAAACATGAGAGCCATGTTTGGTTTCGGCATACGCAGAAGTGTCTCTTCACCACCAACACCCTTTTCATCGGAGGGTCCAATGGAGCCGCGTTGTCGAGGATGTCAACATATTTAAGTGGGGGATAATGAAATGACCCTATGCTCAACGCCATTGGCAGTTGTGTGACAGAAGGCTTGCCAGGATGCATCACTTAAGGATGCAAGGAAAGACCATAATGAAGGGTGCGCTGGGATGCATCACTTAAGGGTGCACGGTGAGTCCAAGACATTTTTTTAGCCTTGGCGACTGACACTTGGTTTTATCCTTGAGACGGACATGATGGTGTACGACCATGTTGGATCGCTAGGAGGACCAAGGATGATGCTCAGGTCAAGTAGGATGAGACAAAATGATGAGACACTACGTAGCATGCTCAACGGAGGATGGCGCGGTTGGAAATGCAATGTGCGATGTCGGTACCATGCTACTTAAAGGTTGCAACATTCGTATGTGGTTGGGGTTTGGGATAGTACCATTAGGCACCATGGTGAGCGCATCGAAACGCATTGGGAAATTGGTCATTCAAGTGTTGGCTTGGGGGTGGAAATATGATAGATTGTGTTGTCTAAGGTTGGGTGGTGATGCGGTTGGCCGTATTGTCTATGGTGAAATGAGCACTTGAAATTAGGCACAACTCTATTGTGTCTGAAGTGGGTTCGAACAGGTTGGTTTTGGTAAGGCGTAGTTCGGGTGATACTTGCAGTTGATGGTCATGCCCAACTAGCAAGATCACGCTAGTGCCACGCAGTGTCTAGACTTTCGGATGGTATGGGATGCTCATAGAAAAGTCTAGGCCCGTGACAAATGGTATCAGAGATTAGGTTACGACACTTGGCCTTATGATGTCCATTTACTTTTTGAGAAAACTAATGATGTTTGTATGTTTTTATTCTTACTTTAATAGATGAAATTTGTTTTACTAAACTGTAGGAAGAAATGGCTGGAAGACGATCACATACCCAACCTATTTGGGTTGAACTTAGTGAAGAAGAACAACGAAACAATAATAATGTCAATGATAACTCAAATGAGATTCTACAAACTATAAGAGACTTACAAGCAAAACTTTATTGCTTTAAAACTGAACATGAGAGCCATGTTCAGTTTCAGCTTACGTAGAAGTGTCTCTTCACCACTAATGCCCCTTTCACCGGAGGGTCCAATGGAGCCGTGTTGACGAGGACATCAACATCTTTAAGTGGGGGAGAATGTAATGACCCTAAGCTGAACACCATTGGAAATGGCATGACTAAAGGCTTTCCAAGATGCATCACTTAAGGATGCACATAAGTATACCATGATGAAGGGTACACCGGGATGCATCACTTAAGGGTGCACGGCGAGTCCAAGAAATTTTCGTAGCCTTGATGGTTGGCACTTGGTTTTAACCTTGATTCAGACAGGATGGTGTATTATCATTTTGGATTGCTAGGAGGACCAAGGATGATGTCAAGTCGAGTACGATGAGACAAACTAGCGAGACGCTGTGTAGCAGTCTCGATGGAGGATGGTGCGGTTGGAAATGCAATGTACGATGTCGCTACCATGCTACTTAAAGGTTGAAACGCTGGTATGTGGCTAGGGGCCAGGACAGTACCTTCAGGAACCATGGTGAGAATATCGAAATATGTTGGGAAATCGGTCGTTAAATGTTGGCTCGGGGGTGGAAATATGATAGACTGTGTTGTCTAAGGTTGGGTGGCGATGCGGTTAGCTGCATCATCTATGGTGAAATGAGCACTTGACATTCCGCACAACTCTATGGTGTCTTACGCAGGTTCGGTCTGGATGGTTTCGGTAATGTGTAGTCCAGGTGATACTTTTGGTTGATGGTCATGCCCAACTAGCAATATCACACTGGTGCTGCGCGGTATGTATACTTTCGGACGGTATGGGATGCTTGAGATGGATAGAAAAGTCTAGGTTCGTGACAAATGGTATCAAAGCTTAGGTTACGACACTTGGCCTTATGGTGTCCATTTACTTTCGAGAAAACTAATGATGTTTGTATGTTGTTCTTAATTGTATAGAATAAATTTGTTTGACTAAACTGCATGAAGAAATGGCTGGAAGACGATCCCCTACCCCACTTATTTGGGTTGAAATTAATGAAGAAGAACAACGAAACAATAATAATGTCAATGATAACTCAAATGAGATTCTACAAACTGTAAGAGACTTACAAACAAAACTTCATCACTTTAAAACTGAACATGAGATCCATGTTCACTTTCGGCATATGCAGAAGTGTCTCTTCAGCACCAATTCCCCTTTCATCGGAGGGTCCGATGGAGCCATGTTGACGAGGACGTCAACATATTTAGGTGGGGGAGAATTTAATGAACCTGCGTTGAATGCCATTGAAAATGGCGTGACGAAAGGCTTGCTGAGATGCATCACTTAAGGATGCACGTCAAGACCATGATGAAGGGCACGTCGGGATGCATCACTTAAGGGTGCACAATGATCCCAAGACATTTTGGTAGCCTTGGTGTCTGGAACTTGGTTGTAGCCTTGAGTGGGACAGGACAGTGTACTAGTGTGTTGGATCGCTAGGAATACCAATGATGATGCCGAGTCGAGTAGGATGAGACAACCCAGCGTGACGCTGCGTAACAGGGTCGACATAGGATGGCATGGTTGGAAATGCAATGTGCGATGTTGCTACCCATGCTACTTGAAGGTTGCAACATCGCTATGTGGTAGGGGGCTAGGACAGTACCTTCGGGCACCATGGTGAGTGCATCTGCACGCATTGGGAAATCGGTTGTTCAAGTGTTGGCTCGGGGGTGGCAATATGACAGGCTATGTTTTCTAAGGTTGGGTGGCGATGCGGTTGGCCGCATAATCTATGGTGAAACAATCACTTGACATTCTGCACAACTCTATGGTGTCTGATGTGGGTTCGGTCAGGCTGGTTTCAGTAAGGTGTAGTTTGGGTGATACTTGCAGTTGTTGGTCATGCCCAACTAGTAAGATCACGCTGGTGCCACGCGGTGTTTAGACTTTTAGACGGTATGGGATGCTCGAGATGGATAGAATATTTTAGGCCCATGACATACGGGTAGGGGGAGTATGAGAGAGATAGAGAGAGGGTGGGGGTTAGGGGTAGGAGGTTAGAGGTAGGGGGTTAGATGTAGAGAGAGGGGGGATGTTAGGGGGTGAAAGGTAGAGAAAGGGGGTGTTAGGGGGTTAGAGGTAGAGAGGGGGGTGTTTGGGGGTTAGGGGTAGGGGGAGTGGGAGAGATATAGAGAGAGGGTAGGGGTTATGGGTAGGGGGTTAGAGCTAGAGAGAGTGGGGGGGGGGGGGGTGTTAGGGGGCCATAGGTAGATAGAACCAAAATATATCAAATTGAACCAAAATAGATAGAACCAAAAAATATATCAAATTGAAACTAGAATTGACCCAACATCTAAAGACAAGAATTTGTTCACTTACACTAGTTTATGTGCAAATTTTCCTCCTCTAGATTGGCTTGTCCTCACGAATTTGACTCAAGTGGGCTTATCAATATTCAACATAGGTGGGATCCTCCTCAAAGCTTCTACTTCTCACGGATATCTTCCAATTGGGGTTCTTGGCATAGGTGGGATCCTCTTCACAAGTCTATGTCAAATGGGTTCTAAGCACATGTGGGCTTAATTCGATGGGATCTCAACCTTGATGGGTCCACTCGTTGATATCTATTTAAGCGAGGGCTCAAATGAATGTTGATCAATGTCCATTCACATAGGTGCTCAAGTAAATGTTTATCATATGTTAATATACCATATATATCTTAGATTAATAAATAACATATATATTTCATATTTTTTTTTGTAAGCTAACACTCACAAGGATTTGAACTTATGATCTTCCATTTACAATTTTTCATCTCATTTACTCATTACCAATTACTCTACCCCATGAACTTATATATTTCATATTATAATAACATATAAATATATATTTTTATTAATCTTTAAATTATTATTATTATTATAAAAAATATAATTTAAAATTAATTAAAAAACATATATTTCCATGCTATTTTTATCTTAAGAAATATAAGCATAACCTTATAAGCCTAAGGTGGAGTAGGAAAGTACATCTCTAGATTTGCACAAAATGACAATCTAATATAGTAGTTATCTAAGCAACCTTGCTAACCTACTTTTTATGACAAGGCTTAATTGCCAATATAAATATTTTTGAAAAATTATGAATATCCACATCGAAGAATTATTATTGTCAATGTGATTATTTTCAATGCCTTACAGAGACATGGCACTCGTTTCACCTTTCAAAATTCATGAAATTTGTTAGTTTCTTTTAAACATTTTAATAATAATAGTTTACATTTAAATAAAGTATTTAGATTTGGAGTTCTTTATATATATATATACAACTAAATGATGAAGGTCAAACACCTTTATTTTGTGTGGGTGTACAAACAAAAAAAATCTACACTCACCAAACTTATTTGTTTACATCACAACAATATATCCTACTGAATCATAAACAATAAAATTTGAAGATAAAAATTTAAATATAAAATAAAAATTAAAAAAAATGATATATATGTATTTGTGCAAAATTATCACCATATTAAAAATATTTTTTTAATTAATTTGTATATAAATCCAACTTAATGTAAATAATCAATATTTAACAATATTAATGAAAAATAATACACATTATCATTTATTATTTACAAAATTTTAGTATTAATGTAAAACAAAATTTTTGTATTAAAAACGATACAGTTTTAAAAACTAATTAGAAGAATAACAGCAAAGACAAAGCATAAAGCACCTCAGCCATAGATCTACACTTAATAAAACGTTAGTTCATGAGCATCCCCACCCACAAGCAAGGAGGCAGAGAAAGTAGACCTATGCACCAATGTTTTCTATAAAGTGTTTTCAAACAATTTAAGCACGTATGCCAATTAGAATGTTAGAAATTATCTAAATCACATCTCTATAAGACCCGAAAACAAGGCTAAAACTTTGGTGGTGGTAAATTTTGACAAATGACAGTATAAAAATAAGATTTATGTTTATAGATTTTGAAAAATGTTAATATAGAAAACCAATTTTATTGTTGTAGATTTACAACCAAAATTTGATTAACTACAACTTTAAATGAAACATCTTAGCTGATTCAAATCTCTACACTCATAACTAACGCAACCAAATAAAATATGCTATGAGATAAACAACTATGATTTACATGTGAGAAGCACCATTTCTTTTATAAGCCTTGTAAGTGCTTTGTTAATTTAAACCAAAGTTGTTTGAATTGTCTCTATGTCAATAACAAAGTCAAGCAAATTGCACAAGAATATTATGCTTATATTCCCTGGATTATATGGTCTTGTCAAAATTTTGATGGTTTCTTGGTTTTATATTGGAAAGGAAATTCTAAATCCCGAACTTTCTTTTTAGCTTTTCGTTTACAGATATCTCACATAAGATATATGGCTAGATTATGTATGAGGCTCTTATATTGAGTATTAATTCAGAGCCTTCATTCTTTCTTCCACATTTTGGTCACAGGTGCCCTTCAGCCCTTCAGTTATTCATATTAGTAAGCACGCTTTATTGTGAACCTGGATAGAGTGAAAAGCCAACCTCTTCTAGCAACTTGAATGATTAATCTTGCTAAAGAAACGTCACTAATAATCTTCTCTTCTTTCCCTTCACTGCTTGTATTTTGTTCACTTTGTTTGCAATCGAATCGTATGCCATGTCTCATGTTTTCTCCACTGATAACAACAATTAGTGTAGGGTTGTGTCTACTCTAAACATGCTATTTTACTAAGAAGTGGTGAGCCTCTACGTCAGAAATGAAAAGATTATCACAAGCATCTTTAAATCTAGATTCATTCATCCAAAATTCATTAAGATCTAAACACATTTGAGAATTAAAATCATACATGATAAGCAGAATTAAAACTATTAAATGGCAGAAACTTGAATCAATTCATGTTAAAACAATGAGGAAGATACATAATTACCAGCAATCCTGGTGTGAATCCCTCCTCCATTGCCATAAGCTCTCCTTCCTTCACCCTTGCTTTTGAAGAATTTGAGCTCTTCTTCCTCCTTCAGAATCTCCTTAGCATGCCTTTGCTTTTCTGATCTCCTCCTTACCATGCCTCCCATGCCTTTCTTATGTAGCATTGGGAAATGGGCCTTCAAACCTTTCTTCTCCATGTGGGATTGCTCATTTTCTTTATTTTAGATTATTTTCAACTTAAAACCCACTTTTCAATAGCTTTTAGGTTTTTTTCACAACTTAGAATGTTTTAAGCACAATTAATGCATTTCTCAAAGAGGATTCGTCTCTGAATGTACTTGTGTCATGTCTTCCTGTTGAGGGTGCATGTTAAACATATGTCTCTTCTGTCACATGACTAGGAGTGTTAATTTGATTGTTAACAGATGCCCCCTAATGTGTGAGATCCGAAGCAGAGCTAAGGGCCGAAATACATTACTGAAATTTGTACTCTGTATATTGATACTCTTTATCGTTCAAAGCAAGGACGAGGGAAGGAAAAACTCACGGGAGCAGGATTGAGGATCACACCTACAAAACATAGCAATTTCTCAAATATATAATATCTTCCTGAGGTGGGCATACCCATGCTCAGAAGTAAACAAGCATGGCCACGAACAATACACAATGGATCCATGTCAAAAGTAAAATTTTCAGAAGTGTAAACATACACTTTGATGAGTGCGAGAACAAGGTCTTCATCGAACTTCTGACATGGTAGTCTAATCTTGTGCAGCTCGGGCAGTGTATCGATGAGTGATACAACTATTTTTCCCAAGGTCTTCAATACAAACCGACGATAGTACGAGTTTATATCATGTGAATAGATGATCTGATGTTGAGCACAATAAAACACCATCTGATTACCGGTCATTGATGTATACTGTTAACAGATGTGAAGAGACCCACCGATAATGATGATGGAATCTAAGGTACCGAGTACAAACTAGCAAGTGTGAATAGATGTTCTGAAGTCGAACACTTGTAGAGTCAAATAATTAGGGGTCATTGATGTACACCCACTGTCATTTGCGAGGAAACCTGCCACTAATGACTGCAAGTTCCAAGGTACTCTTGGGTTTCTAGATCCATGTCCTGGATGATGTTTTGATGTCGATAGGAACAGATCCATTAGAAGGAGGGCATTAATGCATCCCACATCAACCGATACGAAACAAAGATCAATAGTCTGATATAATTTGGTAGAACTGCAAGATCCAACACTGTATACTGACACAAGGAATGCCGACATGATTGGTCAGGAATATTTGAGGAATGGCTGACTTGGTTTGGAATTCCCTTGAACACATAACACGACGCAGAATGGAAACTTGGCAACATAGGACTTTGAGTAACCGAACTTGATGAAATTCGTTAATTCCAGATGCCTTAACGAAATCTCCATTGGTGACGGGAAGGATAACCCATCGATGGAGATCTGTTCAAAATACTGGTACAGTTTCCTAAGGAAATGTAGATGGTGTACTGACAGCGGAGACCAAATTATGTGCCGTGTTCAAGGGCTACAAGTACTGACTGTTTCCATTTTCTTGAAATTTTATAATATGAAGTGATTCAAGTCTCTCCCTTCTTGGATTTTTGTGTTTTCGATTTTTTTTTAACCTTTTTCATTTATTAGCTTGAAAAAAGAATAAAGCATGCTATGATACATTTATAGGAAACGAGTGTCTCAAAGGAATGCACCTCAATGTCAAGGGCATGGGTCAGGCCAAGGCAAAGATCCATATTGCAAACAAGGGTTGAGCTAGTTATGTACACTCTTAAAGATGTTTCCTCCATGGGTATGGGTCAAATATACATAAGCAATAGTTGATAGGCATCTTGAAACAAAAAGTGACTGTGTAACACCCCTCATTTTCGACCTAAGAATTTGTGTAAATAATTATGGGAATTGTATCTATGTAAACGGCCCTAGTGAGGAGCTCAAGGCCAATGCCCCACCAGTAAACGTTGTGTCTAATGATGTTTATTTTTTCTAAGGAATTATAAAACTAGGTGGTAGACCTAGGTCACTTGAAGTAGTGGCACCATGATGGGCATTTGAATTTTGCACTAGGGAAGATAGGTCGACAATGACCTATGTCACTTTGGTACCCATAGGTGATTGGGGTAAAGTAGTCTAGTGCTGATCTCCGTTAAAACACAAATTATTAAGAGTGCCACCTAAGTACAAGCGAACATAAACTAAGCAACTAGATGGAAATTATATATTTATATATGATTAACTAATAGTTGAGATAACTCTTAGATGTTATGTACATTTATAGCTGATAGAGTTATAACTATTGAGAGTTGTGATAACTACTAGCAGATATATTCAGTAAAATGAATTGAATAAACATATCAACTGTATATATATATAAGTCAATAATGGAATTATTTAAATAAGGGTACACCTTGATTTTGGAATCAAGCCTACATATTTAAATATGGGTAACATATTTAATACTAGGTTATAACCGCCTTAAAAAGGGGAATAATTAGAATTGATTCTCAAAATCACCATATTTTATATATGGAATAGTGATCAACGAGCACACCTTTATAAAGGTAAAATATAAATATAATGGCTATAAGGTTAATTAGAAAAGTATCTAATTATTTTATACATTTTTTATAAATAGAGTATGCGTCTCATACCTATCTAGTTAGGGAAAAGAAGTCCATATATATATATATATGGAAATTCTATATACATGTAATAAATTCGAAGAGTGCATCTAGGAGTGACAACGCCAACTTCAAACCGAAGGTTATGGAGGAGTAATTTTGGATTAAACCGCTTGGAAGTGTTCCCTTAACAAAACAGTAGAACTCTTTTCTGACAACAAGTGGCTTAGTCAAGAGATTTTATAGGATTTTTTGTCTTCCTTATTGTGAAGATCGTCAAGCTAGTCAAGTTTCCATCTAGCCCACTATCCCCCTTCACACCGCCATCCATCTCGGTTTTGGAGCCTACACTAAAACTCGTTTCATTTTTTTTAGTGAGTGGGGGGGGATGAAAGAGGAATAGGAACGACTCTCATAGGAAGTTGATTCCCAACAATGCTGCGAACCCTATTGTTGTCTTTATATTCTATATTTGTTAAAGGAGAGGGGGTGCTAGTTTAGTGAAGGACGGAAGTATGTTTGAGGAATCGATATGTAAATGGAAGAGGAAAAAGGGTCAAGGTCTGCTCAATGCTCGCGGTAACAGAGTTTTATGAGAAAGATCCAGTCGTTGAGCTATGCATGGGGGATCACTATAACTCGGTAGTAGTTAAGAGGGTTGAGGTTTCATCTCTGTGATAGTAGAATATATATATCCATGTTTGAAATAACTAAAGTTTGACTAGTAGGACGGGTTAGAGGGGTATCCAGTTGATGGTAAATGGAGGAATATATGCAAGTGAACTAGGGAAAAACGACACTCTTGGGGATTGAAGACACAGTTGCAGGAGAGAGGAGAGGAAATCGCTGTATTTGAAAGAGCTAAGTGGGAAACCTTCCAATCTCTGCAAGGGGTGCGACTGTCTCGGCTCGTGATGGATAAATATGCCTTATGAAAATGTTTGGTAAAAGACACCTTCACAAATTCCTTGCAAGTGTTTTGAGTACAAATACTCTAATTACTTTCGGTTGGATTATATTCTCTTATTTACAGATTATGTATTTTCTCTCGCCTTGGAAGAAGCATTATTTTGGTATTTAGGTAATCTTTAGAATCATGCATAGGATACGGGACCAATCGATCTCTGTATCACTTTCAAGTGTTTAGTCCACTGGTATCTTTAAAATGATACGCCGTGAGGAGATATATTTTTGCATCATTGTTATTTTAGAGTAGTACAGTAGAGGAAGAATCTCTACACCACTGTGTTTATTTTAGGTTCAATCTGCAGCAAGAGTGAACGTAGCATTGTTGTCAACGTGATCTCTACAGCTTATCGTTTACTCTAGTCATACCCATGCACCTTCGCTCTACTTTTCCTTTTTACTAGTTTTTTTTCTTTTTAACTGGATCTTGATCCCATCTTGATGATCCGTAGAAATTCCCACGCCTTATTATTTTTCTATGTAACTAGTTTTCTTGACTGAGAATCTTATATGCTGTTTGAAATTATAGTTATCAGTTGTATGCTGTTTTGAAGAACATAAAACTAGGGTTTTGGAATAGTGCCATGGTTTTATTGTTGAATTTCTGCTGCCATGGTCTTGTAGAAAACCTATTATATATTTTACCTTCGTCGTTTTGTATTTATGCAACCAATTGCATGAATCTTTTGAAATCCCTGTTCATTTATTACTGTCAATATTTCATGTGATCTATCTCTAGATTTAGATCACTGACAATGCACCTGTGATCTACGGGTTTTAAGCCTCCAAGAATGGATGCATTTTTGCCTAATACAATTCTAACATAAAAAAGGAAAGAGTTCCGTGGATTCAGAAGTATAGTCATAGGAAAGTTCAAAACTATGCCCTGTTAAAGAATTATAAACATGACGGGATGATTTCCATGTACTCTGTCTTTGCGTATACCGTTTATGGCTTGATCCTAGTTTGAGTGTTATCGTATAGGCCGCCATAGAATCATGGGAACTGAGGCTTATTTATTGTATACCTATGTTATATCTTCTTTTCAATCAAATGCTTGGGAAAGTATTTTACCATAGCCTGATCCTTGGTTGATTTGGGTATCTTCTCTTGTATAGGATTTACGATGTTGTTAAGATAGGTTAAGATTATGTGACTTATGTATTTGGGTTTTCTTTTTGTTTGAATACCAACATTGTTTTGTTGACATGAATATATATAAGTATTTATATATATATCGTAGCTCAAAAATGGATATTCAAATTATTTGAATACCAGAGTCTCGTTTGTTAATAAGAATGCCATTATATCGTTATAGTAAAGCTAAGGCAATTTTTTTGGTGTCCTCTGAGTTTTTTTTTTTTTTTTAAACCAGCATTTAATCAAGGCTAGAGTCCTGCTTAGTTCATAAATAAGTGTATTTATCATTTCTGCACCATAAGATGGACGAATTAAAGGATAGCTAATGAGCTAGAATACTGTATTGTTAATCCTACACTCCACGTTTTGGAAGGATGACTGAAAATCTCTCTTGAGCTATGATAAGAACTCTGTCGTAGTTGTTCTGGAAAATGTTCTCTATTAGAGAAGCTTTATGCAAGTGGAAATTAATTATTGTGGCAACAATGTTTCAATTTGTATCTCTCTTTTGAAATAGAAATTTAATACAAACAACCTTTTGTGGACTTAGCCCAAGGAGGGGGTGAACCATGTTAAAAATGGTCTCTTCTGGTATTGTGTCTCTATTGTGGTTTGTTTAAAATTGGTTTGTTGTTTCTGTACCTTGTCGAATATATTCATGGTTCTTTTAGTAGGTATTTCTATTTCTAGGTTTGGTGTTCTTATGCATATTAGAAACATCGACTTTATGAACGATTTTTATAGTCGACTAAATTCCTTCAAAAAACAACTCACCAGTTTGTGTTGAATATTATTAAGTTTTGGTTGCTTTGAAAATGTGCACCGTATACGTTTATCTTTTACTCACTTGATGGCCTTGGCCTGGTATTTCAAATAAAGTATATGTTAAAGATTTATTAGTCATAGTATATTGATGACCATGTAGCGATCATATAAATGTATGTGTTAGGTTTAGGTATAGTTCTGAGAAGAACTATAAGAAGAGTTTTTCAAAGGTAAAATTTGGCACTATTCATTTTCGCATTTATATAATTACATTAGATAAGGTAGTGATCCCATACAGTTACTTGAAGCAAATTTAACATGTACAGTAAGTGAATTAGAAGTAATCGGATTTAGAATTTTGATCATGCATGCTCATTAAATTCTGATGAATAATTGATCGATTTAGGTGTACAAAGAAATTAGAGTATTTTTATATTATTGATTAATGTTCCTCTTGTAAAATTTTGAAAAATTTCCCAAAATTACTAAAGTTGAAATTTGGGTTTGTGATAGACTGCAAAGGAAAATACGCAACATAAGCAATAAGCAATGAAGCAGTTTGCACGGATGTTCAAGTGGATATTTTAACACATGCTTATGTGAAATGACAAAAAAATGGGAGCCCATCAAGATATGGTTAGAAATGTATGAAAAAGAAATATGTGGTCTCAAACTCCAAGTCACGATGGGGCTAATAGGGCTCCCGGGCCTATGATAATAATTTAGCATGGGCACCAAAATGGCAATGGGGTGCTAACTAGGGTGTCCCATGTTCGGTAGGCTCTGCTGTCGGAATGGTGGAAAATACATATATGAAGGGATGACCCACCAATTTCCAATAGGTTCGACCCTATGGCAAGTTTGGGTTGCAAAAGGTTCAAATGCATCTTCACAAAGGGATGCGCTAAACCTATATGCAAGCTTCCAAATATATCAGATCATATCGAGGAACATGCAGATCATGCTCCTATACTTGGGTAGATTTAATCCAATTATGCTCCCAGTGGCCCCACAAAAGATGTCCTTAGGTGGGTGCAACCAAATGTTTACAACTTCAGGGATATCTTCATTTGATGATAAAATGTAATCCAAGAAGTCATGTGAGCTGGGAGATCTCATAGCCCAAATGGGCCAGGTAACCGAATCATATTCCTCCATCAAGGAAAGATTTTAATCCAAATCTACCGAAGCTATTTGAGTAGCTTGGTTTGAAAATTTTATGACAGATAGGGGTGATCCAAATGCTTGCCAACGTTTAAATGACATTACACAAGCTGAGGTCCCTTCATCCACTATGGTTAGACAGATGTTCTTACCATGAGTCGTTACTTTAATCTGAAAAGCAACTCCGGAAAGGATCCTACATATTGAATGGTCTATGTCTGATGTGATCAAAGTCTCATCGGATGGATCAATAGTACCAATGGTAGACAATAGTTCCTTTCTTTGCACAGAATGATATTGCAATACCTCCAAGGTCAATATGGCACATGGTACTTGAGCTAGGTTCTCAAGAACATTACCGTTCTGCGCAACTCGTGTGTTAGGATTATGCATTGTTCTACGTAGAACACCTTTGGGGGGGTATGGTACTAAGTCTATGGTCGGTTTCTCAATGTAGAGATAACCACTTGGCTGTGATTCTCATTGATCCGATGTACTAGGAGAGACATCATAAGAATCAAGTCTTGTTTGAATGTTCATCTCAAGATCACACATGAAGACATTGGCATTAGGATCATTGCCCCCTTGCGGGGGGGTTGGCTGGTTGCCCCCTGGTGGGGGTACCGGTGTCAAAATAGTGGGTTGTTGTTGCCCACCGCATTGAAGCATAATTGGTGCATCTTTGTTCCCAGAGTTAGCATTTTGCTTACTCTTATACGTCTTCTTCTTTCCTCCCAGGTCTATGGACGAGACAATGAGGATGTTAGAAGTGTTGGAAGGAATAGTAGGTTGTTGCATTTCCTGGCAAGCTGTGGGTTGCGGATTCTGAACAGAAACTTGTCCCAAATGTGGGGTAATCTGTTCAAGATGGTTGATGGAATCCGTCATACCATTGACATGAGGTTCATGTGGCAACCTAGCTATATCAAACGCAGGTCTCGTAGGTTGGTTCCAAAAACATTGGTTACTTCCTAGAACCTGACCACTCCATTGCGGAATGGGGTTAATGGTTAGATTCCCCCCTTGCGAGGTTAGGCCCAAATCAGATTGGTTACTTTCTAGAACCTGGCCACTCCATTGATGTGGTCCTTGGCCTTGAAAATCATTCCAAGAGTGGTTACCTCCTTGCATAGGTTGCATCCAAAAGGATTGGTTATTTCCTGGATGTTTCCTAGTCCATTGTGAACTAGGTTGCATGTATGGATTTCCCCCTTGCAGAGGTATGTTCCAATAAGGTTGGTTATTTGGTGGAACATTACCACTTCCTGGCTGGTTGGGATTCATGGGTGGATTTCCCCCTTGTGGGGGTATGTTCCATTGAGATTGGTTACTTGGTGGAACATTACCACTCCATTGATTGTTTCCTTGGTTTGGATATGCGTTCCAAGATTGATTGTCTCATTGTGGAGATGGCATCCAAAAAGATTGGTTACTTCCTGAATGTTGTCCATTCCATGATGGAACATGATGGATGGATGGATTGCCCCCTTGCAGAGGTAGGCCCCAAAAATATTGGTTTCTTTTCAGAATCTGACCAAACCATTGATTTTTTCCTTGGTTTAGATAAGCATTCTAAGGTTGGTTTCCTCCTTGCGAAGGTGGTGCCAAAAATATTGGTTACTTCCTGGAACCTCCCCACTCCATTGTGGGATGGGGTTGATAGGTGGATTGTCTCTAGGCATTGTTCTAGGATAAGTCAGAGGATAACCCCCCAGGGCATTTCCACTAATCTGAGGAGTATAATCTCAATTGGCATAAGTGTTTCATGGTTCATTGCTTCCACCATGAATAGTACCATTCCATGGTGAAGGGTTGCCCCCAGAAGTAGAATCTGGACAAGTGTTTTGTATACCATGAGGATTCTGGTTTACTCCTTGTGTGTGTTGACCTTGATTAGCCGAACCATATGGAAAATCAATGTTTGGTAAGGCATACCCTTCAGTAGAGATTCTTGCAGACGAAGTGGATGTATTTTCGGGATTGGAACCCGAAACTGTACCAACTGGCACTGAAGTGTTGATTGAACTTGTGCTACTAACAGGTATACTAACTGTTGGGATTTATGTAAAGGCCAAATTGGAAGTATTGACACTTCCAACAACTGTTTGATGTTACGACGATGTAGTCCCTAGTGCTCCTGATGAAGCCATAGGGTCACTTGTTGATTTGTGCATGTCATTCAAACTTTTAGAAAAAGGTTTGATATCACCTAGTGACTCATAGATAGTAAATACAACTGGTTCTAAAAGACTCATCAAAGGAGGAATTACCTGAGCATGTGTGTGATGTTTCAATATTTCAATTTCAACTAGAGTAAGATTATCAACTATGTCTATATTCAGTTCGTGATATGACGATGAATTCTCAGTGTTGATTTGATGTTGTTCTTCTCGAGTAATATTAATTGAGTTTACAATCAGTTCTGTTTCCAAGTCATTAGGATTTGCTTTTTGTATCTGTCTCTGCAATGTAGAAGGGCCTTCAATTTCTGGTGACTCACCTTGCTGGGGCCTTCAATTTCTGGTGACTCACCTTGCTGCTGCCGTGACTGGCGGATCAGGAGAGTAGCCACTTCTAAGAAGTTGATAAAAGGATGTGTTTAAAATGATAGTTTGAATCAAACAATCCTAAGGCAGTCTAGACTCAAAAAATAAAAAGTGTCTACACAGTAAAAAATTCCCTAGAGATTTCAAGCAAGCAAACTACTTTTCCAAAGAATCGAAGCTCAGTGAAAAGCTAGATTGGAGGGCCTTCCTAAACTAGTAGTTGTTGAGGGATGTTAGGCCTCAGACAATTGCTAGCAGCGAAGGTATGAGAAACAATTACAATAAACTTTAATCGCCAGGGGTTCAAGTGTCGGTTCCTGACCAATCACCCTCCCAAGCAGTAAAAGTTCCAAAGTCTGTCTTAGGTATTGCAAGTGTTTCTCACTCACAATAGCCTATGTGATATCCTAGGAATAGCCATTAAAGTTACCACATCACAATCGACGGTTAGGAAGAACAGTTGTAAGTCGATGACAACTCTCATAACTAGGAACTCTAGAAACAGTGATGTCATCCCGAGGACTTGTCACTGAACATAGAATCCCCTCGACAAGCTCATGTCCCACTAAATAAGCAAAAGGGGGGAACCACCCTTTACTTATCCAGATTGACCTTGTGCTTGATGCATGTTTCAGAAGCGCTTTCCTGATAAGCGTTTTTTGCTACCAATGGATTTACTCTCTTTAATTAATACTAGTTTCAAAGTTTTGCAGCCCAGGAGTATTTACTCTCCAAACCTAATCCAAGGCACTAACTTAAACTTGTTGGTGATATGAAAATCAAAAGTTTGTCAATTTTAGATTAAGCGCCAATTTTAAGGGTAGTTTGCTTAGTTTCAAAAGTGGAAGTGAAACTGATGGTGTTTTGGATCGAAAACAGGAAAATGAACCAAACAATGCAAAATGCTCACTACTCTACCGTTCAATTCGATGAATATTCTAGATTAAGGAGAGTTAGAGGTTCATGAGTTTCTTTTAGACATGCAAAATTTCTGGTAGATTTCATATGTTCATGCACAGTTTTTTCTAAAATATGGATAATGATTGATGTGTAAAGACCAATGTAACCCAAACAGATATCTCAAGTAAACATGAATCTAATTCTATTACACAGGGGATCCCTGTTTCTCATTCACAAGATCTCCATAAGGCCCAAGTGAAGAAGATATGCAGAGCACTTTGGAATGCTTATGAATTAAATTCTAAACGGTTACAAGTAATATCCACTTTCTCATTCACAAGATCGCCATAAGGCCCAAGTGAAGAGGATACGATGGCTCGAAAAACTGTATGCGAAAATTAAATCTACTTTATTACAAGTGAGATCCACTTTCTCATTCACAAGATCGCCATCATCTCACTAATTGCATTGGAACATTGGTTCCATTCAGTAACTTGAGATCGCCAGGAGGGCTTGATGAATCCGACTTGAAGCTATACTCTTGAAAAGCAAGCGTATTTGCTTCTCTAGGGTTCAAACTCGTGGAAGCTAGAGAGCCAAAAGTCAGAGACAGCTATTGCTTTCATAGAAATCATATAAGGCGAATGTTCGTAAGAGATAATTTCCTGCCCTATCAATTCCTTACAACTTTCACCACTCGAATGGCGATCTACTTCTACTTTGGCTTTCGGATTTAGTAAGATCACTGTCCATATTAATGGAATTTGCTTTCATTGTATTAGAATTGGGATAGAGATTGGGCACCGATTCATTCACAAACCCTAAGGCAAATATCCGAACAAGTCCAGGGTCGACACAATGTCACTAAACATTAAGAAACTTTCCTGTATTAAGAAATATGTTGAGAATTAGTATATATCCGAACAAGTCCAGGGTCGACACAAGGTCACTGAACATTAAGAAACTTTCCTGTATTAAGAAATATGTTGGAGAATTAGTATAGAGGTTCTTTTAACTAATTTTATGGAGTTATTTTAAAAATTAGAAAATGTTAAATAAAAATATACAGTGTTGACTTTAATGTAAAGTTTGAAATAAATCCATTTTAACTCCTTATACATATTTACAGATTTATCATTGTTTAAAAGACATAAATAGTTTGAACAGAGTAAGCTGAGAGTCTAGAGTATAGGTTGTTTTGGAATGTTTGTATAGAGATGCCAAATATTATTCAAATTATTAAACATGAATTCTTTTACAATGTTAAAATGATTGTAAGTCTGTAAGTCTGGAACCTCTTTATTCAATATTAATTGAAAACGAGAACCGAATGAATGAGGACAGTGAATCATAACCAAATGGTAATAATGAATAGTTATTAAATGATCGATGTGATTATCACACAAATATTTAGCCAAAGGAATTAACAAATTGATGTTTTCTTTTTTCATGAATATAGTTATGGATATATTAATTTAAATGTAAATAATTCAAAATACATTATGTAATTTCCAATTTGGTTCAGAGGATATAAAGTTATTAATAAAATAGGCACAAATAAAGGATTAATGATTTATCTATTAATCAACTTATAATATTTATAAACTTTTAATTTGTTTTTTAAGTGTGGTTTACTGGGGTTACATTCACTGAATGAACAGAAACATGTCTGCTATTAAAGCATTACAACTTGCTATTAAAGCATTACAACTGCATATATATAAAGCTATACAAATTAGATAAATTAAAATGCTACTTCAACATTTGCATTCTAAAAATGAGTTCTATGCTGATTTATGAAGAATTAAGATATCTTTAATGTCCATCATTACATATCTGGATCTAGATTTCAACTGAGTATGAGGTATCACAACCAATGCTCTTAATCACCCAATCTAAACTTTGTTGACAAACTAATTACCCAAAAACATAATCATTTATCCTTAATAAATAAATGATCCATTTAACTCTGGATCTATGATGTTTTAAGAGAACTTAAATCTCTTGCTGTCCAAATCTTTCTAGTTTTAATTTTCATTCGTGCTTTCGATTTATCTTTAGACTTACTTTTTTTTTTCGAAATTTATTCTACTTTTCTTATCGACATTTATTTTACCTTCTGTTCATTTGGCTTTTTCTTCTATTCATTTGGCTTCACAGGGAAAGCGACATGGCATCCTCGCCTTATTTCCTTGATCACTGCAATATCTTTGAAAATCCCAGGAACTTCTCATCCAGGATCTTTCCCGTTGCTTGCTCGAAGTGCACATGAATTCCTCCAACGAAGCCAATTTCCTGTAGACGATGCTGAAGATACAGGGATACTAGGCATTGAATTCCTCCAACGATGCCAATTTCCTGCTGTAGACGATGCTGAAGATACAGGGATACTAGGCTTCTTTGTCCTAGGAATCCTTGTTCTAATTTTATGGCCACGGGAACGAGGCTCTGGCTGCACTGGGCTGCTGGCCGTTTCATCTAACGGAAAATTGCATGTACTATCCCATCCATCACTGAGGGAGGGAAGAAAATTGCATGTACTATCCCATTCATAACTGAGGGAGGGTTTCATGCTGAATAAATTCTCCTGACTGTTAATGCAACCGGATACACTACTCGATTCTTCCATCTCTTTACTCTGAAAAGAGATTGAAGAAGTAGGGAAAGCAGTATTAGATAGAGTATGATCATATGCATTAATCCCTCCAGGAAAGTGTAAATGCTGATCTTCATTCTGCAATGACCTAAGAAATGATAACCATCCAAGACAATAGTTAACCCCACCCAACATGCCTGGAGGCATTTCACTCAGAGACTGGCAAACCAAGAAAACATTATACGATCTCTGCCGGAGCTTCTGAAACAGGTAGCAGAAATCCACACTCCCAATGATGAAGATAATATTTGCCGGTGGCGGTGTATCCATTGCCCACAGAAGAACATCCACCATCATCATTTTCTCCAATTCATTGCTCTCACCTGTTATTCATATCATAAAAGTAATCTCAGCACCGATGTACCATGAAAATACAAATTCACAAAAGCAACCAACTCCAAGAAAATATTCAAATCAATGTAATGCCACTCCTAAAATTCCATGAAAAGATCTAGAGATGTACCGATTCCTCAAAAGATAGTCAACAAGGGAAAGTAATCGCAGATGAAGTGAGCGAATGTACCGATTCCTCAAAAGATAGTCAACAAGGGAAAGTAATTGCAGAAAAGGGTTTACAGAGTAATTAAAAATTTGATGAGGGTTTAATGAAATAAAGCATGATAAAAGCTTGTACTGACCAGGAGGAAGTTGCTGTAGTCCGATTCCAGAGTTGATAAGCGTCTGATGAAGCTCCGTCTGAGTCTCTGAAAATAATTCATATGCAGAGAAGGGATAGTCATGAAGGGTTTGTCCTCCGGCATTGACCAAGGAACTGGAAGTGCTGATGTTAAAATGGCGGAGTAAAGCGGGGGCCATGGAAACCATGATGTAAGGGTTGACGTAAGACGGCAAGGGGCAGCTCTCCATATCCCACCACAATGATGTTGCTCCTCCTCCTCCTGCTGCTGCCATTCTTTCCAGATTCTTCGCCTCACCCTGCCCTGTTATTGTCAGTAAGATTTATTAGGAATATAAGAGAACGGCCAGTCATTAACTCGAAGGTATCATAGTTAAGACTGGTACAATTTCTGCGTGGTTAACGTTTTGGATCGATGTGGTTCATCCTCGGACGAAAAGTTGATTTTGTTTCCAGTGATCTGAATCTCTGTGTCCTGGAAGATTTCTAAACCTTTAAAAACCGAGATTTTAAACCTCTTTTGTGCCATGGAAGACTTCTGAACTTCAAGCGGTGAGATTCTAAACTTCTTTGATGTGAAGAATTTTGGATTAGAATATTAAAGTGTTCTTGATTTGAAGAATTTTGGATTAGAATATTAAAATAAGATTATTTTTCAATTTAAAATGATAATATTTAAAAATAATTATTAAATTAAATTTTATCTAATTTATTTTAATTTTAATTTAAAATATTTATTAAAATTTAATTAAAAATAATATTTAAAAATAATTATTAAATTTAAAAATATAAACTTGGGAAACTTCTTGGAAATTGGAAATTGCATATATAAAGTTAAAGTGTTCTTGATTTGAAGAATTTTGGATTAGAATATTAAAATAAGATTATTTTTCAATTTAAAATGATAATATTTAAAAATAATTATTAAATTAAATTTTATCTAATTTATTTTAATTTTAATTTAAAATATTTATTAAAATTTAATTAAAAATAATATTTAAAAATAATTGTTAAATTTAAAAATTGACCATACTTTTTATATGTAAAATTCAAATTAATTAATTCATTTGAAGAAAAATACTAATGACAATAATGAATAGAATTTTTTCTTTATAAAGAATAAGTAGTTTAAAAAAAAATGATAATTCTATTTATATATAAAAAATTATATATTTATAAGGAATAGATAGTTTTTATTTATGTATTGTGTGGATTATTATACAAGCATGTATTGCTACTAAACCTTAAGTAATACATACAACTTTGATTAGATTTGGTCATATAAATGAATATTACAAGGACAATTTAAGATTTGAACATAAATTGAATCGAACATAAAGATTTATTAGCTCACTATTTTAACATAGTGAAGCAATTTCATGAACATAACAAACATAAAGATTTGTTAGCCACAATCTTTTAAATAGTAAACAATTCCATGACCATAACAAATGATCACTTTAAAAAAATATATATAATTAGAATAAAAGAATATATCATTAGTTGTAAACTTGGTTTTGTTTTATCTAAATGGAACCATATCAACTTGAGCAAAACAATTCATTTTTCATTTTATTAATATTTTATATTTCATAATAAAAAATAATATTTTTCATTTTATTAATATTTTACATTTCATAATTATGGAAAACAATTTATTTTTTATTATTTCACTACTTATAAATTCTTTAATATTTATTAATAATATTGGTAATATTGTTAAGAAATAATATAAAAATAAAAAGCAAGCATGCATAATGAAAAAACAAATTTTACTTTTAGAATTCAAAATCGAGGAAACCAACCAATAGATTGATTATCCTTGACCACTCTGGCCAAGGCATAGCCGATTCGACTAATACAACCACTCTTAAGCATATTACAATAGAGTTAATCAAGCATTTAAATAAGTTTCATCAAATGCAAACGTGTAACGATAAACCCATCATCAAAGGTATAAACCCATCTTTGACTCTTTAATCGAGTCAAGATTAATGTAATATTTGTTGGAATTCTTAATGATACTGAGAGGGGAGGTGAATCATGCACATATTAAGCAATTTTTCACTTTTAAAACATGCACTAATTGTTATTTAAAAACACATCAATAAAAACCAACTCTGCGCAAAATGTTTGAAGAAACTTTTATATATATGTATAAAATTACATAGATAGATGGGAGACACCAATATTCAATAATGTGAGCACCAACTCACTCAGACCCCAATCCCACATGCAAGCACCAACTCACAAACTACAAGCTCTGAACCGTGACGACACCAATCCTGCATGCAAGCACCAACTTGCTAATGCTGGCTTCAACCTGTGAGGACACCAATCCTCTGTGCAAGCACTGACTTGTTGTGTTCAGGAACCAACCTGAGAGGAGACTGCGATCTCCTTTCCTTGCCTCGTCCTACCACCCTGAGATAAAGATGTTGTACTTCTGTCTCGCTGTCTTCAAATCTGCGCACACAGTTCACGCTATGTTATATGTTCTGCTTCACTTCCTGCTGTGTGCACTATTGACGTACTTTGCTTCAATTATGCTTGCATCTTCTCTTACTATGTACCATGTTTTAGTCCTACATGTTGTTATGATTCTGCACACATACTCATTCACATGACCTTTGGGGTTTTCACAAATGTTCCTCATATTTGTGTGATTGCTCCTTGTTCTTCTACATGTTTTGTAACCTCACACACTTCTTCAATTCATATTGCCTCTGATTCCCCTGAGCATTTCATCTAACCTGGAGCTTGCAAATTCATAATATTACTCCATTTGATCTTCCAAGCTTCCTTCTCATTCATCAACCTAACCCTTATTTATACTCAACTTGCTCAATTGACATGTCCATAAGTTGGGGCTTCTCTAAGTTGGTACACCTATTCTTCCTTTCTTTACAATCAAGCTTACCCAAACATTTTCCATTTGTCTTATCCTTCGCGGATGAAGTGGCATGACTTTGTGGATCTTTCACACACTAGTTCCATAGCTTGGTGGGGCTTGTGCACTGGACTATCATGACTAGGTGGTATTAGAGTGTCATGCGCAGATCACCTTGTTCTATAACTTGGTTTTAAGACTTCCTTTGAATTCCTAAAACTTGAGCACATATTTTCTATATACTTCTTCAAATTGGCTTCAAGTCTTTAATGTCATCACCAAGTCCAACAAATTCTTTGACATCAATGACTACACCAAAGTTCAACAATATCCCCCTTTGGCATTGATGTCAACACCATTCAAAAGTGAGCTCCCCCTGAGTATGAGCTCTTCCTTTCTGTACAACATGCTTCCCTTGTATTCATGCCAATTGATACTTCTCATCCTAAGTATTGAGTTCTTCTTTTCTGCACAACATGCTTATATTGTATTCATGTCAATTCATCATTTGAGTGTTCCTGCGCAAACTTTGATTCAACATTTCTTTGGAAGAATTTTTACCTAGAAAATGGAAAATGGATATTCCCCCTGTCTTTATTCCTCCATTTCTTTCTTCACCTGCAACTTGTATGCTTCCCCTGCGCAGTTGGAAACTCTCCTCTAAACTTATGCTTCTGTCCCTATCTTCTATTGTTCCTTCCATGTTGATTACTTTTGCTTTGTGTGATCCATCATATTGACCACATTTAACTTCCCATGTCATCTCTTTGGTTCAGGTGCTCCCCCTTAGTCGCTTTGGTATTACTGTGCTATACTAAATTTTCATGCAGTTGCACTATTCTCTTACTTTATGGGAATTGCACTTTTTGTTGACACAATCAGAATTTGTAATGAAATGATATGATTGACAACTTTCTCAATATGTCATATGACGCAATCTTGCATACTTCGGCCTGAAAGCATCATTAAATTGCTCATACGATGCAATCAATTCAATTCTCTAGATGTTGTAAGCCTTAAGCACCTAAACCTTATGCCATATGCATAGTATGGCTCTTTGAAAGCTCTAAAAGGAACTATACACTATATGCTTGACTAATGCATTAACATATTTTACGTTATAAGTATAGGGTGGCTCTCGAAATGATTTACGTATACACTATATACCAAGAATATAGTGCTTAGACTTACTTTATGTTGTAAGAATAATGAAGACCATAACTGAACCTCTGTGGATCTCTGCGTTGGTAGGATTACGTGCATCCGATAGCCATGAGACTTAAATGTTATTAAAAGTGTTTGGGTAGAATGCTCATTGGCAGTCCTCGTGGCAAGGCTTCACATGACGGTTCTCGGTTGTTGTGTTAAACCCTAGCTGCACTTTGAACTACTCGACGAGTCACTAACTTGGAGCATTCATTTTGCAAAGCAGGTGGGAGGAGAGGCCGACAGGCTCTCAGGTTTTTAGGGTTTGTAAAACAGTGCTTGTAGTTCCTCCCCGGGTTCGACACCGTGACCTCGTTGCCTGTAAGTTGTCCATCAGAAGGTTATAAGGGCCGAGTCTTTTGTAGAGTGGTTAACTTCATTGGATTCATTGGTAAAACTTTGCACTACAAACGTGCTCAGGCATGCTAAGAGATGCAGGTAATGTCATGGTCGTCCCTTTGTGTTTCGTCGAGTGTTTAACATTATCATAGTTTAAAAATAACAAGTCTGCACTAATTCAAAGTTTAACCAGTCATTGTGTTGATGTTCTTGATAGGTTACTTTCTCTACAATGTTTTAAAGTTGGCCCGAAAGGGATAATAGCTTAATGTGTCCCTGGTAAGCCTCGGTGACTCCCTATGGGAATCTATTTTCACTTTGGAAAAGTATGGTGAAGCTTGGCACGATGCTGGTCTTCGTGTGGTTAGTCGAGATTTCGGTTTTTATTTAAACTTTGGTTTTTACAATCAGTTGTAAATTTTATAAGCCATATGGCATTTTTGGTACAGGGAGGGTTGAACCCTCGACCTGACTTGCGTTGGTTTCTCAACGCTTACTGTATAAATTTTTAAGGGTAAATACAGATGGTCTTACAAGATTAAGGTTTAGCTTGGAATATGATTTCAGAGAGTTTACTCTTGACATTTTGTTATTTTAGCAATGAAATAAATTTTGATATAATTTCATCTTGTTTTAAGGCAAGGCCCGTTTCTGTTGGCAATGGCTGTGATGTTCATTTTTAAATGTTGTTTGTAAGCGTTGGCCGTAAGGCAAAGTGATAAACCCTACCATAACTGTTTAAAGGTTTTGCTTGTGGAAACACTAGGGGTTTCGAACCCCGAACCTGTTATGTATTTGAGTTTTTAATTGAAAGCTTGTAAAATTATCACGTGGCTTTTAGGGTGAGTCGAGACTCGAACCCTGAACACTTTTATTTTTATAAACTTGCCAAGGTCGTGTTTAAAGTTATGAATGTGTGGTCTGTTTGGGTGAACCCTTCGGGTATTGAACCCTAGTCTTGTATTATACTCTTGTTTTGGAAAAGATAACAAGGTTATTACAGTATTAACAGTAATAAATTACGTATAGGGTTTTCAACCCTGTAATGGTCCATAGAGTTACTATGTGTTTAGTAAATCTTAGTATGTTTTAAAATAATTGATATTTATTTTGTAAGTTGTGTTATGATGTAGTAAGCTTGATGAACTCCATGTAAATGATTTAAGTAGTTAATTATGATGATTCGATACATGATGATTATAGATGTGTTCACAATTAGTACTTATAACTTTGATCGTGTATGCAATTATCTTGTATCCTAAAATTACAATACTATTAGGGTTTTTGTAACATATAAGACTGTATTGTTTTAATAATGATTAATGATTCGATTCATTTGAGAAGTTTTCTGCAATTAAATATATGTTAAAATATTTCTGTTACTATGCTATGTGCTACTATGTAGTGATAACTCTATGAGAAAATACTAAAATTTGAGCTAGTTTATATTATTTAAAGAGCGGGTTTTTACATTAAAGTTCTGTTATGATTTTACTAAAAATAACAGAGAAATGTTATACAGAAATGAAACAGATTTATTATAACATATACAATCATTCGAATCTATTCCTAAATCAACTTCTTTGTACTAGAGTACGATACATAAAGTATGTGAAAAAATACAAAGAAGTATTTCTACTCTATTATTTATCATTTTGCAAACTCATAATTAATCAATCGATTTTATACTTAACCGATGCATGGATTTTCAACATAGATAATATGATAGAAAATTAAAATCATTACTAACAGTTTAAGAGATATCTAGGTTTTAATAGAAAACTGATAACATAATAAAATCATTTCCTTAGTAAATAATTTGGACAGAAAATAAATAAGATAACACAATTAGAACCCGGTAACTGTAGAAGAGACAAACAACCAAAGGAGCCCGTTCCACCCAACCTTTTCCTGAAGACAACCAAGTTACTTGCCTTAGGACCCCCGAGCCTGTTCAATGAACCCTAGGATGAAGATGCTGTGTGCATAATGGAATAAATTCCTTTGCAACTTAGCAGTAGTACTTGACAATGATACTTCTGCCTTTAGCAATATTGAACTCAGCAATGTGGCTGCACTAGTTCAGAATGTAGTCTTAACACACTCAATCACTTCTAACCTTTCCCTCATCGAATCTCTTGTGCTCTTTTGTCTTTCTCTTTCAGAAATTTTCACAAGGTAAGAACTGAACAACCTCGTGCTGAATTCGATGGGTAGATATAGCATGCCTAGGTCTTTGGTCAATTTTCTTTAGTTAATGAGCCACTTGCTCAGTTCCACTTTCTTGGGGAACATGACCATAAAAGTATGGAAGTTTCCCCCTACAACAACTAGAAGTGAGTTGAGGATGTTTCCAAGTGTTAGTTTGCTCTCCACCCTAGGCCATTCCTCCTAGTGGTTCAATGAACACTCATTCAACAGTATCCTTCGGATATTTGTCTCCTCTTTTATTTATAAATAATAAAATATTCAGAGTAATTAATTACAGTCATCCTTGACCCCACTTGGTCAATAAACGTAAAAATTTACAATAACATAAAACATAATGTTTTTCTGACAACATAAAATGTTCACAATTTGGGTATGTGACAAACACCCCCTCTTAAATTCAACATTGTCCTCGATGTTTCTTTATTCATCATCCTCTAATTCCACCTAGAATAGATTCGGATATGCCACCCGCATATTACTTTCCAACTCCCAAGTTGCTTCATCTGGACTAAGGTGCTTCCATTGCACCTTTACCTATCCAATGGTACGATTACAAAGCAAAATTTCCCTCTTTTCGAGGATACAATCCGATTCCACCAGAAAATCTCCTTCTAGTTCCACCTATACGTCATTCCAATTAATCACATGAGTAGCATCATGCACATACTTTTTCAAAAGAGAGATGTCAAATACATTATGTACTCAATATGGAATTCCTTACTACTACGTGACATCTATGAAGTATTTTTGCAGTATTATTCTTATATTTTCCCTATGGAGGAGTATGCTCATTATCCACTATATCCCAAACTTCTGATCCTAGGGTTTGCAGATGTCCCTTCATCATAGTACTCCATGAATATCAGTTATCTCCATTAAATCTTGGTTCTTCATTTTGAGAGGATACTTCTTTTCCAATGAGTGACTGTCAGGATCTTCCATCTATTGGTTAGACTGATGCCTGAAGCAACCCACTCTAATACCAATTGTTGGAATTCTTAGTGATATCGAGGGGGGATGAATCAGTATCATGCACATATTAATAAAATTTTCACTTTTAAAACATGCACCAATTGCTATTTAAAAACACATCAATAAAAACCAACGATGCACATAATGAGAAAAGTATATATATATGTGTGTGTGTGTGTGTGTAAAAAATTACATAGATAAATGGGAGACACCAATCTCCAATGATATGAGCACCAACTCACTCAGAAACCAATCCCACATGCAAGCACCAACTCACATACTGCAAGCTCCAACATGTGAGGAAACCAATCCTGCACGCAAGCACCAACTTAATGATGCAGGATTCAACCTGTGAAGACACCAACCCTCTACGCAAGAATTGGCTTGCTGTGTTTAGGTACCAACTTGAGAGGAGACCGTGATCTCGTTTCCTTGCCTCGTCCTACCTCCCTGAGATAAATATGTTGTTGTACTTCTATCTCACTGTCTTCAAATCTATGCGCACATTTCACACTATGTTATGCATTCTGCTTCACTTCATGTTGTGTGCACTATTGATGTAATCTACTTCAATTCTTCTTACAACTTCTCTTACTATGTACTATGCTTTAGTCCTGCATGTTGTTCTGATTCTGCGCAGATACTCATTCACATGCTCTTTGGGTTTTTCACAAATTCTCCTTATATCTGCATGGATGCTCCTTGTTCTTCTATATGTCTTGTAACCTTGCGCATTTATTCAATTCATATTGCCTCTGATTCCCCTAAGAATTTCATCTAACCCGAAGCTTGCAAATTCATAATATTACTCCATTTTTTCTTCCAAGCTTCCTTCTCATTCATCAACCTAGCTCTTATTTATACTAAACTTTCTCAATTGATGTGTCCACAAGTTGGGGCTTCTCTAAGTCAGTAAGACTCCTTCTTCCTTTCTTTATGTTCAAGCTTACCCAAACTGTTGCCACTTGTCTTATCTTGCGTGGATGAAGTGCCATGACTTTGTGGGTCTTGCGCACACTAGTTCCATAACTTGGCGGGGCTTGCACACTGGAGTGTCATGACTAGGTGGGATTAGTGTCATGAACCTCCAAAATTCATAAAAAAAAAATTTATAACATATAATTGTGTAAAAATATCTCTACGTTATTAGCATGCAATAGTTGTGGTAGCATAAAATGAGATCGTCATTGCAATTTAAAGTTACTTATACCAATTCTATAACTAAACTTGGTAGGTTAAATCAAAGGCTCTTAAGTGTGTCATTGTCATGATCGAGGTGATGTTTTTGTTCCTATTTACAACTTCCTAGTTATAGTTATGATATGACTTGCTTATTTCTAAAGCTAAGTTTGGATCCTATGTTATGGTCTTAACTCTATTATGCAAAAGATATTAGTGGGAGACTATGGTTATAATCTTGATCCCATATAAACTAGAAAGGACCATGGGTATTACCAAGCCCTAGGTGCTAGGGTTACCAATATACTACCAGGTTGCGCCTATTCAAAAGTTTATGACCATCGTTGGGGCTATGGGTTTAACCCATAGTCGAATATTGTAAATTTTGTATTTAAATAAAGTTGTGGTTATAACATCATTCGAAAGGTTGTTGCGATGGTTTAATGTTTGTATTGTGTAATGCTTAGCAATTTATGAGCCACCCTGGCTGCCATTTGACAGCGCAACCATGCCTTTATGTCTTACATTGGAAAGTAATCACAACCATCCATTTGGATAGGAAGATGCTTAGGGTTTCGTAAGGGTTTAATGTGTTCTTTGGTGTCTAAATCTTCATTATTGCATTTTGGTTTGTGAGTTCTTTGCTCGGACCTGTCGATGGCGATTTCACGAAATTCATCCTGTCACTACCATGCAATGTTAATGGCATTCTTCTCTGGCTATTTTCCAACATGTGAAGGAAGACACCTAGGTTTTAATGGCCTCCACCTACAGAAATTGTTGAAAGCTGCAACCGAACTTGGCCAACCTTCGCCAGACTCGAATTGCGGAAAAAATGGTAAGAAACTCATACTCAGCGATTAAATTGGTAAATGCATTTTATTTTTCAGTTCTAGTCACATGGATTAACATTGGTAATATTTCTTGCAGGAAAAGGAGTGATAAGGGTGCCCAGGAGGAGTCGACCCCTGGCTCTGTTTGCAATTTGTGTAAGGTAAGGTTATAAATTTTTATTTCAATTTATAAATAATTATTTCACAGTTTAATAAAGGATTCTGACTGTGGTGGTTGAATGCAGGTTGATAGCGTCGTCTAGGTAAGCGACAGGGTCATCTCCACTCAAGTTCGCGTCTCAGAATGCCCAATTGAGGAAAACAAAAACCTATGTTCCTCTAAGTGCTTAATTTTAAGTTATAAGTTTAGTTGCTAACTGCTTTTAGTTGTTGGTTGCTTACACATGACTCTGTGTGGGGTTTGAGATCTACGAGGAGGGCATAGGATTTCTCCTTTAGCAACATAAGTAGATTTATTAACTTGCTCACCCTTGGGTTATAAAATGTTGACAGAGGGTTCCTTGTTACCTATGTTCCATCGTTTTCTTTAAAACAGTTTTATACTCTGTTTGCTTATCCTAGGGTTAGATGGTTTATTACAGGGCCATCGTTGATGGCTTACTACTTATTACCTCTGTAATCTTAATTAAATATTTAGTGTTTAATTAAATACTATGGATAGCTTCTATCCATAGGGATATGAATCCCTCAGTTTAACCTATTAAGTTATTTATTTGTTAAATGATTTCGTCTGAATCCTGTTGTATTTTATATCATGCTTTAACATGGTTTACACTTTTATTAAGTGCTTGGGATGACCGCTCTCGGTCTATACCATTAGTTTTCATTTTATGAGTTTCAAGTTATTCATTTTATTGATAGTTTTCTTATAACTGGAACAATGCTTCCATCCCCAATGGTCTTATTGCCATATGAATGTTTTGATCAATTCGCTGTCAATGCAGAATATTGTATCATGTGGATTATATGCATTAATAATTAGTTCTTAGACTTCGAATGTGGCACTAATAGATTTTGATTATGATACGAAATGATTTTAATTATGGTATTTGTAGATTTCACTAAAGGCTTTTCGCCCTGTATTAAGGGTTTATATTGAAAACAATGATCGTTCCGGTTTTTATATAGTGAGTTGCTTGATCTGTGATCTGTTCGAAATCTAAATACAAAATATAAATTGGTTCCATTGTTGAAAATAGTTTAGGTTAAGATTTGTCCTACTCTGGCATTTTCGATCTGAAACAGAGTTTTAAATAAGGAAAAAATGTTTAAATAATTATTTATACTACTGAGGCCTCTTGACTCTCGAATCTAGTGTTTAAAATTTTAAGCAGAGGAATACCTGACTACTCTATTGAATTTACTTAGTTCGATGATTATTCTATAAAAATAAGGTTATAAAGTAGAGATCGATTCTACTTTTTAATTAGCTACAGTAACTTATTTACTATGGCAATAAATGACTTACACTATACCCTAAAGTTTTGGACCCTTCAATAAAATTTCTAAGTGACTCAATTTAGTTTTACTTACTACACAATTCGGCATTGATACCCAATCTGAGAATCGTTAGAAAATAAAACAAATACTAAATATGATTATTATATAAAGATGAATATAAAAGCGATAGACTAATTAAATTCGAAGATATAATAGGAGATACATCGAACATATGTATAATGAATCCATTTTCTACTTAAATGCATAGTAAGAATTCTGCCTAGGGTTAGATGCGATTCATAGCAGAAATAGATTCCTACTGTAATTACTTCTAAACATATAAGAAACATAACGAGGATCTTGACACCACTGTCGAGAAAACAAAGATGAAAAATCCGTTTCTCCCAACCAAGTCCTAGAGTAGCCAAGTCTCACTTGCTACAGAACCCCCGATCCTGATCGCTGAACCACAAGGGAAAAATCCACTTAATGCATCATCTCTTGCATTTTTTAGATTCAGTCCCCGTCCAATGCTAGCCTCTTGTTTCTTATGGACATACTATTATATAGTATTTTTCCTAGGACATGGTCATTTATGAGCCCCCTGCTCTTTAGCACTCAACTAAGAGTTGTGACCTGATTTTGGGGAGGATGCCTCCTTCACCTTGAGTTCTCACTCAGCAGCTTCAGCCACTTGTCTTTTCGTCTTGCGGGTCAGCAATCACTCATGCAACAATTGTTAATTTTTGAGCATTAATTCAATATACTCTAGTATCTTTACTAAGAGAATAACATGTACATCATATCAAGCATAACAATGCATATCAATCACACCAAGCAATCACATGAGACAATAGACACACAGAGTTTCACTAGGGAAAACCATAAAGGTGGAAAACCCCACAACTTCCTTAGAGATAGAAAGAGCAATGATACAACCCAAGTACAAGAGATAGTCTTCTACTAGCAGATACTCCTCCTCCTCAACTAGTGCGCCACTTTCCGAGTGATGTAGGAGTGAATAATGAGATGATCAAAGTAGAGATCTCCCACTCTCTATTTATACATGACCTGTCCTTCCCAATAACCTAGCAGGGCCAACTTGTCTAACTCAGTCTAATAACCCATGGTTAAACTAATCAGGGCCGACCCCACACTAAGTGGTCTAATAACCCATCACTGCAAGTTACGACACTTGCGACACTTGTCAATACAAAATTAAGACACTTCCGTATAGAGGAATAATAACATCTCTATAGGAGTACAATATACATAGGTGAAATACCTTCCGAAGTTACAATTACATCAACACTCCCTCTTAACTAGGAAGGTATTTCTCGACACAGATATGCTAGCACAAGACTTCTTCTCTGGATCATCATCAGCGAATCATCATCCTCGAATCATCGTCATCGTCACTACTGCTGCTATCTCAATCAATCTCCAATCTTCTCGTCATAGGAAGTTCTACAGAGCCAGTCCTTTTGCATACTGGATGTAGGCCCACCACCTATAGGTCTTCATCATCACTAGCCATACCATGGAATCCTTAGGACTGATTATGTGCATCAACAAAACCTTGAAAGAGCATCCTAGGACTGATTACGAGCTTACTGCTCAACCTATCGGATCTCCCAGGATCTTTTACATGTTGACCTTCACAAAACCTACTCAGAGCATCCCAGGATGTTACAAGCACACTGCTCTACCTGTCTGGATCTCGATAGAGCATCCCAGGCTATTACGAGCACACCGCTCTACCTGTCCCGATTTTAAAGGATCTTTTCTATGTGAACTTTCACAAAACCTACTTAGAGCATCCAAGGATGTTACGAGCACACCGATCTACCTGTCTGGATCTCGATAGAGCATCCCAGGATGTTACGAGCACATTGCTCTACTTGTCCAGATTTTAAAGGATCTTTTCTATCGGAAACCATAGCAAAACCTACCCAGAGTATCCCAGGATGTTACAAGCACACCGCTCTACCTGTCTAGATCTCGATAGAGCATCCCAGGATGTTACGAGCACACCGCTCTACCTGTCCAAATTTTAAAGGGTCTTTTCTATGCTACCTGTAGCAAAACCTACTCAGAGTATCCCAAGATGTTATGAGCATAACACTCTACCTGTCTGGATCTCGATAGAGCATCCCGGGATGTTACGAGGACACCGCTCTACCTGTATGAATTTTAAAGGACCTTTTCTATGCTACCTGCACAACCTGTCCACGGCCAGAGAGTATCAACCCGATACTCACCATACATCATCCTGATGTACATCATCACATGATCAACCTGATCATCGTCATAGAATCAACCTGATGCATATCATCTGGAGAAACATCCTGAAGCTCGTCATCTGTGATCATCTTGATCATCATCATAGCATCAACCTGATGCATATCATCTGTAGCAACATCCTGAAGTCATCATCTGTGATCATCCTGATCAAACAATGCATCCACCTGATGCATACATAAGTACATGATCTACCTGATCATACAATGCATCCACCTGATACATATACAAAAATACATGATCCACTTGATTATACAATGTATCCACCTTGTACATAAATACATGATCCACCTGATCATATCAAGCATCCAACATGATGCATATACAAATACATGATCCAGCTGATCAAATCAAGCATCCAACATGATGGATATACAAATACATGATCCAACTGATCAAATCAACCATCCAACATGATTCATATACAAATACATGATCCAACTGATCAAATCAAGCATCCATCATGATGCATATAGAAATACATGATCACATTGATCAAAGCATCCAACTGATGCATGTATAGAGCAGTAACTGGAGCATCGTCCTGGTGCTCATCATCCAGCGTTTACAACCACAGCCATGGGAAGGATCCTCCTCTCACCATGCTTGGAATGGCTCCTGCAAATGTGTCCATCACTTCTTCCTCGAAGTGTCATCAATCTGAAGAACACCAAGCCTCTCTCTGAAGTACTCGAACTTCACTATGGCTAGTGGCTTTGTCAGCACATCTGCAATCTGCTCATCCATCGCAACATACAGGAGCTTCACTGCTCCTCTCTGCACCATATCCCTGATATAGTGATATTTGATCTCAATGTGCTTCGACCTGTCCTGGAACACCGGGTTCTCAGACAGCTTCACATAACTCTGGTTGTCACAAAAGATACCAGTAGCCTCCAGCGGGAGATCAAATAACTCAGACAGTAGATTTCTCATCCATACTGCCTCACAACTAGCCAAACAAGCTGCAACATACTTTGCTTCGGCTGTACTCAGTGCTACGAAGGATTGCTTCCTGCTAAACCAAGAGATCACACCTGATCCCATACCGAAGCAGCACCCAGATGTGCTCTTCCTATCTGCAGCACTGCCTTCCCAATCTGAATCAACATAACCATGTAGGTTAAAATTTTGATTCGCATCATACTTGAGCCCATAATCAATTGTACCCTTCAGGTACCTCAGAATATGCTTTACAGCAACCAGGTGAACACCTCTGGGATCCGTCAGGAACTGGCTCAATGTGTTCACTGCAAAGCAAATATCTGGTCTAGTGTTCGTCAGGTACATCAAGGACCCAATCATCTAATGATACACAAAGACATCACTTGGATCAGATGAAGCATAACACAGGAGCTTCAAGTTCGATGCCATAGGTGTGGCCATGGCCTTGCAGTCCATCATCCCGAACCTCTTCAGGATCTCTACTGCATAATTCCCTTGTCCAAGGAAGATCCCATCTGCACTCTGCCACACCTCCATGCCTAGAAAATAGTGCATCATCCCCAAGTCCTTCATCTCGAACTCGGCAGCAAGCCTCCTCTTGGTATTCGCAATCAAACCATCCTTACATGTTACAAACATGTCATCCACATACAAAAGTAGTATCACAGGATTGCCTTCCCCAACCTTGTAGCAAAGGCTGGAATCTGTTTTACTCTTAGTAAAGCCCAAACTGGATAGAAAGCTATCTATCCTCCCATACCAAGTCCTAGGAGCTTTCTTCAAGCCATACAAGGCTTTCTTCAATCTGCACACATATGAATCCCTGTCATGTGTCTCAAAACCAAGTGGCTGCTCCACATACACTTCCTCTTCGACTACACCATTAAAGAAAGATGGCTTGACATCCATCTGGTGTATCTTCCATTTCATCACTGCAGCTAGGGAAAGTATCGATTTTATGGAAGTGTACCTGGCTACAGGAGCAAAAGTCTCTTCATAGTCTATCCCCTCTTTGTGGGAGAAGCCACAAGCTACAAATCTCGCTTCGTATTTCTCTATGTTACCATATGCAGCATGCTTTATCTTGTAGATCTATTTGTAAGTCACAACCAACTTCCCTTCATTTCTTGGGACTACATCCCAAACATCATTCTTCATGATCGACTGGTATTCCTCGACCATGGCATCCTTCCATTCTTTCTTTTCTGCTGCCTCTTCATAACTAAAAGGTTCTTTGTTCATAATGTCACAGAGTAAGGCAACATAGCTGGTATGAGATCTAGTTCTCTTTCTTGCTCTGTGTTCTTCTTCTAGAATGCCATACCTTTCTGCATCTTGAATGAGCTCTCTAGCCCATGCAGGTTTCCTCTTGTGAGAGTTATTCTCACGAGGTGGATCTACAGGTATTTGTAGATCTTCAACTTCACGATCTTATTCTGGAATTGCTTCATTCATGGTGGTGTCTTGAAATATGGTTTCCTTTGGTTCTTCATGATCTTCAATAGGTGCCTTCTTTGATTTGATGTAAGCTAAGTCCTCATAAAATGTTACATCCCTGCTGACATCAATCTTCTTGAACCCTAGAAAGTATATTCTGTAAGCCTTCGATCTTTCACTTTACCCCACAAAGATGCCATTCTTTCTTGAAGGATCTAGCTTTGTCCTCTTTTCCTTTCGAACATGTGTATATACTCGACAACCAAATATTCTGAGATGGTTGACTTCAGGTTTCTTACCAGAGAAGGCCTCTTATGGTGTCTTGTTGTCCAATATCTTGTGAGGTGTTCTGTTCTGCACATATAAAGTTGTCCTAGTTGCTTCTTCCCAAAGATGCATAGGCAAATCCTGGTCATGGAGCATTGCCCGTGCTGCTTCCATGATTGTTCTATTTTTCCTTTCTGCAACTCCATCCTGTTGTGGATTGTAGGGAGTAGTAAACTCCCTCTTAATCCCTGAATCACTGCATAGCTTCTTGAAATCACCTAAAGTGAATTCTCTACCATTGTCGGATCTGAATATCTTAATCTTCTTGTCAGTTTGATTTTCCATTAAGGCTTTGAATTCCTTGAACTTATCAAACACTTCATATTTGTTCTTCAAGAAACAAACCAAACTCTTCATAGAGAAATCATCAATGAAAGAGACATAGTATACATACCCACTCAGAGAACTGGATGACATCGGTCCACATACATCGGAGTGGATAATTTCCAAGCTCCCTTTAGCTTTGCTTTCACTGCTTGGAGATGCCTTCTTAATGTTCTTTCCTTTTGCACATCCTTTGCAAACACCTTCATGCTTTGTCTTTATTTCAGGAAGACCCTCTACAGCTTTACTTGCAATTGGTAGTTCTCTATAGTGCACATGTGCAAGCCTTGTATGCCAAAGTTCACTTGGCTCCATGGATTCATGTACCATGGCATGTTCAGGTTGTCCCTTTAATTTGTACAATACTCCCTCTTGCTCTCCAATCACTACTGCATCATCTATAGTTTTACCTTTTGGCCACATAGGACTTGGCCATCTACAAATGCAACCCTCATACCTTTTGCATCCAATGTAGATATGGAGAGTAGGTTCTTCTTGAGACCAGGTACATATAGAACACCTTTCATCTTCAAAGACTTCCCAGAGTCTAGGTTGTAGGAGGCTTCACCACTTCCTTTGATAGGATATTGATAGTCATCCCCAAGTTTCACTTTATGGGGTGACACATGTTCATGTAGGTTTGCAAAGGATTCTTTAAACCCAGTCATGTGTTTGGAAGCCCCACTATCAATAAGCCAATCATTACATCCATGAGAGATAGTACCTGTGAGAGCAGAGATTAGAACATATTCATCTTCACTTCATGAAGTATCACTTTCTGCCCAAGCCTTCTTCTTGGGAGGTTCATCATCCTCAACAGCATGAGCATGAAATCTCTTCTTGTTTTACCTCTTCTTCTTGTTGAATTTGTTGTTGTTATCTTTCTTCTACTTGGGACAATTTGAAGCAAAGTGTCCTACTTCATTGCAATCAAAACATCGAACATGAGCTAGATCTTTCTTCTTGTGATGAGAGTGAGAATGATTCTTGTTATGAGATCTCTCCCTCTTAAAATTGATTCCCTTGGTGTGTGCTGTGAGAGCTTGATCTGCATTCCTCATCTTTTCTTCTCGGGGCACAAGCCTTGCTTCTTCTTGTGAGCATTCCTCCCATAGTCTACTGAATGAGATTAACTTCCTCCTTGCACAGATTCCTTGGATGAAGGAGTCCCATGACCTATGTAGGACATTCAACGTGGTCATGACAAATTCACCATTGTCCACTACTTCATCCACAGCTTCAAGTTGTTCCTTGATTTGAGAGACCTTAGAGAAATAAGATTGAATGGTCTCTCCATTCTGAAGCTTTACCCCTTTCAATTGGTTCTGCAGAGTCATCTTCCGATTTATGTTCTTCCCTTCAAATAGTTTGGTTAGGGAATCAAACATCTCCTTGGGTGTCTTTAGAGATGAAACATGTGGTATGAGATGGTCTTTGATAGAATCACCAATGATCCTCTTTCCCTTGACCAAGTTCTTCTTATGTAAGGCCTTAGCCTCTTCTTCCTCTGGGATAGGGACCTCAGAACTTATGTAAGTATCCAATTCATTTTCTTCCAGGATTAACCCAATGCTATACTTCCATGCTCGGAATTTAGTAGCCCCTTCAAGCTTATCCTCAAGCTTGGTGTCATGAGACATCTTAAAGAGTACTTCAAATGGAAATAGAAAAGATTTAGGTATTACCACTTGATTTACAGAAATCTGGATTTGGTGTTGGATTAGGGTTTGTCAGAGAAACCCTAAAAATTCAAAATGTGAATTTCAACTTTCTAAAAGGATAGAAAGATGCGCCTTGATGAGCTGATTAGCCTGGTATACTCAGAAATTGAAAACTGCAAAGTTTCACAATTCAGAAATGCTTTTCAATCTTCCGGATTCACTAGGGAGGACCCCGAATTAGGGTTTGAGTTTCCCGAAGCTTCACCCAACCAAAAATATCGATCCAAAGCTCTAAAATTTTATTTTTCCAAGGATCTTCAAGCTATGTCCTCAGAGTTCAGAAATTCCTGTTTTTGTGGAAACCCTAATTTTTAGGGCAAAAAATGAAAGTGCCCAGAATTGAATTCTCATTGGACAGAAAGATTCTCCTTGATGAGTAGAGTCAATATACCATGCTTCCTTTCCAATATCTATGGAGAGAAACCCAATAAACAAGAAACCCTAGTTTCTGCCACTACACAATGTCTTCTTCTCAGGTTAGCTCTGATACCATGTTAATTTTTGAGCATTAATTCAATATACTCTAGGATCTTTACTGAGAGAATAACATTTACAACATATCAAGCATAAGAATGCATATCAATCACACCAAGCAATCACATGAGATAATAGACACACAGAGTTTCACTGGGGAAAACCATAAAGGTGAAAAACCCCAAAACTTCCTCAGAGATAGAAAGAGTAATGATAATCCCCAAGTACAAGAGATAGTCTTCTACTAGTAGCTACTCCTCCTCAACTAGTGCGCCACTTTCCAAGTGATGTAGGAGTGAATAATGAGATGATCAAAATAGAGATCTCGCACTCTCTATTTACACATGACCTGTCCTACCCAATAACCTAGCAGGGCCGACTTGTCTAACTCAGCCTAATAACCCATGGTTAAACTAATCAGGGCTGACCCCACACTTGGTGGTCTAATAACCCATCACTGCAAGTTATGACACTTGCGACACTTTTCAATACAAAATGACGACACTTCCGTATATAGGAATAATTACATCTCTATAGGATTACAATATACATAGGTGAAATACATTCCGAAGTTAAAATTACATCAACAGTGGTTATTCCACATACACTTCCTCTTCGACTACACCATTCAAGAAAGTTGTCTTGACATCCATCTCGTGTATCTTCCATTTCATCGCTGCAGCCAGGGAAAGTAACGATTTGATGGAAGTGTACTTGGCTATAGGAGCAAAAGTCTCTTCATAGTCTATCCCCTCTTTGTGGGAGAAGCCACGAGCTACAAATCTCACTTTGTATTTCTCTATGATACCATCTGAAGCATACTTGATCTTGTAGATCCATTTGGAAGTCACAACCGACTTCCCTTCAGGTCTTGGGACTACATCCCAAACATCATTCTTCATGATCGAATGGTATTCCTCGACCATGGCATCTTTCCATTGTTTCTTTTCCACTTCTTCTTCATAACTGGAAGGTTCTTTGTTCATAACGTCATAGAGTAAGGCAACATAGCTGGTATGAGATCTAGTTCTCTTTCTTGCTCTGTGTTCTTCTTTTGGAATGCCATACCTTTCTGCATCTTGAATGAGCTCCCTATCCCATGCAGGTTTCCTCTTGTGATATTTATTCTCACAGGGTGGATCTACATGTATTTGTGGATCTTCAACTTCCAAATCTGCTTCTGGAATTGCTTCATTCATGGTGGTGTCTTGAAATCTGGTTTCCTTTGGTTCTTCATTTTCTTCAATAGGTGCCTTCTTTGATTTGATGTAAGCTGAGTCCTCATCAAATGTTACATCCCTACTGACATCAATCTTCTTGAACCTTGGAAAGTATATTCTATAAGCCTTCGAGCTTTCACTGTACCCTACAAAGATGCCCTTCTTTCCTGAAGGATCTAGCTTTGTCCTCTTTTCCTTTGGAACATGTGTATATAATGGACAACCAAATATTCTGAGATGGCTAAATTCAGGTTTCTTACCAGAGAAGACCTCTTCTGGTGTCTTGTTGTCCAATATCTTGAGAGGTGTTCTATTCTGCACATATACAACTGTCCTAGCTGCTTCTGCCGAAAGATGCATAGGCAGGTCCTGGTCATGCAGCATTGCCCGTGCTGCTTCCATGATTGTTCTATTTTTCCTTTCTGCAACTCCATTCTGTTGTGGATTGTAGGGAGCAGTCAACTCCCTCTTAGTCCCCGAATCACTGCATAGCTTCTTGCAATCACCTGAAGTGAATTCTCCACCATTGTCGGATCTGAATGTCTTAATCTTCTTGTCAGTTTGATTTTCCATCAAGGATTTGAATTCCTTGAACTTATCAAACAATTCATCTTTGTTCTTCAAGAAATAAACCCAAGTCTTCCTAGAGGAATCATCAATGAAAGATACATAGTATACATACTGAGAACTGGATGACATTGGTCCGCATACATCGAAGTGGATAATTTCCAAGATCCCTTTAGCTTTTCTTTCACTGCTTGGAAATTCCTTCTTAATGTTCTTTCATTTTGCACATCCTTTGCAAACACCTTCATGCTTTGTCTTGATTTCAGGAAGACCCTCTACAGCTTTACATGCAATTGGTAGTGCTCTATAGTGCACATGTGCAAACCTTGTATGCCAAAGTTAACTTGGCTCCATGGATTCATGTACCATGGCATGTTCAGGTTGTCCCATTAATTTGTACAATCCTCCCTCTTGCTCTCCAATCACTACTGCATCATCTATAGTTTTACCCTTTGGCCACATTAGGACTTGGCCATCTACAAATGCAAGCCTCATACCTTTTGCATCCAATGCAGATATGGATAGTAGGTTCTTCTTGAGCCCAGGTAGATATAGAACATCTTTCATCTTCAAATACTTCCCAGATTTTAGGTTGTAGGAGGCTTAACCACTTCCTTTGATAGGATATTGATAGTCATCCCCAAGTTTCACTTTATGGGGTGACTCATGTTCAAATAGGTTTGTAAAAGATTCTTTAAACCTAGTCATGTGTTTGGAAGCCCCACTATCAATAGGCCAATCATTACATCCATGAGAGATAGTACCTGTGAGAGCAGAGATTAGAACATATTCATCTTCACTTGATGAATTATCACTTTTTGCCCTAGCCTTCTTCTTGGGAGGTTCATCATCCTCAACAGCATGAGCATGAAATCTCTTCTTGTTGTACCTCTTCTTCTTGTTGAATTTGTGGTTGTTATCTTTCTTCTTCTTGGGACAATTTGAAGCAAAGTGTCCTACTTCATTGCAATCAAAGCATGGAACATGAGCTAGATCTTTCTTCTTGTGATGAGAGTGAGAATGATTCTTGTTATGAGATCTCGCCCTCTTAAACTTCCTTCCCTTGGTGTGTGCTATGAGAGCTTGATCTTCATTCCCCATCTTTTCTTCTAGGGCCACAAGCCTTGCTTCTTCTTGTGAGTATTCCTCCCATAGTCTACTGAATGAGATCAACTTCCTCCTTGCATAGATTCCTTGGATGAAGGAGTCCCATGACCTAGGTAGGCCATTCAATGTGGCCATGAAAACTTCACCATTGTCCACTACTTCATCCACAGCTTCAAGTTGTTCCTTGATTTGAGAGACCTTAGAGAAATAAGATTGAATGGTCTCTTCATTCTGAAGCTTTACCCCTTTCAATTGGTTCTGCAGAGTCATCTTCCGATTTATGTTCTTCCCTTCAAATAGCTTGGTTAGGGAATCAAACATCTCCGTGGGTGTCTTTAGAGATGACACATGTGGTATGAGATGGTCTTTGATAGAATCAGCAATGATCCTCTTTGCCTTGACCAAGTTCTTCTTATGTAAGGCCTTAGCCTCTTCTTCCTCTGGGATAGGGACCTTAGAACTTATGTAAGTATCTAATTCATTTTCTTCCAGGATTAACCCAATCCTATACTTCCATGCTCGGAAGTTATCAGCCGCTTCAAGCTTATCCTCAACCTTGGTGTGGTGAGACATCTTAAAGTTACTTCAAATGGAAATAGAAAAGATTTAAGTTTTACCACTTGATTTGCAGAAATTTGGAGTTGGTGCCGGATTAGGGTTTGTTAGAGAAACCCTAAAAATTCAAAATGTGAATTTCAAACTTCTGAAAGGATAGAAAGATGTGCCTTGATGAGTTGATCATCCTGGTATACTCAGAAATTGAAAACTGCAAAGTTTCACCCTTCATAAATGCTTTTCAATCTTCCAGATTCACTAGGGAGGACCCTGAATTAGGGTTTGAGTTTCCCAGAGCTTCAGCCAACCAAAAATCTCGATCCAAAGCTCTAAAATTCGATTTTTACAAGGATCTTCCAGCGATGTCCTCAGATTTCAGAAATTCCTATTTTTGTGGAAACCCTAATTTTTAGGTCCAAAGATGAAAGTGCCCAGAATTGAATTTTGATCGGACAGAAAGATTCTCCTTGATGAGTAGAGTCAATCTACCTTGCTGCCTTTCCAAAATCTATGGAGATAAACCCAATAAACAAGAAACCCTAGTTTCCGCCACTGCACAATGTCTTCTTCTCAGGTTAGCTCTGACACCATGTTAATTTTTGAGCATTAATTCAATATACTCTAGGATCTTTACTGATAGAATAACATGTACATCATATCAAGCATAAAAATGTATATCAATCACACCAAGAAATCACATGAGACAATAGACACATAGAGTTTCACTGGGGAAAACCATAAAGGTGAAAAACCCCACAACTTCCTCAGAGATAGAAAGAGCAATGATACAACCCAAGTACAAGAGATAGTCTTCTACTAGTAGCTAATCCTCCTCCTCAACTAGTGCGCCACTTTCCAAGTGATGTAGGAGTGAATAATGAGATGATCAAAATAGAGATCTCCCGTTCTCTATTTATACATGACCTGTCCTGCCCAGTAACCTAGCAGGGCCGACTTGTCTAACTCAGTCTAATAACCCATGGTTAAACTAATCAGGGCCAACCCCACACTTGGTGGTCTAATAACCCATCACTACAAGTTACGGCACTTGCAACACTTGTCAATACAAAATGACGACACTTCCATATAGAGGAATAATAAAATTTCTATAGGAGTATAATATACATAGGTGAAATACATTCTGAAGTTACAATTACATCAACAGTGGTTGCTCCACATACACTTCCTCTTCGACTACACCATTCAAGAAAGTTGTCTTGACATCCATCTGGTGTATCTTCCATTTCATCACTACAACTAGGGCAAGTACCGATCTGATGGAATTGTACCTGACTGCAGGAGCAAAAGTCTCTTCATAGTCTATCCCCTCTTTGTGGGAGAAGCCACGAGCTACAAATCTCGCTTTGTATTTGTCTATGCTACCATGTGCAACATGCTTGATCTTGTAGATCCATTTGGAAGTCACAACCGAATTCCCTTCAGGTCTTGGGACTACATCCCAAACATCATTCTTCATGATCAATTGGTATTCCTCGACCATGGCATCCTTCCATTCTTTCTTTTCTGTTGCTTTTTCATAACTGGAAGGTTCTTTTTTCAGAATGTCACAGAGTAAGACAACATAGCTAGTATGAGATCTACTTTTCTTTCTTGCTCTATGTTCTTATTCTAGAATGCCATACCTTTATGCATCTTAAATGATCTCTCTAGCCAATGCAGGTTTCCTCTTGTGAGAGTTATTCTCACGGGGTGGATCTACAGGTATTTGTAGATATTCAACTGCACGATCTGCTTCCGGAATTGCTTCATTCATGGTGGTGTCTTGAAATTTGGTTTCCTTTGGTTCTTCATGATCTTCAACAGGTGCCTTCTTTGATTTGATGTAAGCTGAGTCCTCATCAAATGTTACATCCCTGCTAACAACAATCTTCTTGAACCCTGGAAAGTATATTCTTTAAGCCTTCAAGCTTTCACTGTACCCCACAAAGATGCCCTTCTTTCCTAAAGGATCTAGCTTTGTCCTCTTTTCCTTTGGAACATGTGTATATACTAGACAACAAAATATTATGAGATGGCTGACTTCATGTTTCTTACCTAAGAAAACCTCTTCTGGTGTCTTGTTGTCCAATATCTTGTGAGGTGTTCTATTCTGCACATATACAACTGTCCTAGCTGCTTCTGCCCAAAGATGCATAGGCAGATCCTGGTCATGCAACATTTCCCGTGCTACTTCCATGATTGTTCTGTTTTTCCTTTCTACAACTCCATTCTATTGTGGATTGTAGGGATCAGTCAACTCCCTCTTAGTCCCTGAATCACTGTATAGCTTCTTGCAATCACCTGAAGTGAATTCTCCACCATTGTCGGATCTGAATGTCTTAATCTTCTTTTCAGTTTGATTTTCCATCAAGGCTCTGAATTCCTTGAACTTATCAAACACTTCATCGGAGTGGATAATTTCAAAGATCCCTTTAGCTTTTCTCTCACTACTTGGAAATGCCTTCTTAATGTTCTTTCCTTTTGCACATCCTTTGCAAACACCTTCATGCTTTGTCTTGATTTCAAGAAGACCCTCTACAGCTTTACATGCAATTGGTAGTGCTCTATAGTGCACATGTGCAAGCCTTGTATGCCAAAGTTCACTTGGCTCCATGGATTCATGTACCATGGCATGTTTAGGTTGTCCCATTAATTTGTACAATCCTCCCTCTTGCTCTCCAATCACTACTGCATCATCTATAGTTTTACGCTTTGGCCACATTAGGACTTGGCCATCCACAAATGCAAGCCTCATACCTTTTGCATCCAATGAAGATATGGAGAGTAGGTTCTTCTTGAGCCCAGGTACATATAGAACATCTTTCATCTTCAAAGAATTCCCAGAGTGTAGGATGTAGGAGGCTTCACCACTTCCTTTGATAGGATATTGATAGTCATCCCCAAGTTTCAATTTATGGGGTGACTCATGTTCAGATAGATTTGGAAAATATTCTTTAAACCTAGTCATGTGTTTGGAAGCCCCATTATCAATAATCCAATCATTACATCCATGAGAGATAGTACCTGTGAGAGCAGAGATTAGAACATATTCATCTTCAATTGATGAATTATCACTTTCTTCCCTAGCCTTCTTCTTGGGAGGTTCATCATCCTCAACAGCATGAGCATGAAATCTCTTCTTGTTACATCTCTTCTTCTTGTTGAATTTGTTGTTGTTCTCTTTCTTCTTCTTGGGACATTTTGAAGCAAAGTGTCCTACTTCATTGCAATCAAAACATCGAACATGAGCTAGATCTTTCTTTTTGTGATGAGAGTGAGAATGATTCTTGTTATGAGATCTCTCCCTCTTAAACTTGCTTCCCTTGGTGTGTGCTGTGAGAGCTTGATCTTCATTCCCCATCTTTTCTTCTTGGGCCACAAGCCTTGCTTCTTCTTGTGAGCATTCCTTCCATAGTCTACTGAATGAGATCAACTTCCTCCTTGCACAGATTCCTTGGATGAAGGAGTCCCATGACCTAGGTAGGCCATTCAATGTGGTCATGACAACTTCACAATTTTCCACTACTTCATCCATAGCTTCAAGTTGTTCCTTGATCTGAGAGACCTTAGAGAAATAAGATTGAATGGTCTCTCCATTCTGAAGATTTACCCCTTTCAATTGGTTCCGCAGAGTTATCTTCCGATTTATGTTCTTCCCTTCAAGTAGCTTGGTTAGGGAATCAAACATCTCCTTGGGTGTCTTTAGAGATGACACATGTGGTATGAGATGGTCTTTGATAGAATCAGCAATGATCCTCTTTGCCTTGACCAAGTTCTTCTTATGTAAGGCCTTAGCCTCTTCTTCCTCTGGGATAGGGACCTCAAAAATTATGTAAGTATTCAATTCATTTTCTTCCAAGATTAACCCAATCCTATACTTCCATGCTCGGAAGTTATCAAACCCTTAAAGCTTATCCTCAAGCTTCGTGTGGTGAGACATCTTAAAGAGTACTTCAAATGGAAATAGAAAATATTTAGGTCTTACCACTTGATTTGCAGAAATCTGGATCTGGTGTCGGATTAGGGTTTGTGAGAGAAACCCTAAAAATTCAAAATGTGAATTTCAACTTTCTGAAAGGATAGAAAGATGCACCTTGATGAGCGAATTAGCCTGGTATACTCAAAAATTGAAAACTACAAAGTTTCACCCTTCAGAAATGCTTTTCAATCTTTCGGATTCACTAGGGAGGACCCTGAATTAGGGTTTGAGTTTCCCAGAGCTTCACCCAACCAAAAATATCGATCCAAAGCTCTAAACTTCGATTTTTTCAAGGAGCTTCCAGCGATGTCCACAGATTTGAGAAATTCCTATTTTTGTGGAAACCCTAATTTTTAGGGCAAAAAATGAAAGTGCCCAGAATTGAATTTTGATTGGACAGAAATATTCTCCTTGATGAGTAGAGGCAATATTCCTTGTAGCATTTCCAAAATCTATGGATAGAAACCCAACTGCACAATGTCTTCTTCTCAGGTTAGCTCTGATACCATGTTAATTTTTTAGCATTAATTCAATATACTCTAGGATCTTTACTGAGAGAATAACATAAAATCTGCAGGTGCATTTGTTGAACCAAATGGCATTATGAAAAACTTGTAATGACCATAACGAGTTCTAAAAGCAGTTTTAAAGATGTCTTCATCTTTGATCTGTACCTGATGGTAGCTGGACCTTAAATCTATTTTAGAAAAGATTGTTGCCCCTTGGAACTGATCGAATAGGTCATCTATCCGGGGTAAAGGATATCGATTTTTAATAGTCATTTTATTTAATTGTCGATAGTCTACACATAATCTTAAAGTTCTGTCTTTCTTCTTTACGAATAAGACTAGTGCTCCCCAAGGGGAAACAATAGGTCGAATATACTTATTATCAATTAGTTCTTGTAATTGTGATTTAAGTTCTGTAAGTTCTATTATTTTCATCCTATATAGAGCTTTTGATGCTGGTACTACTCTCGCTATTAGATCGATTGTAAAGTCTATGTCTCTTTTCGGAGGTAGTCTAGGGACTTCTTCCAGAAAGATGTCTTTAAAATCTTTTAAGATAGGTATATCTTCCACTTTAAGTTTTTTTATCTTGATCTTTATCATCTATTACATAAACAAAAAACAATTTACATCCTTTATGTACATATGTCTTCATTTGTAAGGATGAGATATCTCTGATTGTAGTTTTACCGGGAGTTCCTGTTACTTTAACTGTGTTTCCAATATTATATATGCATGTAAAAGTTTTGTCATAACAATTCAACATGACTCTGTGTTTTTCCAACCAATCCATTCCTATCAGCATATCATAGGAACCTAACGGTAAAATATTAATATCAACATGTGTATTAAATTTGTTCATCAATACTTCACAGTTTTTTACATAACTAGTGACCTTACGTTTAGTACCTGTGGCTAACTGTACCAGCTAATATTTTTCAAAATTTTCTAGTACTAATTTACATAATTCAACAATCCTAGGTGATACATAACTCAAACTTGCACCTGGATCAATTAGTATGGAAATAGGTTGTCTCTTTATCATACCTTCGATTTCAACCATTGAATCTTGATGGCCTTCCTATCGATTATCCAATGCAATACCGATTCCGAGCGTACTTCTCGCCATATCTCCAACTGTAACAGCTTCCTGAATGGAGTGAACTTTATTAAGGGTTTTATTTCTTATAGGGAATTCTTTAAAGTAATGTGGGTCACCACATTCCCAACATTTTAATGGTTCCCTCTGTGCAGTGTTTTTATTAAAATTAGTGGAAGGTTCTCTTTCTTTTGCTATAGGGTGATGTGGTTTAAAACCTCTATAATTACTACCCTGATACCCTCTGTAATTATTTCCATAATTACTGTGAAATTTATTATTGTTATTCTTTCTTCTTGGTTCAAAGTTATCCCGCCTTTTAGTGTTCCAATTAGGTACATTTTCTCTTTTATTTTTATTCTGATCATAACAGTAATTCACTTTTCTCATCGCTTCTTCCAACATCTTTGGATTGTCATACTCAATCCGCTCTTTAAATGGGGTAGGAAAGCAACTGAGAAAACGCTGCATTTTTGGTTTTTCATCTATTATGTATGGCACATAACGAAGCAGACTTAGGAATTTACTACAGAGTTATTTCATTGTCATAGCACCTAACCTTAACTCATAGAATTCTTTCGCTTTTTATTCATAATACTGTTCTGAAAGACACTTTTTTTTAAACAATTTCTTAAAGGTTTTCCAAGTTACGTGTCACTCTTTTATACCTTTTACTTTTATGATATCTTGCCACCAAATATCTGCTTTTCCACTTAAGTTATAAATGGCCATTTTTCCTTCAGTTCATCAAAGTAGTTATGAATTTGTAAGTATTTATTCATTCCATACAGCCAAGCTTCTGCCTCTTCTCCTTTCTCAATTTCACTGTTAAACATAGGATGTTTACGTTTCTTGAATTCCCCTGAAATCTCTTCATAGGGTTTGTACTTCTTTTTATCTTTATGACTGTCACTAGAATCCTGATGTTGTTTTGTGTGGTGTTTTGGTGGTTCATCATTGGAAGTTTCATCCCCATGACTGGAAAATTCCAGCTTTCTTCCCTTACATTTGTAAGGTGTAGTTTTTGGCTTATCATTTTTAGATTCTTTGTTTTTAGATTTTTCATTACTGTGTATTTTAGCCAGTAGAATGTTATTCAGTTATTCTTGTGCTTTCATAATTCCTTTGTTCTCATCCCTAACTCTTTTTAATTCTGACCTTAATTATTTAACAGTCTGTTGTAACTCTGACGGGTTGTCGTTTCGAATTTCGTTTAGGTTTACCTAGATTTCACCTTCTTCATTGTTCACCGGTATTCTAGGGGGTGATTCTTCTCCTTCAAGCATTTCAAATTATGCCATAGTTTCCTGCAAAAATAAAGTTTTCTTCCTCTTCCTGTTTAGTAAGAGAATCAAACCCAAAATAAAATAACAATTACTTCTTTTTTTTTAACAACTGCAATGTTGGGCCGGTTTAGGCCAAGTGTTGTAACCATGCTCTGATACCATTATGTCACGAAACTCCAAAATACATAAAAATAAAAATAAAATTATAACATATAATTGTGTAAAAATATCTCTACGTTATTAGCATGCAATAGTTGTGGTAGCATAAAATGAGATCGTCATTGCAATGTAAAGTTATACCAATTCTGTAACTAAACTTGGCAGGTTAAATCAAAGCCTCTGCGGTGTGCCATCGTCATGATCGAGGTGATGTTTTTGTTCCTCTTTACAACTTCCTAGTTATAGTTATGATATGACTTGCTTATTTCTAAAGCTACGTTTGGATCCTAGGTTATGGTCTCAACTCTATTATGCAAAATATATTAGTGGGAGACTATGGTTATAGTATTGATACCATTTAAACAAGAAAGGAACATGGGTATTACCAAGCCCTAGGCGCCAAGGTTACCAATATACTACAAGGTTGCACCTATTCAAAATTTTATGACCATCGTTGGGGCTATGAATTTACCCCATAGTCGAATATTGTAAAGTTTGTATTTAAATAAATTTGTGGTTATAACGTCATTCAAAATGTTTTTGCGATGGTTTAATGTTTGTACTATGTAATGATTAGCAATTTATGAGCCACCCTAGATGCGAGTTGACATCGCATCCAGGCCTTAATGGATTACGTTGGAATGTAATCACAACCGTCCATTTGGACAGGTATATGCTTAGGGTTTTGTAAGGGTTTAATGTGTTCTTTGGTGTACGAATCTTCATTATTGCATTTTGGTTTGTGAGTTCTTTGCTTGGGTCTGTCGATGGCTATTTCAAGAAGTTTTTCCTGTCACTACCATGCAATGTTAATGGCATTCTTCTCTGGTTCTTTTCCAAGGTGTGAAGGAAGACACCCAGGTTTTAATGGCCTCCACCTACAGAACTTGTTGAAAGCTGCGACTGAACCTAGCCAACCTTCGCCAGCCTCGAACTTTCAAAAAAATGGTAAGAAACGCATACTCAGCGATTAAATTGGTAAATACATTTTAGTTTTCAGTTCTGGTTGCATGGATTAACATCGGTAATCTTTCTTGTAGGAACAAGAGTGATAAGGGTTCCCAAGAGGGTTCGACCCTTGGATTTGTCTGCAATTTGTGTAAGGTAAGCTTATAAATTTTTATTTCAATTTCTAAATAATTATTTCACAGTTTAATAAAGGATTCTGACTGTGGTGGTTGAATGCAGGTTGAGAGTGTCGTCCAGGTAAGCGACAGGGTCATCGCCTCTCAAGCTCGTGTCTCAGAACACCTAGGTGACGAAAAAATGAACCTTTGTTCCTCTAAGTGCTTAATTTTAAGTTAGAAGTTTAGTTGCTAATTGCTTTTAGTTGTTGGTTTCTTACAGGTGACTCTATGCGGGGTTTGAGATCTACGAGGAGGGCATAGGATTTCGCCTTCGACAAGATAAGTAGGGTTATTAACTTGTTGACCCTTGGGTTATAAAATGTTGATAGAGGGTTCCTCGTTACCTCTGTTCCAACGTTTGCTTTAAAACAATTTTATACTCTATTTGCTTATCCTAGGGTTAGATGGTTTATTACAGGGCCATCATTTATGGCTTATGGCTTACTACCTCTGTAATCTTAATTAAATATTTAGTCTTTAATTAAATACTGCGGATAGCTTCTATCCACATGGATATGAATTCCTCGTTGAACCTATTAAGCTATTTATTTGTTAAATGATTTCATGTGAATCCTGTTGTATTTTATATCATGGTTTAACATGGTTTACACTTTTATTAAGTGCTTGGGATGACCGCTCTCAGCCTGTACCATTAGTTTTTCTTTTATGAGTTCCAGGTTATTCATTTTATTGATAGTTTTCTTATAACTGGAAAAATGCTTCCATCCCCGATGGTCTTACTTCCATATGAATGTTTTGATCAATTTGTCGTTAATGCAGAAGATTTTATCATGTATATTATATGCATTAATAATTAGTTCCTAGATTTCGAATGTGGCACTAATAGATTTTGATTATGATACTAAATGATTTTAATTATGGTATTCGTAGATTTCTCTAAAGGATTTTCGCCCTGTATTAAGGGTTTATATCGAAAGGAATTATCATTCTGGTTTTTATACAACGAGTTGCTTGATTTGTGATATGTTTGAAATCTAAATACAAAATATATATAGGTTCCGTTGTTGAAAATAGTTTAGGTTAAGATCTGTCCAACTCTGCAATTTTTGAGCTGAAACAGAGTTTTAAATAAGGAAAACATGTTTAAATAATTCTTTATACTATTGAGGCCTCTCGGCTCTCGATTCTAGTGTTTAAAAGTTTAAGCAGAGGAATACCTGACTAGGCTATTGAATTTACTTAGTTCGATGATTATATTATAAAAATAAGGTTATAAAGTAGAGATCGATTCTTCTTTTTAATTAGCTATAATAACTTATGTACTGTGGCGATAAATGACTTATGCTATACCCTAAAGTTTTGGACCCTTCAATAAAATTTCTAAGTAACTCGATTTAGTTTTACTTACTACACAATTCGGCATTGAAACCCAATCTGAGAATCGTTAGAAAATAAAACAAATACTAACTATGTTTATTTTATAAACATGAATATAAAAGCAATAGAATAATTAAATTTGAAGATATAATAGGAGATACATTGAACATATGTATAATGAATCCATTTTCTACTTAAATGCATAATAAGAATTCTACCTAGGGTTAGATGCGATTCATAGCAGAAATAAATTCCTACTGTAATTACTTCTAAACATATAAGAAACATAACAAGGAACCTGGCACCACTGTCAGAAAGCAAAAGATGAAATAGCCGTTCCTCCCAACTAACTCCTAGAGCAGCCAAGTCTCACTTTCTCTGAAAACCACGAGCCTGATTGCTGAACCACAAGAGAAAAATCCACTTAATGCGCCATCTCTTTCATTTTTTAGATTCAATCCCCATCCAATGCTAGCCTCCTCCTGCTTATGGAGATACTATTATATAGTATTTTTCCTAGGACTTGGTCATTTATGAGCCTCCTGCTCTTTAGCACTCAACTAAGAGTTGTGACCTGATTTTGGGGAAGATGCCTCCCACACCTTGAGTTCTCACTCAGCAGCTTTAGCCACTTGTATTTTCCTCTTGTGGGTCATCAATCACTCATGAGACAACTATTTCATTTTTGTCCCCCTTCTGTATTTTTATTAATAAAAGAATAATTCATTACATTGTTTTTATTTTTGACTTCTTGTCAAAAATATTTAAAATAATGAATAAACATAAAATATTCAAAAAGTATCTAATAATACTTTATTTAATCATGGTGTATTACAATTAGAGTGCTATGCATAGATCACCTTGTTCCGTAAATTTTTTTTAAGGCTTCCTTTGACTTGCATAAACTTGTGCACATATTTTCTATATACTTCTTCAAGTTGGCTTTAAGTCTTCAATGTCATCACCAAGTTCAACAAACTCTTTGACATCAACGACAACACTAAATTTCAACAACATTCATCCCTTTAACTTGAATTGGGGTAAAGATCAACCCCCCTCAAAGTTTTAATTGGATATCCAATAATACAATATCCCCCCCCTCTTTTGTCTACCTAAATCTACATTCATACTTTTCATAGGTAACCCAATAAACCATGGGTACACATGCCTAAGGAAGGTCTTACTATTGTATTTCCATTTACATTGTAACTAATTCCAATTCCATAAAAATGATTCCAATATAGTGAGTCAATCACTTCTTTATCTACATCTTCCATGTGCTTCTTTTTCCAATTTTTATTTTTTTCTCTATGTCCACCAGTGTCTCCTCTTGCCATGCTATTTCCCATTTGTTCCTATTCTTGGAAACACCATTCGGGGCTTGCAAGAAGTTGCTTCCCCTTTTAGATGCAATAGGAATAGGTGTTCATTGAAAAAACAACAACACATGCATGTGTTCTTGTTTCAACAGGTTCAAATTCCTTCACCAAACTTCCTCATAACAATGCCACATTTTAAGTCAGAAGACACATCAATGTAGGAAATCTACACAAGTTCATAAGCGCATATGCATAGGAGCTCATGTGTGTTCCTTTCTGTGTTAAAAAAATGGGTTAGTTGATTCACTTTTTTGCAAATAGGTCGTGCCTCCTCAGGAACAACAAAAAAACCCCTAGGAGATAACATGAGTGCATTCTTAATTGGAGAAGCCACCCACACATCATGTGCCACCATCATCTACTGTAGGTAAGCTCAATTTTTGTCATTAATTTATTTTCATTTAGAATTTTTGTTTTGTTTTAAAATGATTTTATTCTTTAATTGTTGTTATTATTTAACAAATATGGTGGAAAACTCGGACCTGGATCTAAACCAAATCCTTAACCCATCACAAGATTCAAACAATGAATTAAATCAATGTTTAGATGAGTTGACAAACCTAATTGGTGAACTTTGAAACATAAGAGAACCATCTCTCCAGTCATTAGCCACGTCCCTTGACTCTATTGTGGCTTCCATTGACCTACCCAAGGGAAATTATCAAATATATCCTACTATAGGGCTAGGATGAGGGAATTTTACTCAATTGGAATTAGCAAGGAAGAAGTTAAAAAATTAAATATAGCCAAACAATCCATCTTCTAGTTGATCATTGACCCAAGAACCAACCAACCACCTGTTCTGAGAAAGAGGTGTCCTTGCATGGATTGGTTCACATTCCAAACATGGAGAGACCACTGGATGGATCGATGGTTTATGGCATTTGATAATCCTCAATGTTTTATAAACCTCCTTGTACTATCAGGGAGGTTCCCTTGTGTTTTCTTAGGAAATTATGGGTTGAGTTTGTTCGTATCCTCCATGTAAATTATTTTGACATTGGATAAATCTAGGGGGTTGCTCTTGTCTTGGATCAAGATTGATTAAATGCTTGACATAACCCATTGAGAGAGCCTCCTACTCCTAGGCACATTCCCAAACCCCCCAGACACCTTAGCTTAGAGATAGGATATGAGCCATTAGTACTGCAATATCATCCTTGACACACAATCTCATGTAACACAGTTCCTTTGTAGTAGCATCTCATCAAGAAACATCCTCCAATGATGTTAGACCACTTGGTGTCGAGCCATTATCTAGCCAAGATGGATCTCCTGGTTCCAAGTCAATTGTTTCTCATTGATGCTCGCATTGCAAACATACTTGTTATGGCCTAAGAGAGGATCATATTTAGATAGTTTCTTATATGAGTTTAGTATGAAATAATTTTTATATATTCATTGTTTTTGTATTTAATGTTTCATTTGAAAAATATTTGGTAGAATTGACTTCAAAGTATAATTTCTAAATTTTTTTTTTTTGCATGTGCAGCTCTTTTGAGATGACACCCCTTCATCCAGGAAACATGTTATCTCATCTGTTGAACTTGATGCAATGGTTGTTGCAGCTTGTTCACTTGGGGCTCCTCACATCCACATATTTAGATGACTTTATGTCCCCCCTATATGTGCATGTATATGTTTTCCATAATATTAAATGCAAATCAAATATTAATTCTTGTTCTTTTATGATTTTTATTGGATGGATTATTGATCAAGATCCAAAGCTATAATCAAGGCTTATTAATCCTCAAATATGTTGTGTAAATCCCTAGTTGGAACTAAATATAGAGCCCTATATTCCTTCTACAATGTATGTGGCATGGTCTATGTCCTTAAACATGGACTATAATCCCTAAAAGTAATAGTTATGATAGAAAACATGCTTTTGGTCCTAAACCATAAATTGGGTGATTGAACCCATCAATACCATGCATAATTGTTAAAATTGGAAGCATGATCATCTTGTAGGCTAGAGGTTCTTTATTTAGGGCCCATGTTATGATCTACATCCATACACATGATTAGCGAGGGCTAGAAATGTTAAATTTTGAGCATTAATTCATTATACTCTAGGATCTTTGCTGAGAGAATAACATCTACAGTATATCAATGCATGACAATCATAATATGACAAGCATCACAAGCATCACAAGAATCAAAAGCATAGAGACAAGAGACACAGAGCTTCCGTGGGGAAAACCCTAAGGTGAAAAACCCCACAACTTCCTCAGAGATAGAGAGAGCAATGGCTCAACCAAAATACAACCAAATAACACTGAGATAGTTTCCTAGCAGATGATCCTCCTCCTCCTCACTAGTGCGCCACTTTCCAGAGAGAGAGTGAGTTACTTTTTCCGAGTGAGTAAAATAGAGATCTCCTATCTCTATTTATACTCACCTTTTTGCCCAATGACCTAATGGGGCTGACTTGTCTACTTAGATACATCCACATTATAATATATATAAATCAGGGCCGACCCCACATGGTGGTCTAATAACCCATCAGCAAGTACACACACTTGCGACACTTGTCAATCCACATGACGACACTTCCTTATAGAGGAATAACACATCTCTTATAAGGGTACAATAAATATATATAAAATACACAGATGAAATACATTCCGAAGTTACATATACATCAACACTCCCTCTTAACTAGGAAGGTATTTCTCGACACAGATCTAATAGACAAGTCTTCTTCTCTGGATCATCATTATCGATGCATCGTCATCATCATCGTCACTGCTGCTGCTATCTCAACCAATCTCTGACTCTACTCGTCATAGGAAGTTCTACAGAGCCAGTCCTTTTTCATACTGGATGTAGGCCCGCCATCTGCAGGTCTTCATCATCACTGGCCATACTGTGGAATCCTCAGGACTTATTACGTGCGTCACAAAACCTGGCTGCAGCATCCCGGGCTATTACAAGCACACAGCTCTACCTGTAGGATCTCCTAGGAGCACATTACATGTGACCCATCACAAAACTTGGCTGAAGCATCCCAGGCTGTTACAAGCACGCGGCTCTACCTGTCGGATCTCCCAAGAGCACATTACATGTGATCTCACCACAAAACCTGGCTGAAGCATCTGAGGCCTTTTTCATCCTGTCCAGATCTCCCAGGAGCAAATTACATGTGGTCATGGCAAAACCTGGCTGAAGCATCTGAGGCCTTTTTCATCCTGTCTAGATCTCCCAGGAGCAAATTACATGCCATAGGACAAAACCTCGCAAGAGCATCTGCCAGATATCCCAGGGCACTGAATTACATGCCATAGGAAATACCTCGAAAGACTATCTGCAGATCTCCCAGGGAACAAATTACATGTCCTCCCAAGCAAAACCTCGCAAGAGCATTTGCCAGATGTCCCAGGGCACCGAATTACATGCCATAGGCAAAACCTTGAAAGACCATCTGCAAATCTCCCAGGGCACAAATTACATGCTTACTTGCACAACCTGATCCACGGCCACAAAGTATCATCCGATACTCATCAAACATCATCCTGATGTACACATGATCATCCTGATCATCATCACGGCAACATCCTGCTGCATGTCATCTGGAGAAGCTCGTCATCCACGATCATCCTGATCATACAATGCATCCATCTGATGCACACCAAGTATCCATTTGATACATACATAGATACATGATCCACATAATGTATCCATTAGCATACATGATCTACCTGATCATACAAAGACACATGATCCACACAATGTATCCATCAACATACATGATCTGCTTGATCATACAAAGATACATGATCCACACAGTGTATCCATCAGCATCCAACATGATGCGTACATACAAAATACATACACATGATCATATCCAGCATCCAACATGATGCGTATACAAAATACATACACATGATCCAACCGATCATATCCAGCATCCAACATGATGCGTACATACATATAAATGATCCAACTGATCATATCTAGGATCCAACATGATGCATACATACATACATATAAATGATCCAACTGATCATATCCAGCAGAAACCAGAACATCATCCTGATGCTCATCATCCAGCGCTTACATCCACAGCCATGTGAAGGATCCCCCTTCCAACATGCTTGGAATGGCTTCAACAAATGTGTCCATCACTTCTTCCTCGAAGTATCCTCGATCTGAAGCACGCCAAGCCTCTCTCTGAAGTACTCGAACTTCAACCTGGCTAGTGGCTTCGTCAGCACATTTGCAATCTGCTTGTCTGTCGCAACATATAGGAGCTTCACAGCTCCTCTCTGCACCATATCCCTGATATAGTGATATTTGATCTCTATGTGTTTCGATCTGTCATGAAACACTGGGTTCTCGGACAGCTTCACAAAACTTTGGTTATCATAGAAGATACCAGTAGCATCCAACGGGAGATCAAATAACTCAGACAGTAGCTTCCACAGCCATACTGCCTCACAACTAGCTGAACAGGCTGCAACATACTCAGCCTCAGCTGTACTCAGTGCTACGCAGGAATGCTTCCTGCTAAACCAAGAGATCACACCTGATCCCATATTGAAGCAGCACCCAGATGTGCTCTTCCTATCTGCAGCACTGCCAGCCCAATCTGAATCAACATAACCCTGCAGGTTAAACTTTTGATTTGCTTCATACTTGAGCCCATAATCCACTGTACCCTTCAGGTACCTCAGAACATGCTTTACAGCAACCAGGTGAACACTCCTCAGATCCATCAGGAACTGGCTCAATGTGTTCACAGCAAAGCAAATGTCTGGTCTCGTGTTCGTCAGGTACATCAAGGACCCAATCATCTGATGATACAAAGAGACATCAACCGGCTCAGATGAAGCATCACATAGAAGCTTCAGATTCGATGCCATAGGTGTGGCCATGGCCTTGCAATCCATCATCCCAAATCTCTTCAGGATATCTACTGTGTACTTCCCTTGACCAAGGAAGATCCCACCTGCATTCTGCCACACCTCCATACCTAGGAAATAGTGCATCATTCCCAAATCTTTCATATCGAATTCAGCGGCAAGCTTCCTCTTAGTATCTGCAATCAGTCTATCATCTCCTGTTACAAATAAGTCATCCACATACAAGAGTAGAATCACAAGATTCCCTTCCTCAACCTTGTAGTAAAGGTTGGAATCCACTTTACTCTTGGTAAAGCCCAAACTAGATAGGAAACTGTCCATCCTACCATACCAAGTTCTGGGAGCTTGCTTCAAGCCATACAAGGCTTTCTTCAATCTGCACACATATGACTCCCTGTCATGTATTTCAAAACCAAGTGGTTGTTCCACATATACTTCCTCTTCTACTACACCATTCAAGAAAGTAGTCTTGACATCCATCTGGTGTATTTTCCATTTCATAGCTACAGCCAGGGCAAGTACTGTTCTGATGGAAGTATACCTGGCTATAGGTGCAAAAGTTTCTTCATATTCTATTCCCTCTTTCTGAGAGAATCCACAAGCTACGAATCTTGCTTTGTATTTCTCCACACTGCCATCTGCAGCATGCTTGATTTTGAAGATCCATTTAGAAGTCACAACAGACTTTTCTTTAGGTCTTGGGACAACATCCCAAACATCATTCTTCATTATTGATTGGTATTCCTCAACCATGGCATCCTTCCATTCTTTCTTTTCCACTGCCTCTTCATAACTGGAAGGCTCTTTGTTCATAATGTCACAGAGTAAAGCAACATAGCTGGTATGTGATCTGGTTCTCTTCTTTGCTCTGTGTTCTTCTTCTGGAATACCAAATCTTTCTGCATCTTGAATGAGCTCTCTAGCCCATACAGGTTTCCTCTTGTGAGAGTTATCCTCACGGGGTGGATCTACAGGTTCTTGAGGATCTTCAAACTCACGAACAGCTTCTGGAACTGCTTCAGTCATGGTAGTGTCCTGAAATCTTGTTTCCTTAGGTTCTTCATAAACTTCGGTAGGTGCCTTCTTTGATTTGATGAATGCTGAGTTTTCATCAAATGTTACATCCCTGCTGACATCAATCTTCTTGAACCCTGGAAAATATATTCTGTAAGCCTTCGAGCTTTAACTGTAACCCACAAAGATACCCTTCTTTCCTGAAGGATCTAGTTTAGTCCTCTTTTCCTTTGGGACATGAGTGTATATTGGACAACCAAATATTCTGAGATGACTGACTTCAGGTTTCTTACCAGAAAAGACCTCTTCTGGTGTCTTGTTGTCCAATATCTTGTGGGGTGTTCCGTTCTGCACATATACAGCTGTTCTAGCTGCTTCTTCCCATAGATGCATAGGAAGATCCTGGTCATGCAACATTGCCCTTGCTGCTTCCATGATAGTTCCGTTCTTCCTTTCTGCAACACCATTCTATTGAGGATTATAAGGAGCAGTCAACTCCCTCTTAATCCCTGAATCACTGCAAAGCTTCTTGAAGTCACTTGAGGTGAATTCTCCACCATTGTCAGATCTGAATGTCTTGATCTTCTTGTCAGTTTGATTCTCCATCAAGGTTTTGAATTCCTTGACTTTATCAAGCACCTCATCTTTTCCCTTCAAGAAGTATACCCAAGTCTTCTTGGAGAAGTCATCAATAAATGATACATAGTAAACATACCCACTTAGGGAACTGGATGACATAGGGCCACATACGTCTGAGTGGATGATTTCCAGGATGTATTTTTCCTTGCTTTCACTGCTTGGGAAAGCCTTCTTAATGTTCTTACCTTTTGCACATCCTTTGCAAACACCTTCATGTTTGGTCTTGATTTCAGGAAGACCCTCTACTGCCTTGCTTGCAATTGGAAGTGCTCTATAGTGCATGTGAGCAAGTCTTCTGTGCCAAAGTTCACTTGGCTCCATGGATTCATGCACCATGGCATGTTCAGGTTGTCCCTTTAATTTATACAAGCCTCCCTCTTGCTCTCCAATTACTACTGCATCATCTATGGTCTTTCCCTTTGGCCACATTAGGACTTGGCCATCCACAAATGCAACCCTCGTACCTTTTGCATCCAATGTAGAAATGGAGAGTAAGTTCTTCTTGAGCCCAGGTACATAAAGTACTTCTTTCATCTTCAATGATTTTCCAGAATCTAGGTTGTAGGAGGCTTCACCACTTCCTTTGATTGAGTATTGATAATCATCCCCAAGTTTCACCTTATGGGGTGATTCATGTTCAGATAGGTTCACAAAAGATTCCTTAAACCCAATCATGTGTTTGGAAGCCCCACTGTCAATCAACCAATCATTACTGCAATGGAAGATGGTACCTGTGAGAGCAGAGATCAGAACATACTCTTCTTCACTTGATGAGTCATCATTACTATCACTTATTGCCCTAGCCTTCTTCTTTGGGGGTTCATCATCTTCGGCAACATGCGCATGAAACCTTCTTTTGCTACCCTTATTCTTCTTGTTGGGGATGTTATTGTCCTTCTTGTTCTTGGGAAAATTTATGGCATTTGTCCTTTCTCATTACAGGTGAAGCATATTCTTCTTTCTTTGAAGTGATGTGAAGATCTCTTGGAGTGAGATGGCTCTTTCTTGGACTTTCCTTTCCTGGTGTGAGCTGTGAGAGCTTGATCTTCATTCCCCATCTTTTCTTCTCGTGCCACAATCCTTGCTTCTTCTTGTGAGCATTCTTCCCGTAGTCTACTGAAAGAGATCAACTTCTTCCTTGCACAAATTCCTTGGATAAAGGAATCCCATGACCTGGGTAGGCCATTTAGAGTGGTCATCACCACTTCACCATTCTCCACCATTTCATCCACTGCTTCTAGTTGTTCCTTGATCTGGGAGACCCTTGAAAAATAGGATTGAATGGTTTCTCCATTCTGAAACTTTACTCCTTTCAATTGGTTCCGCAGGGTCATCTTCCGATTTATGTTCTTTCCTTCAAACAGCTTGGTCAAAGAGTCAAACATCTCCTTGGGTGTCTTAAGAGAAGACACATGGGGTATGAGATGGTATTTGATAGAATCAGCAATGATTCTCTTTGCCTTGACCAAGTTCTTCTTTTGCAATGCCTTGGCCTCTTCATCCTCTGGGATAGGGATGTCTTCTTTCACATATGAGTCCAACTCATTCTCTTCCAGGATTAGCCCAATCCTATAGTTCCAGGCTTGAAATTTATCAGCCCCTTCAAGCTTATCCTCAAGCTTGGTGTGGAGAGACATATTTAAGAGTACTTCAAATGGAAATAGAAAAGATTTAGGACTTACCACTTGAAGTGCTGAAAATTGGATCTGGTCCCGGATTAGGGTTTGTCAGAGAAACCCTAAAAATTCAAAATGTGAATTTCTAAATTCTAAAAGGATAGAAATATGCGCCTTAGTGATCTGATCAGCCTGGTACATTCAGAATTTGAGATCAGCAAAGTCTTTCCCTTCAAAATTGCCTTTTTGTCCTCCCGAGTTCACTAGGGAGAGCCCTAAATTAGGGTTTGAGTTTCCCGGAGATCTACCCAGCCAAAAATCTCGATCCAAAGCTCTAAGCTTCGATTTTTGCAAGGAGCTTCCAGCTGTGTCTTCAGATTCCAGAAATTCCTATTTTTGTGGAAAACCTAATTTTTAGGGCCAAATGTGAAAATGCTCGGAACGGAATTATGATTGGACAGATAGATGCGCCTTGATGAGTAGAGACAATCTACTATACTGAATTTCAAAAATCTGTGGAGAGAAACCCAATAAACAAGGAACACAAGCTTCTGTCACTGCAAAATGTCTTCTTCTCAGGTTAGCTCTGATACCATGTTAAATTTTGAGCATTAATTCATTATACTCTAGGATCTTTGTTGAGAGAATAAAATCTACAGTATATCAATGCATGACAATCATAATATAACAAGCATCACAAGCATCACAAGAATCAAAAGCATAGAGACAAGAGACACAGAGTTTCCGTGGGGAAAACCCTAAGGTGAAAAACCTCACAACTTCCTCAGAGATAGAGAGAGCAATGGCTCAACCAAAATACAACCAAATAACACTGAGATAGTCTCCTAGAAGATGATCCTCCTCCTCCTCACTAGTGCGCCACTTTCCAGAGGGAGAGTGAGTTACTTTTTTCGAGTGAGTAAAATAGAGATCTCCTATCTCTATTTATACTCACCTTTTTTCCCAGTGACCTAATGGGGCCGACTTGTCTACTTAGATACATCCACATTATAATATATATAAATCAGGGCCAACCCCACATGGTGGTCTAATAACCCATCGGCAAGTACACACACTTGCGACACTTGTCAATCCACATGATGACACTTCCTTATAGAGGAATAACACATCTCTTATAAGGGTACAATAAATATATATAAAATACACAGATGAAATACATTCCGAAGTTACATATACATCAACAAGAAATAATGGTCTATGCACGAATCCATAATTTTAACCCAAAACCAAAACTGGGACCATGCAACCCATCCTTGTTGTGTCAAATCCCATAAATTGGGCCCATACTCTTCTTCTAGGCCAAAATTCCATTTTATAAGGCAAGTTTCATGGTATAGGGTGCAAATCCTTGATTTTTTCCCCAAACCATAGATTAGGCCATGTGACCCATACCTAATACATCTAATCCTCAAAATTGTGTCTATATTCCCCTTGCAATCCAAACATTCATTACATAGGGGTCTATTCTGTGGTCTTAGGCGTTATGCATGACTTATGAGCCTTGAAACCAATGGTTAGGGCATGGATCCATGATTTTTGATGAGAGACTATGGCTTAGACAATGAAACCCATCCTTTTTACCAACCCTCAAAATCATATCCTTATTCCTCATGTAAGACAAATATTTCTTCTATAAGTTATGTGTCATGGTATGAGGCCATATTCATGGATTATGAGCCGTAGGAATGATGATTAGGGCCTAAATCATTATTTTTTATCTCAAAATTATGGATTGGGACACAAAATACAATCCATGGGCGTCCAATCCCCAAAACTAAGGACACATTTCTCTAATAGGTTAAGAATTTGTTATACATGGTATGCGTTTTGGTTTAGGGACCCATGCATGGCTTCCAAGTGTTAAAAGAAATGGTTTATCCTAAATCCCTATTTTTTCGACAAAAACCAAGGCTTGGGCCATGCGACCCATCCCTTTTGCATCTTATCATCATAATCATTCTCATTAGCCAAAAATTATGTCTTAAGGGATTATGCCATGGTTAGGGTTGCATGTAAATCTTATGAGCCTTGAAAGTAAGAGTGAGGCTTCAGAACACTAATTTTTAACTTTGACCATTGCTTGGGCCCAAGACCCCAAGACCCATCCATTCTATACCCAATACTTGAAAATAGGCCAATATTCCTCTAATATGTTAGATCTCTCCTCTATAGGTATTGAAAATACGCAAATACCTACTTTGATCTATCTACCATGCATGGGAATTTGAAGCACAATATGAGACCTATATAGGTAATCTGTGGTATGTGGGAAAGGAATCCAATGCACACTAACCCCTCCAAACATTTACATGCTACAATCCATATCCTATAAGACTCCTCACATAAAAATAAACCTCCCAAGACCCTGATCATTTGACCAACACGATCCTAGGCACACATGTCACATTACTTTAATGACCCTCTCACACATGTACAAATTTTGACACTACTCACTATATTTCATAAACCCTCCATCACGTTACTCACTATATTTCATAAACCCTAGGATCCTTCACATGAAAATCAAACCCTCAAACAACTTAACTCTTGATCCCTTTGAAATCACACATTACCCCATAATGAGAATCAAAACCTCACACTTAGCCAACTCCACACACTTGACCTCCACCACTTATGTCCTTGGACACACTATGCCCAAATTCACACTAATCCCTCCAAATCATCCCACATTAAACCTCCAATAATTTGGGGCCCTAGCATGTCATTCTAACCCTCAAACACCTTAACCCTTGACTCTTATAACTTTAATCATACATCCCACACACTTACCCCTCATATCCCCATACAACTATCTCTTACCCATCACATCCCTGGACACTACACCCTAATGCACATCAACCTCTTCAAATATTTATAGACTATACTCCTTAGCTCGAGGATCCCTCGCATGATAGTGGACACTAGAAGAACATTAACCCTAAACTAACACAACCTCAAGTACAAATTGATATGTTATTTTAGTGACCCTCTCACACACTTACTATAGCCATGCACTTGGATCCCATACATTATGTCCCTACACACATCATCCCCCTATTTCACACTAAGTATTCCCACCCATTAAACAATACATACCCCAAATCTAAAGACCTTAGTAATGAAACTAAACCCTTGAAACACCTTAACCCCTCCCTAATACAACCCCAACACACATTTCCCCATAACCACAATGAAGTCATCGCACATTTACACACACACAAGAACCTAGGCTACACCCATTGTAGCCTTAGAACACTCTATGCTCCAATACACACTAAATCCTCCAACCCATTGCACATTAATATACCTCCTAAATCCTATGAACCATCACATAACAATCAACTCCTCAAACACCTTAATTCTTGACCCCTTTGAGCACAAGTACACATTGTTTGATGTAACTACAATGAAACCCTCAAACTTAATCACCTCCATGCACATGGACAACTACATCCATTATGTCCCTAGACACATGACACTCCAATGCATTCTAATCCCTCCAATTAATTACACACTACAACCCCTCACCCTTTGATCCCCTCGTCTGACAATCAACTCTTTGAACATTTTAACCCTTAAACCCTATGACCCCACACATTAATTTTTTATAACCACAATGGCACTCAGACTTACACCTAGTTCCCACGCATGCATTTGGAATCTATCCATAATGCCACTTGAAAAAACTACTTCCTAATGCACACAAGCTTGTACAAACCCTTGAAATACAATAAGAATTTCCCCAAACCACCAAAATTTATGCAAAATCACCCAGATAACTTTCTTATGTTATTGATGTCAAATATATAGCAGTTGCATCTTTAGTTGTGACCCATAAACATTTTATCTTTTAAATAGTATGTGAAATCCCAAAATAGGTTTGTGTTTCTCATTCCTTCAATCAAATAATCTGAATAGAGGAGAATAACAGAGCAAGGAGATTATAGTTGGAACTTGAAACACAATTTTAAGGCATATTTTGGGACTATCTTAAGAGCTAATTTTTATGGAGACAAGTTACTTTGAGTATAATGAACGTCTCCTCAAAGAAGCTAAAGGGGTTTGAAGATATAAGAATCCATTTCAAATTCAAATGGAGTTTTTTCCCTCATTTCCTTCATTCAAGCATGGAACAAAGTGTTAAGAAGAGAAGAAAATATGAGAAAATCAAAGGAGATTGTGAAGAGGGAAGATCATTAAGTGAGAATTTGAAGGGGGCGTATTCCTTCTTTCAACTTCAAAATAATTGCCAACCTCTAAGGCATTCACATGACATATTCTCTAGTATTCACATACCTCTTATTTTTTAGGGAGAAGAAAAACCCCTATATTTCTAGGGTTACTATGCACTTATGTTAGTTTAGGATTGGATTTGCACAAAGCCCCCATTATAAATTTGCTCAAAAGAAAATGACCTTATTACATTGTTTTTCTTCCTATTATGCATTTTAATTATTGACGTGTGATGGCATTGCTGCTACTCTTCATCTATCAAATCATAATTGTCATTGCACTTGTGTTTGCAGTAATCCTCTTGTTTGTTAGATGGAGGGTTTCTTGTGAAGGTTGAGAACTTGAATCTCCAGAGAAAAAGTATGAATTGCAAATATACTAAATTTCTCCTCTAAAATACTAATATAGTGAATATAGTGAATATGCGAATAAAGTAAAATAGTTTCTAACCTTACACATATACCAACCACAAACTAAATACAATCAAGACAATCCACATGTTATAGTACTCCTATTCAATCATTGGAGACACTTATTTTCATCTTGTTATTTCCATTAAGCAAGGAAATGGTTGGTTGCAAACCTTCTTTTTCAAAGAGACAACTACAAGATAGATCACCACTTCATTATCACCATTACGATATCTTCTGTTAAAAAATTCATGTTAGTATCTTTAAAAGAGTATAAGAAATTAAAAATGGAAAAAATGATCTCCATATTATTAGTTGCAAAAAGAGGATGTTTTAAATGTTGTTGAGTATGTGTTGTTTGTAATATCTCGATTTTGACCCCATTGCATTAAAATGTAAATGATGTAATATTGTTATAAAATCATGGTGAGGAGCTCAAGGCCAAGGCCCCGCCATCAATTTAGTGATGCATATGGTTTGCGTGCTAGCCAGGCACAATGGAATTGCAAATTCATGTAAATATGCATTTTAATAAAATAGCCACAACTAACTATGCAATGCAACACAACAAGAGATGGGGCATAATTTTTACAAGGAATTGGGATGAAAATATTCAAACCCTTGGAGCCAATCAAGTCAAGCCAAGTTTCAATGAGAGAATCCATAAACCCTCAACTACCCATTTTTACTTATGGACCCAATCATTTAATTCTCCCAAGAGTTGGTTGAGATAGTTAATGCCTTGGGGAATGGAGAGGTATGGCTATCCAAATTTGGGTATGGGAAAGCCATCAGTTTTGGAAAAACGTGTTTGGATTCCCGAGAAAGAAAGGAGCCACAAATTTTCTCCCTGAGCCATTATTATTCACCATTTCCTTTTCTCCCTCATGCAGTCTGAGATTCCTGGGCGTTTTCCTTCACTTTTTCCCTCCATTTTCCTTCATTTTTCCACAATTGGGAAGTCATTTTTATGTTGCAAAACTATGGGAAGGAAGGGGAAATTGATTTGGGGTCCATAGAGGCTCTTTTGGCCCACTTAATGCTCATATATCCATGGGAGAAATCATTTTCTACCTGATGGTCAATTTTCCCTCTCACAATCTGTTTTTGGTGTGCCCATGATTTGGGGAAAACCGATGGCCATCTTGTTTCTAAATCCCATTGTTAAAAATGTGTATCCATTCCCAATGATTGTGGTTGCTGTGTGTATAAAGAGTATGTTGGGGTATGGGTTATGGGTATCCATTATTTTGGCTTGAGCTTGAGTGCAAGCATCCAAAAATGAAGAGGGTTCATATTTAGCTTGATAAACCCAGCTATGGATTGGATTGAATTAGATGTGATGGTATTCTTGATGTGCATAAAATGTAGGTTCCCCTTCATTGTAGAAATCATTCCCAGCTTGGGGGTGGAAACTATGCTGAGAGATTGATCAGCATAGTTGGACCATGGCTGGGTGGAACGTTGCAGTTGCATAGCTAGTTGCTTGGGACAATTTCACAATGAAGATAAGTATTCTATCTCTGTGTATTCAATTATGCAATGTATTGATTGTTCCGATTTTGTTGAATGAATGCATGAGAAATGTGTGTGGATAGTTTAATTCCGATGTGCATGTTATTTTGATTTGCATTTGTACACATTTGTTTTATTTGTATGAATATAATGAATGGGGCTGAGTTTTTGTTAAAAAGCCCAAGATTTGTAGTCATGTTCCCTTCCTTGCATTGAATCGATGGGAGGGGAAGTGACAGAGTGGTATCAGAACGTAAGCTATAGCATTGGGCCTACATGGGCTACATATGATCACTTGCAGAGGTAAGAACATTTCCTTCCCAGCACTAATCATCAGAAAAGAAAGAAAAAATTCAAATTTTTTCTCAGTTTTTGAGTTTTTGTCTAAGTAAGTGTCGGTGCAAAAATGGAAAAAGCACCGAAACTATCAACAAAGAAGTGAAGCACCGAAACTATATGATGTTGCATGTCGGTAAAGCTAGTAAAGTTTTAAATATACAGTGAGCCACTTAAGATAATTATTGTAGTTGTTAATAATTAGTGGTGTTCGCATTGGTTGTAGGACCAAAGACAACCAAAGCATGGATAAATATGTTGATGATGTTGTTACATGTGCCCAACAACCTTATGAAGAAGGATCAGTGCAACAAATCTGTGATCATAAGGATTGGTGGGAGGACTGTGTAGTCCTTGATAAGAGGCCAATTAATCAAGTAACATCAATGATGTAATGGGATCCATGCAGGTAATGTTCTACCTCTGCTGACTGTACAAGTGTTAAAAGGGAATTGGGTAAGAATTCCTTGAGCCATGTTTTTGAAAAATGGTATTCATGTATGGTTGAATACATTTTATGTGAATACCATATCACCATGGTATGGTGAGGTATGCGGTAGTAAGGGAAACAAAATTTCTACCATGTGACTGTTTAATTGTTAGAATGCATTCATATGAAATTATAGCATGCCATTTGTATATGTTGGTTATGATTTTAATAACCAAAGCAAGTGAGGACTTATGGTCCTGTTGTGGTAGTGCATGCCATATGAGATAGTCATGGTTAAGGCCATAATTTGGTTGGAATGGTAATTCTATAGCGTTACACAAGTATCCCATGAAGCCCCTATTGGTGTTAATTTGGGATGAAACCTCTTTTCCAACAACCAAGGAGTGAGTAAACTCCCGATGTGTTGTTCTGGTGGAGAAGGAAGGCACCCATATAAGTTAACCCAGTGATTGGGGAGATGGTTGGGTGATGTGTTGAGGAAATAGCCATACTTTCCAAAACATCATGGTGGAATGCATGACATGACATTATGGTATTCATGAATCCATGCAAGAAGGAATTGAGTTAGTGCACATTAAAATATTATGTGAATGTCGTAGGTATGCATGCATGTGTGTGGGTGCACATGTTGAGATGCATTGTGTGAATGCATGGTTGTGTTATGTATGTTTCATTGCAACTAGATAATAGATGAAATGATGAATTAATAGTAATTCTGGGATCATTTCATGAGTTGATATGAATGTAGGAGAAGGATTGCGTGAAGAAGGTAGTCATGTTTGATGGTATACTAGAGTGCTCTGTTGAAAGGACAGAGTTGCATAAAATGATATGGCTGTGAAGTAATGAATATTGGAGTTTTTATTTATATTGCAGGGATAATGTGACTGTGTCTTGAAATTTTATTATGATAAGTATGCATATATAGATACATATATTTCATTTCATTTCAAATGTTAACATCTTAAAGTGTTTGAATTATTGAGTGTTATAATTATGAGATCACTTCAGTGACTGTTGTAGCAATGAGAAGATTGTTTGCATAAATACTCACAACGTGTTTGGTTGATTGAAAGTTTCAGATTTTAGGTAGAAATGTATTGAGTATGGAAATGAGGGTAAGCCCATAGTAAAGACCAGGATCTACCATGTGCATAATCCAAAGGTTATGAGAAGGTTTTCATGGTTGTAAAATTTAACTTACACATGGAACATATTTGTAAATTTCAAGTTTGAAATTTTGCTAATAATTACTAATGGTTGTTTGGCTTCTATAGAATTGTGTCAAGAGGACGTGTTGTAGGTGGATGTTCATGTTATGGAAGTAAGTGTAAAACCATAATCGACAGAGTGATACCACTTACAAGAGCCAAACAATATGAGGATGGCCTCATGGTTAATCAAATCAATTCCCGTAGGAGACAAAATTGTAAATTCATGTTTGAATTTAATTATTAATGCCATTGACTGATTAGGGAAATCAGATTTGAATTTGATTGTTAAAGTGTTGCTGATTGTTTGGTTGTTGAGCAGTGTGTTAGGAAGAAACCTTGCAACAAGACCATGTGTGATGGTCTGCAGAATCCAAACTCCATGAAAAGGGTCACATGCTTTGGTAATGGGTTTCGGGTGAAACACCATAGTAAATTTTGATAATATCTCAGTTGCACATGTTGGAAAACCATGTGAGTGAGATGGTAAAATTATGCCAAGAAGGCATATGTGGGTTATGGAACCTAAAAATATTGGGGTGGCAAACCGAAGGACTGTTGACTCAAAAAAGGGAGCCCCATTCTTTGCAAATGAAGAGAGAATACATCTGAAAACCGATGAGTATTCTGTAACCCTATCTAAGAATATATATGTCTGGTTATTAGATTTAATATGTGGAGCATGTTTTATTATTTCATTATTAATCCAGATTGCTTGAAGTGTGACTAGGGCCTACATGGATCACATTGGAAAGGGATGCATACCTTTCAGGTGTTGGGTATTTTTAGGGTTGTCAATATTGACCACACCCTAAGGGAATGGATACATTCCTGTTGTTTCAATACTTGATGGTGAATGTTATGAAATATGTTTACAATTTTAGAGCAACAATATTGATGAGCTTGCTTATCCTTCCTGTGTTGTCGGTTTACATAGATGCAATTTGGTGCTACACGTTAAGGGGCAAAGTGAAGAAAGGGTACTCAAGAGGACTGTACGGGAATTAGTAACCTTTATATGCTCACACTAAAGAACACTAGAAGGTATGGATAGGACCGAGGAGCTGTGTAGTATAAAAGGGGTATCATCCTTGTGTAGTGTGAGTGGGTATTGTGGGCCATGCTAGCCTGTAGTCAAGAAAGTCACCTATCGAGTTACTAGAGGGAACCACTGCTTTGCATAGGAGAAGGAGTGCCATCCTTGTGTGGATGAAGAGTTGATGTGTGTGTGAAGGGATGTGGTGATATTGATGAAGGCATAAAATCTCTATTGGGTCAGTAGTAAGGTGGGGTACCGAGACTGACTGGAAACCCTGAGATTCCTATGGCTGCGTGTAGCTAGGGTTTTCACCCTAGCTTGTGCAAATGAGCACCTACTAAGGAGCAGGGCCTCCTTAGTAGTAGTTCAGTAAAACAGTAAAACTTTACAGTAAAACAAGGTAAAATCTAAGCTAATGTGTGCATCAATAGGAAATAAAAAGACACTGATAATATAATAGAAATTCTCTTTTTGTATTATGATAAGACCAAAATTACATTTACCTCAGATATGGAGGTTTGTGGAGCTCTTGCAGTAGTCCAGGAGGGTTGCTTTTGTGCTCCAATGGGTTCCTTCTCCTTCTCCAAGGTGCTTGGATAATGGGCCAAAATGGGCACTCAAATGGGAAAACTAGCTCAAATGGGAAAACTAGCTCAAATGGTGAGCTTGGGTTTCACGAGTGATTTTGGTAGCGTGAGGATAGGATAGATTGTGGATATGAAATGGGGAGCCTCCATCACCTATTTATAGGTTTTTAGTGGTGGAGTATTGACCTATGGTTTTTGGAACCATGTGGTTTAGGTTAATGGTTTAGGCTTTTTGCTTCCTTTTTCCCTCTTTTTCCTCTTTTTTATATTTTTTATTCCCTTTTATTTGATTTTTGGGAATTTAGGGCTCTTTTAGAGGGTTTTTGCTATCTTTTGAGGAGATTTAAATTATATTTTTGGGGAAAAAGGTGTTTTTTGGCCTTTTGGTGGCCTTTTAATGGTTTTTTGAGGTTTTGGAGGCAAAGATGGTGGGAAAAATAGACAAATGTGTCATGTGGTGAGGGAGATGAGGTAATGAGCACTTTTTAGGTGTTAACAGATTGCCCCCTGATGTGTGAGGGCAGGAGATCATCGTATGGCCGATAGAAATCATAGTTCTTTTATGGTTTTCCTGGGGTGTGGAGAAGAGAAGAAACAGACTGGAGACCAGAGCAGTGGTCCAGAAGCAACTGCAAAAACTGAAAATACATGACCTCAACAATGAATGAGGCATAATCTCAATATATGGACAAGGTGGGCATACCCATGCTCGTATCAAGATATATAAAATAACAATGAGGCTCAAAAAAGGGGACCTGAAAGATACATGGAGAACTACTGTGTACATCATAAGGGTCCAGAGGGGACACAAATCTAGGACATACTGCCGGTCTGACCATGTCTGAGCTGAAGAACTGATACACTGGAATAATAATAGTGTTACTGAGTGTGGTACCAGAGGAACTGATGAGCTGTTGGATCATAATGATGGGGAGTCATATCCTCAATGGTACCTGGACTATAGTTATATTGGGTACTCAAGGAAGCATCTGAGTGGGTGGCCTCCGAATACTATCGCCAACGCAACCCGGCTATCCCTGAGAACATATACTTGGGTGTTCCAAAGTGACTCACCAATGTCCTAGAGTTGGGGGAAGTCCGAGGTATTTGAAAAATAACTAAAAGGACTAATACCTTGTATGAGTCTCAACGATGCGATCAAGGTGTTGACATCGAGCATGTGAGAAACAATCATTTAGAGAGGCACTGAGGACTCCTTTCGAAATGATCCGTAGGCACTCACCACTGATGGTGATGTGTCCAAGGCACAGGGACCTCTGGTTCTATCCTCTGGAATAGATTAGTTGGCGTCGACAGAGGGAGACCTTGCAACTATCAAGGCAATGATGCTTCCTCGATAGGAGCATGAGGTGAATAACCAAAAGGTGATAGTTCTGATAGTGGGATTGACATATTTTGGGGATGGGGAATAATTGGGGTCGCAAACTTCCTTCATTCAGAGTATGATGACATGGTTGGCCTAGTAGCATATGAAACTAAATTTTGAGGGAAAGGGATCATATCTTAAGGGATCAGGGGATATGACTATAATGGGAGAGGCTCGAGGGGTCAAACTGATGTATGAGATCCGGAAACTGTTAAGGGTGGCATATCACAGAATACTCTGAACAAAGGCGACCGTATTGGGGTTGCTTCCATAATGTGGGGACGAGATCTGATCTGTCATGGCACCAGGAAGCACTATTGGGTCTTCTTTGTGGTTTAAGGAGCTCAAAGAAGGTATAAAATGGTACTGTCATGTGGATTTATACAATCCCAGGACAGTTCATGCTCGTGATTGCTTTCAATTTTAAGGAGTCTAAAAGCGATAAGAAGACTCTGAAATAATGGAATGGTACCATCATGTGGATTTATACTAGCCCAGGATAGTGCATGCTTGTGGTTGCTTTCAATTTTAGAGAGTCTGAAAACAAGAAGAAGACTCCAGGGGGTTTCTTTTTCGTGTGTTAGTCTCTAAGGCCCGAAAAAGCATAAAATGATGCAATGGAGAACTCTTCTAGCCGATGTGACTAGAGTATTCCTTTTTCGTAATTAGTCTACCAGGTCTAGAAAAGGGTTAAACTTATACTAGATAGATGCCCTTTCAGGTACTTTAATGAGCATGAAATGAAGCAAGATTGCTCGGCGATCTTTTCATTCTTTTAGGAGTCAAAAAAAGGCTTAACGTAAACTCCCTAAGTGCCTTTTTCATAAAGGACTTGTCCGACCTGAAAAAGGGATAAAATTATACCGAACAAAAAGGAATGGCCAAGCAAGGAGAGAGTGTTCAATCAAGGGACATCGATGAGAACCAAGAACGAGGGTTGGGGGGGAACACTGGTGGTGCCTCCTTGCGGGATGGTGAATGGTGGCAAAATAACAAAATAAGTACAGTATGAAGGGAGTGGAAAGCTCATGGATATGCTTGCAGTGTCAAAGCAAGTGTAAAGTGATGGCGACCGATGTGGCTCGCAGACCGCGGTTACGTGGTGGACAGACAAAATGTCAAAAAAAGGGGTGACTGTGATAGCAAGAAATGATCTCAAGCATCATCACGAGTGCGGAAAAATGAATCTGGTGATATAAAAAATGTCAAAAATGGATAACGGCCGAGGTGACATGCAAACCGAGATGACTAGGGGCTGGTGAAAAATTCCAAAAAAGGGGTTCGGAGAAAATGAGAAATCGAGTCAACCATTCTGAAGGTCTCATCACTCTGATTCCAGTGGTAGAAACGGTTTGGAAAATGGACTCCGTATGGATCCAAAATTGTTGAATCAAGAAAAAGTCAACTGTCTATAAATAATAAGTGGACCCATAATGCCAAGTGTCATTTGTTTGGTTGACTTTGACAGGAGAGTGTGGTGGGACAGAGCGGATTTGGCATTTCTAGGCGATTCAACTAGTCGATTTGATTTTCGCGAGTTGCAGGTATTTCACTGAACTTCTACCTTTAATGTTTCCACGGTTCGGGTGGGTAGTGGGTCCTCAGGGAGGGTGGTACGGTCCACGAGGGGTGTGGATCGCGGGTTTCGAGGCAATGGATGCGATCATGGATCGCCGTTGTGGCCTCCACAGCTACGATATGAGATCGCAACTATGGCCTGGATAGCCGAGATCTGTGACTGTGGCTGTGGCCTAGAAAGCCGCGATCTGCGATCGCGACTGTGGCCCCCATATGCGCGATCTGCGATCGCGGTTGTAGTCTCGATAGCCACGATTTTTGGATCACGACATTGGGCCCCATAGCCACAATCTGGATCGGGATTGTGGAGTCATACTAGGGGGGGATGATGGTTTATTTGATGATGTTCTGATGAGTTTTCATTGTGGGATTAACAGGACACCGAGAGTACTATGGCGAGAGCACGAGATACTTGACGATCTCATGGATTACATATGGGATGATTGACATGTCCGGGGGACTTTGGGGTTGTCTGGGTTGTTGAAGTTTGCATAGGTACCGATGATGCGTTCAACAGTACTGCTGCTGAACAACTTGGTGGGCTTCTGGGAGCTCGATATACAGGCCTTCATGGTGCAGGGGGAGAGATTGGAGCTCACCCTGGCAGATGTGTACTTTTTGACAGGACTGCCTTGTTTGGGTAGGGTGGCGGATACCCAGCCACAGAGGTCCACGGATGTGGACATGGAGGAGATGCTAGATCGGTACTACTTCTCTATGGAAGAAGTGCATCAGAATGCACTTCTGATTTGTCACTTACAGGAGCCATCAGTTCGGGCGATTGCAGCATGTGTGGTCTGAGTGTTGGGGTCACAGGCTCCCAACTAGGTGTCGGGGGGATAGATGCAGTTGATAGAGAGGGTATTATAGGGCACCTTCTTTGCTTGGGGCTAGATATTCCTCACCTGTGTTCAGTGGCAGCTGAGCAAGGTGAAGGTATATGGTAAGGGGTTTTATTATGGGTTTTTTTTGTGTGCTTTCTTCATGGAGCAGGTGCCGACACTGCGGCTGCGAGTACCGATTCGGGCTGGGAGGTTGAGGGAGCCGCGGATGGTGCGGTGGGGTTAGATGATGCGCCGACGGGGTGGTGGAGAGGTGGGGTGGTATTTTACACGGGAGCTCTATTTGCATTGGTTGCAGATGCCAGTGGTTTTTGATGACTACCCATATCATGAGATGGACTACCAGTGAGATCTGGAGGTGCCATGACCCCCAGGGTAGGTTTGGAGTCCAAATGGTATATATCTAGTTTCTTGATTGTTTTATGTTGGATGTTTTGAGGTTAGAGACATATGATGATGCTAACCATTTGCGATTTGGTTTGATGCAGATGTGGGACCACAGCCACCGCCGGGGAATAGGGAGCGTAGGGGGCACATAGCATTGCCAGCCTTGCCAGACTGGGGGGAGGTGCGACGACGGGATGTCTCTGGGACTTTGGAGTCCTTGCGAGTTACCTTCGACCGACTACTGGTTGGGGTCTCCAACGAGGGGTGGCGGGATCTTGATCAGGAGGTGGTCGAGGCCTATCACGAGGCTCCACGGGATTGGTGGGAGATTCTGATTCGGGTGGTTGTATTGGCCAAGGAGAGGAGGGCTCAGGATCGACAGGGGAATGAAGAGGGGAATGAAGAGGCTCTAGAGGAGGATCCGGAGGAGGAGTGAGGAGAGGATGAGTCCACAGCAGAGGCGGATGCGACGTAGAGTGATGATGGTTTGGATGGGGGATATGACTCTCATTAGGGGGTGCCGGTGACTCCCCCCGATGCGTATGGGCATTCAGGATTTTTTGTATTTACGACATATATTTTATGACAGGGATGTTGTTGAGGCTCCTCGATGTATATTTTTTGTATATCTGAGTGCTGGGACACTCATGACATTTATACGATGATAATATATTTATATAGATATGCACATGGATGCATTTTTGCAGTGATTATTTTTGTATGCACGTGGATGCGCCAGTATTGTTTTGTGTTCTTTATTGCATGTGGATGCAAATGATTTGTTATGATAGGCACGTGGATGCCCTTTGTTGTACAGGTAGTCTTTTTGGTATTTTTATGTTTTTAATGTGTTGATATGTGATGATTATGCATGATGGATGATTTACATGGTGTGATTGATATGCCAGTCGAGGATGTTGTTATCCATTTGATTTGCAACACTATTTTGAGCTATTGGGACATGAGTGAATGTTATGGATTCAAACTGTCGGCTTAGCTGTTTTGTGCGCAAGAACTTTCTTCACAGGATAGGATCACGCACCTGGTAGTAGTTGTTGAGCTGGGAGACAAGAAGTTGGGAGTCAAGGAACACATGAAGGTGACATATACCCATCTGAAGGGCAGCAGTCAGGAGACCAGTCACAGCATCATACTCATCCTGGTTATTGGTAGCAGCACCTATGCATATTCCGTCAAGGTGAATCAACTCATGTGAAGGGGAATATAAGACCCAAGCTGTAGAGGCCAGGTTTGGAGACCAGTGGTTTTCTGCATCGGTGAAGACAACGTAATAAGGTGGAAGATGGTCCATCTGTGATCATGCAGGAAAATGTCGAATGTAAGGTTGCGAAAAAAAAATGGAAAACAAAAAGAAATCAAACTGTACATTACGGACCAGCGGGTCCGCCAGATTGTTAAGGATAAAAGCGTTTAAGATACAACCCATTACGGGGGTTGTGCAAGGGGTCGCCTTTTGAGTCAGTTAGAATATATGCCTCATGTCCAAGGCAGGTATGCACTACGTAAGGGCCTTGCCACATGGATTCGCACTTCCCTTTACCTGTCTTGTTGTGGGCCTGGTCGTAAATGAGGACTAGATCTCCTTCACGGAAAGCTCGTGGGTGGACATGTTTGTCGTAACCATCTTTGGAGCAGTTCTTGGCGGCCTCAATTGTTTGGAGGGCTACGCGACGGTCTTCATTAGCTTGTTCTAATAACAACAGACGTTGTTCAAGTGGGGAGGTGTCGAGGAGAAGTTCAATAGCGATGTGTAGGGCGGGGATATGACACTTGATGGGGAGGACAGATTTGACACCGTGAACTAAGTGAAAAGGGGTGAAACCGGTGGCGGTCTTAGTTGATGTATGGTAAGTCCATAATGCGGGGAAAAGCATGTGATGCCAATTGGACTTATGTCGATCAATAGTGCATTGGAGGATTGTTTTGAAAATTTTGTTAATGTCAACTTGGTCGTTCCCTTGGGGGTATTAAGCAGAGGCATACTGATGTTTGAACTTAAGGAGAGTTGACAACTCGCGCTAAATGGCATCTTCAAAATGTGAACCATGGTCCGAGACAAGCTATTTTGGGACCCCGAATCGTGTAATGACATGGTTAAAGAAGAAACGGGCAGTGGTGTCAGCTTTACAATTGAAGGTAGGCATGGCTTCAGCCCATTTGGTGAAGTAGTCGACGGCAACGATGATGTATTTATGGCCATTGGTGGATGAGGGTTTACAATCTATAAAGTTGATGGCCCATTTACAAAAGGGACCGATGGTAATGACTGGATGGAACAGGGCGGGTGGTGTCCATGCCTTCGGGGCAAAGAGTTGGAAATTATGGCAATACTTGACCGCAGTGATGCCGTCAGTGAACAACATGGGCCAGAAATATCTGGCGCAAATTACCTTCTAGGCTGTGGCCATTCCAGAAAAATGTCTGCCACAGGGTGAGATATCAATGTGGGTTGTGGGTGAGATATTGGCCATGTTACCTTCCTCGAAGGCATCGGGAGTGGGAATGTGCTCTTTAAACCAGTTGACCTTGGTGGGGAGGAAATCTTTGGACTCAACCGAAAATTGGGTGGCTGTGGTGGTGGAGGACTCCTCTGGGAGAAAATGGGAATGATGGTGCATATCCTCCCAGGGGTATTTAGGTGCGGTAAGAGCCTCGAGAATTTCCTCATCATTGCAGAAACGTTTTGTAGTCAAATTGGTTGGCAAGGGGATGCTAACAGTAGAGATCATATAAATGGTATTGATCTCTCCTGTTTTCAGAGATTCTGGGGGGTGGATCTCTTCAATTGTGGGAGGAGACGTCTCGAGGTCCAATTTATTCATCTCGTAGACAGCAGCTCTGTAATCTGGGAGATCAGGGCAGTGATGTGAGTAATGGCCATAAATGATGCATATTGCACAAGGGTGATTGGTACGCAGTGATTTATCACGAGGATTAGGGGTAAGGTTGAGTTGGACAACCGGGATGTTGGGGTCGTTGTCAAGCATTTCCATGTGCTCTTGTAATGCGGGTAATTGTGGACATTGATGGGTAGCATGGCCCAATTCATCACACAAAGAGAATTTGGGAGGAGCGCGAAATGGTGGAGGATTCGTAGTGGCTTTAGGTGCGAGTGGAGCAGTGTAAGGTTGTGGGCCTCTGCCCCCAGTGTATTTGGCAAGAGGGGGTGGGTTGGTAGAAGAGGAAGGAGTGGTGACACCGGGAGGTGGCCGAATAGCAGTGGTGATAGGTTTCACTAGTTGTAAGATGACATTAGGCATAGGAGGCGAAACGGGAGGTGTGATGTACCATACAGGTAGTCCTAAAGTTAATCCCGGGAGGTTTAGTGTGGCCATCACCAAAGCGCTGACTACTCCCGAAGGGGGAAATAGTAAGGGGATTGTATGGATAGGTGTGGTAATGACATGACTGGGTACCAATGGTGGTTGGGGTAGCAAGGGCGGTTGATGGTTGGGTGTTTTTGTATTGTGGGAGAGGGTACATAAGTCAGATATTTTGGTCCCTAGTGACGGAGGTGGAATGGATTGGAATGTGGAAGTCATCGGTGTATCTGAGTAGACTCCGGGTCTAACTGAGGAAACCAATGAGGTAGATGCACCGTGAACAAGTTGTTCAACCATGGGAAGAACGTTTTTTGGTGCAGCGGGGGCATTGAGATTGTAATAGGTGAGTTGATCAATCTTGACCACTCGTCCTTCATGGGGGAACATCATGGCACGAAAAACGGATGAGGCAACCACCTGCATGGCATACATGTAACTGTGGCCAAGTAAGAGGTTATAATCAAGTTGGACGTTGATGAAATCTATGTCAATAAGCACTATTTTACCAGCCAACTGGACGGGGAAATTAGCTAAGAGACCTTGGGGTTGAGCCGAACGACCGTCGTAGGATCGCAATGTAGTGGTGGACAGCTAGAGAGTAGCGGATCCCAACTTCTACCAAACGAATGTGGACATAATGCATGTAGAGGCACCCTCATCCATGATGCACCAATGGATTAAAAGATTCCGAATGGATATAGAAACTTGGAATGCTAATGTGGAAGGCAGGCGTGGTTCAAATTGGTCCAAATCAAAGGCCATCATTCGTGAATTAGTCGGGTTGATAGCACCAATGGCTGATAACAGAGTCTTGCGCTGTGTAGGACAGTTTTTTAAGACCTCTAACGCAGAAATGGCTACGGGGGGCTGAGCTAAGTCGTCCACAATGTTGTAATTAGACGCAGCACGAGCATTGGGGTTATTGTTGATGTGGTGAAGTGGGAAGCGAGGGGCTTTTGGGGCTACATCTAATGGGGCCGGAGGTATGCGTAATGGATGATCGGTGGGAAGAGCATTGGTGGTTTTGTCAGTGGGAGGGGCTTCAGGGGTGGAGCCATATTGGTTCCAGCGGGTTTGAAGGTTGACATTGGTGGATGACATCATTAACAAGTGATGGGTGCCTGAGTCTAAAGTGGGGTGGGTAGGCACAACGTACGTGACTTGTTGTTGTGGTGGCATGGTTCCTTGAGGGGGAGCTAACGGTTGAGTGTTCACCACTCCTTGGGTTGGTAAAGGGTTCTGTAACACCAAGGGTTGAGTTTGAGGTGGTCGGGGGTTAGGTGGCACCTGAGGTGCCACATGCCCTTGGTGGTGGGCATCATCGGTCCAGAGTTGTCGTGCCCGCTCCAAATGCAGGAAAGCGTGTGTGTAATGGCCATAGACCCTGCAAATAGAACAAGGGTGGTTCGTTCGTAAGTTAGGGTTTTTAAATTGGTTTGGTGGCCTGTCGGGGTTTTGGTTGGCAGGTGCTACGTTATTATTGTTTGGGGGATTAGGTGGTTGGCCGCCTTGGTCTGGAGGGGCATTGTTCCCGGCGTTACATCCTTTTCCGTGGTTTTGTTGGCCTTGTTGGCGTTGGGTATTTTGGTTATGTTGTGGATTTTGTTGCACGTACACTTGCCCTTGGGTGGTAGGTGGGTGCTGAGGTTGTGTAGGTGTGGGAGTAGGCTACAACGGATAATAAGTGGGTGGGGGTGGAGGCGGTGCAGGTGCGGGACCTGGTGGGGGTTGTTGATACGTCTGTGTGACGGGTGGTTGATTTGCCACAGGTGCTTCTTATGGCAGATAATAAGCGGGGGGGGGGATTGAGAGTATATAGGAGCGTGCACGACCTGCGGGTGGTAATATGGTTGAGGTGCAACCGGGGGAACGTAAGTGGGGGATGCATGGATGAAGCACTGAGGTGGACATGAGGGTCCATGGCAATGGCGGTTATGCACCATGGGAGCATACGAATTGGTTGCTCTAGAGTGGGATGTATCCCATGAAAGGTTAGGGCCATTACTAGTACGTGTCATGGAAAACGGTTGGTTATGCGATGCAACATGGCCAATGATGCCATCGACGGCATCAGATGCCCCTAGCGCATCATTTCGGGAGGAATAGCCATGAGGGGCATCGGGTATAATGGTATATAAGTAACCAGACTGGGCGTGGATAAGGTCAAACTACTGGGCTTTTAAGATGGCTTCTTCCTCGGACTGGGGTCGCTCGAATGCCACATCCTTGGCAATGACGGGAAGGAGAGATTTGAGAAACCAATATAGGAAGATATGGTCATCTAACTTGATTTTGCACAGGCTTCGGCGTCGACGCCACTCATGAATGTGATCAGTGATGTGGGTGGCTGTATTCTATCTGTAAGACAATAGGATCTAAACTCCCACGTCATAGCGGACAGGTAACTGAAAGAACTGCAGGAAGGTCGAGGCGAGGGAAGTAAAGGTGGCATGGGTCCCATGGGGCTACTCGATGTACCACTTAGCTGTAGAGCTGGTGAGAGTTCGTTGTAACAGATGGAGTTGAACAGAGTCATCCACTATGGATTTGGAGGAACACCATAGATGGAAGGACATAATGTGATTTTGTGGGTCTTCCCCTGCCTTGCCCTCAAACTTGGGGATGTCTAATGGGAGTTTGGTAGGCATGTGAGGCCACATGGGATCGTGTCTGATGCGATCGTTGGTCAATCTGGCTAGGTCAGGAAGGTTGAGACTAGCCATGAATGGAAAACTAGTAGAAGGATGTGACGTACTAGTGGGGGCGGCCATGGTCGGACTGCTGCCCCCAAGTGTGAGAGTTGGGTTCATGTTGGGGATGTTACCCCCAGATAGAGGAACTAAGGTGGTATGGGAGGGTCCTGAGCTGCCAAGTGTAACGTGAGTTGCAGATGGGGTTGGGTTGGGTATGGTAGCCGCTGCAATGGGAATAGTAACAAGAATGGTAGGTGTGGGACCCATCGTGGGAATACCCAAGGTAGATGTAGGCGCCATCGAGGACATACCCAAGGTAGGTGTGGTTGTGGCTAGTGTGCTCGCTGGGGTCGTTGTGGACGTTCCACTGATTGTGCCTACAAATAAGGGGTTGGAGGTCATGCCAGCCATGGGGCTAGTTGGTGTTGTGTAGGTAGGGTTTTTTGACTCCGCCTCAGAATTAGATGTGAAATAAGGATCGTTAGAGTCAGGGGACGGAGCTCTATGGCACCGACGAATAGAGTCGAGTGACGAAGCTCTAGGTCTATGACGACTGGTGTCGAGTGATGCAGCTCTATGTCTATGATGGGTGATGTCAAGTGAACCGTGCTACGGAGGCTCGTCTTGGAGGCACCGAGAGTGTCTTGGGGACTCAATGGTGACAGATGGTGTCAAGTATCTGGGGGTTGTGTCGAGTGCAAAAAGGCTAAAAAAACATAATGCAGCTGAGTGTGCAGAAGGAGAGCACAAAAATATGGCACTCAGGCCAACAACCAACTCAAAATGATTACTGTAACAGTTGTGCTACAAGAAGCGGAGTATCAGAAAAAATGGTCAGAATACCAACAAGCAAACGGTTGCCTAAAAATAAAAATGGTGGACTCACTAAACCAAAGGGAGGTAAGGGAGCATGCAAACACCTAGTTAAATAATATTCTTATTCGACTAGACATATCCTTTGCAAGGTGATGAAATCCAAGTAAGACAATATGGATAGTAGAACCAAGTGGCTAAAGATATCCCCCTACCGGGAGGAACACTGGGTAAGACAATCCTAGAAGAAAGGCAACTAAGATACCCCGTTCATAACATGTCCAGAAAAGGTGAACCTGCAACTCTTGTCCTATCACCGTGTGGGCCTAAAAGGAACACCACACATGGACAACGAGTAGGTAGCCTTCGATTATTGGGTGGATTGCGGTATTCCACTCAGGCCTCCAGAACCAGTCTGTCTACTTCAACCCTCCTAATGGAGAGGCCCTTTGATAAACTGGTGGTGACCGTGCCAAAAAATACTAGGGGGTTATGGTACCTTAAAGGACAACCTCTATGTCTCAAGTGTAAGAGATCGGGGGGTGTTATTTGGATGCATATCCCCCCTGTCCTACCTAACTACAATATTCTTATGTGTTCCCCAAGTGGGGTTAGAATGTTGATTGTGTTAAGTAGTGTTTTAAGGCTCACTTGAATTAGGTGACAGAGTGTGTGCATGTGAGGTAATGAACCCAATCAAAAGTGCCATGCATGGGCAACTTTCTTAACCAATAATAATGCAGAAATTTAACTTGTAATGCAAAATTTTCTTTTTCCAATGTAAATGCTTAAACTTAAAAATTCTGTAAATGGAACAGAAAGCAAACTACAGAAAAAGGCTGTAGGTAACTGTGGTTGCAGACAGAACCGGTGGCTGTTTAGGTGCAGAAAATATTGCAGAAAAATTATGGGTTCAAAAAAGGGTAAAAATGCAAAAAACAGATCGCGGGTCTATGACTGAAATGCCCAGCCTGGAGCACGGATGTAGGGGTGAACCCTGTGGTCGGATCACAGGTCTGTAGCCAAAATGAGCGATCTAGGGCGCGGCAAAAGGGAAGAAAGCTACAGTCAGCTCGCGGGCCTGTGGCCAACATGCGCAGTCTGGCGTGTAGCAAAGGGGCAGAAAGATGCGGTCTGGGCCGCAGGAAAGAGGCAGAAAGCTGTGGTTGGGTCGAAAAAAATGACAGGAAGTCACGGTATGGGCCACAGGAAAAGGGCAGAAAGTTGCGATCTGGATCACAGAAAAAATGACCAAAAGCTGTGATCTGGGCCGTGGCTGCAAGGAACAGAACCGCGATCCACGGCAGAAGACCCAACTGGCCGAAGCCATAGTCGAACAAGGAAAAAGAAAAATACTTGTAGAAAATAAAAACTTTAAAACTTTTTAACCAGAAATTCAAAGGCCAATAGTGGAGTCGCCAAAACTGTAGCTAGGGTTTTCAACCTAGCTTGTGCAAATGAGCACCTACTAAGGAGAAGGGCCTCCTTAGTAGCAGTTCAGTAAAACAGTAAAACAAGGTAAAATCTAAGCTAACGTGTGCATCAACAGGAAATAAAAAGACAATGATAATATAATAGAAATTCTCTTTTTGTATTATGATAAGACCAAAATTACATTTACCTCAGATATGGAGGTTGGTGGAGCTCTTGTAGTAGTCAAAGAGGGATGCTTCCGTGCTCCAATGGGTTCCTTCTCCTTCTCCAAGGTGCTTGGATAATGGGCCAAAAGGGGCACTCAAATGGGAAAACTAGCTCAAATGGTGAGCTTGGGTTTCACGAGTGATTTTGGCAGCGTGAAGATAGGATAGATTGTGGATATGAAATGGGGAGCCTCCATCACCTATTTATAGGTTTTTAGTGGTGGAGTATTGACCTATGGTTTTTGGTACCATGTGTTTTAGGTCAATGGTTTAGGGTTTTTGCTTCCCTTTTCCCTCTTTTCCCTCTTTTTTATATTTTTTATTCCCTTTTATTTATTTTTGGGAATTTAGGGAACTTTTAGAGTGTTTTTGCTATCTTTTGAGGAAATTTAAATTATTTTTTTGGGGAAAAAGGGGTTTTTTGGCCTTTTGGTGGCTTTTTAATGGTTTTTTGAGGTTTTGGAGGCAAAGATGGTGGGAAAAATAGACAAATGAGTCATGAGGTGAGGGAGATGAGGTAGTGAGCACTTTTTAGGTGTTAACACTCCGTAGTAGGGCCTTGAACTATAAATGGTTGTGGTGCAGTTTCCTTCCATTAGAGGATGACCCAGAGGGATGTGCTGGCTTGGGAATGGAGAGGGAAAACTAGGTATGGGACTGGTTTGGCACCACCAATGTTTCGTAAATCCAGTCGGTGAACTGGTTGGGAATTAACTACTTGATGTTGTGGAGAAACATGTGTGTTGTCCAAGCATCCACCCCACAGGTGATTCAAGGATTGTAAATCAAAGAAGGAAACCTATGGAGTAGCGAGGAACTTCCCAATATAGATAAGTATTTAATTTTCATTCATTTTTATTTCGGATAACAAAAATTTCATGAGCAAGTCTTCTGACATCCAAGCTGATACAATGTTGTTTATTTGTTGGAAACCTTGATCATTGCAGGAAGAAAGGACTATGTGGAATGTACCCTCGTTACACATACACATAATTACAGTGTAAAGCCATGCAATTAAAAATTTCCATGCATCTAATTAACATCTTCATTATTCTCATTATTTGCCGATAAGAAAAATTCATACACAGGAATCCAGAAGCATGCCATTTGTGCCTGAAATAGACATATCATAGCTTGCAAAGTTAAACAACACAACACAACTCTGCCTTATCCATAAAAAAGACTCTCAATCAGGCATTCAAACTTCATAACTAGGTTTATGCCTATCATTCTAAGAACATACAAGAGCCATTCATCCATCAATGAGGTTGTGACAGCATAAGCAAACATGTCTTACACAAATGAAGTTTCGCCATTCATCATCCACATATACAATTCATGCTGCAGATAGCTTATGCACTGGAAAATACCTCATTCATAGCAGATCATTCTATATAGGATTAAACATAGCTTATTCATGGATTTAATTTAATTACACATTCATTCCACAGATTGAACCTATCAAGCATACATGAACATTATAATTCATACACAGATACACTTATATGAAATTCACAAGAATGTGTCAACTGACTACATGTGAGCCACGCTCCACCCAACCTTAGAACTTGTCTAGCCTGTACTATTTTAGCTCCCAAGTTCACCCCCTAGCCGAGATCCATACATTAAACAAAGGTGTCTCCCCAACCCCCAAAAATCACTCACAGAGTCAAAGGTAGAAGTAACAGGGATACAGGGTTCAACAATTAGCAGTTTGGTAACCAATTCCTTGTCAATTCTACAATTGAACCATCCGAGTTCCTTCCCAAAACGAACAATGATATAGTTCACTGCAAGCGTCAGGATTCCCTCTGGGTCTCATGCATAATTTCCAATCGACTAGTGTAATCAACCAAGGAATTCATGGCCAAGACAGTTTAAATTAGCAACTCAGGTTCAAGTTCGTCACAGGGATTCCTTCCCAGGTTTTCCACACATCTCATTCATTCCCCAGACACTGTACTGGTTCTCCGCCCATACATCTGTGTCCTCTGTGTGCACCCTCCGGACTGATGTTCAACCGTCCTCGGCTGTGCGTCTCCCTGACCCCCCCACTTTCGCATGGCTCACCGAGGTAACCCCCTGTCCCCTTTGGGCCCCCACGTGGTTGTCCCCAAAGGAACACGTTACCTCTTCATCCTTAAGAAATATTATTCACTTAATCTCAACAATAATTAATATTCAACAATATTTAATTATTAAATATTCCCCATTTAAGTTTATGGATTAGGAATGTGTCTTTTGTGTTTATCATAAGGTTTATAGAACAAGGGTTTAGGGAACAAGGTACATAGGTCAACCTTACCCCCTCACAACCCTCGATTAATATCTGGATCTCCTCTTCAGCGTATTGCTCCTCATGCAACGAGCTGATATTTGTATTAAAATATTATCATGCTATGTACATACTCATAGCCAAAATGTTCAAGTTACAATAACAGATCTAATCTAGGACATGGTTATTACATTTCCCCTCCCCTTAGAGTCTTCATTGTCCTTGATGATTAAAATTGTATCAAAACATATACAAAATTTCGTTGTCGTAGTGTTTTATTATATACACATTTTCAAAATAAATGCGGATAGTCTTCCCGTATTTTATATTTTGCTTCTCAAGTAGATTCGTCAGGATTGTAATGGGTCCATTGGACCTTTACCTGTCCTATGAATCTGTTCCTGAGTATCTTGCTTCTACGATCCAATATGTAGATTGGTTGAACCTGCATTTCCCCTTCTGGTTCCAACTGAAGAACATACCAATCAAGCATATGATTAATATCATAAACATACTTTTCAGAAATGAAATATGAAACACATTATGTATTTTGATGGTGGAAGGTAGTGCTAGCTCGTAATCTACTGATCCCACTCTGCTCAAGATTTCAAATAGTCTACAAAATCTAGCAGCAAATTTCTTGCAGTTTCTGAACCGCAAGGAACTTTTATTTCCTCTGTCCTTTAGGAACACCATGTCCCCAACCTGGAATTCTCTATGCATCCTTCTTTTATTTGCATAGCTCTTTTGACGATCTTGTGCCATTTTCAAATTTTGTTTTATCTTCACCACTTGATTTTCAATATCCTGAAGCATTTCAGGCCCAATGATCAACTTGTCTACTGGTTTATCCCAATTGATTGGAACATTACACTTTCTACCATATAAGGCTTCAAATTTACTCATTTTCAAAGATACTTGATACCCATTATTATAAGCGAATTCCACCAAGTACAGGTACTCTTCCCATTTCCTTGGTTTTTCCATGGCATTCATCCCAAGCATGTAATCGATGACTTGATTTACATGCTCAATCTTCCCATCAGTTTGGGGATGATAAGTTATGCTTAAATTAAGCTTAGTCCCAAACTCTTTAAACAAACCTTTCCAAAAATTAAAGGTAAATTTCGGATCATGATCCGACACAATGGCTTTCGGAATACCATGCAAGCTAGCAATCTCCTTCACATAGACCTCAGCAATTTTAGATGCCTTGAAAGTTGATTGAATAGGAATTAAATGAGTTGATTTGGTCAACTTATCAACTACTACCATAATAGAATCATGCTGCTTTATGGTTCTAGGCAAACCTGTAATAAAGTCAATGGTTACAGTATCCCATTTCCATTTAGGAATAAGAAATGGATGAAGTAAACCAACTGGATATTGATGCTCTGCTTTGACCCTTTGACATTCTAAACAATGGGAAATGTAATTAGCCACCTCCTTTTTCATATTTGGCCAATAAAAATTCTCCTTTACAGTTGTAAGAGTTTTCTAATATCTGGGATGTCCTGCATAAGGTACATTATGCATTTCCCTCAGTATTATTCTCTTCAATTCATCATTATCCAGTACATACATCCTTTACTTAAAATGAAGGATACCATTCTTAGCTACTGCAAAATTGCAAAGCTTTAATACTTTACTTCCTTCTTGCAATGTTATTGTCACCTGTGAATAAATATTGTCACTTTTCAAAGCTTCAAGCAATCTGATTTTTAATTCAGATAGAGTTACACTCTCTATTTATACTTTACTTCACTTGACTTTTAACTCTAACTAGGTCGGCCCCAACTTAACCTCTTAACATAATGCTAACTGGGACGAACCCACTAGGGTGGTCTAATAACCCTTTGACCCACACAACTCATATAGGGCCGACCCCATCAAGGTGGTCTAATAACCCATCAAATATAAGTTGCGACACTTACAATAATACTTGCAACACTTGCAAGTACAACTAACGACATTTCCAATCAGAGGAACAATACATCTCCGTTGGGGATACAATAAAGTACAAATACAATATACAAGTGAATATCTTCCGAAGTTACAAATACATCAACACTCCCTCTTAGCTAGGAAGGTATTCTCTAGACACAGGTCATCAATACATATTGGCACAAGTCTTCAATTCTGGAGCTGGATCATCGTCACTAGATCACGGAGCATCATCGTCACTGCTGCTATACATCGACATATCGATCACCGGGCTATCTCATAATTCTTATCCTCGTAGGAAGTTCTATAGAGCCAGCCCTTTTTCATGTTGGTTGTAGGCCTAGCCTCCTGTAGGTCTTCATCATCTTTGGCCATACTATGGAATCCTTAGGACTGATTGCATGCGTCAACAAAACCTTGAAAGAGCATCCTAGCACAGAATATAGGATCTCCAAGGATCTTTTACATGTGACTGTCAGAAAACCTCGAAAGAGAATCCTAGCATAGACTATAGGATCTCCCAGGATCTTTTCTATGTGACCACCACCACAAAACCTCGAAAGAGAATCCTAGCATAGACTATAGGATCTACCAGGATCTTTTCTATGTGGTTAGGCAAAACCTTAAAAGAATGTCTTGCAACCTGCAAGAAATCTAAAGAGAATCCCAGGACTTTTACAAGCACATAGCTCAACCTATAGGATCTCCAAGACTGATTACATGCCTCTAGTAGCAAAACCTCGAAAGAGAATCCTAACACAGACTATAGGATCTCCCAGGATCTTTTCTATGCTACCTATAGCAAAACCTCGAAACAGCGTCCGAGCATAGAGTATCGGATCTCCCAGGATCTTTTCTATGCTACCTACACAAGCTATCCACAACCAACCTGTAGGAAAACCTCGAAAGAGAATCCAAGCACAGACTATCGGATCTCCCAAGATATTTTCTATGCTACCTGTAGCAAAACCTCGACAGAGCATCCAAGCATAGACTATCAAATCTCTTAGGATCTTTTACATGCTACCTGTACAACCTATCAATAGAGTATCATCCTGATAATCATGATCATACTCATCATCATCATATAGTACATCATCCTGATGCACATCATCATCACATGATCACCCTGATCATATACACAGCATCATCCTGATGCATATCATCATCGCATGATCATCCTGATCATCGTCATAGCATCATCCTGATGCATATCATATGGAGCATCATCCTGATGCTCATCACACATAATCATCATCATAGCATCATCCTAATGCCTATCATCTGGAGCATCATCCTAATGCTCATCACACATGATCATGCTCTTCAGATCATCTGATCGTCCCTGGAGCACAGCCCATATGCACATCATACAACACTTACACTAGCGACATGGGAGAACACATCTACCACCATTCGGGGAAGGCTCCAACCCTTAATTTTTCACCATGGGAGAACAAATCTACCACCATGTGAAAAATGGCTCAGCCCTTACATCTAAACCATGGGAGAACACATCTACCACCATGTGAGAATGGCTCCAACCCTTACATCTGCACCATGGGAGAACACATCTACCACCATGTGAGAATGGCTCTGCAATTACATCATGACCATGGGAGAACACATCTACAACCATGTCAGAAAATTCCATGTGCATCTGCGTCTTCTAGACTCATCACTTCCCCTTGGAAGGAACCTCGATCTGAAGTACACCAAGCCTCTTTCTGAAGAACTCGAACTTCACTCTGGCTAGTGGTTTGGTCAACACATCTGCAATCTGTTCAACCGTCGCAACATACAGGAGCTTCACTGCTCCTCTTTGTACCATATCCCTGATATAGTGATATTTGATGTCGATATGCTTCAACTTGTCATGGAACACCGGGTTCTCTGACAACTTCACACAACTCTAGTTGTCACAATAGATATAAGTAGAATCCAAATGGAGATCAAATATATCAAACAGTAGCTTCCTTAGCCATATTGCCTCACAACTAGTTGAACAAGCTGCGACAGACTCTGCTTCATCTGTACTCAGTGCTACGCAGGATTGCTTCCTGCTAAACCAAGATATCACACCTGATTCCATTCTAAAGAAACACCTCAAAGTGCTCTTCCTATATGCAGCATTGCCTGCCCAATCTGAATCAACATAACCCTCTAGGTTAAACTTTTGATTTGCATCATACTTGAGCCCATAATAAACCGTACCCTTCAGGTACCTCAGAATATGCTTTACAACAATGAGGTGAACATGTCTAGGATCCATCAAGAACTGGCTCAAGGTGTTCACCGCAAAGCAAATGTCTGGTCTCGTGTTCGTTAGGTACATCAAGGACCCAATCATTTGACGATACATCATGCCATCAAACGAATCTGATGAAGCATCACTTAATAGCTTCAAGTTTGATGCCATAGGTGTGGCCATGGCCTTGCAGTCCATCATCCCGAACTGCTTCAGGATCTCTACTACATACTTCCCTTGTCCAAGGAATATTCCATCTTCACCCTGCCACACCTCCATACCTAGAAAGTAATGCATCGTACCCAAGTCCTTCATCTCGAACTTGGTAACAAGCTTCCTCTTCGACTACACCATTCAAGAAAGTTGTCTTGACATCCATCTGGTGTATCTTCCACTTCATCACTTGCCTTTAATTTCTCTATGCTACCATCTGCAGCATGCTTGATCTTGTAGATCCACTTGGAAGTCACAACAAAATTCCCTTATGCTCTTGGGATCACATCCCATACATCATTCTTCATGATCGAATGGTACTCCTCGATCATGGCATCCTCCCATTATTGCATCCTGGATCCTGGGAACTTCAGATTCTTCAATATCTTCAATAGATAGTTTACTTGAAATTTTGTTGCTGGAACAAATGTTGTTGTTGAGTCTTCATTGCTTGTTCTTCGAAACAAGTCTCTCTTGTAGGTGATGTTACATAGTCTTTCCTACAAGACAAATTCAATTGCATGATTAGAAACATCTCATAGTTTTCAGAACAAAATCAAAAGACATATGTCATACAGTCATGCAATTATCTTAGCCAATGCTTCAATACAACATTCATCCATATCCCGTATTCATACGGTAACTTTCTAGATTCCTTCCATCTCTACTAGAACATTTTTTAAGAGTGTGCACAACTCCCAACATGTTAGCAAAGAGGTTTCATTCTAGATAAGTAGCATTGGAATGTTGTACAGTACCATAGTCTAGTTACCCATTACTTGCATATTAGTAGTATCTTGTTCATTAATGCAGCTTTTCCAATATGCATAATATACATCCTAAATCTAGGAACATAAGTATGTGCATGACTGGACAACATTATTTAAGTAATCATATGACAATTCAAATACTTATCTTTGTTTAGTTGTGGGTGGACTCCCTCTCAATCTTTGCTTCTATGCAAGGAACTACTGGAGTGTGCTCCCACTTGATCTTTGTTTCCTGGATATATCTGTCCTTGAATTTATATCCATCCTTGACCACTATGCATGCTTAAGCGTGCACTAGTGTCATCATTGTGTCATCCTCAAGATCTCATACATAGTCATACATCCATTAGTATAATCTCAACACTATCAAAACATTATGATTCTAAATAATATTAAACATGTATGTTCATGATCATACAAAGGTAATTTATCACAAGCGTTAGTATTCAAGGTTTCAGGGAATACTTCTTTTACTCATGCATATTCTTATTTGACCATAGGACTCTTCTGGTTTGCCATATCATCAATCAAAGTAAGAAGTATAATATGCATAAACCCATGATTACTCAAACTTATAACTTCATGAATAACTATTATCAATCATACAAAAGTATACTTATCTAAGATCCTAATACAATGTAGAATTCTAACTCGATATAGGAAAACATACCTGGATTATCATGTTTGTCTAACATACCCAAATAATGTCTTCTTTGTTCTCTTAGCGACCTTTTGCTAGCAACCTGCATATCTCATAAGTTAATAATTGTAGAACCAAGTTATACATACCTAGTAAGTAGAGCTTCTATGTGATCCATAACTATGGATGAGTCTTTGTCTTCATGTCACCATGGTCATATGCTCTTGATCTAGAACTTGATTTGTCTTTCCTGATGTACCCTTCATGTTAGTGGACAACATCATTCTCATACAACAACACAATGTATTAGTACAATCATAAGTGTCATACCCCTAATCAATGAATGTATTCACATGCATTCATACTTTTACTAGGGTGATAAGACAAGTCTAAAATTAATCAAGATTGTACTAACCTCAAATGAAGACAAACATATCATAAACTTAATCATGAGCAAATTTCAAAACATACCTGTATCTCTTCAAGTCATACCTGTCGGGATTGCTTGTAATATTTTTATGTAAGGCCTTAGCCTCATCTCCCTCTGTATCTGGAACTTCTTCACTTATGTAGGTGTCCAATTCATTCTCTTCTAGGATTAACCCAATCCACTTTGATTTGCTGAAACTGGATCTGGAGCTGGATTAGGGTTTGTCAGAGAAACCCTAAAAATTCAAACTTTGAATTTCAAACTTCCGATTGGATGAAAAGATGCACCTTGCTGAGCTGATCAAGCTGGTATACTTCAATTTTGAAATCTCCAAAATTTGACCCCTCAAAATTACCTTTGAAACTTTCGGATCTTCTTGTCAAAATCCCAAACTAGGGTTTGATAATGCCTGGGGTTCTTCCTAGCCAAAAGGCTTGATCTTGTGCTCTAAACTTCAATTTTTCTGAGGAGCATCCAGCCATGGTCATAGATTCCAACAATTTCAACTTTTGCAAAAACCCTAATTTTCCACCTTTTCGATCAAAATCCCGAACTAGGGTTTGATGGAGCCAGGGGTTCTACCCAACCAAAAACTTCGATCTTGGTCTCTAAATTTTGATTTTGATGAGGAGCATCCAGCCGTGGTCTCGGATTCCAAAAATTCCAACTTTCTCCGAAACCCTAATTTCACGTAGTGGTGACGATCCAAAAATGAAAGTGCTCAGAATCCAATTCTGTTTGGACAGAAATATATGCCATATTGTTTCTGATGTATCTCTGAAATTTTGGATCCTCAAGGTCTAAAAATTAGGCCTCTTGTAGACTGACCTGTCATCTGTCCAACCACATAGATCTGATCTCAATTGGATTCTCTAAGAGAGAGATATTCCAAGTGTCACAACGTGACCTGTTTATGGGATGAGACAATATAGAAAACTTGTACGGCATGCCACATGTCACTGTTTCAACTTCTGCCTCTAAAACCCAGACCTGTCAAACTAAATTCCATACCCTAACTCTCAATTTTTACAGAATTCCATTTGGATCTTCCTAGCCCGAGATATGACCTTTTTTCCTAGGTCACCTGTTTAGGACTGCATTCTGGAAGAGGCAGAAACCATAGCTTGTACGGATCATATCTCACAAAATACAATGAATCAAAGGATTTACTTCGGACTCAAGGTACATGGACATTTCATCTTCGACCTATAGAAGTTTCCAATCCTAAACCTTCGGCAAAACTGAGTTATAGCGAAAGTGACACGATGACTGGTTTTTGTTATACCAAGCCCTAGCTTCCAATTTGCAACAAGTGTCATAAATGCCATACAATTCCTTCCTTCAAGATAGCTATGATACCATGTTAGTTTTTCAGCATTTAATTCAATCTGATCTAGGATATTAACTGAGAGAACAACATGCACAACAAATCAAACACAAGAGACAAGAGACACAAATCATTTCACCGAGGAAAACCAAGATGGTGAAAAACCCCGCAACTTCCTCAGAGATAGAATGAGCATCAATACAAATATTACAAAGATAAAACCCCACAACAAGATATATTCTCCTAGCAATAGATCCTCCTCCACTTGTGCGCACTCCTCCTCTCTCTCACTAATGCGAAGTGAGTGAATGAGAGAATGAATAAATGAGAGAGTCACACTCTCTATTTATACTTTACTTCACTTTACTTTTAAATCTAACTAGGTCTACCCCAACTTAACCACTTAACATAATGATAACTAGGCCGACCCCACTAGGGTGGCCTAATAACCCTTTGACCCACACAACTCATACAGGGCCGACCCCATCAAGGTGGTCTAATAACCCATAAAATATAAGTTGCGACACTTACAATAATACTTGCAACACTTGCAAGTACAACAGATGACACTTCCAATCGGAGGAATAATACATCTCTGTTGGAGATACAACAAAGTACAAATACAATATACCAGTGAATATCTTCCGAAGTTACAAATACATCAACAGCGGGAGCATTTTTTAAACCAAAGGGAAGTACTATAAATTCATAATGCCCATATCTGGTTCTGAATGCTTTTTTACAGATGTCTTCATCCTTAATACATATATGGTGATATCCACATTTGAAATCTATCTTAGAAAATATTATTGTACCTCTTAACTGATAAAAAAGATCATCAATTCTAGGTAGGGGATACCTGTTCTTAATTGTGGCTTTGTTTAACTACCTCTAGTCCACACACAATCTAAGTGTGCCATCCTTCTTTCTTACAAAGATAACATGAGCACCCCAAGGTGATATACTAGGCCGTATATACCCTTTCTTCAGTAACTCCTCAAGTTGCATTTGAAATTCTTTTAAATGTGGAGTACCCAGTCTGTATGGTGCTTTTGAATCTGGCACGGATCCAGGCACCAAATTGATTGTGAAATCGATATTCCTCTTGGGTGGTAACCTAGGAACTTCCTGAAATACATCAACAAATTCTTTCAATACTGGATATTCATCCAAGCTTGATTATTTTTCATTAGCCAACTAATCTACCCGAATAGCATACAACTGGCACCTTTTTTTGATGCACCTCTTCATTTGCAAGACTGAAATCTATCTTAAGGATATAGGTCTTTGAATACCTCTTATCTGTACATTAAGGTTTCCCTCATAATTCAAACATGTAATAACTTTACTGTGGTAGTCCAACACATCAAAGTGTTTCTCAAGCCAGTCCATACCGATCAACAAATCATATGATCCAAGAGTAAGGATGTCCAAATATGTACAGGTTTGGTTTCCAATCATTTAAAAAAAACAACTTCCGACCATAGCTGTGATATTCCTCTTCATACTAGTTTCCAATTGAACCATTCTAGACTTAGACAGCTTATGAGTCATCAATTTACACCTTTCAACCAAGTTAGTATTAATATAGCTATAAGAAGCTCCATAATCAATTAAAATTGAAATAGGCACATCACTTAATTTACCTTCAATCTAGATCATAGAAGATTGATGATCAGCTTGGTGATTATCCAATGCTGCACAGATGCGAGGAACACTTATAGCAACATCGCCAATAGTAGAAGCTTCTTGCATATTATATACATTGGTTCCCTTATTTCTTCTTTCAGGACATTTTCTTAAGAAATGGTCACCACCACATCCCCAACATTTACCTTGGGTTTATTTCTTTTGTCCTGAAGAATTAACCATCCTGGATTCTTCTTTAGGTATCGGTGGTTTAAGAGAAGAGCAGGTGTGCTTCTTTGTATCCAACGGCTTAAAACCCTTTCTTCTCTGATCTTGCATCTCTTCCAGTTTACCTTTCCAAACCTTTCTCACTTCCTACCTATTCTGGCCTTCCTCATACAAGCACCTATCCTTTCGGAATCAATCCTTCAAGCTACAAGGTTCATCATAAGTCAATCTATCCTTATAAGATGCATGCAAGCCACTGATAAAACGTTGTACCTTCACCTTTTCATCCTTGATAAAATCCACATATCCCAGCAGCTCCAAGAATTTCTTTTCATAGTCTTCCATGGACATGTTTCCCAATTTATGCTCAAAGAATTCTTGTGTCTTTTTATCATAGTACTGTTGTGATAGATATTCTTTCTTGAAGAGTCTTTGGAATTTCCTCCAAGAAATCTACTTTTCATCCAATTCTTCCACTTGTTTGAGATGCTTCCACCATTTATAAGCCCTTCCTTGCAAATTATATATTGCAATCCATGCTTCTTGGTTTTCTGAGTAGTCATGTAAATGCAAATACTTGTTCATTTCCATAAGCCATATCTTTGCAGCGTCACCAGACTTCTCTTCATCAAAGGTTGGAGGTTTTAATTTCCTAAGCTCGCATTCTAAAATCGCATCATGCTTTCTCTTTCATTGCTTTATATGGTAGTTATATTGCTGATTATTCTTATTTCCATGAGAAATTTTATTGGTCTTACCCTGGAAACATAATTTCCTTCTATTGTCATCTAATTCTGGAGAATAGCGATACCTGTCAGGGATGTCTCTATTCATGGACTCTTCACCTTTTTCCACATTAGAAGTCACTCGATGCATTTGATTTTGCAGCTGGACCAAATTTTGCAATAACTGATTATTGATTTGGTTCTGTTTTTCCAAACTTTGCAAAATTACATTGTTTCCAAATTGCAAATTACTCAGATTTTGCACAACATCCAGGGTCCTTCACTCGCTTTAGTGACCATTGGACTCATTACCTTGTTCTTATTCACCAACTTCTTCAAAAAAATTAGAAAATATAGGATCCTCTGCCATCTCTTTATTTCCGTTCACTTATCTTTACTGACAGTATGAAACTCAAATGACTGATTATTCCTGTATCATACTAGCAATCTGAAATTCCCAATGATTATTAGTCCAAAAATGAATTACAACATATATTCAAATACATGTATATATCTCTTTTTAAGAAAATAAATTCAATTCCAGAGGCCTAAGAGCTACAACCGGTGATCTGATACCAATTTGTAACGTACCCTCATTACACATACACATAATTATAGTGTAAAATCATGCAATTAGAAATTTCCATTAAGCATCTAATTAACAACTTCATTATTCTCATTATTTGCCCATAAGCATAATTCATACACAGGAATCCAGAAGCATGCCATCTGTGCCGAGAATAGACGTATCATAGCTTGCAGAGTTAAACAACACAACACAACTCTGCCTTATTCATACAAAAGACTCTCAATCAGGCATTCAAACTTCATAACCAGGCTTATGCCTATCATTATAATAACATATAGGATCCATCCATCCATCAATGAGGTTGTGACAACATAAGCAAACATGTCTTACACAAATGAAGTTTAGCCATTCATCATTCACATATAAAATTCATGCTGCAGATAGCTTATGCAATGGAAAATACCTCATTCATAGCACATCATTCTATACAGGCTTAAACATATCTTATTCATGGCTTTCATTTAATTACACATTCATTCCACATATTGAAGCTATCAAGCATACATGAACATTATAATTCATACACATATACAATTCACTGCAAACGTCGGGATTCCCTCTGGGTCTCATGCATAATTTCCAATCGACTAGTGTAAGCAACCAAGGAATTCATGGCCAATACAATTTAACTCAACATGAAGGTGTTTGCAAAGGATGTGCAAAAGGTAAGAACATTAATAAGGCTTTCCCAAGCAGTGAAAGCAAGGAAAAAGGTATTCTGAAAATCATCCACTCAGATGTATGTGGTCCTACGTCATCTAGTTCTCTAAGTGGGTATGTTTACTATGTCTCGTTTATTGATGACTTCTCCAGGAAGACTTGGGTATACTTCTTGAAGAACAAAGATGAGGTGTTTGATAAGTTCAAGGAATTCAAAACCTTGATGGAGAATCAAACTAACAAGAAGATCAAAACATTTAGATCCGACAATGGTGGAGAATTCACCTCAGGTGACTTCAAGAAGCTTTGCAGTGATTCAGGGATTAAGAGGGAGTTGACTACTGCCTACAATCCACAACAAAATGGAGTTGCAGAAAGAAAGAACAGAACAATCATGGAAGCAGCAAGGGCAATGCTGCATGACCAGGATCTACCTATGCATCTATGGGCAGAAGCAGCTAGAACATCTGTATATGTGCAGAACAGAACACCCCACAAGATATTGGACAACAAGACACCAGAAGAGGTCTTCTCTGGTAAGAAACCTAAAGTCAACCATCTCAGAATATTTGGTTGTCCAGTATACACTCATGTCCCAAAGGAAAAGAGGAACAAGCTAGATGCTTCAGGAAAGAAGGGTATCTTTGTGGGTTACAGTGAAAGCTCAAAGGCTTACAGGATATACTTTCCAGGGTTCAAGAAGATTGATGTCAGCAGGGATGTGACATTTGATGAAAAATCAGCATTCATCAAATCAAGAAAGACACCTGTTGAAGTTTATGAAGAACCTAAGGAAACTAGATTTCAAGACACTACCATGACTGAAGCAATTCCAGATGTTGATCGTGAAATTGAAGATCCACAACAACCTGTAGATCCACCCCGCGTGAGGATAACTCTCACAAGAGGAAACTTGCATGGGCTAGAGAGCTCATTCAAGATGCAGAAATATTTGGCATTCCAGAGGAAGAACACAGAGCAAAGAAAAGAACCAGATCACATACTAGCTATGTTGCTTTACTCTATGACATTATGAACAAAGAACCTTCCAGTTATGAAGAAGCAGCGGAAAAGAAAGAATGGAAGGATGCCATGGTTGAGGAATACCAATCAATAATGAAGAATGATGTTTGGGATGTTGTCCCAAGACCTAAAGAGAAGTCTGTTGTGACTTCTAAATGGATCTACAAAATCAAGCATGCTGCAGATGGCAGTGTAGAGAAATACAAGGAAAGATTCGTAGCTCGTGGCTTCTCTCAGAAATAGGGAATAGATTATGAAGAAACTTTTGCTCCTGTAGCTAGATACACTTCCATTAAATCAATACTTTCTCTGGCTGCAGCGATGAAGAGGAAGATACACTTTCTTGAATGGTGTAGTTGAATAAGAAGTGTATGTGGTGCAGCCACTTGGTTCTGAGACACATGACAGGGAGTCATATATGTGCAGAACTTGGTATGGTAGGATAGACAACTTTCTATCCAGTTTGGGCTTTACCAAGAATAAAGCGGATTCCAACCTTTACTACAAGGTTGAGGAAGGAAATCCAGTGATACTACTATGTGGATGACCTGTTTGTAACAGGTGAGGATAGATTAATTGCCGACATGCAGCGGAAGCTTGCTACCGAGTTCGAGTTGAAGAACTTGGGGATGATGCACTATTTGTTTTTGGCATGGAGGTGTGGCAGAGTGCAGATGGAATCTTCCTTGGACAAGGGAAGTATGCAATAGAGATCCTGAAGAGGTTCGGGATGATGGACTGCAAGGCTATGGCCACACCTATGGCATCAAACCTGAAGCTTACGTGTGATGCTTCATCTGAGCCAGTTGATATCACTATGTATCGTCAGATGATTGGGTCCTTCATTTACCTGATGAACATGAGACCCGATATTTGCTTTGCAGTGAACACATTGAGCCAGTTCCTGACGGATCCGAGGAGTGTTCACCTGGTTGTTGTAAAGCATATTCTGAGGTACTTGAAGGGTACAGTTGATTATGGGCTCAAGTATGATGCAAATCAAAAGTTTAACCTGCAGGGTTATGTTGATTCAGATTGGGCAGGCAGTGCTACAGATAGGGATCAGGTGTGATCTCTTGGTTTAGCAGGAAGCAGTCCTGCGTAGCATTGAGTACAACCGGTATGTTGCGACGTATGAGCAGGTTACAGGTATATTGACCAAGCCATTGGCCAGAGTGCAGTTTGAGTACTTCAGAGAAAGGCTTGGTGCACTTCAGATCGAGGTTCCTTCCAAAGGGAAGTGATGAGTCCGGAAGATGCAGATGCACATGAGCTTTTCTCACATGGTTGATGTGTTCTCCCTTGGTCTTGATGTAATTGCTGAGCCATTTTTCACATGGTGGTAGATGTGTTCTCCCATGGTGAAAAATTAAGGGCTAGAGCCTTCCCTGAATGGTGGTAGATGTGTTCTCCCATGTCGGTGGTGTAAGTGCTGGATGATGTGCATCTAGGCTGTGCTTTGTGGACAATGAGATGATCTGAAGAGGATGATGCTATGATGATCAGGAGGATCATGGATGACGAGCATCAGGACGATGCTCCAGTTACTACTCTATATATGTATATGCATCATGTTGGATGCTTGTTATGATTAGTTGGATCATTGCATCATGTTGGATGCTTGTTATGATCAGTTGGATCATTGCATCATGTTGGATGCTTGTTATGATCAGTTGGATCATTTATGTATATATGTATCATGTTGGATGCTGGATATGATCAGTTGAATCATTTATGTATGTATGCATCATGTTGGATGCTTGGACCATGTATATGTATATGTATCAGGTGGATACTGAGATCATGTATGTTGATATGTATTAGGTGGATACATTGTGTAGATCATGTATCTGTGTATGTATCAGGTGGATACATTGTATGATCAGGTAGATTGTATGATGATATGTATCAGGTAGATACTTGGTATGCATCAGGTGGATGCATTGTATGATCAGGATGATCGTGGATGACGAGCTTCTCCAGATGACATGCAACAGGATGTTGCAGTGATGATGATTAGGATGATCATGTGTACATCAGGATGATGTATGGTGAGCATCAGGATGATACTTTGTGGCCATGGATCAGGTTGTGCAGATGAGCATGTCTGGGAGATCCTATAGGTCAGATTTGTGTACCCGTAACAGCCTGGGATGCTCTTTCGAGACATTGCTCTGGGAGGACATGTAATTTGTGCCCTGGGAGATTTCAGGTCGGAGTTGTCTACCCGTAACATCCTGAGATGCTCTTGCGAGGTTTTGTCCTATGGCATGTAATTTGTGCCCTGGGATATTTCAGGTCGGAGTTGTGTACCCATAACATCCTGAGATGCTCTTTCGAGGTTTTTCCATGACCACATGTAATTTGTGCCCTGGGGAGATTTCAGGTCGGAGTTATGTACTCGTAACATCCTGAGATGCTCTTGCTAGGTTTTATGGTGACCACATGTAATTTGTGCCCTGGGGAGATTTCAGGTCGGAGTTGTGTACCCGTAACATCCTGAAATGCTCTTGCTAGGTTTTGTGGTGGGGTCACATGTAATAAGTATTGGAGATTTGGACAAGATGAAAAAGGCCTCAGATGCTCTTTAGGGTTCTTTCTAGGAAAGAGACTCTTTAAAGGTTTTGTGATGCACGTAATAAGTCCTGAGGATTCCATAGTATGTCCAGTGATGACGAAGACCTGCAGGTGGTGGGCCTACATCCAGTATGAAAAAGGAATAGCTCTGTAGAACTTCCTATAATGAGTAGAGTCAGAGATTGGTTGAGATAGCAGCAGCAGTGACGATGATGATGACGATGATCCCGAGAAGAAGACTTTTCTAGCAGATCTGTGTTGAGAAATACCTTCCTAGTTAAGAGGGAGTGTTGATGTATATGTAACTTCAGAATGTATTTCATCTATGTATTTCATATATATTTATTGTACCCTTATAAGAGATGTGTTATTCCTCTATAAGGAAGTGTCATCATGTGTATTGACAAGTGTAGCAAGTGTGTGTACTTGCCGATGGGTTATTAGACCACCATGTGTGGGGTCGGCCCTGAAATATATATTATATTGTGGATGTACCTAGCTAGACAAGTTGGCCCCATAGTGTAACTGGGCAAAAAGGTTAAGTATAAATAGAGATTGGGAGATCTCTATTTGATCACTTGGAAACTCACACTTCTCTCACTCAGAAAGTGGTGCACTAGTGAGGAGGAGGATCATTTGCTACTAGGAGACTATCTCAGTGTATTTTGGTTGTACTTTGGTTGAGCCATTACTCTCTCTATCTCTGAGGAAGTTGTGGGATTTTTCACCTTAGGGTTTTCCCCTCGGAAACTTTGTGTCTCTTATCTCTCATGCTTTTGATTCTTGTGATGCTTGTGATGCTTATTATGATTGTTATGCATTGATATACTATACATGTTATTCTCTTAGTAAAGATCCTAGAGTATTGTGAATTAATGCTCAAAATTTAACAAATACAACCATGTCATTCTAGATAAATCATATATGAAAGACACATAATAATGTGATATTTCTAGTGATGTACCCAATACTAATCGAAACACATCACAACGTATTAACTCCAGTATTTCCTTGGCCGTAGTAACCTTGGATGAGAAAATTAGATGAATCTGTTTACCATAAATGCAATGTTCATAGAAGTCTACCTCTTTAGAAAAATAAGGGAGACCTTCAACCATATATTTATCATGCATAGAATGAAGTCATTTCTTACCAATGTGTCCCATATGTTGATGCCATACCATGATCGATTTGACTGGATAGGAAGCTATATCATCAGATTCACGAACTATTGTAGTCACACATCCATTGGTGTTTGTTCTTCCCAATAGCTTGTACAGTGTTCTCATATGAAATCTTCTCATTAGTACCATTACTCCTCACATCATCCTGTACATATATTTATCAATGCAAATTGCACACCTACATTCCCCATCTTACTAACAAACATTAGGTTTCAAACCAAAATGGGATATGCAGCAAAACTAGAAGAGTTCCTCTCCTTCCTTCTTTTAATAACAATCAACCTTTGCCTCGTCTGACAATCCTAGTTAGTGAATCATCTCCTAGTAGAACGTCACTACCGTCAAACTTCTCATATTCACAGAACCATTCTCTACATGGTGTCATATGAAATGATGCACATGATTCAATCAAACAAGAATCATGATCTGAATATGTACTCAGTGAGGCCAAATAGACGTCTCTTTTATTCATTCGAAGGATTAATTCCATTCGATTGTGATTCCTCAAATCATTTTCTCTTCTTGAATTATGTCAACTTACAGTATTGCTTATAATTCCCAAATTTTCGACATTTCCATCATTTTCTCCTCTTAAGATCGGGAGATTTAGATCTAGTCTTACATCTTCCCCTCGACTTTGATATTCTACTAGAGGATTTTCCTTTTCCTCTATTGATTGTTTGACCTCCCCCTATCAAGGTGTCGTGGGTTGATCCTTCCATGTTCTTTCATATCTTATACTCTGACAATAGAAATGCAACCACATCATCTATATTCAATGTGGTATTATTGCTCCCAATAGCCATGGCCATTCTATACCATGAGTCTGGAAAATAACACAATAGACTGATACATTTATACTCAGTAATTTTAATATCCATCGACAACAGTTGACTAATCACAGTGTTGGACACATTCATATGCTTCGTAACTAAGTCACCCTCACTCATCCTCGGAAGTTATAACTTATTTTGAAGAAACAACTTGTTAACCATATATTTCGACTGGTACAAGTTTCCTAACTTTTCCCATAGCTTCTTTGCAGTGTCTTCTTCCACAAGATTCAACAATATAGAGTCTAATAAACAAATTCAAATAGTACTCCTTGCTTTCATAACAATTTTGTGCCAAGATTCCTTTGACATACTAGTTGAAGTGGTTCAGAGGTAAAGAGAAACCCATTGTTCTTGATCCATGAGGAGATCCTCCGTTTTAAGCTTCCAAAGCTCAAAATTCATTCCATTAAACTTTTCAATTTCTATCCTCGAATTGTTGGCCATTATCAACTATGAATCAGTCGTTCTAGAACTCCCACTGAAACTAGGTATTCAATGGATCCAGGACTAAGCCATACCCTTAGCAACAAAGACATCCCCTTGAAGCCAAATATAGCTCTTATACCAACTGTTGGGCTCTAATACCTTTTACAATGAGCATGCTTGATGATTCTTATAGTTAAACACATAACACAATTAACAATGGCACAAAACACAGTCACACATCTAGTAGACAAAAATTACCCTAGAAACCCCTCTACTGCAGAAAACCACCAAACTAGTGATATTTACCACTCATTTAATAGAAACACACTTAAACCAATGTTTACAACAATGATTTACAATACTTATACAGTTCAAGCATGGAATCACTACACTTGTATAGTACCAACACAATCTAGTTGATACACTACAATACTTCTCACCCTCTTGTGTCTCATACATCATACATAACCTTCTACTTTACATCGTATTTATATATGCAATACATACACTAGATTGTGGTTGTGGTACCGAAGTTACTTATGGATAACTACTCATTAATGGTGGTCCATAACTTCCTTATTGAATACAATTATTATGTTACATTTCACTTGACTGAGGAAACCATTGTCAGACGCCCATTTTCTCGTCATCCAAGTGTTTGTTGAATTCATTGCCGCTTTATTCTCATCAAATTCCCCATTGACCAATTATTATCGACTACCAATTGTCTATACTAGTTGGTTCGTCAACCAAAATTCTACCATCTGTCGAATTCTATTCCAGTAGACTTGCAACCAGTCAACTGTTGACTTCGACTATAAAATTACATGCAAAAAATATAACACTCTCAATAGACCCATCCATTGTGTATATTATACATGATATTATAATTTTGGGCATGAGGTTCCATTTTATTCCTAGGGAATGAGGTGTCATTATTTCATTCCTGGGCATGAGTTTCCCTTATGTATCTTAGGCATGATAAGCCATTTTGGAAAATATGTATAGTTTGACCAATTTTGAATATAGATACATTGATTTCTCTATTATTACAGGGTTTTTGTTTATTTGATGTTTATGTATGATGCTATGATATTGTTTATTTGATTTGAATATGTGTTATTTTCATTAACTCCGCCACACATTAAAACTACACTAATAATACCAACAATTTCCAGTCACTTACAACATTCAATGATTTCCATTAATATTTACACACTTCATTTGACATAAAAAATTTCAAGCATCAAATCAATAATAGTTTTTTCCATTAATAAACCTAATTTTTTATATAATTTTATTTTGCATGTTACAATTTCTGCGGAAAACCCCTAGGTACTTCCTCTCATTTTATGGATGATACCCACAATAAACACTGAAGGTAAGTCCAAACACTTAATAAAAAATTCATATATATATATATATTGCTTTGGGAGTAAAGAGGTAAATCCAAATAGAAAATAGAAAATCTCACTCTACCATGCACACACCATGATTCAACATTGATTCATAATTCATACACAACTCATAATATGGATAACAAATTACACAAGGGAATAGAATACTCAACGATATTAAGGCAATGTCCTTGTGTGGACTAGCAACATGAGTAATTTTCTCTTAATTGTAAGCAACTACTATTGGTACTACCCCAAAGCTACACTATGACACAATTACTTTTATTATAGGGTTGATTTATGAAGGAAATGTTTATGGAAAAAAAGCAACAAGCCTAGAGTTGAGAAGCTTGATCCTTGGTACTTGTTTCACATTATTGACCTCTCATAACATATTCAACCAATAATCTCTATATTCAAAAAATTGAGCATCATCGAAACAATGATGTGCGATTTTTCACTACCATCACTCATCATTCATCTCTACCATCCACCATTTAGTTCTAGATTTCCATCGTAGCTCTCGGGACATGATTTCCAATATTAAACCCATAAATCCAAAATGTGCATTTCCTCCTATTGAGAAAAACCCTAGTTTTGAAAATCAACAAATAAAACAATATTCGTGCATTGGGACTCATGGGTGGTGGGTACCCCACCTATAATCCACTACCCTAAATCCAACTGATTTGATGGTTCATCATTTCGAGCCTTGGTTTTCATTTTATATCCAGTTGCAATTTGTATCCTGAACTCATTCAAGAACTCTTGGAAAATTTGTCTGAGGGCATAAAAAATTAATGGAGCAACATTTTTTATTAGCATTAGTTGCTATAAGTTTGTTTTGGAAATTCCCATGTGACCATGATATCTGCATGCTCTAAGGGAAATATTTCCAATATTGGACCCATAAATCCAAAATGTACATTGCTTCCTATCGATCAAAACCCTAGTTTTGAAAATCAATGAATAAAAAAAGTTGTGAGTGTTGGGACCCACATGAGAGGGGAACCCCAACTATAATTGACTTGCAGGAACCCAATGGATTCAATGGTTCATCAATCCAAGTCCTAGTTTCATTTTATGTTTAGTCGTAAGTTTTAGTGGCAAATTTGTCCCAAGGCATAAAAGCTTAATGGAGCAACATTTTTTAGTACCATAAGTTGTTGCAATTTTTTTGGGGCATGGCCTATGTGACCATGATGTCTACATACTCTCAAGACATGAATTTCCAATATTGGACCCATAAATCCAAAATGTACATTGCAAGTTTTTTAGTACCATAAGTTGTTGCAAGTTTTTTGGGGCATGGCCTATGTGACCATGATGTCTACATACTCTCAAGACATGAATTTCCAATATTGGACCCATAAATACAAAATGTACATTGCCTCCTATTGAACAAAACCCTAGTTTTGAAAATCGACGAACAAAACAAGCTTGACTTGTATAGTTTACCTACTGATTGGGAATTGAAGAGGTGGATGAAGGGGTAAATTATGTCCACAAAATGAATCTTATGGTCTCTTTTTATTTACACGGTCACTACAGAGGAAACATGCAAGGGTGGAATGGTTATTGGAGAGGGACGTTTGAGGGTTTAAAACTATTGTTCCATATCACACACGTGAAATGGACTACATTGCATAAGTGAAATGTGAACATCGCACATGTGAAATATACACATCGTGCATGTGAAATGCAACACATCGGAGGCTCATCGATGAGTTGCATATCACATGCACGATATGGAACTCATCCATGAGGTTCCGATGGGTTTCATATGGCATGTGTGATGTGATACATTTTGCATTTGTGATATGGAACTATGTGGTTTTTAATTGCATCTCCTCACCCAATCATGTATTTAGTTTATTTTTTAGCACAAAGGATCATTGGGTCTTGATCCGTTAATTAGGGCTTAAGGGCCATGAACACTGTATTGAATCACCCCACATACCTCCCTATGGTATATTTTTCCTTTGAGTGAACGATTACGATATATAGGTCATGGATGGTTCTTGGGTAATTGAACATGGCTATGGGAGAAAAGTGGGGCCTTATGCCCTAATGAAATATTCTAAATCTTAAGAGAGATAAATGAGGCCTCAAATCAACACAAAAAAACCTATGTAATGGATCTTTTTTCTCCAAATATTGTTATGGGTGCCATTAGCATGCTTTCAACACAAAGAATGGGTGGAAATTAGGCCATTAGGGCCTAAAGGAATATTTTATGGCATAATATCAATTCAAAGAAGGCCTCAAACTACCACACATGATCTCTACATGGATCTTTATCCTCCAAGTGGCAATATGAGCACCATCAAGAGGTTTTGATCACCAATGGTGGATCACAAGGTTTTTCGATGCTTGATAGAGGAAACTCATGCTTAACTCCCAAAATGAAGGCTAGATGGTTAAGAGCCTTTAACAATTCCTCATACCACCACACATGATCTTTAGGAGATCTTTCACATCCAGGTGGGGATTTTAGTGTCTTTATGAGGTTTTTATCATGATAAATGGGTTTTTTGGATTTCACAATGATGAAGGAAGGGAAAAATGGCCTTGTGATCTAAATAATCCTTTTATGGCTCAAGTGCCATGAACAAAGGCTCGAACAACTGTATAAGTTCTATCTAGGCTATATTTTGCCTATGAGTTGGGGTATCGATCCCATAGCACAACGGATGGGTCATGGGGGGTTAACCATGTTTAGTGGTGGAAACACATGCATTGTTCACTAAGGTAAGCTTATAAAGCTTAAGGGCCATCAAGAAGGCCTCAAGCCACCAAACAAGACCTCTCTAGGGGATATTTGGATTCTTAATTGGGAAATGGGTGCCATTTGAAGGTTTTGAGCACTAGGGATGGTATTCAAAGACCACACCAAGGGTGGATGAGGAACATAAGGCCTTAGGATCTAATGTAATATTCTACGACTCAAGATCTCTTAATGAGGCCAAAAAGAAACATGCATGACCTTTTTAGGGGATTGTTGTTAAATCCAATTGGATATATGCATTCCATTAGGAGGGTTTTAGCTCTAAGGATGGGTCTTAGGGCCTTTTCCACAATCGAGGGATGAAATTTAGCCCATGTACACCATAAGGGAAGTTTCTAGGGACCATGTGCCATGAATCAAGCCTCTAACTATCAAACAAGATTTCTCTATAGGGTTTCTTGTCCTAATGTGAGGACGAGTTCCATGAGGAGATTTTGAGCATAATGGATGTGTCTCAAGTCCATTACCATGGTTAATGGAGGAAACCTATGAATTATGACCTAGAGGAAGCTTATTTTCCTCCACAGAGATGAGAAAGGTATTAAACCACCACAATATACCTATTTAGGGGACATTTCACTTCTAATTAGGGAACTAGGTTCCAATATGAGGTTTTGAGTACCCACAATGGGTCTTAATGCCATGACCATGGTAATGGGAGGAAACTAGGGCCTTAATATCTTATTATTATAGGGTGCATCTCGAAAATGCATTCCACCACCAAACAAGACTAATATAGGGGATATTTGGTCTATGAATTGGTATATGGGTGCCAATTGAAGGTCTTCGAGGGCTATACCAATGTTGGATGAGGAACCTAAGGCCTTAGGATCTACTGTAATATTCTATAGCTCAAGATCCCTTAAAGAGGACAAAAACAACATGCATGACCTATTTAGAGGGTTGTTTTTATCCATCTGGAGATATGCATTCCATTAGGAGGGTTTTGGCTCTAAGGATGGGTCTTGGGGCCTTGACCATGATTGAGGGAGGAAATTCAAGCCATGTATACCATAAGGGAAGCTTCTCGGGACAATGTACCATGAATCAAGCCTCTATATTGCTTTATAAGTGTTATGAAATGCTTCAAGCATTATATGGTTTAAGGTTATACATGTTTTGTGTTACATGTATTAGGAGTGGTGGGTATTATACACAACAGGATTTAGGGGAGCTAGAATCTATAAGGGTCATTCCTTATGGGGTTATGGTTCTAAAGGCAAGGGTTTGAAGGTGACAATAATTGTGGGTTAAATACATTTCATGACTTAGATGTGAGGGATTAGGGGTAATAGGGATTATACATGAAATGTTTATGGGTGTTATATGGATTATGTTAATGGTTATATGGTATAAAGGTTATAGATTGTAGTTCCTTTATGTTAGATTTCATATGGGTTATGGGTTTGAATGAATAGGGAATATAACAACTAGTATAGATTGGGGATCAAGGTATATAGGTGATATAGAGATTTCAAGATATGAGGAATAAATATTTTATGTCTTATGTCTTACAATACTTAGGAGTTGTAAGCCTTTGAGATACATGGGATATGAATTATATGGGAGATATTTGATGTTTCTCATATTGCACACACGATTTGTGCTCTACTATCATGCACACAATCGATATTGAGCACGCGATTTATAACCGTTAAAATGGTGCAGAAAAAAATAATTTGAATTTAATCTTAACACACCACATGCTTATGCAACACTTTGTAACATTCCAAACCATATATACAATAGATCAAGAACTCTAGCCATAAAAATTCATGTTTTTGCATTAAAAAAACACCAAAAAACAACCCCAAAATGAAAAGTGGTGATACTAGTATCACCATTTTATTTGGGGGAGCTAAAATTACAACTTTTTGGTAACCATGGGTAGTGTCATGGTAATCAAAACCCTAAATCAATCTCCGTATTGAAAACTGGACCTCCTAGAATCACCCTCGTTTTTAATCGAGATTAAAATTTAAAAAACAATGCCTTTAAAAACACAAAAAAGGTGAAAATTCAAAAATTCAAAATTTATAAAAACAAATTTTTTTTTCAAAAACAATTTACAACATTATAAAATTTATAAAAAAAATTATAAACAATAATTTAAAAAATATTAAAAAAAAATGTAAAAAAAAAATTATAAAAAAAAAATAAAAATTAAAGAAAATTAAAAAAATTTCAAATAAAACTTCAATTTGAAAAAAAAATAACATTTAAAATTTGAAAAAAAATTAAAAAAAGTTTATTTAAAAAAAAATTCAAAAACTACATTTAAAAAAAAATTAAGAACAATGAAAAAAATTAATAAAAGATAAAAAATTATATTAAAACAAAAAAAAACCCATCTCGCCAAACCCTGCCACCCCACCCCTCCCCCTTCCCCTCTGCTCTCCCTTCGCCCCCACCGTCTCCCCTCTCCCCCCTTCCCTTCCCCTGCCCACTCTCCCCCTCCACCCCCCTTTGTGACGCCATCTACGATTCTTAGAATCGTGCCACTTCCAAGAGGTAGCGGTCGGGTGCATGAGGGAGCGCCACCATTCCCTCGTGTGCCCAAGTGCTACTGAAGCATTGCCCCTTGGCGGTGGTGCGATTTTGCGAATCACAATCACAAAGGGGGACGAAGAGGGAGAGGGGGGGGGGATGAGGATCGGGAGGGGGGGGGGGAGGGGGGGGGCAGGGGGGGGGGGATGAGGATCGGGAGTGGGGGGGGGAGGGGGGATGGGTGGGGGGGGAAGGGGGATCAGAGGGGTGGGGAAGGAGGGTTTGGTGGGATAGTTTTTTTTTGTGGTAAGAGGGTTTGGTGGGATAGTTTTTTTTTGTTTTTTTTTAATTTTTTTAATTTGGTTCTAAATTTTAAATTTTTATTATTTTAATTTTTTTTACAATATTTCTTTTAAAAAAAAATTTAAATGTTGTTTTTTGGATTTAAAAAAAAAGTAATTTTTTTCCAATTTTTTTAAATTGTAGTTTTAAAAAAAAAAATTGTTTCATTTTGAATTTTTTTTACAAATTTTTTACATGTTTTTTTAATATGTTTTTAAATTATTTCTTTATAAATTTTTTATAAATTTTATAATGTTGTAAATTGTTTTTGAATTTGTTTTTTTGAATTGTTTTTATAAATTTTAAATTTTTGAATTTTGTTTTTTTTAAATGATTTTTTTTTAAATTTTAACCTCAAATACAAATGAGTGTGATCCTAGGAGGTCGACTTTTTAATCCGGGGGTTGATTTAGGGTTTTAATTGCAACAAGATCACTTGTAGTTACCAGAAAGTTGTAATTTTAGCCTCGCTCGAAAAGGGATGATATTGGTATCACCACTTTTCAAAATGGAGGTAAAAACAACTACTAAATGTGACCTCCAAAAAAATGAGAACTCGTGCAGGTTCTCGTTCTATTGTATATTGTGTTTCCAACACACATAACTACATGTCACCACTTATTCCAAGTATCTTTTATAGATTTAGCTTCAGAGTAAACAAGCCTATTGTATGGAATTAGAAAAACCATGGCTAATGTGTTATTTTTTCTCTTTTCTTAGTATTTCTATGTTTCAATACCTACTAAGGTATATAGCAGACAGTCATGGATGATAAAATTGCAGACATAGATAGAATTCTTTCTGCATATTACAAATATGTAATTTTTAAGAAAAAAAATATTTTTTATAATTTTTTAATAATTTTCTTATGATGTAACTCCTTAATAGAAAAAATGCCCTACTAGTGTTTCAGCCAGAAATTTTCCATTTCTCAACTATTTCATAAAAAAATTATATGTTGCACTACTAGACACCTACTTCTACACGAGGGAAATTTGTAAGGATCTATACTTATTTTAAAGTGTGTAAACCTTGTCGAATCTGACCAATTCTTAAAATGCCAACTATAAAATATTTGGCGATATTTTTCTAAAAATATTTAAATTTCTAAGGATTTTATATAGTTTATATAATAATTTCTTGATTTTTAGAGTGAAATTTTTTTACCCCATCAAAATTGGGCAAAAGAGGGCTTCAAAAAATGCAAATTGGCGAATCTTTTCTTGGATAAAAAGCTTGGAAAAATAGCCCATGGGCTAAACTTCACCCCTAAAATTTCCCCTGCTCTATATGCTATACAAAATCCAATTATTCATCATTATATTAATATCTTCAAAAGATGGACAAACACTTGGTGAACTGATTTTGAGGTCTCCTCACTTAGATAATTATAAAAAATTTAAAACGTGCTAATTTTTTTTGGAAAAATAAAACTGTAGTACTAGTACTACTTGTTATCTACGTGTTTACACATTTTTCGTATTTTTATTCCACCATTTAGGCACTCAAAGGTTGGACCAACAAGGACATATACTTTATAATTTGCCAAACAAAAAAATGTAAATGTTAGAGAAAATCATAATTGAGCTAGTTATGAAAATTTTCAATAAATAAAAGTTATATATTCAGAAAGGCGATTCAATTTCCTACATTTCTTATTTTTTAATGAAAGCACGATTCATTGTGTAGGTGTCTCAAAATATCCATGAAAGATGAGGGATGTCTGTTTTTTCAGTTTTCTATTCCATCTAACACACCAAAAGTGACCATCATTAGCCTACACTCATCCATACATAATATATTTTTGAAAAATTAAGTAACATGTATAGGTATGTTTCCCTCCTCCTCCTCCTCCTCCTCCTCAATTTAGAGTCCCTCATCGTCCATGGTCGCTTGATCTTAGCGAATTCTAGATTGCATGAGGCCCACAGTCCCAAGGCACAAATCACCATAAATTGAGACAGCAGGAGACTCGAATATTCGACCACCGGAAGCTAGATCTACCCAAATAAAATATTGGATAAAAAACAAAGATAATTACATAAATGAGGAGCAAGAAGCGGATACCCAAATCCAAGGATGGAACTGCCATGCATGTTGTGGAATCGTTTGGTCTAACTTTAAGGAGTTTAACATTTTTAGTTTAAGGCTTATTTATTCATCTTATCACCTAAATCTTTTTATTGAATTCCTTTCGTGCACAACCTTCTACAAGAAGAATCTTCTTGTTTCGAAAGAGAGTAAAATACTACAAGAGAATATGATCTACAAACTCTACCATGATTTAATTTTGTAGTTAACTACCAATGCTACAAAATCAATTTAAATTTCTTCGACAATGGTAAAGTAGTGCTAATGTTCCTGGGAATAAAATTTTAATACTAGGTGCCATTTACTCATTCATACAGATATGGTTTAGTACAAGATGGCCAAATTTTTGTGGTTTATGATCATCATTAAAAACCTAATATACATCCATATTGAGAAGGAATTTATTTATTTATTATTAATGTTATGTTTGAAAGAAACTAAATTCCACAGTTGATATGTATCTCTACCTTGAATACAACAATTGATAATGTTGTATTCATAAACCATTATTGTGTTATCTAAAAACATGATCTATTCTAATTTGTTAACTACTTGATTGAGCTAAGATTGCTAGAATTTAATCTATCAACATTACATAAAATAAATTTTACCTGGAATAGGATTTGATCTAATTTTTAAGTGGTATCTAAGGAAAATAAGTGATGAAGAAATATAATTATCGGTAGATCGGAGTATATATAAAATCAATGACACTTTGGACATCAAGCTTGACCTAGAACTATTTGAGTCATAATTTGTATGCTACAACGATGGGGATTATGTCCTGGTTGGTGCTAAAATTCAATAATAGACATACTTCTATGCAATTGCATGATATTCAAAGGGTTTTGAACCCCTGTCTCTAGCTGGGCCAATTGGGAAAATCTCCTTCATAATCCTCAAATTATTTTAATAACTTTAACTTTTTAAATTAATATAACATTTTAAAATGTTGAAAACATAATCAAGCTTTTAGATTTAAAAATTAAATCGACCTAGATTTTTTTTTAAGACACTATTAGGTGAAAAAAAATTATTGAAATCTAAGTGATAAAAGTGAATTGTGCCAAAGATAATGTACCATCATCAAGTTAGACCTATCAACCCATCAACATGCGTATTGACCTTTCATGAACATGGCCATGCATATTTTAAATATAATGTACCATCATCAAGTTAGACCTATCAACCCATCAACATGTGTATTGACCTTTCATGAGCATGGTCATGCATATTTTAAATATAACTACACATAATACAAATAATTTAAATGAAATAAACTATAATTGATCAAATCTGTTAGTTTCTCTCCGCGTCTCATAGTGAAGAAATATACCTTTTTTTTTTTTTCTGCGAAAAAAAATACTATTGTTATTCATCAAGTGAATCAAATAGTACATGATATGCAGTCATATGTGACTAAAACCAAAAAGATCAGCGTGTCCAAAATATTACAATGATCATCAAATATACAGTGCTATACAACCCAGATGTAAAAAAACACAAGTGTCCCCACTAAAACCTTAATGAAGCAAGTATAGAGATCCCGAGTCACAGAGTGTGCCTTCACAGAATTCTTCCCAAAACAGGAGGCCCTCTTCTCCATCTAATGCCTGCTTTGAGAGCAGATCTGCCTGAGAATTGAACTCACGATAAATATGCCGCAAAGAAAATTTGCCAAATGACTACAGTTGAGCTTGAATCCTGCTACACCAGCTAGAAATATTTAAAATCTTCAACCCATATTCACCTCTATCCCACTTAATGGTTACTCAGGAATCACCATATATGTCAACCTGTGGTAATCCAAATAAGCCAGCCACCCGAATAACACACCAAAGAGAAAGGAGTTCCGCTCTCATATTGGTACCAAAACCACACTTGAGACGCAGATTGAATAATGATTAGCATTGAGAAAAATAACTCCCCCTGCCCCACAATTTCCAGAGTTGGCCGCTCCATCAAACATGAGAATAGGATCATTATAGACCAAAGTGAAATGTCCAATACACCTCTTCACCGAAGGTTTAGCTGTAATCTCATATTTCAGAAAATGCCCCAGAGCTTAGTTATAAGCACTATCCACAATCAGCTCCTGATCATCAAAAAGACATTTGTTCCTAGCCAGCCAGATAGTCCAGCAAATGAAGACCGGCAAAGTAGAGTATGTGCTTCATTTTTTAATCCAAGAATGAAGACCCGCTTCAACACTCACACCTCCACAAATCTCAGTGATACCAAAATGTAGATAAAATTTCTTCCACAGTGCCTGGGCAAATATACAGTCAATAAATAAATGGGAGGACGATTCATCATTATGCTTATAGAGGATGCAAATATTTGGTCCTACCCAACCCAACCATGTGAGATTTTCCCAAGTCTTGAGTTTATCAGAAAGCACATACCAAAGAAAACATTTCACTTTCAATGGGATGGCCCAGTACCACATGACCCTGTACCACCAATGACTGGGAAATATACACTTACGTTTTATCATGTAACTGTATGCAGAAGCAGCCGAAACCCTTCCAGTATCCACATTTCTTGCCCAAACCAACAAATCTTCATCTTAGGTGATATGAATACCAGCATTGTTCAAGTTATATACATATCTATCCCACTCCAAGCTGAGATTTCTGGGAAGTGCTAAGTCCTCGGCATTCATCCAATCATCCCTTGGAATATTTTTTACAACAAAGTTCAAAGTAACAAAACCATGGGACTGTAAAGATGCTAACATATGAGTTGACAGTCTATAATCAAATTGCATACCTGCAATCGGATCTACACCAATACTTACTTCCTGACCATTACCTATTCTCCAGCATATCTCAGTAGCAAGCCAACTGTAAACTTTCATAAATCCGTTCCATATAGGAGAGACCTTCACAATTTTCTGGGGAGTTCTGAACCAATGAGAAAGTTTCACCTTCACATATTTATGAAAAATAACTTTGGACCATAGAGAATTACCAATAAGAGCCCTCCAAAAACTCCTTAATCGCAATGCAGCACTGAAAATGGAAAGATCTTTTATACCCCAACCCCCAGAAGCATATGGAAGAGAAATCTGATCCCAACAACAATCGAAAAACAAGATTTCTTCAACCCTCCAGTCCAAAGAAAATTGAACATAATGATTCTCAATCTGTTGATCACCGCACATGGTACAGGAAAAAGGGAGAACAAGTATACAGGCGTCCCCATAAGGACCGATTTAAGAAAGGTGAGCTGACCACCAACTGAAAGTAACCGGAAGGTCCAACGACAGATACGTGCTTCAAATTTTTTAATCAACCAATGCCAATCATTAATAAGATATCTATTAGGTTTCAAATGAAAACCTAGATAAGTGAAACCATCAGACAGTTTGCAGTAGTTGTAGGGCATCACCAGTTGGATAACTCTGATCAAATCATTGCCAATAAGATTCTCATATAAACAAGATTTATGCAGACTGACCTTCATGCCAGAGGATTTGCAGAAAATATTGATAATATTGTGGTAAGCCTTCCATTCTTCTACCGAATCAATCCCAGCAAGTAAAACATCATCAACAAACAAAGCATGTGTGATAGACAAGTCTTTAGAGATTTTTAAGCCTTTAATCATACCTTCCGACTGTGCATTCTTGATCAGCTTGCTAAGTCCATCCATAATCATCAGAAACAACAATGGAGATAAAGAACAGCCCTGTCGGATGCCTCTCGAACAGCTGAAGAAAGTAGTAGGTGCCCCATTGACCAATACATAAATATTGATCGTGTTTACACATGTCATAATCCATCTAATTGCAATAGCAGGAACACCAATTTGTATCAATAAAATTCTAAGGAAATCCCAGCTAACCCTGTCATAGGCCTTTTCTAGGTCCATTTTTAGAATAATAGCCTTCATCGTTTTAGTCTTAATAGTATGCAGAAGCTCCTGTGTAATACCAATAGCATCGCGGATTTGACGGTCCTGTAGAAATCCAAACTGCTCAGGGGATATATGTTTGGATAAAACAGGCTTCAATCTCCCCGCAATGATTTTCGAAACCACTTTGTAAGCAAGATTACAAAGTGCAATGGTTCTAAAATCTGCATAAGTCTTTGGATCATTCACCTTTGGGATAAGTGTAAGGAATGTGGAATTCAGAGCTCCCGAAATGTATCCCTGCATTCTAGTGAATTCCACCATTTGTAATAGATCATTACCCATAAAATCAAAGAAGTGTAGAAAAAACTCGATAGGACATCCATCCGATCCTGGGCTTTTTTCCTTTGAAAACAGCTTGAGTGTACTCTCAACCTCCTCCAGAGTAACCTCAGAATTCATCTCTGTCACCTCATCGTCATCAAATAAACGAGGAAAAAGTCTAGCCACATGTAATTGTGAGAGAAGATCACAACCTTTGTCATATTTACAGATATCAGAGAAATGTTTGATGGCCAATTCCTGGAGCTCCTTTTCACCAGTCACTTCAACACCCTCCTGATTGACAATCTTCCAAATGGTATTAGTATTTCTCCTAGCTGATGCATAAGTGTGAAAAAAATCTAGAGTTTTTATCTCCAGATTGAACCCAGAGTGCACGGCTTTTCAACTGCCACTCCCGTTCTTCCATCAAATATAAGTTCTCCTTTTCAACTTCCAAACGTTTCAGCAATTCAAAATCATTAGTATCCAATGGAGCTTCCAAGTTGGATAATTAGAGAAACTGTAACTTAGCTTCAACATCAATAAGCGCCTTTCTATCAACTTTCTTTCTCTGGTGAATCCACTAAGAGACCTTACCCTTGAGCTCTTTTAACTTTAGACAAATCCTATCAACCGGATTGATGTCCATACTGATATTAGAATTGAGCCAAACCTCCTTAACAAATTGCTCGAAAGACTCATTAAGTAACCAAGTACTATCAAATTTAAACGGATAGTACGCACTTGGTATGCTGGGCGTGGGATAAGGGGCACTCAAATCATCTCGCTTTTCCGGCGATTCATTCCCTAGATTCGTTTATAAAAACCGGCGGAATCGTAGTTCCACCCATTTACTGCGGAACTATGCCATGGATTTGTGCCCCAGGGGTTTTGGCCCATTTTAAAATGACCCAAATCGTCGAAATTCCAAAAAAATAACCAGAAGAGGGTGGAACTATGCCTCACCGGAAAACCGCTCACTGGAATACCAAGGTGATTTGAGTGCCCCTTATCACACGTCGGTATGCTTCATGAAAAGGGTATTGGAATGTCTCTGTGGGGACATTGACTCAATTCAACACGTGCAAGTAATGCATGACTGGAAGCACATGAGAGGTACTTGTTGAAGTGAGGAAGAGATGACAGTAGTGGCACTTGATGAGATATAGAAGAAAGGAGAATGGAAATTTGGGATCTCCATGAGTGTATTGTTGTAGGTGGATATGCAACAATGAGCATGAATATAACAATAGTACGATGATGCATTATATTTCTTGTAGAGTTGAAGTATATAGAAAAGGGAAGGAAATGTTGGAAGTTGTATTGGCGGGGTTACCTCATAAGCACGATGGCATGTTTTCATTAACCTAGGTATTCTGATGCAAGAGGATTAGGTCATTCTGGAGATGTGGCTAGAAATTGCAACATAAGCATTGAGTGGGTATGGACTTCAAAGGCACATGGGTTGTGGATTCTTGATGAGTAATAAGGAAATGGCGCCGAATTGAGTTGGATGTTGGAACGATTGTTGCAGAAGCATGCTACAAATTGCGTGGAAGTAGCCGTAGAAAGGGGTGTTGGTTGCAAATCGGATCGCCTTGAGGAACTCTGATTCAGTATTGCAGAACTAGAATTCAAAGGATTCAAACTTGTTATGGAGATGATTAATTGTGGGGTCAACATGAGTAATTTAAGGCTAAGAATGTTGAGCTTCCACCTGACAGTCAAGGGAATTAGAATAGTGGCTGCTATAAGACAATTAGAGAAGTGGAAAATGAAGGGTTATGGGTGTTGGTAGTTAAATGAGCACATGAGAAGTTGAAGATGAAAATGAAGGGTTATGGGTGTTGGTAGTTAAATGAGCACATGAGAAGTTGAAGATGAACAATCTTCTTAGAAGAATAAATAAGGTATGCATTGAGGAGAAAGAAATATTGGGAAAATACTCAAAGGATGACTTTGGGGAGCAGATCGAAGAAGTGGAGTAGTCAAGAGGCTTCCATGGCCTGTGGCCTAGAAGCTAAAGGGGGACGAGAGAGCATTTTGGAAATGATGAGAAGAGACTAGACTATCTCTTGCAGAAGCAAAATAGATTATGGTAGGAGAGGAATGTAATGATTGTTTGGTAATGGAAGAAACCATAACTATATGTGTAGCTCTATTATGGCGCATAAGCTTGTAAATTCTTGTCATGAAAAACAATAAAGCTTATTTTGATTCTTTTCTATTAAAATATTGGGTTGAGTTATCCTTGGTTATTATATTTGTTTTGTTGTTTATTGACAATTTCCATGAGTGGAGCTATGCGTGTATGTGGCTCTGTGTTGTAGTAGAAGTTGCAAATACCTTGTGAGCTGCAACTACATGAAGGTTGTAACACCCTATTAATTGTGAAGAGAGAGGGACTTCCATTGTAGACATAGAAACCCAATGCTGCAACAGGTAGTCTCATAAATACCTTTAAAGCCAAAATCCCACTGCTAATAAGGAAATATTACAAAGATAGTATCATTGTGTTGATAGCTTCCATAATTACAAAATTATATGTGGTAGTGAAAATTTGGTAGAAAGAGACCTTAAGGCCAAATCTAAATATTTTAATATATTAAATTAGTTCACCATGTGTTGTATGCCAACTTATTTTTTTCATAACATAGATATATTATTATAGTATATTGTAGTGAGAGTAACGTAATTATTTATCTATTTAACAACATGTGTTAACTTAATTTTAAATTTTACATAAAAATTAAACAATAAAATCAAAATAGGTCCATCTTAAATTTTGATTTATCAAGCATTTAGAGAAATCAAATTTATCAAGGAGTAATGTTTTTATCATTTAATATGAATGAATTAATACATAACTTGGAATTAAATCATAAAAAATGTACACCTCAAAGAATTTGATCCCTCTAGATACTTAATAGATTTAGACTTAAAATGGATCTATATTGATATTCTCCAATAAAATAGTTATGTAAAAAATAAATTACACATGATCATTACTTTAATAATGATTTTCTTAAGTAAGACCAACACATCTTAGTAACTTCCTCAAGTGAGATCAACATATATTAAAACTCATAGCGATAAACAATTCAAATGAAAATGTGAAAGATAATTATAAGTTAAAACAAAGCTCTTGGTTTTTAAGGATTAAATGTGCTTTGCTTAAGTCCCATGAAATTGTGCTACAATACAATAGAAACCATAAAATTCTAGACTTTCTAGATACGTCATTGCAAATTAATGCCCAAGTTATACCTCATTGTCCTTAGTGTGGATGTTTGTATCTTAAATAAATTTTGGAGCATGCAAATTTGAAGATGAGGGACTAGTCATAAACTCACCAATTGGATGAATACTTTAATTCTTGTTCTCCCCAGATTACCTATCACACCTCTTTCACACCTCTAATAATAAGTCATGAGTTTCCCTCAATAATTTAAAAAAAATGCTAAAGTAACTTGACATACCCAAGCCATATAAAAAACCAAGTATTTAGACGACATGGTTATGCGTGTATATTTTTATGTTATTGGAATAACAGAAGATGGGATATCCCTTCCCATTTCTTATTATGTTTTCAAAACCAGCACAATCTAAGATTACCCAGTGATGCTTTGTCATGATTGAGTATTACAAAGCGAGCAAATGGAGGTATCCACCTTACTTCACAAGCTATAATAAAATAAGTAAAGCATAAGATCTGGTTAAACATTTGGTCAAAGAAATTCCAAAATTCTAGTGTAGCTTTAACATTCTTATCCCCTGAAAATTTTGAGAGGATCATGCCTTCATAAAATTGGATGAGATTTGAGTTGCTTTCCTTTTGTATTGTTTGAAGACATATATACTTATTCTTAAAGATTAGTTTATTTCTTTATAACCCATGATGCCATATGATAAACCCAAATATCACCCCCCACCTAAGTATCATCCCTCACAATCAAGTCCCTAATTAGGATGAAAAAGAACCTTGAGGCCATATTTAGATGAATTGGACTATATATTGTTGAGGGGTAACCAAGATCATCCTAATGTGGATCTAATCCAATATGCCTTAAACAAATAGATATTAAATGATTAAGTGATCTATAGTCAATAGTGTTTGTTACCTCTCAAACTCTCGCCCTCTTGAGATAAGCTCCTAAAAATCAAGTTAGACCTTGGAGGAACTACACATGATTGTCAATGTTAACAAACAAGCCCTCTTCCTACTTTACATTGGCTCCGCTCTGACTTAGGGGGATTCCCTACAATAGGATTGCTAGACATCTAGGTAGTGAATTGCAAGGTGTAATAAAGAGTAAATTCGAACAAAACAATGTTATACATTTGGGAGATAAAATGGATGAATGGATTGGAAACTAGTGCCTTATCATTGTGTTAATGGGGTCAAATAAATGCTAATTGGGAGGCCATCCTAATGAGGGGAAATCATTATTGATGCTGAAATGTATAAGCTACAACAATCCATGTTGTCCTAAATTACATAAATAAAACTAAAGATTAATAAAATAGACAAAATCTAATATTCATGAAGGTTATCTTTATCATGAATATAATTATATTTGTATTTAACCAAGTAAAGAGAAATTATGCATCAATAACTAACAATGCAATGACGACCGATTTGAGCACTTCATAAGCATATGTCAAAGTTGTTCCTAGCAAGGAGAGAGAGCATCATTATCTATAAGGTATTGTCAACAACATCCAATAATTATTCCATTAGGATCAAAGGGGCCTAACCCCAAATCCAACATACATCAAATAGAGAGAAAACTCCTTTATATAGAGGGAGCATCTTATCTCTTAAAATAAAATATTATCATTTCCCTAACTACCTCCATGAAAGTCAAATAAATAATATAATAATGGAGTAGTTAGATCTTATCCTTTCAAGTTGAAAAGTCTAATGTTCTTAATTCTCAATAAAAGAGTTTTGTACACTAGAAAATATGATAAAATATTAGAGAAACCTCCAAGAGAGAGAGAATGAATCCCCAGAAAAAGGCTTGTTGACAAGTCACCTAGTGTTCCCTCCAAGATACTTGAGATAAGATAATAAAATAATACTCCTCCTAGAAGGAAACTCCTCAACTAAATCCTAAAAATAGTAATATGATCCAATAGGTGCTTCGACAAGTGTGAAAAATGTTCCTTAAGAAGTAACCACCTCAAGTATGAATGCAACATCAAAAGGTGTCAAGTGCACCCTCCAATAATGCCAAGTATAGCTAAAATAATAAGTGATTCTTCAAGAAATAACCTTCTTTTACCATGAGACACAGTGGAAAGAACACATAACTTCAACAATCTTGATCCATAAAAAAAATATTATTCTTTGGGAGGTGCGTCCTTGATGAATGTGCATTGTGGTCACATGATTAAATAGTCAACAAGCAATAAAAATAACTTTTTTCCCAAATGCACCCTATGCAAATATGTAAAGGTGATTAACTTCATAAAAAAATAATTTTTGTCAAACCATGAACCCAAAAACAATCAACGATTTAAAATTCCTCACACCTGTAATGAACCTCCCAAATGGAACATGTGGCTCCCATTAAATTTCCAATAGTAGTACATGATGACTCAAGGTAACCTTCACCATGCAGAATGATATAAAATATTGAATGATATAAAATATTGAGGATTTGCCTCAACATATATGCCCCAATAATGGGTGCACTCCATAAGGTGTTGTACCATGTGAATGATTTTGAACACCATCAAAATTCCTCACATGTAACAAATTTTTGAATTTTCCAAATGGCACATGTGGTTCCCACTAAATCCGTAGTATAAAGCATTCACCCAAGGTAACCTTCACCATACAAAATAACATAAAATATCAAATATTTTCCTCAACATATGTTCCCAACGAATGGGTGCACTCCATAAGGTTTTGTACCATGTGAATGATAAGACATAACAATGGAATATAAGGTTTAACTTGGGGTGCACTACCTTTAAAGGGTAATATTTTAATAAAAATCCTCAAAACTTAGGAAAATGTTGAATTATTAAAACAACATGCAATACCCTATTTTTCTAACTTAAACTTAGGAAATAATACATCGCCAAAAGTACGAACATAATTAGATATATACCCCCTTAGGTGATGTTTAGCACTTTGAGAATGTTAAGTTGTCACCTAGGAATATCTCACCATGGCAAAGTGTGTTACCATATTTAATCAATACTACGTGTCTCCACCACACATGGTCACTAAGATGCACCATATCACCATCACAATTGTACAATGAGTAATATCACCTAGGCATGATATCAAGAACAACATAAGCATCACCATCAACAAACATGCTAGTATATCATCTGTCAACCACAAATATGAAACCATTAAGAGAAAACCTAGCCATGATAATCTATCACTGGTGATAGATTCATTTACTCCACTCTAGGGTGATAAAGAAAAACCAACGTAATTACCATGCTCATGAAGCTACCATCTTGCATATCTCTAAATTATGTGATTGAAATCATACCTGTGATCCTCATGCAATATGAGGGGTAACAACTGGCTCCAACATGAGGACATGTATTCTTCATGAGTGCATGGAAACCTCAAAATCTTTGAATTTTCCTACTCGAATATGTCACAAGAGTAGAGAAAATGTGTGGTGGTGTAGGTAAAGGATCTCATCCCTAGAACCACATTACATGTCCATGATAATGTTTATTAAAAAAAAATACTCTAGCTAATGCTTATAAACATTAAAATTATTTCTCCAACTCATGCTCTAAAGATCTTATTCATCCTACCCCTATTCTATAGTTAAAAAGTACATGAGTTAAGTGAAATCATAGAACTACTGGAACAATTCTAGCTCTTGATACCACATTGCATGTCCATGATAATGTTTATTAAAAAAAATACTCTAGCTAATGCTTATAAATGTTAAAATTATTTCTCCAACTCATGCTCTAAAGAGCTTATTCATCCTACCCCTATTCTACAATTAAAAAGTACATGAGTTAAGTGAAATCATAGAGCTACTGGAACAATTCTAGCTCTTGATCTACATCATGATATTTCCCTCATGTTTAGCAATGAACCACCAAAAGAATGATACATTAAAAACAACATGATCATGAATTGTAATACATATAAATGGATGGTTGAATATGGTAGTGTTCTCATGAAAACAAACAATATATTTAATATCAGGCCATGCTTGGCATGTGTATTCACAAGACTTTTCTATCCATTATTGAATAGGGATAGTATAAAATCTACAATCTGTAAATGGAAATCACGTCCATTTTCACACCATAATTTTTTTTTATGATGTATAATACGCCTCTCATGAGGCTAATTTACCTACTCCAACAAGTAGCATTCTTTGTTGTTATGAATCACATCTTTATACAACCAAGTTTGAGATGGTTCTACAAAATTTTGCAAGATAATTATTGGATTCCTTGAACAAATACATAGATGAACCGTGAGAGAAAAATTCAGATCTAAGAAAAAGGAATTGAAAAAAAAATAGCATGGTCCTAATTCAAACTTTGTTTCCCTTCTTTATTCCACTGGAAATTTCTGCAACAAACCATAAACTAAAAGTTCTTTTCCCCATATAGATTTCAGCGTCAAAAACATATCTTCTAGATGAATTTACATACATATATTTGGAGAAAAATAAACAAGCAAGTGGCTAGGAATTTTTGCGATAAAACCTATCAAACCCCATACAATTTACAGCTCCAAAATAAGTCTCTAATATTGATTTTTGATGCCATAGACTCATCAAAATTTGAAAGACATAATGGATGTGAATTTTTTGAATTTTCACCATTAAAGTTATGCCTTTTAAACCACAAAATATCTTCCTTATCTATGAGACAACGTGGCTAGAAAATATATGCAAAAATGCACGTACTATATGTTGTTCAAAATATGCGTTGTTAGTTATCATACATGGCGGAAAAATACCCATAAATGTTTTTGTAAAAAAATTCCACTTGTGTGTTGGGCCTTAAACCCACAAAGATCATAAAAAATATAACAACAGAAAACAAGAATGCATAACATATAAACATAACAACACTCATACAAAGAGACACAAGATATACGTGGTTCACCCACTAAATGTGGACTACGTCCACCAGGAAAGGCATGGGTATTATTATTGTTCAAGAATCATGGAGATTACATATGACGGCCTAAGAGAGGGCTGAGAACCCCTTTGCTCTCATGGAGCACCTTAGCTCACTTTGCCTCTATGGGATTACATGGATAAACACATAGTTACACATAACTAATTAAATCTAGTTACTCAGTTAGGAAATTACATAGAAACCATAGGAATTGGTTGTCACTTTAACCAACAATCTCCACCTTGACAACAATTTACAAAATTCCTAGTCCATTGTGCTTCTAACCATTTCACTTCTTTTACCTATATTTTCCATGAATCTACTGACAACACCAACTGCATGTGAAATATGATCTCATCATCTCATCGCATACACCAAACTAGCATATGATACACGAGACATATAACTCTTTACTTCATTGCGTGGACATCAACCTAAAGAAAGATTATGATGTTTATCAGTTACATGTTATTCATACCGAATCCGAATCTGTATCTGTGTACATCCATGCTCAAGATTGTTTTGCAACCCCCAGATCCTTCATCATTACGAATGTCCAACAACCTAAGCCAACCTGTTGATCTTAAACCATGCTTGTCCTAGCTCAAGCATAACGCCAACAATTTAAACACCAAGATAGTGAATAAAAAAAACGTTACATTCACTTCTTGTAACTTGGCTCACCATGAAGTAATACAACATCTTGTACTAATCGCATGAGCTCTTCAAGCCATATAATGATTTCTTGAGCTTTTGCAAACAAATATTCCTATGCGATCTGGAACATCTTTAGTGATCCACCTCAAACTTTGCATTCGAGACCTTGACCAAAACACTGGCCAAGCCGATCAACTGAGCATCTCCACATGACTTTTGAAAAACATAATCCCTCGCAAGATTCCTCGACCTGAGTCCATTAATTGCCTCTTCTTGGGCCTTCAACAACACCTTATACGCCTTTCCCTGAACAGGCTATGCAACGATCATATATGTTCTTACTACGTTTGAGCAATAGTTGTTATAACACGACCCAATAGCGCAAATAATGACACCAGTGGCTTCATAGTAAATATTCTCATCATTACTAATAGCTCCCGGCCTCAAAACAAAGTCACCTCTGCTCTGAAACAAAGGAGGGTAACACATATCCACATTTTTTGCCTTCAACTTAACCTTAGCCTTTGTTGGTTTAGGTAATTGATCTAAAGGTTTTCCAATATAGACCCAGGTTCTTTGCGGTTTTAGCTTTAACCAACAAAACACCTTTTCACCGGCCCTTTTGGCAACAACCTGCATGTAGGTTGAGGTCTCACCCGAGGTGAAGCTATGGGGGTGCTGCAGAATCAAGTTTTCACAGCAGTGTGATGAGTTGATCGGGTAAATACACTGCACAGCATGATACAAGCTCGCGTTGCAGTCTGAGGGTCGCGCGACGACTGTCTTCGTCGCATGTTGATGCTTCTACAAATTACAATGCTGCGCACCCAGCGCATCCATGGACTGTGTGGGTCGATTTAACTCGCTCGATGGGACAGCACAATAGACTTATGTACTTCCACTTCGACGGTAATTGTATTAAGGGTTTCGCTTAGCACTTATTCATCCAATTACTTCCATTGATTATTTAACCTTATACTTGATGTAATCAAACAAGATATCAGCAATGCACCCTTTTAGTGGCGTCCATTAACAACATTATATAACCCAGTCTTTACATACACATATGGCTATTCACGAATGATACATTCACAGACTTAGAACACTTTGCATTCATCAATCATCCATTCATGAAATACTTAACATATCACCCCCATCTTTCTCCTATGGCGAATACATATAAAAGCATTATAGCCCAATTGTACCCAAAAAATTCAAGCATTCATAGTAATCAAACAGATAGTGCAAAGTATAAACACATAGGCAGTCTCACTACACCGGATTTAACGTGGTTCACCCCCCGGATGGAGGCTACGTCCACAAGAACTATTGTTATATTTGTCTTTTGGGAAGGGTACAACAGTTCTTAGTCTGCACACATAGCTGCAGACTCTCTTCTCTCTCAGCAGGTCTTTGCGCACTCAACTTGCAGAGCGTTTATAAAATGTTCCTCAATAGGAATTTGTCAAATTAGGAATAATAAAAATACAAAATGAAGAGTAACCCTTTCCCATACAAAACTGCCTTACTTATAGATCATGCATGTAGGTCATGTCTTTACAATCTGAAGGCTTAAACCCTTAGGTTTACAAAATATGGCGTGGCTAACTGCCATCCTGACTATCGCCGTCGACAGCTTACTCCACCTGCTCCAGGCCGTCCTGCTGGGCCACTCATGGCTCACATGCTCTTCTGATAGCCGCAGTCCTCAAAATGGTTCCACTGCATCATGGTCTGTCCCTTTCCACCTCTTCTGCCTTCCTGTCGCCGTCGGTGTAGTAGCCTAGCTTCTCAACCGCTTGCCGCCACTCTTCCATACAGGTCACTTTCTCCTGCCTTCGCCCAACTCTTTACCAAAAATAGGTCACTTCCTCGTCTGACCTTTACTTATATCTTCCTACTAAAATTGGCTGCTGCGCAGGTCCTATGCATCAGCATAGCTGCGTACTTAACAATGTTGTGCTTTTCTATTGCATAGCTCAAAATCGTGTTTCAACAAAATTGTACCTACTTGGGCCATGCCCAACAGGCCCCTAACACTTACTTGTGGCTCGTCCTGAGCCACTTTAGTCCAGTTGCTCCATCTGTTATTCTTTTGAAATCCCTGCCTGCACAGTGAATTCTTCAACTGTTGTGCTCAGCTGTGCAACTACCTGTTTTACTTCCTGCTCACATTCCTTTACTTTGTCAAGCCTTTCCTAGGAAGTAGGTTTTGAATTTTCTTCCTTGATATGATTTTCCGATGTTCGAAGTTCTTGCAATTTTGCCTCAATGTCATCAGTCAAAGTAAGTGCTTCTTCCATTAGTGGCTACAACCTCGTGGAGGTTTCAGCTTCCTTTGCTCTCAAGGCCTCAAGTTCCCTTCTTAATGCCTTGGTTTTCTCAAAGGCCACCCTCTTCTGGCGGACCGGTAAGTCCTTCATGGACGCATTTGTGGCATCCAACTCTTGTTACTTTTGCTTTCTTTCCTCGTGGATATTCTGCAACTTCAGACTTTCCTGCAGTACGCTCCACACATTGGAGACATCATTTGACAAGATTTGGCACTGCGCTATGGCTGCACAGATGCTTTGCATGGAAGCCCTTATTGCTTCTACTCTTCTTTCCTCTTCTTGCTTCTTTGTATCAACTGGCTGCCATGCTGCTAGCTCAGCTATTTCTGCCTAGTGGGCAGCCTTCATCCCTTCAACTTCATCTTTGTGGGTGATCTACAACTCCCTCATTTGGTCCTGTAAACTGCTCACAATAGCACCAATCTGCAGGATGGCTGCTTCTATTTCTGGCTCTTCTTTGACTGCGGGGAGCTTCACGCAGACAGCCGACACTGCTCCTCTAATCCTGCGCTCTTTTTCCTGCATGCGCTAAAGCTCCTTATCCTTCTGCTGACATTCACTTTGGAGTTTCCTATAATTTTTATCTACGTGACAGCACTGATTATGCGAGACGACGTCCCGCTCATGTAGTTCATGGGATATCTCGGTGTGCAGTTGGTGCAGACCTTCTTGTGGTAGCATAGCTACCTTAAGTTTTAAGTGTGCGAGCAGCCTTTCACTATCTGTCATTTCATCAGTTGGATACAAAATTGACAATGGAACGATCTTAACTAATCGTGTTCTTGGGGTAAAGGCTGGTGGCCTCTGCATCTGCTCACTTGATTGTCCGGGGCCAATGCTCTAGGCTGATTGCCGAACCATATCCCGATGGACTTGTTCCATCCTCAAGACTAAGCTGCTCAACTTGTTAATGTTTTCTTGGACCTGCGCTTGGTCAAACTCACTGTGATTTCCCTTAAATGTAGGTACATCCTCCAGATGTGCAGTTGTCTGTGATGCTATCATTTCATAGTCATCATCATGCAATATTCTATCTAGTGGCTTCCTGGTAGCCTTAGACTTCTTCTATTGTTGTGTTGGAGAGATTTCAGTGCCCGACTCTTTTCTCTTCTCGCCAACTTGTGGCTCCTTGCCCGCTTCGCCTGCTTGATGACCAGGGTTTGAAGTCGATGCACTTTGGACTTCCAGATATTTGTCCTGTTTGTTTTCTTCTTCTTCTTCCTCATCCAATGGGGTGATGACCAATTCAGGTGCATGTTCTCTCCATTCGTTGGTCCAATCCTCAATAATGAACTCAATCATTGGGACACCTAGCTGATACTGTCCCTCATACCATTTTTATGCATTCAGGAGGGGCTGAATAAAAATTGAATGTAGCCCGGCTTCAAAAAGAAAGAATGGATTATACTGGGTTGTCACTTCTTGTGTGATTCTCGGGGTCTTCTCAATCATGGTGCGCAACTGCTCCAAGAAAGTGAAGAATTGTAAATTATTAAGCCTCTGCTTCTCTGGATTTGTAGATGACCACATGTTTGCAAACCGCACTGGGATACAATCATCCTGCGCTACCAGCAGGCCGTTCTGATGATTGGGTTCTTTCCATCCCACAAAGGCGATAAGGACCAGAATCCAATTAAAATAGAAGGGGAACCCTTTATCTTGGACATCTTCGATATCCAATGATAATTCATTCAGCAGAAATTTCACCCAATTGTATTCATGGTCGTCCATAGCTTTTGCAGCTAAGGCTATGACCGAAGATGATACCTGCCCTGGTCTAGATTTCCGGAGAAGTCTTCCTGCGAACAGTTGAATTGTTAACCGCAGAGGTTCATTTAGAATGGGGTCAGTCTCATAACCCCTGCTCCCTCTATACAAATTAAACGTGCTTTTGATGCTTGCGGCTAGTTCTTGATCATCCTTCTTTCCCACAAACTCTTTGGAAGGGTTGTCACCCTTCTTTCTCAACCCCGTGATTCTAGCTATGAGGTCGACAGTGATATTAACTTTGAAATCTAACCGTATATATCCCTGGTGCGTGCAGGAAAGCAGAGTACGCACTACAACTTTGTATTCCTTGCTACGCCCAAAATGTGGGATGCGTAGCAGGTTAAGCAAGCCTACTTGGTATAGCGGCACTGCCCAGTCCATAGGTACAACTTATTCCTTGTTCGTTGCTGGATTGTTTACGCTGTACATATATCTGTCAGCCTGCAAATGGGGAAATTTCTCGGCATCATTCAAATTAAAATCAGTCAGCTTGCATTCCATGATCTTACCCAACAAATCATCTCTCTGTCGCACGCCCCTCGCTATTGGCAGCATTGGGACTCCATATCGTGGGTTCTTTTTTAGGTGCAGCTCTGGGGTATCAATCTTCCTTGGGCTGATGTATTCAGGAATAACCCATACTAGTGCGGGTGGGTTCCCTTGCGGAACCTTCTTTGGTGTAACTAGTGCCTCTGGTTCCTGCGGCGTTGCTGCCGGCTGCTTATCTTTCTTTTGTTGTGGTTTTAGCTGGCTCGACTTCGAGATTTGAGATGGTGCTAGTTTCTCTGCTGTAGATTTCTTTTGTGGAGACTTCATGACTCCGCTTATACCAAAACATCTAAATGCACCCAAAACCTCTTCTAAGTTCGGCTCGTTGGACATAAACGCAACAGATATCAGTGCTCTTGCTACTTCGTCTCTTAATCTCTTCACACTTGATAAAATTTGAAATTCATGGTAGATTTGCATGAGGGTGAGTGTGTGAATATTTATAGGATCACGCCCTAATGTTGCGGTCGTTAATGAATCACCTGGGACTTAAATGTTATAACAGCTTAGCAAATCTCGTATAGATCTCCGTCTAATGTGATATTGAATGCACCGGGAATGGCTAGATTAGGCATTAAATGCCAGTCCCGTCAGATGAGATTCCACCAGATCGTTGATCTCTTTCCGTCGTTCTTTACGTCGTGTCATGTAAACTTCCTTTAATTGGCGGGGTGGAATGGTACTGCTAGGCTATCTGACAGCCTATCAAAATTTAAATGCCAAATCCTTTGGGTGGATCCCATTATGATCCTGGTCACTTCAGTCTTTATGATGCTTTCTTCTATAGGATTTTCCATGAATGCGTGATTTGGCTGGCGCCGCCCTATTGAGTAACGGTTTAATACCCGACTGAGATCTGTCGCGATCATCTTTTCTCGTCATGACCTGCTATCGCTTCTGACATTATGGTGCGGATTTCTCATGCTCGTCTTTGTATTTGTTGCGCGCCTTTAGTTGCGCTACATATCTCTGCGCAACTATTTCTTTCCCCGCTTAGAAGTGATTTTTTGTTTTTCTTCAGCAGTGTTGCATGGCACATAGGCCTTTTCCATGTAACTTTCTTGTATAGACTCTTCACACTTTCTAGTGTCCAATTTCAACTGTACTTGACACTTAGAATTTCCCCTCCACTTGATCATATAGGGTTCTGCGAAGCAGGACTATCGTGGTAAAGCTATAGTCTACTTCCATTTATCAAACTAGGAAAGGTGTCTCCGGCTAAAGTGGCTAACTAAATTGCGCCACCGTTAGTAACATGCATTACAGTATATGGGCTAAGCCAATGCATCTTAAATCTTCCAGGAAACTTCATAAACTAATTTCTATCATAGAGGAGGACTAGATCACCTACCTAGAAGCAATTGTTCTTGATATGGTGGTCATGCCATGCTTTTTCACGCTCTTCTTGTACTTGTTGGTGGAAGCCTGTGACGAAGTGATCTTCCTCCAGATCGACCAAGTGTAGAAAACTTTATTTTAGCGCTTCGTGGCCTGCCATGCCTGTAAACGCAGCTATTCTCAAGCTGGGAATGATGTACTCCATTGGCATTATTGCTTCTTTCCCATAGGCCAACCTGAAAGGTGTATGGCCAGTCAGTTTCTTACATGTAGTCCTGTATGCCCATAATAAAAATGAAATGCGCAGGTCCCAATCATCGTGATTGACGTTACATATATTGGCTAGTGCATTCTCCAGTACTTTATTGAATGCTTCAACAGTTCCATTCGCCTATGGATGATATGGCATGCTGCGCTGGTGGTGAATGTATAACTCTTTGGTCAAAGCTTCAATGGTTCTATTCAAAAAGTGAGTGCCCTGATCACTCATCAAAATCTTCGAGCATCCGAACCTTTTCAGGATGTTCTCATAGATAAACTCTGCAGCTATAGCTGCGCTACAATCTTTCACTAGCTTTGCTTTTTCCCATCTGGTGAGGTAGTCAGTTGTAGTAATAATGTAACTCACACCAGTTCTCTTCCCTGGTGGGTTAATAGGTCCCACAAAATCAATGGCCCACTTCTCCAATGCCTGCAAAGTTAACTATGGGTTCAGTGGCATTTCGTCCTTGCGCGATGACTTTCCCGTCCTCTGACAGACATCACAGTTCTGGAAATGTTCCTTTGAGTCCTTATGGATAGTAGGTCACCATAGCCCTACGCACAATATCTTCTGCGTAGTAGCTCGTCCTGCGTAATGGCCTCCTACGATTCTTGAATGTGCATCGGCCAATATATATGGCTTCTCATGGTACAATACACATCTGCGCAGTACTTCGTCTGGTCCCAGCTTGTATAGCTGACCTGCAATTATAGTGAAGTCTGTTGCGTGCACTACCAGCTGCTTCTTTTACTACATAGTGAAATCCTTAGGTGCCATCCCTGTAGTTAGAAAATTAATGATATCCTGATAATAGTCATCGGCAGCCTGTATAACAAACAACTGCGCATCAGGCAGATTGTCTTCCAAATTCGTAGGCTCTTCTCCTGAATCAATCTTTGATAGATGATCAGGTCCTAAGTTTAAACTGCCTGGCTTAACCACGATTTCGAAGTCGTACTCTTGAAAGAGTAGTAACCATCTGCATATTCTCCCCCCTAACATTGGCTTATTGACCAGGTATTTCAAAGTAGAATGGTCGGTGAACATAGAGAAGTGTGCACCAAGCAAGTAGTGCCTGAACTTCTGCAGCACGTAGACCATAGTGAGTCCTTCTCACTTAGTAGTAGTATAGTTCTTCTCAGCGGATGATAAATTTCTGCTGGAAAATGCAATGGGATGATTGATACCTCCCTCTCATGGCTGAGCAAGAACAATGCCTAAGGCTATACATGAAGCATCAACGTGGACATGAAATGGCTTATCTCAGCCTGGAAAAACTAGGATCGGTGCAGTGACCATCTTTTCTTTCAATGTGTCAAAGCCTTGTTCGCATTCTTCATTCCAGATGAACGGTGCATCTTTCTTTAGCAGCTTATCCATGGCTGTGGTTATCTGCACATACCCCTTTATGAACTTATTGTAATAACTGGTATGCCCCAATGTAGTGCACAACTGCTTGACTGAATTTGGGGTGGGCAAGTTTATAATGACTGCGATCTTCGTAGGATCTACCATCAAGCCCTGTTTGCACACAATGTGTCCCAGCAAAATTCCGTAGGGAACACGGAAAATACATTTCTTCAAATTCAAAGAAATCTGATGCTGCCTACATTTTTCTAGCATCATCCTAAGGTTCGCGGGATGATTTTTCAGCAAACCAAAAATATTCCAATCATCAAAATAAACTTCTAAAAACTTATGTATGAACTCTTTAAATGATGTGACTACCACTCTAGAAAATATGGCAGGTGCGTTCTTCAGACCAAAAGGCATTACTATGTACTAAAACGACCCCCATTCTATAGCAAAAGTAGTCTTGTGTCTATCTACGCAATCAATCCTGATATGGTGGTATCCAAAGAATCCATCAGTAAAATAATACGCCTCATTTCCTCCAACATTATCAAGCACTTCATCTATGAAAGGGGTAGGAAATGGGTCATGCATTGAAGCGTCATTGAGCTTTCTGAGATCCACACAGATCCTGATCTCACCCTTTGTTTTCTTATCTTGGATAACCATCGGGCTTATCCACTCAAATTCTTCAATGGGCTCAATGATCCCTGCATCGAGCATCTTATCGAGTTCTGCCTTAACTCGTTCTTTGTAGCATGGGTTCAGTCTATACAGTCTTTGCTTCACAGGATTTGCACCAGGCTTAAGAGGAATTTTCATCACTCCTATGTCTCCCAGAATACCTTTCATCTCTATAAACTTGGTCGGGAATAATTCTCAATATTCCTGTAGTATACCCGCGACCTCTTCAACTGTATCTTCATCCCAGTAATATCCTATAGATGCAAACTTTGGCTCTTCGCTGGTGCCAATGTTCACTTTTTTTGTTTTCACAAGTCCACTCATATTTGGAATTTCCAATGGAGGTCCCTCTACCTCACGCTATCCCTCTGATTCAGGTATTTGTATGTTGCGCGGGTGCTCCTCATCATTGTCTTCTTTATCCTCGCATTCCTCAACAATGTTATAACAATCAAGAGCATGCTCTAGTTGCTCCTCCCATTTTGGTTGTAGGCGCATAGGTATGCTGTCTGTTCCAAAGAATTCTTCTAGTGTCATGTTTCCCTATGTGCAGTTTGGTCTAAATATTCTTTCCTTAATAACTTGCAGTTCATCTTTGATATTCGGATGTTCATCTTCAAAGCTGAAATGCTTCTAAAAGCTCGCAGTCAGGACAGACCAATCCATGTTGTCTCTGCGCAGATCCTGTCCTCCCAAGCTTGTACACAAACTTCAATATGATCCCTAGGATCTGTCTAGCCATTATATTTCTCAAAAGGTAGTGTGACCTTCTCAGCAAATCTCATTTGCATCTTAATTCTGCACTAATCCCAAGTTGGCAATGTCTTCTTATGCGCAGCCTACCATCTGGCAGGTGTCTCGCGCATTGCCACATCTAATGCTGACACGCGGTGCTCATCTATAGTATATTCTTTGATAAAGGAATAAACATTAAACAAACTGTCATAGGTAGGGATTGGAATTACCTTTTTCCCAATCGAGTGGAGTGACTTCGTGATTGTCGGGCATCTCTTGGCAGATACTTCATGCAATCTGCTTTGCTAGTTTTCTAATCCTGCATCAGAGTATGAGATGCAAGAGCTGTCATAGCGCCAACTGAGTGTTCCATCTGCAGTTGGATTAGTATAATCGGGAACATTCGTTGTTATTTTATAGAGACGGTCCAAGTCTTGAGCTCTGTACTCCTCCTAAATTGGTTCAACACATTGCTCCCTCTACGAAGGGTCCAATGGTGTGATGACCCTTAAGTTGTTACCTTCAAATATCATTTTCATTGTCTTCAAATTTATAATGGTGGAATCAGTCATTGCCTAATCGATACCCACCAGCGCTGGATAAGGATGACTATCATCCACAATTTCGATTACTTCGAAGTCGGCATAGCTGCGCACTCCATCAATGTCGACAATGGTGTTGGGTAGCCTCCCCATAGGTATAACTATCCCTTGATTGGCCATTCGTAACTGTATAGGTGACCACTGTAGCTTTGGTCTGCCCATGTGCTGCCATGTCTGCTTGGTCAAGACATTTAATTCGGATCCAAGATCAAGAATGATGTCATCCATCTCATAGTCCCTAATCTGTGTAGTGAACCTCATTTCCCTTCATGTTCTTTTGGGACTCCTAATGTTATGGACTGCTCCATGGGCGGCCCCCTTCTCACTTTGTGGCTCATACTGATTGAATAGTTTTTCAAATTCCACGATAACATCTATGCTCTTTAATAACTTCATGCAGCTCCATAGGAACTGCACAACAGAAGTTCCTGTATTTGCTGGAGCGCACGTCTGATCGTATGCCGCTGGAATATCCTCCATTTGTGGTGCTTCACTGCGCAGCGGGATTCTCATCGAATCAGGTGTTGACTCTCTAGGGATATCCCATGCTTCTATAAATGCTCCTTTATTTTTCTGTAGGTCCAGACCGGGTGTTCTCCCAACAGCTTTTCTAATCCATACTGGGTCTCCAAGAGGCTTCTTAGCATCCGTCGTTCCAGAAGTCGAATCTTCTGCACCTCCATCTCTTCCTATATCAGCGCCACTGCGTGTTACCACATTTACGCTTGGATCCGTGGTTCTTGTCTCTGCTGCGATCAACTGAATGTTGGGATTTGGAGGTTTTGTCCTTCGTTTCTGCATTTCTACCTCGAGCACAAGATAGTCTTCAATAACATGATCAAATGAATTATAGTAGTTTCACGTAGTGCATGGGTTTGTACAATCTCGAGATACGTGACCGGGTTGGCCATAGTTATAATAGATTACCTAGCCTCGGCCTCTCCCCTACACTGGGCCGACATTTCTTCCTCTCCCGTAGTATCCACCACCATGGCCTCTATATCCACCCTGATCGTAGTGGGTGTTCTCTTGTTTTGGCTGATTTTCCTCTTGGATGCGGTACATTCCAGCACCTCACATTGCTTCGATATCTCGCTTTCTTTCATTCATCATCTCATATGCGTGACAATTGGATTCGTCATGTCCAACTGACTTACATAAATTGCAGTATACATTTTTAGGTGTTTTTACATATTTTTGTATTAAATAACAATCCTCAGGCCGGTGTCCTCTGGTTCGACAAATTTCACACCATGATGCCTGATTGTGATTCATATTCATTGGGTTCGGTGCACCACTATTAAGATAATCTTGAAATAGAGGGCATTGTTCTCTGGTGTGGCCCTCTCCTTTGCATCCTGTGCACCAAACTTCATGTCTCTGTTCAAATCTCTGTTCTTTTCCATTCTTCATACCTTGCAATTCTAACATCAAGGTGGTTAACTGATTCTGGATCTGTGACATCCCAGAACTACTCTCTCCAATCGGTGAAGCCTCCAGCTTCATTGCGATTTCTAAGGCCTCTTCCTGTGACGCAACCTTCTATTGCATCAATGGTTGTCTGATGTGGGGAAACAGCGCAACGATGAACCACTCCTTATGCTGTTGTGGAGCTATCTCAAAGCTCATTTGATCTAGTAATGTCTTAAATTTTTGGTCAAATTCCCAAACTATTTCAGTAGGTTTCTACTTGATTTATTTTAATTCTGTTATGCACCGCGATTCTGATTTCGGCTTCTTAAACTTTGCTGCGAGCGCGGCCTTGATTTCTATTAGGGTTCTTGGTTGTGCCTGAGAATACTTCATAAACCAATGTAATGCTCTATCTCTGAAAGTAGTGATGAGATGCGCTCTCTTCACAGCATCATCCTGAAGTTGCTTTACACTCCATATGGCTTCACATAGAAACCAGTGTTGATCAAGGTCTTCTAGATCCGTTCCTTTGAATATCGACAGTTTTATATCATTATCTGTCTTTCTCCTTCCTGGTTGTGTAGCACCCTGAGTAGTGCTCTGATTCTGTGCGGGGTTCTGAGCGGAAAAAGTGAATATGGTACTCGGAATATTGCTAGGGATATTGGTTTGCGAAATATTCTGAGACTGGGTGTTCTGAACTGGAATGGTATGAGACGGAATGGCCTGGGCAACCGCTCCTGCGGTGTTACCAGTATTGACGTTTTGTGGGGTGGGTTGCGCGATGGTCACAGCGGGTGGGCTCTGAGATAGGGGAGGCACGGTATTTGCAACCGACAGGTTCTGAGGTGTAATAGGGTGGATGGTATTTGATGATGGCGCGGTCTGATCGGTAAGGTCACATGGGATTTCGGTATTCACGCGGAGTCTAGGTCCTCCGAGATTCTTTTCTTTATTAAACTTATATCTCTTTCCACTTCTCAGATTATGGGTGTCTTCGTCAGAATCACTATATATACTTTATACCATGACAGATTCAAAACTATTATTGCATTATTAAGATGCCTTTCTCAGCTAAAAGCATTTTAATGTATAGACTGATATTGTTTAGGAACTTACCTCTAAATCCTTTGAAAAAGTATGCTTCGACTTGACTGTAGGACTTTGGTGTGTCTATAGCAAATTCTATTACAAATCCTTCAAGTATGCTATCAACCCAGAAGTTGACTACGCACGACAGTGGGATGTCTGTTGCTTTGAGCTATGCTGTGAACTCTGGAGTCCACTCTGTAGTTACTCCCCCCTGAAAACAGGTTTTCTTTTCTGCGAGTTGTGATATCCACTCGTGCAACTCGTTTCCAAATGAAGCCCAGAATATCTCGTGAATATCTTTCCATAAATATTTGTTCAACCACTGTACGTCAGAGAGACACGGGTGTCTATTTTCTTTCTTTGCAAACTCTCTTTCAATCTTATCACACCAATCCCAGATCTCTTTCTTTTCGGGATGCCAATTGTCTGAAACCAATGGGAACTATTATTCTTCTTCGCACATTACTTCTTCAACTCATCATGGATTCTTAGCGCGAAAATGGAACCATTTGTTGGTTTAGGTAACTGATCTAAATTTTTTCCAATATAGACCTAGGTTCTTTGCGGATTTAGCTCTAACCAACAAAACCCCTTTTCACTGGCCCTTTCGGAAACAACCTGCATGTAGGTTGAGGTCTCACCCAAGGCTAAGTTATGGGGGTGCTGAGGAATCATGTTTCTACAGCATTGTGATGAGTTGATCAGGAAAATACACTGCACAACGTGCTACAGGCTCGCACTGTAGTCTGAGGGCCGTGCGACGACTATCTTCATCGCGAGTTGATGCTTCTACAAATTACAATGATGCGCACCCAACGCATCCACGAACCGTGCGGGTCGATTTAACTCGCTCGATGGGACAATGCAACAGACTTATGCACTTCCACTTCGACGGTAATTGTATTAAGGGTTTCACTTAGCACTTATTCATCCAATTACTTCCATTGATTATTTAACCTTATACTTGATGTAATCAAACAAGATATCAGCAATGCACCCTTTCAGTGGTGTGCATTAACAACATTATATAACCCAGTCTTTACATACACATATGGTTATTCACGACTGATACATTCACAGACTTAGAACACTTTGCATTCATCAATCATCCATTCATGAAATAATTAACATATCACCCCCATCTTTCTCCTATGGCGAATACATATAAAAGCATTACAGCGCAATTGATAACTGAAAATTCAAGCATTCATAGTAAGCAAATAGACAGTGCAAAGTATAAACACATAGACAGTCTCACTACACTGGATTTAACGTGGTTCACCCCCCGGATGGAGGCTATGTCCACAAGAAATGTTGTTATATTTGTCTTTTGGGAAGGGTGCAATAGTTCTTAGTCTGCGCACACAGCTGCAGACTCTCTTCTCTCTCAGCAGGCCTCTGTGCACTCAGCTTCCAGAGCCTTTACAAAATGTTCCTCAATAAGAATTTGTCAAATTAGGAATAATAATAATACAAAATGAAGAGTAACCCTTTCCCATACAAAACTGCCTTACTTATAGATCATGCCCATAGCTCATGTCTTTACAATTCGAAGGATAAAACCTTAGGTTTACAAAATATGGCATGGATAACTACCAGCCTAACTGTCGCCGTCAACATCTTACTCTGCCTGCTCCAGGCCGTCCTACTTGGCCACTTGTGGGTCACACTTTCTTATGATAGTCGCAATCGTCAAAATGGTTCCACTGCATCATGGTCTATCCCTTTCCACCTCTTCCGCCTACCTGTCGCCGTCGGCGTAGTGGCCTAGCTTCTTAACTGCTTTCTGCCACTCTTCCATACATGTCACTTTCTCTTGACTTCGCCCGTCTCTTTACCAAAAATAGGTCACTTCCTCGTCTGACCTTTACTTATATCTTCCTACCAAAATTGGCTGCTGCGCAGGTCCTGCGCATTAGCATAACTGCGCAGGTAACAATGTTGTGCTTTTCTACTATGCAACTCAAGATTGTGTTTCAACAAAATGGTACCTACTTGGGCCACGCCCAACATCCTTTTGTGGATCAAGTATCATTTTTTCCGTGTCTTCCATCAAAACAGAATGAGTAACCTTCTTCTCTTAGTCTCTACTTGATGGCTTCAGACTCGACAGTGGTAGGCTCTGCTTCATGTGGACTTCACGCACAGACAAAAAACAGGCTTCATGCACATGCTCTGCTTGACCCAGGCTTTAGGCTCTGGTTCTTTGTCTTCTCTGGGAAACTTCAAACTTCCTCGAAAATGACGGTTGGGTGGCTCTTCCACCAGACCGGCTATAGGATCCACAAATGGATCCTCTCTGCCAACATCTCTCTGATGGGCTCTTTGGCTTCCAACGGAACGGCTCAGCTCCTCTATGCTCTCTGCTAGCGTCTTTCTACTGAAAAAGGAGGCTCTCCACTGCTCCACGGGATCCTTCACAACACGGGCTCCTCCTATCTTTCCTTCCTTCACATGGATTTGCTTAATGCACCATCGACGAGACTCCTCCACAGCTTAGTGGACTCCTCCACAGCACGGGCTCCTCCTCCTCTCTCTCCAGATCAACAACTATCAAGGATGGTGGTTCTCTCTGTCTCTCTCTCCGCGTATGGATTCACCTTCGGCTCCTCTCGAGTTCCCTCTCCAAGTCTGGCTCCTTCCTGCAACTCCTCCCTGTGGTTCCCCTCTGCTTTGATACCTGCATAGCCCTGATACCACTTGTTGGGCCTTAAACCCACAAAGATCATAAAAATATAACAACAGAAAATAGAAGAATGCATAAGGGATAAACATAACATCAGTCATACAAAGAGACACAAGATATACATGGTTCACCCACTGAATGTGGGCTACATCCACCAGGCAAGGCATGGGTATTCTTATTGTTCAAGAATCATGGAGATTACATACGATGGCCTAAGAGAGGGTTGAGAGCCCCTTTTCTCTCATGGAGCACCTTAGCTCACTTTGCCTCTATGTGATACATGGATAAATACATAGTTACACATAAATTATTAAATCAGTTACTCATTTAGGCAGTTACATAGCAACCGTAGGAATTGGTTGTCACTTTACCCAACATTGTGTCGCTACCCATTTAGGCTAAAAAAATTTGCAATATCATCTTCATTTTCTTAGCTGCCTTCTTTGTCATCACATAGTGAAAGGATCACATCCAACATTTCTTCAACCACTAAGGGTTTTTCTATTGAAACATGCATCTCAATTTCATCAATAAATGTATCATTAATTTCAGAAATTTGAGAATCGTGGCATGTACCAAACCCTTGTCTTCATCGAATGATGTCGTGGAACTTTTATAGTCTTCTTGATCAATATAATCTCAATGTACATGGTATTCAATGGAGTCACAAGATGGTTCATCAAAATATTCATCAATCTCATCATCTTGATATTATTCACAAATAGGGTCCAAGTTTTTAGGAATACTTGGATTAAATATGTTTCAGAATATATTTCCATACGCACACAACAATGTTTAATCCAAACTCTTGTATCTTCTTTCTAGGAATATGTAAATAATATCATTAAAATATATCCATGCACTACATTAAGCCTTGAAACAAAATCCAAGAATGATGCAACATATTGGGAAACAAAATGAATGCCCCATTAAAATCAGGAATATAATCTTCCTATTTTGGTTGTAACTTATTTGAGCACCTAGGAATTTCAGTAAAACATAAAAAAATATATATAATACATGAAATGACCATGGTGCCATATTCTTCCCCTAAAAAAAATACACATAAAATATGAAAGTACATGCTAATTATACCTCATACCAAGTTGTGGAGTCACCAAAGTAAGCCTTCGAATCAAGGAAAATTTTAAGGATCCATAATTTTTCTTGAAGTGTAGAAACCTTGGCGACTCTTACTAATTTTTAAATTTCCAACCATAAAATGTTTGGTGATATTTTTGTAAAAATATTAAAATTCAAAAGCATTTTATATACTTTCCAGACAATTTTGATGATTTTTAGAGTAAAATATTTTATCATGTGGAATTTGGGCGAATCATTTTAGAAAAAAAGTGGAACTTGCCAAATATTTTTTGGAAAAAAACCCAAATTAACCCATGGACTAAATTTCACCCCTAAAATTTCCCTTACTTCAAATGTTTTCAAAATTGTTGAGTGTGCTCACCTTTACACACAAAAAATATTCAAAAATATACAAGGAACAAGGACTTCACCCCTTCATAGAATCACCATGTGAGTAAGATATCTTTAAGTAAATACACTCACCACCTCAATGTAGCAAATATACTCAATATGAGAAATGGACTTTATCCCTATAAATGATGCCAAAATGTTACCTCACAAACTCTCACCTCTTGAGATAAAGTCCTAAAGCTCAAGTGAGACCATGGAGGAATTAAGAGGGATTGTCAATGTTATAACATAAGCCCACCCTATTCACACTTTATGGAAAATTTCCTCTGGCTCAAGGGGGTATTCCCTAAGATAGGATTGATAGGATTTTAGGTGGTGAATTGCAAGGTGAAATGAAGAGTAAATTCCAACATAAATGTGCTACACGTTTCAAATATAGAATGGATTATTGGACCAGATACTAGTACCTTATCATTGGGATAATGGGGTCAAGTCAAGGTTAGATGGGAGGCCATCCTAATGAGGAACAATGGTTATTGATGCATAAATATCCCAACTTGCAAAACTAAAACTGGAGAGATTACTAAAATAAATAAAAAACTCTTATACTCATGAATATTATGGTTATAATAAATAGAATTGTATGTGCATTTAATGAATTATAAAGAAAGAATGCATCGGTTACTAACAATCTGTTGATGACCACAAAGGAAAACGAAAGGGTGTTACCATTTCCAACACATCATAAGCATGTTTCAAGGTTATTCCTAGCAAAGTGAGATAACATCATGATCTATAAGATATTCTCATCCATCAAGCCTCCCATACTCAATCTTCCAACAACATCCAACAAGTATTCCATTAGGGTCTGAGGGGTTTAACCCCAATTCCAACATACATCAAATGGAGAGAAATCTCATTTATTTAGAGGGATCATCTTCTCTCTTACAATAAAATACAATACTTGCCTAACTACGTCCATGACATGCCAAATAAATAATATAATAATGGAGTAGTTAGGTCTTATCTCTTCAACTTGATTATTCAAATGGTCTTGATTCTCTCTAAGAGAGTTCACTCCACTAGAAAATATGATAAAATAAGCAAAAGAAACCTCCAAGATAGAGAGTGCATATCTAAAGATAAGCTTGTTGACAAGTCAACTAGTGTGGCCCCAAATATGTGTGAGATAAGATAATAATATAATACTCCTCTTAGAAGAACACTCAACCAAACCCCAAAAAATAATAATATGTTCCACAAGAAGCATGAACAAATGTGCAAAATGATCCTCAAGAAGCAACCACCTACAATGTGAAGGTCAATTCAAAAGGTGGATTCTTCAAACTAATAACCTTATTTGACCATGAGATAATGTTGAAAGAGAACCTATGAGAGGTGTGATCTTGAAGAGTATGTATTAGAGTCACCTTCATGAAGAAATAATAATCAAATAAGCTTTATTTTAGATGCACCCTAGGAAGTTGTGCCATTCAACAATCTTGATTCGTAAATAAAATATTCTTCTTTGAGAGGTATTCCCTAGAAATTTGTGCCATTCAATAACCTTGATTCAAAAATAAAACATTCTTTGATGTAATACCCTTAGTTTCGACTTGGAATGTATTTAATGAAAATTATGTAAATGATGTGAATATGCTTGTATGCATTCCTAGTGCGGAGCTTAAGGATAAGACATGACTAGTGAATGGCTAGGAATGTATGATGTACACTTTTTCATTTGGACCGTAAGGTTGGATTATCATTCCAATTCGAAATATATGTAAATATTATGTTGGAAAAATAATAAAATGGTCCAAGATGGATGTGTAAAGAGCACCAGAGGGGCTATGATTCCACCAAAGGGAAAGAGGAAAGGGGGCCTATGGGAAACTAATTTATTTGTTGCCAAAATTCAACCTTATCACTCATCTAGATTCCACCCATGTGATTTAAATGAGCTAATTACTTCAGCTTGACTATTAAACCCAATCATTAAATGCATGTGTGAGGTTGGTGAGTAAAGTTACTTCATGCAGCTATTGAAGCATGGGGGTTGTGACAGTCATGTTAGCTTCCAGAAGTCCTTTACTTATATGGTGAGAAGCTATGTTAGTTTCCTTTTTCACCATTACCTCATAACCCTTGGAGTTAACACTCATTCTATCATTCTCTCATGTAGACTTCTACTCTACGTAGAGCTTCCTATTGTTGTTCATGACCATTACAAGATTGTTTTTACCCTAGAAATTCGAATTTAGAGACAAAGCTGCAAATTTGAAGGGTAAAAATAGAAGTTTGTAGGTGAGCATAGAGGTTGGAAAAGTTAGGAACCTTTACCAATCAAGTTCTGCTAGTTTTGGATGCTTGAGAAGCCATGAATTCATGTTGCAGGAGGTTCTCCAATAACATACAACATGTTGGACTTTTATTGCACACATTGGTAAGCACTCTAAGGGTTGGATTTCCTGAGGGAACTATGGATTTGTGAAGGGAAATACCTTCCTTATGTTGTGTGGGGAAGTTGGAAGGAGTGCCATGGCTATGATGGCTTAGTGAGATCCATGTAGAGCTGTGGATGAGATTTTGGCTAAGCATAGTGAGCGGAATGGGTTGTGGAATGAGAGAGAAGCCTGTAGGTGTTTCCTTCACCCTAGTGGCCTCATAGCCCATCTTGGGAGTGGCCTCTCAGCTGAAAGAGTATATGCTAGACAAAGTTCCTATGGTTCAGTGGAAAATATATCTTACACAACAAGTTGGTTGGATCTTCTTTGTTTAAAGATAAGTATTCTTTTGTATTTGAATTTTCAATGTTTATTTGACGCTTGTAATGATTAAGCTTGCATATGCATGCTAGATGTCTGTTGATATTTTATTTCCACTATGTATTTTTATTATGCATCTACACACATATTCTTATTGTTATGAAATTCATAATTATTGTTATGGGAGAAATTTAGAAGCATGTAATTTAGTTAATGTCCCCTTCCGTTGGTCGAATTGAGGGATAAGGACGTTACATTTGAGAAGTACACCTATGATGAATGTGCATTGTAGCCACTTTGAATAGTCAATGAGCAATAAAAATAACCATTTTTGACAAATGAATGCTAGGTACATGTGTAAAGGTGGTTAACTTCATAAACAATTACTTTTCTTCAAACAATGAGCCCAAAACCATTTTCAAAACCATGTGTTGATTTCCAAAAGCCCTGTGCACAAGAGGACGGAAACCTAGAGAAGTTTGCTAACAACTTCATTGTTGAAAGATCTTCATCCAACCATCATTATTCCATACTTTGACCAATTTTTGTTTCTTGCACCAATTTGATTCGTTCAATCATCATTTTCTAACATGGGGATGATAACACATGATCATGTCCATGTTTTTTCTAAGGTGCTAACCCTCATTCATTATCAGTATGTTTGTTATGGTTAGGTTCGCTTAGTGGTAGGTTACATCATGATAACTTTATCTTCTATTTATGATAAAATATATCCATTTGTATAGGCATGATCTCATCTTGTCTTGTACATTAGATATATTCTAAAAGGAGGCTTCCCCCTTGAAGAGGCTTATTACTCATTGACTCTATATCATTCTAAATGCATGGAGCTACTTTTATTTATGTTTTTATGCTATTTTGTGAATTTGGAAAATGAGTCATATTGTCATTTTTTCTATAACATTTTCTAGAAGTTTTAGATAGTGAAATTTGGGCCCCCCTAAACAGACATAACAAAGTACCCGTGGTAAAAATTTAGGTTTGATTTTCTATAATTTTGGAGTTATACTCTATGGACAATATGGATTTTTACTAGTCTAGAAAACTAGTTTCAAATAGGTGTTATGGGTAAAAATATTATATCTAAAATCTACAAGGTGCAAATTGGATTCCAACAGTTGCAACTAGAAAAAAGATAGACCATAGAATTTCAAGTCCAAAATTCAAAATAAAATATGAAAAAACAAACATGTGGTAGGTTTTACAAGTTCTCTCTTTTGAAGGAGATAAAATGAACAAGTTTAGGGAAAGTTACGGTAGCTTTCGGTTGGCACATATGAATTTGATCAAACCTATTGTATTACAAAGAAGACACATCAAAATACTACATGGGAAAAATATCAAACTCAGAAGTGGATAAATTTCAAAGTTACATCAGGTGGAAAGTTGGTCAACAAGGTAATCTTGAAGTCAAGGATTTTAAAAATATGTTCACTTGTAACTTGTATAATTTTTTAAGATATATAGAAAATAGAGAACTAAGTGAATATTAGTGTCCTGACATGGGAAGAGGTGGTGGAAAAAATGCTACACTCGCTAAACCTCGAGAGATCTCATGCATTACTTATTATGAAAGTGAAGAGACACAGGACCAAGTATCATAATTGTGGAATGAAATTAAGGAATTGGATGAGAGGATAGCGAAAAATGTTGATTTGGCACATTTGCAAATAGAAATAGAAAATAATATGAATAAGAGGATAACACCATTGCATATTTTTGTAGAATCAATTCTTATACATACCCTAGAAAAGAGGTTCCATAAAAGCAATACTATGACCCAAGGAACTCAAGAAAATAAATATATTATTCATATGAAACAACCTTCCATTAACAAACATATTCCTAGAGGATTTGACTTTAAGCAGGGCTGGGATCCTAAGAGTGTTCACTTCCCTAAATTTGAATTAAGAAAGTTTGATGGAACAAATGTCTTTACATGGGTTAAGCAAATAGAGAAATACTTTGAATTGCATAATATTAGTGACGATAAGCAAAGGATTTTCTTAGTGGTTTTGTATTTTGAAAGAAAATCCTTTCAATAGTATCAATGGATAGTTAAAGGAAATTCCTCTTCTTATCTTTATAATCAATATCTGTTTACAAAAGACCTAGAAGCACAATATGGTAAATTTTGGGGAAAAGACTACATTAATCAGTTGGAAAGATTCAATCACATAGGATATTTGGAAGATTATAACTTAGAATTTCAAGTATTGGCCACTAGAGTAGATAACGTCGATGACCAACATCTATTGGAAGATTACATGGGAGGATTAAAATAAGACATTAAATATGAGATTTTCTTGAAACATCTTGAAAATGTTATGGAAGCTATGCAATTTTCTCAACATATTCAATCCAAGAGTAGGGATACGCACAACTATACCACTAGAACTTATGTAGAAAACATAAATCCACTTATGCCTCATAGAGCAACCATGCCTCAACCTACTCGAATATCACAAAAAGAAATATATGGGAGGAATGAAAGGACTATACTTTGGGTGAGAAAGAATTTGTGAACTTAAAAGAGTAGGAAAAGATATAGCAATTTTGCACTGATAGATCGAGAAAAGTGTAAAATATATGTTCATGGATTGGTAGGTTTTTCATCACCTCAAACCCTGAATATTATAGGATACACTAAGAAGAAAATAGTCATATTGCTTCTTGATATTATTTTGTATATCGATGACAATTTTTCATGTTTTGTTTTCTAATGGGAAAGTATTAATCCTGGAGGAAATTTCCATAACATTAAACTTAGTATGGACAATGTGGTAGTAGATTCCCTTCATAGAATAGAAGTTCAGCCTCAAACTTATCATTTTTATTTCATCTTTGATTACAATGTGGTTGGAAGAATCTCGCCATAAATGGCAAGAAGACAATAGTACTTATAGAAAATACAATGTCTAAAAGAAGGGTAGAGCTTTATGGAAAATTTGGAGTGGAAGGAAGATATGCTTTGGTAAAAGGGTAGAATATTTTTATGCCCCCAAACAAACTTGAAATACAAAATATTAAGGGAGTCTCATAACTCTCCAATGAGGGGACATTTAGGGTTCCTTAAAACATATCAAAGGATATATTTCTTGGGGGAAGGAATGAAGAAAGTCATTCAAAAATTTGTAAGAGAATGTCAAGTGTGCCAAAGAAATAAAGGAGAGACAATCAAGCCTCTAGGGTTACTTCAACCTACACATTTCTAATGAAAGATGAAAGATATATCAATGGAATTCATTATAGGTTTATAAAAATTAGAAGGCAAGGATTCCAAGTTTGTGGCCTTGGATACACTCATAAAATATGCACATGTTATGGAATTCAAAGTAGTCTCAGTTGTATAGGTATCTCATATTGTATTGTGCATTGGATATATTGTAAAAGGATGTTTCCCCCTTGAAGAATCTTATTACTCATGGTCTCTTTATCATTCTCAAAACGTATATCTATTTGGGGAATATGGTTCATAACATTTACCCACTTCAAAATTTCACTTTTATAATTTAGTTCAAATTGCATTGGAAAGTTCCAAAGGAGACTTGCTCTGTCATTTAGCTAGGTATGTCCATTTCCTAAAACTAATGGATGTCCTCCATCCAAAATTGACTAAATGTATGTCAAAAAAGGTTTTGCTTGCGAAGTAATGTTGAATTGGAGTGATTGGTTCCATATATCTTTCTGAATTTAAATAAACATCCAAACTTCCAAAAATAGTTTTATAAAATTACAATTCAATCTTAATCCATAAATCTTTCCAAACTTCCAAAAATAGTTTTCTAAAATTACAATTCAATCTTAATCCATAAATATTTCCAAACTTCCAAAAATAGTTTTATAAAATTACAATTCAATCTAAATCCATAAATATTTCCAAACTTCCAAAAATAGTGTCATAAAACTACAATTCAATCTACATCCATTAATTTTGCCGACAACAATGATGAAGACCATCTCAACTTCCCAAAAAGTTTTCTAAAATTGTAGTTTAATCTAATTCCATAAATCTTCCATATATCTTTCTGAAACAAAGTTAAATAAGCATAAACCTTCCATTTATCTGTCTGAAACAAAGTTAAATAAGCATCCAAACTTCCAAAAATAGTTTTATAAAATTACAATTCAATCTTAATCCATAAATATTTCCAAACTTCCAAAAATAGTTTTATAAAATTACAATTCAATCTAAATCCATAAATATTTCCAAACTTCCAAAAATAATTTCATAAAATTACAATTCAATCTAAATCCAAAAATTTTTCCCACAACAATGATGAAGAACATCTCAACTTCCCAAAAAGTTTTCTAAAAGTGTAGTTTAATCTAATTCCATAAATCTTCCATATATCGTTATGAAACAAAGTTAAATAAAAATAAATCTTCCATATATCTTTCCGAAACAAAGTTAAATAAGCATCCAAACTTCCAAAAATAGTTTTAGAAAATTACAATTCAATCTTAATCTATAAATCTTTCCAAACTTCTAAAAATAGTTTTATAAAATTACAATTCAATCTAAATCCATAAGTATTTCCAAATTTCCAAAAATAGTTTCATAAAATTACAATTCAATCTACATCCATAAATTTTTCCCACAAAATTGATGAATCTCAACTTCCCAAAAAGTTTTCTAAAATTGCAGTTTAATCTAATTCCATAACTCTTCCATATATCTCTATGAAACAATAAACATTCCATTTATCTTTATGAAACAAAGTTAAATAAGCATCCAAACTTTCAAAAATAATTTTATAAAATTACAATTCAATCGCAATCCATAAATCTTTCCAAACTTTCAAAAATAGTTTTATAAAATTAGAATTCAATCTAAATCCATAAATATTTCCAAACTTCCAAAAATAGTTTCATAAAATTACAATTCAATATAAATCCATAAATTTTTCCCACGACAATGATGAAGACCATCTCAACTTCCCAATTTTTTTTTCTAAAATTGTAGTTTAATCTAATTCCATAAATCTTCCATATATCGTTCTGAAACAAAGTTAAATAAGAATAAACCTTCCCTATATCTTTCCGAAACAAAGTTAAATAAGTATCCACACTTCCAAAAATAGTTTTATAAAATTACAATTCAATCTCAATCCATAAATTTTTTCAAACTTTATTTCCTGATAAACCTGAATTCTTGGACACATTTGTCATAGATGGAGATGAATTTTTTCCTGGGTTTTTCTTATATGTAGTTGATAGTAGTAATGGAGACCAATTGGGCTTCTCTGCAGGTGATGGTAGTAATGGAGGCCTATTGGGCTTCTCTGCAGGTGATGGTAGTAATGGAGGCCGCCTGGGCTTCTCTGGAGGTGATGGTAGTAATGGAGGCCTATTGGGCTTCTCTGCAGGTGATGGTAGTAATGGAGGCCTATTGGGCTTCTCTGCAGGTGATGGTAGTAATGGAGGCCGCCTATCGTTCTTCTCTGCATATGATGGTAGTAATGGAGGCTTTTCGGTAGTAATAAAATGGCCATGAAAACCAGGGTCTGCACTAAGGAATTGCACTACAAACTGAAGAAAAGAAAACCATCCCACAGAATCGTTAGCCGCATTCAGCATGCCTTGAGGCAGTTGAATGCCGGACAAGCTTACGAGAAATACATTGTAAGATCTCTGGCGAAGCTTTTCAAACAAGTAACTGAGATCCACATTACCAACAATAAATACGATATTTGGAGGCGGCGGCGTATCCATCGCCCACAGAAGAACATCCGCGACCATCATTTTTTCTATTTCAGTAGCATTGCCTGCAATTCATAACATAAAGAATGCCTTCTACTCTGTAAAAATATCAATAGACAAACGCCAGAAACTCTGAGAAGATTTAACAGAAGTTTCAAATCAAATTGCACTGCTGTTACACCCAAAAAAATACCAGCCCTAACGTACCATGAGAAAATAAAAGACAGGAAAGGCAAACTATTGCACCAAAAACGGTAGGTGCACTCTACAGCTCAGGCTGGATCTTTGAAGTACAAAGGGGTTTTCTAGATGGTTTTTTTATCTATCTGGACACCTAACCCTAATAAACCCGGAGTTAAGGTCATTCTATGTTGCTGTAAAAATTCAGGCAAACGAGTTCTAATAACAAATTAAGTTAAATTACTAACCAGAAAATACTAAAACATATTTTGTTGATAGTATTAAAGAAAGGAAAATTGAGAAGTCGCGATTACCAGGAGGGACCTGCTGCAGTCGGACTCCAGAGTTGATGAGCGTCTGATCAAGCTCCGTCTCCGTGTGAGAAAAGAATTCATACGCAGAGAAATGATCATGGAGGTTGAGGCCGCCACCTTCGGCCTTAACGTTGATGATGCCAAATCTGTGGAGTAAAGCAGAGGGCATGGCAGTGACAATGTAGGGGTCTGAGGAAGAAGGCTTAAAATATGCATTGTTAGTTAGCATACATGGCCTAAAAATACCCTTAAATTTTTTTTAGAAAAATTCCAATTGTGTTGCTACTCAATTAGGCTAAAAAAAAATGCAATATCATCTTCATTTTCTTGGATGTCTTCTTCATCATCACATTAGGGAAATGATCACATCCAACATTTCTTCCACCACTAATGGTTTTTCTATTGAAACACGCATCTCAATTTCATCAATAAATGTATCATTAATTTCAGAAATTTGAGAATTGTGGCTTATCAAACTTAAATGTATCATTAATTTCAGAAATTTGAGAATTGTGGCTTATCAAACTTAAATGTATCATTAATTTCAGAAATTTGAGAATTGTGGCTTACCAAACTTTTATCTTCATGGAATGATGTCATGGAAGTTTTAGAGTCTTCTTGATCAATATACACTTAATGTACATGGTATTCAATGGAGTCACAGAATGGTTCATCAAAATATTCATCAATCTCATCATCTTCATATTCTTCACAAATAGGGTCTCAAGTTTTTAGGAATAGTTGGATTAAATATGTAAGTGAAGATATTGCCCTAGGCACATAACAATATTTTGTCTGGGTACCTAGGAATTTTGGTAAAACATCAAAACATATATATAATATATGAAATGACCATGGTGCCATATTTCTTCACCTCAAACAAATGCACATAAAATGTGAAAGTACATGCTAATTATACCCCATACCAAGTTGTGGAGTCATCAAGGTAAGCTTTCAAATCAAGGAAAATTTTAAGGATCCATAATATTTCTTGAAGTGTAGAAAAGTTGGCGAATCTTAGAGTAAAATATTTTATCATCTAGAATTTGGGTGAATCATTTTAGAAAAAAATGGAACTTGAATTTTTTTTTTTTCCAAAAAAACCCTAATTAGCCAAAGACTAAATTTCGCCCCTAAAATTTTACTTGCTTCAAATGTTTTCAAAATTGTTGAGTGTGCTCACCTCTACACACAAAAAATCTTCAAAAATATGCGAACAAGGACTTCACCCCTTCATTGAATCACCATGTGAGTAAGATATCTTCAAGTAAATACACTCACCACATCAATGTAGCAAATATACTCAATCGAAGAAATTGACTTTATCCCTAGAAATGATGCCAAAATGTTACCTCACAAACCCTCACCTCCTGAGATAAATTGCTAAAGCTCAAGTGAGACCATGGAGGAATTAAGAGGGATTGTCAATGTCATAACATAAGCCCTCTTCACACTTTATGGAATATTTCCTCTGCCTAAGGGGGTCTTCGCTAAGATAGTGTTGCTAGGATTTTAGGTGGTGAATTGCAAGGTGAAATGAAGATTAAATTCCAACAAAAAAGTGCTATACGTTTAAAAAACATAGAGTGGATTAATGGACCAAAGACTAGTGTCTTATCATTGGGATAATGGTGTCAATTCAAGGTTAGATTGGAGGCCATCCTAATGAGGAACAATGGTTATTGATGCATAAATATTCCAACTTGAAAAACTAAAACGAGATAGATTACTAAAATAAAAAGAAACTCCTATACTCATGAAGATTATGGTAATCATAAATAGAATTATATGTGCTTTTAATGAAATATAGATAAAGGATGCATCGGTTACTAACAATCCATTGATTACCATAAAGGAAAAAGGAAGAGTGTTACCATTTCCAATACATCATAAGCATGTGTCAAGTTTATTCCTAGCAAAGTGAGAGGGCATCATGATCTATAATACATTCTTATCTATCAAGCACTATACTCAATCTTTCAACAACATCCAACAAGTATTCCATAAGGGTCCAAGGGGTTTATCCCCAATCCCAACATACATCAAATGGAGAGAGATCATTTATTTAGAGGTATCATATTCTCTCTTACAATAAAATACAATACTTTCCTAACTAGCTCCATGACAAGTCAAATAAATGATATAATAATGGAGTAGTTAGGTCCTATCCCTTCAAGTTGATTATTCAAATGGTCTTGATTCTCTCTAAGAGAGTTTGCTCCACTAGAAAATATGATAAAAGAAGCAAGTCAAACCTCCAATATGGGGAGTGCATATCTAAAGATAAGTTTGTTGACAAGTCAACTAGTGTGGCTCCAAAGATGCTTGAGATACGATAATAATATAACACTCCTCCTATAAGAACACTCCTCAACCAAACCCTCAAAAATAATAATATGCTCCACAAGATGCATGAACAAATGTGCAAAATGCTCCTCGAGAAACAACCACCTACAGTGTGAAGCTGCAGGGATAATTTTAAGGACCCATACTTATTTAAAAGTGTATAAACCTTGGCGAATCTTACCAATTCTTAAAATGTCAACTATAAAATATTTGGCGATATTTTTCTAAAATTATGTCAATTTCTAAGGATTTATATAGTTTATATAATAATTTGGTGATTTTTAGAGTGAAAAAAGTTTACCCCATCAAAATTAGGTGAAACGGGACTTCAAAAAATGCAAATTGGCGAATCGTTTTTTGGAAAATAGCCCATGGGCTAAATTTCACCCCTAAAATTATCCTTGTGTGAAGGTCAATTCAAAAGGTGGATTGTTCCAAAAATAACCTTCTTTTACCATGATATAATTCTGAAAGAGAACCTATGATAGGTGTGCTCTTGAAGAGTATGTAGAAGAGTCACCTTCATGAAGAAATAATAATCAAATAATCTTTATTTCACATGTGCCCTAGGAAGTTGTGCCATTCAACAACCTTGATTCGTAAACAAAATATTCTTCTTTGAGAGGTATTCCCTAGAAAGTTGTGCCATTCAACAACCTTGATTCATAAATAAAATATTCTTTGATTTAATACCCCTAGTTTTGACTTGGAATGTATTTAATGAAAATGATGTAAATATGCCAGTATGGGTTCCTAGTGTAGATCTTAAGGCTAATACACAACTAGTGAATGGCTAGGCATGTATGATGTACACATTTTTATTTGGACTATAAGGTTGTATTATCGTGCCAATTTGAAATATATGTAAATATTATGTTGGAAAAATAATAAAATGGTCCAATGAGGGATGTGTAAAGAGCACTAGAGGGGCTATGATTCTACCATAGGGAAAGAGGAAATGGGGGATATGGGAAACTAATTTATTTGTTTCCAAATCTCAACCTTAAAACTCATTCAGATTCTTCCATGTGCTTTAAATGAGCCAATTACTTCAGTCTGACTATTAAACCCAATCATTAAATGAATGTGTGAGGTTGGTGGGGAAAGTCACTTCATGTAGTTATTGAAGCATGGGGGTTGTGACAGTTATGTTAGCTTCCAGAAGTACTTTAATTCTATTGTGAGAAGCTATGTTAGTTTTCTTTTTCACCATTATATCATAACCCTTGGAGTCAACACTCATTCTATCATTCTCTCATGTAGACTTCTACTCTGCATAGAGCTTCCTAGTGTTGTTCATGACCGTTACAAGGCTGTTTTTACCCCATAAATTTGAATTTAGAGATAAAGATGAAAATTTGAAAGGGGGGAATAGATGGATGCAAGTGATCATAGAGGTTGGACAAGTTAAGAACCTTTACCAATTAAGTTCTATTATTTTTTTATGCTTGAGAATCCATGAATTAATGTCGTAGGAGGTTCTCCAATAGCATACAACAAGTTGGACTCTTACTACAGACATTGGTAAGCATTGTAAGTGTTGGATTTCCTGAGGGAACTATAGACCAATGAATGGAAATGCCTTCCTTTTGTTGTGTGGGGCAGTTGGAAGGAGTGCCATGGATGTGATGGCTTAGTGAGATCCATGTATATCTCTGATGAGCTTTTGGCTAAGCATAGTGAGCAGAATGGGTTGTGGGATGAGAGAGAGAAGCCTGTAGGTGTTTCCTTCGCCCTGGTTTCCTCATAGCCCATCTTGGGAGTGGCCTCTCAACAAAAAGAGTACATGTTGGACAAAGTTCCTATGGTTGAGTGGAAAATCGCTCTTAGACAACCAATTGCTTGGATATTCTTTGTTTAAAGATAAGTGTTATTTTGTATTTGAATTGTCAATGTTTATTTGATGCTTGTAATGATTAAGATTGCATATGCATGCTAGAAGTGTGTAGATATTTTATTTCCACTATGAATTTTTATTATGCATCTACACACATATTTTTATTGTTTTGAAATTCGTAATTCTATAATTTAGTTAATGTCCCATTCTATTGGTGAATGTTCTTTTGTATTTGAATTTTCAATGTTTATTTGATGCTTGTAATGATTAAGATTGCATATGCATGCTAGAAGTGTGTAGATATTTTATTTCCACTGCAAATTTTTATTATGCATCTACACACATATTTTTATTGTTATGAAATTAGTAATTCTATAATTTAGTTAATGTCCCATTCTCCTGGTTGGATTGAGGGATGGGGATGTTTCATTTGAGAAGTACACATATGATGAATGTGAATTGTAGCCACTTTCAATAGTCCATGAGCAATACAAATAACCAATTTTCACAAATGCACCCTAGGTAAATGTGTAAAGGTGGTTAAATTAATAAACAATTACTTTTCTTCAAACAATGAGCCCAAAACCATTTTCAAAACCATGTGTTGATTTCCAAAAACCATGTGCACAAGAGGAGGGAAACCTAAAGAAGTGTGCTAAAAACTTCACTGTTGAGAGATCTTCATCCAACCATCATTATTCCATACTTTGACCAAATTTAGTTTCTTGCACCAATTTGATTCGTTAAATCATGATTTTCTAACATGGGGATGATAACATGATCATGCCCATGTTTGTTGTTAAGGCCCTAACCCTCATTCATTATTAGTATATTAGTTATGGCTAGGTCGGCTTAGTGGTAGGTTACATCATGATCACTTTATATTCTATTTATTATCATTCTAAATGCATAGAGATACTTTTCTTTCGGTTTTTATGTTATTTTGTGAATTTGGAAAATGAATCATATTGTCATTTTCTCTCTAACTGTTTCTATAAGTTTTGGATAGTGAACTTAATTTGGGCCCCCCTAAACAGACATAACAAAGTACATATGGTAAAAATTTAGGTTTCATTTTGTATAATTTTGGAGTTATACTTTGTGGAGATTATGGATTTTTACTAGTCCAAAAAACTAGTTTCAAATAGGTGTTATGTGTAAAACTATTGTATCTAAAGTCTACAAGCTCCAAATTGGATGCCTCCAGTTGCAACTAGAAAAAATATAGACCATAGTATGTCAAGTCCAAAATTCAAAATAAAATATGAAAAATAGGCATGTGGTAGGTTTTACAAGTTCTCTATTTTTAAGGAGATCAAATCAACAAGTTTAGGGAAAGTTACACTAGCTTTCTATTGGCACATCCAAATTTCATCAAACCTATAGTAGTACAGAGAATACACATCAAAATACTACATGGCAAAAAAAATCAAACTCCGAAGTGGATAAATTTAAAAGTTACATCAGGTGGAAAGTTGGTCAACAAGGCAATCTCCAAGTCAAGGATTTAAAAAATATGTTCACTTGTAACTTGCATAATTTTTTAAGATATATTTAGAGTGATATTAAAGGGTGATAGATAGAAAATAAATAACTAAGTGAATATTAGTGGTTTGACATGGGAATAGGTGGTGGAAAAAATGCTACACTCGCTAAACCTCAAGAGATCTCATCCATTACTTATGAAGAAAGTGAAGAGACACAGGACCAAGTATCATGATTGTGAAATGAAAGTAATGAATTGTATGAGAGGATAGTGAAAAATGTTGATTTGTTGCATTTGCAAATAGAAATAGAAAATAATATGAATAAGAGGATAACACAATTGCATATTTTTCGTAGAATCCATTCTCATACAAACCCTAGAAAATAGGTTCCATAAAAGCAATACTACGACCCAAGGAACTCAAGAAAATAAATATATATAGGGTGATTCCATGAAGATGGGTAACTCTTTCTGGCCAAATATGATGGTGAAAAATAGAAATTTTATCCATGTATTAAATTGAATCCCTTGAAACTCATACTTGCCACATGAATTTTGACATGCGGTTGAAAAAAGAAATGTAGAGAATTATGTTGGCTTTCCAATGATATTTTTTCCAAAATATACCAATGTCATATATCATGTCGAATTTTCATTTAATGAAACGTGTGTAATTAAAAATTTGAAGAGCAATTAACAAGTAGTTTGTGTGCGTGCACAATAATTTAATGTTAAAGTAATAATTTTAAAAAATGAAATATGTGAACGTGATCTAGACATAATGCACTAGGGCTTACATATTTTTCTTTTAATTGTTTTCGAAAAATTATATTTATTATTATTTTTCGAAACTGACCAATGAATATTTAAGTCTCATTTTGCACACATGTGTGTGCGTGCACGAAATTTTTTGTTTTTTTACATAATTTGCAAAACTAAAAATACCATTTTAAAGAGGACGCATTTATCTAGGGCTTGTGTATTTTTTCAAATTTTTTGGATGTGTATTTTGAATTTTGTGGATTTATCTTTGAGCTCAATAGAAGTTGTCGGCAGGGTTTTTTAGGGCAAGTTTTAGTAGAAATTTAAAAACAAAAGACATATGAAGATAAAAATTCGTAAATTTTATATATCTGGATAGAGAATTTTTTTACGAATCCAATGGTATCAAGTCCGCTCATTAATGAGCATTTAATGACATGGTTTAACTCTGTGGAAGGAAGACAAAACTTTCATTCTGCAGTGAAAAGGGCTCTCGGCCTGTTTTTTAAGCCCTTGATCGAGCTAAATACCTCAATCAAGGGTTTAAAAACACCTCGATCGAGGGTTTAACAAGACATTGATCGAGGTATTTTAAAACCCTCGATCGAGGGCCTAAAATGAGCCTTTTTATGTTTTTCCAAAAGCTAGATGAAGCTTTTCAAAAGCTTGATCGACCTTTTGCCAGCTTTTCAAAATCTCGATTGAGGGTTTGCGAGCTTTTGAAAAGCTTGATCGAGGGTTTTAAAAGCTAGATCGAGCTCTTGTTTCAACCCTCGATTGAGGTCTTTTAAAACCCTCGATCAAGGTATTTTCAAGCCCTCAATCGAGCTTTTAAAACCTCGATCGAGGGTTCAAAAAAAAAATTTAGCTTCCATCCGCCAAAAATGGTGAACCACCTTCGTGGAATCACCCTATATTATTCATATGGAGAAACCTTCCATTAATAAACATATTCCTAGAGGATTTGAATTTAAGCAGGGGTGGGCTCCTAAGAGTGTTCACTTCCCCAAAGTTGATTTAAGAAAGTTTGATGAAACAAATGTCCTTACATGGGTTAACCAAATAGAGCAATACTTTGAATTTCATAATATTAGTGATGATAAGAAAAGGGTTTTCTTAGTGATTTTGTATTTTGTGGAAAAATCCTTTCAATAGTATCAATGGGTAGTTAAAATAAATTCCTCTTGTTATCATTATAATATGTATCTATTTACAAGAGACCTAGAAGCACAATATCGTAAAGTCTGGGAAAAAGGCTACATTAATCAGTTGGAAAGGTTCAATCACATAGGATATTTGGAAGATTATAACTCAAAATTTAAGGTACTGGCCACCAAAGTAGATAACATCGATGACCAACATCTATTGGAAGCTTACATGGGAGGATTAAAAGAAGACATTAAATATGAGATTTGATTAAAACATCTTAAATTTTTATGGAAGCTATGCAATTTTCTCAACATATTCAATCCAAGAGTAGGGATACACACAAATCTACCACTAAAACTTATGCAACAAACATAAATCAACTTATGCCTCATGGAGAAACCATGCCTCAACCTACTTGAATATCACCGAAAGGAAATATATTGGATGACTGAAAGGAATATGCTTTGGTTGTAATAGGAATTCATCAAAAGGGCATAAATGTCAAGAATAAAATTTGTTCACATTGGGAAATAATGACGAGGAAATAGATGCATCCACACAAATGGGTGAGAAAGAACTTGTGAACTTAAAAGATTAGGAAAATATATAGCAATTTTGCACAGATAGATTGAGAAGTGTAAAATATATGTTCATGCATTGGTAGGTTTTTCATCACCTCAAACCCTGAAGATTACATGATACACTAAGAAGAAAATAGTCATATTGCTTATTGATATTACTTTGTGTATCGATGAAAAAATTTCATTTTTTGTTTGCTAATGGGGAAAGTATTAATTGTGGATGAAAGTTCCATAACATTAAACTTAATATGGACAATTATGTGGTAGTAGATTCCCTTTCTAGAATAGAAGAAGGCTCAAAGTTATATTCCATTGTATCTTCCATTACAATGTGGTTGGAAGAATCTCACCATAAATGGGAAGAAGACAATAGTACTAATAGAGAATACAATGTCTAATAGAAGGGTAGAGCTTTATGAAAAACTGGGAGTAGAAGGTAAATATGCTCTAGTAAAAGGGTAGAATATGTTTATTCCCTCAATCAAACTTGAAATACAAAATATTAAGGGAGTCTCATAACTCTCCAATGGAGAGACATTTAGGGTTCCTTAAAACATATCAAAGGATATATTTCTTGGGGGAAGGAATGAAAGTTATTCAAAAATTTGTAATAGAATGTCAAGTGTGCCAAAGAAATAAAGGAGCTATAGTCAAGCCTCTAAGGTTACTTCAACCTACACATTTATAATGAAAGATGAAAGAGATATCAATGGACTTCATTATAGGTTAATAACAATTAGAAGGCAAGGATGCCAAGTTTGTGTCCTTGGATACACTCATAAAATATGCATATTTTGTGGAATTCAAAGTAGACTCATTTGTTTAGGCATCTCATATTGTCTTGTGCACCGAATATATTGTAAAAGGATGTTTCCCCCTTGAAGAATAGTATTAATCATCGACTCTTATCATTCTCAAGACGCGGAGCTACTTTTCTGTTTATTTTTATGCTATTTGTGGAATATGGTTCATAACATTTACCCACTTCAAAAGAAATTTCCCACTTTTATAATTTTTTGCAAATTGCATTGGAAAGTTCCAAAGGAGACTTGTTGTGTCATTGAGCTAGCTGTGTCCATTTCCTAAAAGTAATGAATATTTGAGTGACTTGGGTGTCCTCCATCCAAAATTGACTAAATGTATGTCAAAAAAGGTATTTCTTGGGAAGTAATGTTGAATTGGAGTGGTTGGTAAATGTATGTCAAAAAAGGTATTGCTTGGCAAGTAATGTTGAATTGGAGTGGTTGGTTCCATATATCTTTCCGAAACAAAGTTAAATAAGCATCAAAACGTCCAAAAATAGTTTTATAGAATTACAATTCAATCTAAATCCATAAATCTTTCCAAGCTTCCAAAAATAGTTTTATAAAATTATGAGTCAATCTAAATGACTGATTCCATGAAGATGGGTAACTCTTTTTGGCCAAATATGACGGTGAAAAATAGAAATTTTACCCATGTATTAAATTGAAGCCCTCGAAACTCATACTTGCCACATGAATTTTGACATGCGGTTGAAAAATGAAATGTAGAGAATTATGTTGGCTTTCCAATGATATTTTTTTCGAAATATATCAATGTCATATATTGTGTCGAATTTTCATTTAATGAAACGTGTGTACTTAAAAATTTGAAGAGCAATTAACAAGTAGTTTGTGTGTGTGCACAATAATTTAATGTTAAAGTAATAATTTTAAAAAATGAAATATGTGAACATGATCTAGACAGAATGCACTAGGGCTTACATATTTTTCTTTTAATTTTTTTCGAAAAATTATATTTATTATTATTTTTCGAAACTGACCAATGAATATTTAAGTCGCATTTTGCACACATGTGTGTGTGTGCACGAAATCTTTTGATTTTTTACATAATTTGCAAAACTAAAAATACCATTTTAAAGAGGACGCATTTATCTAGGGCTTGTGTATTTTCTCAAATTTTTTGGATGTGTATTTTGAATGTTGTGGATTTGTCCTTGAGCTCAATCGAAGTTGTCGGCATGGTTTTTTAGGGCAAGTTTTAGTAGAAATTTAAAAACAAAAGACATATGAAGATAAAAATTCGTAAATTTTATGTATATGGATAGAGGATTCGTTGACGAATCCAATGGTATCAAGTCCGCTTATTAATGAGCATTTAATGATATGGTTTAACTCTATGGAAGGAAGACAAAAATTTCATTCTGCAGTGAAAAGGGCTCTCGACCTATTTTATAATCCCTCGGTCGAGCTATTTGCTCGATCGAGGTATTTAAAATACCTCGATCGAGGGTTTTAACTAGACCTCAATCGAGGTATTTTAAAACCCTCGATCGAGCAAATTGCTTGATCAAGGGCCTAAAAAAAGGTTGTTGGCCTTTTTTTATTTTTTTCAAAAGCCGGATCTAGCTTTTCAAAAGCTAGATCGAGCTTTTAAAAGCTATATCGAGTTTTTGAAAAGCTAGATCGAGGTCTTGTTTCAACCCTCGATCGAGGTATTTAAAAACCCTCGATCGAGGTATTGTCAAGCCCTCGATCGAGGTATTTTAAAACCCTCGATCGAGGTTTTAAACCTCAATCGAGGGCTTGAAAATACCTCGATCAAGGGTATGAAAAAAAAAAATTCGGGTTCCGCTTGCCAAAAATGGTGAACCGGCTTCGTGGATTTACCCAAATCCATAAATATTTTCAAACTTCCAAAAATAGTTTTATAAAATTACAATTCAATCTAAATCCATAAATCTTTCCAAGCTTCCAAAAATAGTTTTACAAACTTACAATTCAATCTAAATCCATAAATATTACCCACAACCACGATAAAGACCATAACTTCCCAAAACGTTCTATTGTAGTTTAATCTAATTCCATAAATCTTTACCCAAAACAAAGCTAAATAACCATGCCTTCCAAAATTAAAGTTTAATCTAATGCCATAAATCTTTCCAATGCAAAACTAAAGAACCATTCAACTTCCAAACCTTCCAAATGCAAAAATAAAGAACCATCCAACTTTTAGTTGACAATTTAGACAATTTTATAATATTAAAGTTTGATTTAATTTCATAAATATTTTTAAAATTACTATTTAATCGATTTCCATAAATCTTCCCAAACATAACTAAAAAATCACCCCAACATTCTAAATTAAGGTTTTAAAATTATCATTTAATATAATTCTATAAATAAAAAATCATAACAGAAAGAAAACATTGAGAAGTTATAATTAAAAATATAAAACAAAACCAAATAAATTAGCTTTTATCATCTTTACGTCCATACACTGTAAAAATGGGTTTCAAACAGAACTAAAGATCCAAACACTATAAAAATGGGTTTCAAATAGAACCAAAGATCCAACACTATAAAAATGGGTTTCAAACCATAATTTAATAAAAAGCTGATGAAAAGGATTCAACGATGATGAATTTTAACAAAATCCTTTGGGACAACTAATTGTATTGTTAGTTACTGTTTAGTTTAGTTACCTTAATAAACCGACTCTAGCAAGCTTCAACCGATGGGAAACTGTTATGCCCTATTCTTTATATATGCATCTTGTTTATGTGATTAATAATATATCTTGGAGTTTTATTCTGTTCTTCAGTGGTATCAGAGCCATGAGGAAGAAACCGCTCTATGCAGGAAATTCCACGTCCTGATTCGAATCACTGTCGTCGCTACTGTGTTGAATTTTTTGAGATCGTTGCTGTGTTGACTCACTGCCAGGAGAAACCCCCAACCGCCATCCTCACAGCCAAGGACAAAGGCAACCATTACACATAAACGACTTCTGCTGCAATCCAAGGAGAAAGCGATTTCGGGAGCAGTGACTGGGTATGTGATGGGAATATTAATAGTTGCTGAGAATCTGAACCATAAATTCTGGTCAGACTGTGAAGTTACAATTTTATAATAGAAAGTTCAGTTTGAAGTGAAGAACTAAAATGCAAATTCACTAATATCAATTGTGGGAGTAGTGCTTTCTGGTCAAGATAATTACCAAGAATGGTTTCGTAATATTAAAAATACGCTTATTTTTAATGATTTATGGGATGATATTTGTGAAAGTAAGGATGATAATGAACGAGAGCAGCCCGAGGATGACAAAAAGATTGTAATATGGAAGAGTAAAGATAAGAAGGATTATGCTTTAATTTCTTCCTCTGTAAGTGAAGAAGTTAGTAGACAAATTGTTTCTTTCACATCTGCATTTTCAACATTAAAGAAGCTTAAATATTTGTATGACAGACATTCAAAGCTTGAGATCATTCAGTTATTAGAAGTTATTTAATCTAGAAATGAAGGATAATAATCCCATGAAATTAGCTTCAGAAATAAAAGCTTTGTATCATGATATTGAATCCACTGGTGTCACAGTTGATCTACAACTCACTACATTCATTAAATCCCTATACCATGTTTATTCGCACTACTTAGAATCCCTTCAAGCTAGTGGACAGATGAAAGAAATAACTTTTGATGTACTTGTAGACAAAATTGATGAAAGAGGGAGAGCCTTTAGGAAGAAGGAATCTCTTTCCAATTCTATTATTGAAACTTTGTATCTCGCCTAGAAAGAGAAGAATCATAGAGGGGAGTCTACTAGAATTGAATCTACTAGACCTGACCATAGTAGCAGAGGTCGTGGTAGGAGAACATTTAGAGGCCTGGGGGGTGGTCATCATCAAGATGACATACAACAAAAATATGTTCAAAATGATAGACAATATGTTAAATGCTATAGATGTGGTAAACTTGGTCATACTACTAGTTATTGTCGCACGTCTTGGACAAAGATTACTGAAACAAAGGAAAACCTATCTTCTGAAAAAGGAAAACCACTTGAATCTGCTCATTTTATTGTTGCACATTGTAATCTTAGTACCAATGAAGTTTTTAGGATTTCTTTTTCTGGAGAAGGCACTTGGATTTTGGATATTGGAGCCACATGTCATATGACCTCAAAAGAGATTTTTTTGAGACATTTAGTGATCATATTGATGGGATAGTTTATTTTGCTAATAAGTCACAGTTGAAGCCCTCAGGAATTGGATCTATTCGGATTAAGTTACTAGGACTTGTTGATTATATTTTGCATGATGTTCTTTATATTCCTCAATTAAAAATAAATTTGATGTCTCTCATACATATTAGGCAGCAAGGGCATTCTATACATATGTTTGATGGTATAATTGAAATACGTAGAGCATCTGATGATGTGATTGTTATGATTGGCCTGTAGAAGAAGACAAACTTTTAAAACTAAAAGGGACATCATATTTTTCATCTAACTCAGCTCTTTTGGATTAGCATAGTGATACTCTGTCTTCCATCTTATTGTGGCATGCTCGTTTTGGTCATATCAATGATGATAGTATCAAAATTATGAAACAAGGTAAACAAGGGATTCCTACTATTCCAAGGAAATTGTCTCCATGTAATGCTTGTATTTTAGGCAAGCATTGTGAGCAGCCTTTTTATAGGTCTACTTCCAGAGCTTCCAGGAAGTTAGGACTTATACATTCAGATTTACGTGGGCCCATGCCTGTTCCATATGCCAATGGTAAAAAATATATGCTGACATTTATTGATGACTACACGAGGATGTGTTGGGTTTACTTGTTTAAAGAGAAATCACAAGTTTTTGCAACTTCTAAGAATTTTCATATATGGATTACAAATGAAACTCAACTTAATATTGGCACTCTTCGATCAGATAATGGCGACAAATACACATCTAATGAATTTGAAAAGTACTTACAAGATAATGGTATTAAACATTAAACCACCGTTCCTTATTCAACACAACAAAATGGTGTGCCAGAACACATGAATAGAACTTTGCTTAATATGGTAAGGTCAATGATGTTTTTTCAAAATGTCAAGTTGATGTTTGGGGGAGAAGCAGTACTTTGTGTAGTCTATATTCGTAATTGGTGTCCTTCTACTGCCATCAATAATAAATCTCCTTATGAAATGTGGTATAATCGTCTTCCTTCTATTCAACATTTTAGAGTTTTTGGTTCTCCTTGCTTGCCTTGATTCCTACACAACAACGCAACAAATTGGGTGCTAGGAGTTGCAAATGTATTTTTTGGGGATATTCTAATACTTCCAGAGCTTACAGGTTGTATGATGAGGAGAACAAGAAATTTAATGTTTCAAGAGATGTAGTTTTTCTTGAATTTGATAAAGATGTTTCTATGTTGATAGACAACTCAATCATTTCGATAAATTCCCTTCCAAGAAGTTTTATTATGAATGGGATAATGATCTTCCACATCCTAAAGGGGGGATTCAAAGATCGGTCTGTGGATTTTCCTTCAATTAATTTTCCTTCTGTATCAACACCTGAGAATGAAGAAAAACTAGTTGATAATAATGATTTTGTAGAAGAAAAAATAGATGACAATAATGCAGAATCAGAAATTGAAGAAGCTATTCAGCCATCATCGCAGCAATCAATTCGTAGATCAACACAAACAAAGAAAATTCCAAAAAGGTTTGATGATTTTGAGTTAAATTTTTCTATTGTTGTTAATGAGCCTGCTACTTTTGAAGAAGTTGTTAGTTGTAATGAATGGAAAGATGCAATGCATAACGAATATGATGCTCTTATTAAAAATGGCAGTTGGAGGTTGGTGGACCCTCCTATTGGCATCAAACAGATTGGCTCTAAGTGGGTTTATAAAACTAAATATAAGTTTGATGGCTCACTTGACAAGTACAAGGAAATACTTGTAGCAAAGGGGTATGCTAAAAAAGAAGGTCTTGAATACACAAAAACATTTGCTCCTACTGCAAAATGGGGCACAATTAGAAATTTGTTTTCTCTTGCAGTTCAAAATGGATGGAAAATACATCATATGGATGTAAAAAATGCCTTCTTAAATGGAGATCTAAAAGAAGATGTCTATATGTTTCAGCCGAAAGGTTTTTCTCTTAAAGGAAAAGAACATAAGGTATGTAAATTGGTCAAATATTTATATGGTTTGAAACAAGCACCCCGAGCATGGTATGAAAAGTTGACTGAGCATCTTCTCAAATTGAATTATAAGCATTTCAATCTAGATGATGCAACTTTATTTGTTAACAAAGTTGGGCAATCAATTGTATATCTAGTTGTCTATGTTGATGGTTTGCTTATCAGAGGGAATAATGATGGCTATGTAATCTTTATTAAAAAGGAGTTGCAAAAGGTTTTTGACATGACGGATTTGGGATTACTTCATTATTATTTAGGAATTGAAGTAGATCAAAAACCAAAGTACATCTTTATTTCTCAGAAGATGTATATTGGAGATCTATTGAGTAAATTCAGGATGTTGGATTGTAATTATGTTTCTACTCCAATGGAGCATAATCAAAAGCTTATATCACATGAAGGCAGTGCATTTGAAGATCCAACAAAGTACAAGCAACTTGTTGGAAGCTTGATTTATCATACTACTACTTGTCCTGACATAAATTTTGATGTAGGAATACTTTCCGGGTTTATGCATCAACCTTGTGAAGGTCATTGGATCGGAGAAAAACAAGTGCTCAAATATTTAAAAGGCACTCTATCGTTTGGCATCAAATACTCTAAAGTTTCATACTTCCATCTTACTGGTTATTCAGATTCAAATTTTGATGGAGATAAAGAGCATGGGGTGTCTACTTTAGGTTATTTGATGAATCTTAGATCAACATCCATCACTTGGATATCACGAAAGCAATCAGTTCTCGTTGATTCTACAACTGAAGTTGAATACATTGCAGCAGCTCAAGCCACAAAATAAATCATTTGGCTTCGAAAAATTCTTGAAGATTTGCAGGAGAAACATAAGACTTCAATGCCTCTCTTTGTTGACAATACTTCTGCAATTCAATTGGCCAAGAATCCTAAATTCCATGATCGAACCAAACATATCAACACCAAACATCATTTGATTCGACATCATGTTGAGGCTAAAACCATTCATTTGACTCATTGTCCTACTTCAGAGCAAATCGCTGATATATTTACCAAAGCATTGGGACGTGAAAAGTTTGAAAATATGATAATGTTACTAGGCATTTCAGATGACCCTTTGGATTAAGGGGGGGATGTTAACTAAATCCTTCAGGACTACTAATTGTATTGTTAGTTACTATTTAGTTTAATTACCTTAATAAACTGGCTCTAGCAACCATTGACCGGTGGGAAACTATTGTGCTATGTTCTTTATATATGAATCTTGTTTATGTGATTAATAATATATCTTGGAGTTTTATTCTATTCTTCAATGAACACATCACAAATTTTAGAATTGTGAAAAAAAATGGCTACAACTGATTATTAGTAAAGTTATTTGCCATGTAGGTTCAAAACAAGGTTCAATGAAATTGACATAAAATATTTTGCCACAAATTATAAGGAAAATTGGCAATCCTTTCGAGATTAACCGCAACATTTGCAATACGAAATTATTAGAAAATTGGTCATGAAGCCTAGAATATTCTTTCATCGATAATCCTAGGATTAATTAGGATGGGAGACATCAATAATATCAATGACAGGGACTATTATTTGTCTGGTTTGCTAAACTCACATGAGAATTGGTTTGGTAAACTCATATGCTTTTTTTTTCAATAAGAAAAAAGCCATAAATTATTATTTCTTTTAATCCAATTCAAAATTACAAAATGATACAAAGGAGAGATACTATACTTCTCAGGACAGTATTGTTTGGATTCAAGAAAAACCCGAACTCTCTTTATTAGGTATAACCAGGGGTTAAATTTGACGGGCAGCCTTACCCATCAACAAATTTTTTTTTTACGGTTTAGTTCCCAAAACTGCCCGACATATAACTTTTAATAAAAAAAATTACCCTTCAATTGAAATTTGTTCCTGAGCAGCGAAAAAGTTGTGAAATTGGGAACTCCCATTAAGAATTTTGGGAACTCAGATATAATGCTCTCTTTTTTGGGAACTCGTTTACTGCAGAAATATCAACTTTTACTAGTTTTTTTGTTAGATATTGATATTTTCTTAAGTCCAAAATTGTCTTCGCAAACAGTTGATTCATTACATCATGTAGATGGAAAGCAAATCTGCTCATTCTATCCACTTGGGATTGTTGTTTTCCAAGAGATTCCATGATGCTTTGCAGTGTTTCCAAGCCTTTGGCCACACTGCACACGATCCGTTGTAGCAAGTAACATCACTAAATACAAACATCATAAGAACTAAAATAAGTCCAACCTAGATATGTCGATATGTGCCAAATCATTATTCAAATGGAGAAGTAATCGTTTTTCCATTTTTTAACATTACAATAAAATATTTAGCATGGGAACAGCAAGGAGTTCCCTCAAAAATCCCAAAAACTTCCCCAAATTTGGAAGGAAATGGGGTAGGTACAGCTAGAAAGTTCCCGAATCCCGCTCGTTTTGGCAAATTTCCTCATAGTACAAAAGGGCCCAAAATGCCAGAACACTGGTTTTAAAGGCGGGAAAGGGTCCCGTGCAACATAGAACTCAAGTTCTTTGAAAACCTCACTGAAAAATTGATCTTTCGGTACCCACCCAAATTGTTTTTATTTTGAGCATATTGTGAATAAAACACATAAACATGGACAGAACTTTTAGATAACTACAGGTAACAAAAACTCCATCTGGAAGATAACCCCTTTTTTAAAAACAAACTTTCAAGGTCACCCCTATTGAAATTTAAGATTATTGAAAGCCTTCTGATTGAAATTTCTCTCCTTTGAGTACCCCAATTTATTTATTTTTATTTTGATATTGTAAAACATAAACATCAACGAAGATATGCGAAACCCGAAGTTCCGACTGATCATGATTTCAATTTAAAATACAGACTTTCCGGGTTCCCTCTTACTTTGAAAAACTCAAAACAGAAATTTCCACTCTTTTGGGCACCACCAAAATTTATATTTTCAAATTTCACATTAAAAAAACAGAACATATGTCAAACCCTGTAACCTCCATACCCTAATGTTGAGGTGGGTTATTTGACCAGAAATGGATGAATTCAACATACCCTCTTGTCGACAGTAGTAGAGTGCCCCTGCTGGAGGAACTGTTGCGCCGCCTGCATCCCTTCTCTTCTTCTGCAGATTATCTTCCCTTTTACTTTTCCTGATTTCTATCAGATTATCCTCTCTTTTGCGGCGGGCTTCGTCTGCATCGACAAACGACTTGTAGTTCTTCTTTCAGACCTCGGTCCGGGAATTGGGTCGGAGTGACATGGAAGGAAAGGAAAACAATCGCAGAGCTGAAAACCCCCGGAAATTGACAAATGAAACCCTATAAATCAATAAATAAAATCCTACAGAGAGGTTTCCTCGAATCAGTGTCACATTCAAAATCTGAGAACTGGGTTTTACAAAGATCATATCTAAAGCTGAATCTGAATCGTATTCGGATGTGTGAGCAATCAGACACTATAAGTGTTCGAGAAGAAATGTATGTTGATTGACGGAAATGTGGGTTCCCGTCAAATTGAAGTGGGTTTCAAGATTTTCTATGAATTAACGTTGATGTAACGTAAATCAAGTTTTTATCAGACATGCGAGTTGCAACAGTCCACTTTAAGTTTTGCATTTACGATGACACTTTAAGTTTTGCATTTACGATGGCACTGGGCATTAAATGATAACTCTATTTCCGGGACCATCTAACAACCATCGATTTAGAGGGTAGTCTCCCAAGGGACCATGCTTGTTTGCCAACGCTGAGACGACTCTCACTCTTATATATAAATTTATAATAATATAAAATTTACATTCGATTTTTTAGAACGCCCATCAAATTGACGGCTCCCAAAATAAACTAAACTTCACCGATGACGTGTATATTCCAAGTGGACCTGTATTTTATGGGGAAAAACCTCAAAAACGGGTATACGGGCGTCAATTTTAACCCCTGGACCGTATAACCCACCAATTACTACATATTAGCAGCAAGAGACAAAATACTACTATCCCACAGAGTTCTTTCTTGAGTTTGGAATTTGGATTTTTCTCTTTATTAGGTTTAACTACAGGGAAAGCCACATGGCAGCGCTTCGTTACTTGTTTGAGCACTGCAACATCCTTGCATTCCTTTACAAGATCGATTATCTTTCAAAATCCCAGCGGCTGCTCGTCCAGAATCTCTCCGGTTGCTTTCTGGAAATCTCTACCAATGCATCCGTTTTCTTCATATTCCTCGTTGTTTATGACTCCACCGAGCCATGCCTTGAATTCTTGCAAGGAACCTGAATTCTTGGACACATTTGTCATAGATGGAGATGAATTTTTTCCTGGGTTTTTCTTATATGTAGTTGATAGTAGTAATGGAGGCCTATTGGGCTTCTTTGTAGATGAGGGTAGTAATGGAGGCCTATTGGGTTTCTCTGCAGGTGATGGTAGTAATGGAGACCTATCGTGCTTCTCTGTATATAATGGTAGTAATGGAGGCTTTTCGGTAGTAATAAAATGACCATGAAAACCAGGGCCTGCACTAGGAAAGTGCACTACAAACTGAAGAAAAGAAAACCATCCCGCATAATCGTTAGCCGCATTCAGCATGCCTTGAGGCAGTTGAATGCCAGACAATCTTACGAGAAATACATTGTAAGATCTCTGGCGAAGCTTTTCAAACAAGTAACTGAGATCCACACTACCAACAATAAATACGATATTTGCAGGCGGCGGCGTATCCATCGCCCACAGAAGAACATCCGCGACCATCATTTTTTCTATTTCAGTAGCATTGCCTGCAATTCATAACATAAAGAATGCCTTCTATTCTGTAAAAATATCAATAGACAAACACCACAAACTCTGAGAAGATACGGAAGATTCAAATCAAATTGCACTGCTGTTACGCCCAAAGAAATACCAGCCCTAAAGTACAATGAGAAAATAAAAGACAAGAAAGGCAAACTATGCAAACTCGAAGGCGCGCATGATTGAACAAAAAAAGCTAGGTGCCCTCTACAGCTCAGGCAGGATCTTTTAAATACAAAGGGAGTATTTAGATGGTTTTTTATCCTTCTGGATACCTAAACCTAATAAACCCGTAGTTAAGGTCAATCTATGTTGCTGTAAACTTTCAGGCAACATAGTATGTTTGAAAGCAAGTCTAACTAATTTATGGTAGGGATAATAGTGGATGTAATTGAAAGGAAAACTATATTGCAAGTACTAATAAGCAATAAATAGAAACCCATGTAATAGATGGCAAATAAAATGAATTGTACTTTAATTTGTCATAACAAAATGAAGGCGTAGTAAAATAAATATATTTGGTATTTTCATTTGGTAGGGGGAGTGCAAGGATTGAGTATTGCAATTTTCAGTGTGAAAGGGATAGAGAATGAAGGCATGCCTCTTCCTTTTTCACATAAGTTTGAAGGAGAACGATAGTGTGATTCGGATTGGAATTCTAATGTTGTAGTATGTGGCATTCATGTGAAGGTCAATCCTTACGTTCTTTGTTACCAATGTCAATGGTTGACCTTGTTAGTGCCAATGCTTGGGATTTATGGATAGTCAATTCTCAAGCCATATTGAGGGGGATTTTGTTTCTTATTAATTTGATTTATGGTTTCGCATTCCTTAGCAGTTAGAATTACTTGTTGCCCCACACATAGCAATATTTCTTTTTGTAATATTAGCTCAGAGCTCTTCTCCTCATTTGTACATTGTAGTGTTTGTAATAATCATTCAACTTTGTTTTGATTTACCATAGATTTGATTGTTAATTGATGATGAAATTGCTTCACATACCTTAAATCAAGATGCAATTAAATAATATAATTTTTTAATTTTATCTCCTAATATTGCATGAATCTAAATGTTAAACATTTTGTCATGGAATTTTTTTTGTAGAACTCGATAATTACCTTCTTAGCCCCATAGCAATGAGTCATTATAATCCTTAGAAGTGCATATTTGATCTTACGACATTATTACCATATAGACCAACTCTCCCTATAACATTGGCTCATTATGACGATAGGGTTGAGAAGAATACTCCATATCTTGGTTTTGAACTTTAAGTCAGGGTGGACATTATGAAATATTTATTTACTTTATTATTTTATTTAAATACCATTAGCTGTTAACTCCAATTTGAGCAAAAATTACACTTCTTTATCATCATATTGAATTGTAAAAAGTGTCTTTCAATGCAAATACTAAACTATAAAATGCTTTAAAATATAATTACCTATCTACTTATTATTAGATCATAATCTTAATTTAAACCTCATATATAAATCATCTATTATTTCCTAAATGTATATATCAATACTAACACTAGGTGGAGCAGTTATACTCAGATTGGACCTTTCTTTGTTAGAAACAATAGAATTTCCCACCTTGCTTAAATCTATCAAATCATAAACATTCACAATAAATTTGTTGAGATGTCTTAATGAAACATTTGCACTTCCATGAACACTAAATCCTATTAACAAAAATTCTTTAGAAACCAAACCACTAAACGAAAATAATAGCCACTACTTCAGTTTTTTTAGTGCGTTGCGATTCCTTGACCTTCGTTTATATATGAAATACTATGCATGAATTGTATATGCGAATGAACATAGTTTCTCCTTTAAATGATGGGTTTTTTTGGTGCGTTGCATGAATTGTATATGCGAATGAACATAGTTTCTCCTTTAAATGATGGATTTATTGAAGTAATTGTTTAACACGAATATGTTGCTATGCATTTTTTTTAGGTAAATGAAATTGTATGTTAAAATGAGTATTTTTCATGCAATTTGTGTATTTAGCCTCCGCCCTTTATTGAAAATAATTGTTAATTTACATCGATATTGTATGTGAAACATATAAATAGCATAACAATGTTGCTAAATTACATTTCGCAAATCCAATTGGTAATGAAAAAGATTTGAATTATTAATGAAGTGGGTATAAACTTTCCATCTGAAAAGGGTATGAACAAGTATACCACATTTTTCCAGTTAGTATTTGTAATATTTTGGTTTGTTTCATTGTTCATTGCAATTAATTAAATATTATATAATATGATTTGTATTTACATAGAGACCATCTTATGGTTTTGCATACACAATTGAACCAACTATATGCCAGGTATTCTTCTTACCTTACCTAACCATGCATGGATAACCATACCCATATGTACACTTGAACTACTTCATGATTTGGTATTTGAATATCTATGTAGTTAAATACTAATTTAATGTAAATGGATGTTTCCGTGTGTTAATTCAATTCCAATGTTAGTTAATGGGAGTCGGGACTAAAGAATGAAGCTGAGATAAGGTACCACGGTCCACATAAATCCTCCCAATGTTGAGGAACTCCCACCTTAAACTTCACCAATTACCAAATTCAATGTCTTACACGTCATGCAAATGAGCACTGAGTTTAGGCACAACAACACGTTTCATAGGCTCTCTTCCATATTTTAATTACACGTCATGCAAATAAGCACTGCTTTCAGGCACAACAACACATCTCATAGGCTCTCTTCCATATTTTAACAGGTGTCGGATGAATCTAGAAGCTTTACTCATACCAATCCAGTTCACACAGTTCTTGGTTATCGTTACCGAAAACATAATGTTGTTCTGGGGACTTGCTGTGGGTAGGCCGGAGGAAGTCACCCATCTAGACGCCCTCAAGGCCGCCCTCACAGAGGGGATCTCCACGCTCATCTTCGTCTTCACTGGCGAAGGTTCCGGCATGGCTTTTGGTAATACATTTTCAGACAACACTTCATTTATATTTTGGTTTAATATTCACGAGTTTACTCTTGTTAATGTTCAATGGGCGTGAATTTGTTACAGCAAAGCTTACGAGCGACACTTCGACAACACTGGCTGGGTTGGTGGCCATGGCTCTAGATCATGGTCTAGGGCTCCTCATGGCAGTGGCCATGAGCGCGAATCTCTCCGGTGGCCACGTTAACCCTGCAGTCACCTTCGGTGCACTAGTCAGAGGGCACATCATGCTTCTGAAGGGCATTCTCTACTGCCTTGCGTAGCTTATCGGTGCCACATTTGCATGCTTGTTTCTCAAGCTCTCCACCGGCGACCTGGTAAGCCAATTATTTTGGCCTCATTCTACCTCTCCCGCACATAAGCTACATTCTAGTTCATTCATTCAATCGATATATCAGTATATCCATTGTTTTCTAAAGATAAGTCTGACTCAAAATTAATTTGGAGCTGGAGGCGTAAGTCGAGTATAGACTATGGATCATATTACTTCCGGGTGTTCGTCACCAACTAATGGAAAATTTATTACAGTTCTCAGTATTGACGGCGGAGGGGTTTGTGGGATTATCCCAGCAACTATCCTTGAATTCCTCGAGGAAAAGCTCCAAGTATTGATTTAATGTTACAATTTTTTTTTTTTATTCATCGTCTTTAAATTCAGTTATATGGTTTGTGACAGGAATTGGACGGTCCAAACGTGAGTATAGCTGATTATTTCGACGTAATTGCTGGAACGAGCATGGGAGGACTAATCACTGCCATGTTAGCCGCTCCAAATAAAAGCAAGCGTCCACTGTTTGCTGCAAAGGATATTACCAAGTTTTATTTGGAAATTGTCCTCATATTTTTCCAAAGAAAACGTTCGTAAAAGAGTTTTTTCTTATATTTTTTTATGTTACAAACAACACTCAACATCAACATCAACATCGGTGCCACATTTGCTTGCTTGTTTCTCAAGCTCTCCACCGGCGGCCTTGTAAGCCAAGTTCTTTTTTATTTATTTTGTGTTGCTCTGGTTTCTGAGTCTCGGTGATCGTGGACTAGTGCAGTCAACATCGGAATTTTCGTTGTCTTATGGAGTGGGTGTGGGCAACGCGTTCGTGTTCGAGATCGTCATGACATTTGGACTGGTGCACACTATATACGCCACAGCACTCGACACGAAGAAGGGCATCCTGGGCACCATCGCCCCGATCTGCATTGGATTCATCGTGGGTGCCAACATATTGGCTGGCGGGGCCTTCCACGACGCTTCAATGAACCCGGCGAGGGAATTCGGGTCGGCGCTGGTGAGCTGGACGTGGCAGAACCACTGGATATACTGGGTAGGGCCCCTCGTCATGGTTCAACATCGCAAGGCAATAGAGGAACCCGTCCAGCCAAACAGCATGGACCTTGTACCAGAACTGCGAGAATCCATTTTCCAAGTTTTGATGGACTGAGCATATTACATGTGGTGAGGTTTGGTCGGAATTTATGACTTAGTAGGTGACAGGGGCGGAACAAGTGGCGGCTCTTCTTAGGCCATCGACAGACAAGACGATGGCCGGAGAGGAGACTGCCCCTTAAAATATGCCTTCGGCGTAATTACTAACCAGAAAACACTAAAACATATTTTGTTGATTGTATTAAAGGAAGGGATATTGAGAAGTGGCGATTAACAGGAGGGAGCTGGTGCAGTGGGACTCCAAAGTTGATGAGCGTCTGATCAAGCTCCGTCTCTGTGTGAGAAAATAATTCATACGCAGAGAAATGATCACGGGGGTTGAGGCCGCAACCTCCGGCCTTAACGTTGATGATGCCAAATATGTGGAGTAAAGCAGAGGGCATGGTAGTGACGATGTAGGAGTCTGAGGAAGAAGGCAAGGGGCAACTCTCCATATCCCACCACAACGCTGTTTTTCCTCCTGTTGCCATTTTCTCCCGATTCCTCCCACCCTCCCTGATCTCTTGTCTTTGTCTTTGATACCTATATGGGGATAGGTAAGTGGTGTTAATATTTATGGTGCAAAAGTGGTGTGGTTTAGGTCAGGTGTGATGTATAAGTAATTTGGATAACTGGATCATACTTTTCAAGATTAGAAAAATTCAACCAAACAAAATAAATTTATAAAATTTAATTTCTATACATTAAAAAACACACCACTAATAATTTCCTTAGCCTTGGTTATTTATTTATATATTTATTGATAATTTAATATAGAAAAGCATGGATTCTGATTATTTATGTTTGCAATTTTTATGAATTTTTTAAATAATATGTGGATTTGACTTATTCGAGATTAATAAAAACTTTAAAAAATAAGTAGAAATCTAATTTTATATGAATTACATATTTATTAAAAATTAAACTAGGACCTATCAAGCATCTAGAGAGATCCAATTTCATGAGATGTATTTTTTTAATCTAAACTCAATAAATTTGATCTCTCTTTTGGTTGATAGATCTGTCCTTAAGTTTTAATTTGATTTTTTTAATTACTTTTAATTATTTAATTTATAAGTTAATATGGATTCTTTTAATTATTTTGTTTACCTTACTTGACAATATCTTCCCCATAGAGCACTTCATGAATATTTCAAATGTAAATATAAATTATTATTACTAGAAGGTGAATGATAAGTAATAGTAATTTTTTTATCTTGAATATCAAAGTAATGGTAATTTTTCAATTTATAAAAGAATAAACCATCTTTATCAATTCATCCTTAATCAATATAGATAAGACAAAATATGGAAAATCAAACAATCAAGCATTGAATGGCTCCTTAACTTAATCATCCAAACCAACTTTGAAAGCCTCTCTAATTGGCCCTAAAAAAACATTTAACCCTTAGCAAAAGAAAAAAAAAATTGAAAAAAATATCACAATTATTCAAAATATGACCAAAAAAAACATCTTTTAAAAAACCCCTTCCAAAAACATTGGGGCTGGTGCAAGCTAATGCTGGCCACTCATGATGCGTTAGTCGCAATGGACTCCCGGAAAAACATAAATCTGAACGTTAAAAAGCAATATTAGAGCTACCTACACAACTTTTTGGAATATGGCGCAAGAAGATGAAACGTAGACAATCGGATTACCTTCTAGAATATATAAATATTATTTATGGAAATTAAGTATAACTTCCAAAAAATGGGGTTCTCCTAAGGTTGGTATGTTATTTTTTTAAGAAAACATAATGAATATGTTTGGGTTAGTCCCCTGGTTTGGTATGCAAATGGTGGAGTTTTGTGAAAAACATTATATACAGTCGTAGATAACAGGCTGTTCTAGTGCAACACTATTTTTCCATATTTATTTATGTTAATTTTATTTTTTTTTAATTAAGGAAGTCAGGCAAGCCCTAAAATGACTAGGTTGAGCATTAGTCCCCAACATCATGGTCTTAACATAATCAATGAACCTTTTTTTTTTTTAGGATGTAGGTATTTGTGTGTACTTGTGTGGGTTCTTTTCCGTTTTCAAAATAGGTGAGTGAATCAAAAGTTATAGACGAAAAAAAAACCTACTTTTTGTGTAAGATCAACGTTAGTGCAATTTAAATTAATTAAAAAATAGAAACAAATAATAGATTTAATAAAAAATTAAATATTCGGAATCTGCCACTAGTACAAAATGAGATATAAGTGACCAAAAAAAGACCAAAATCCACATATAAATGACCACTTTTGAGTTGGTGACCACTGGTAGCAAATTAGTGGTCATATATCACGCGACCAAAAATGTGGTCATATTTAGCTTGTCATTTATAGCTTATCTTGTGGTCATATATTTGGTCGTATATTTGATCATTAATTTGGTAATATATTTGGTCATTAATTGTCACAATTAATGACCACATTTTTTGTCACGTGATAAATGACTGCTAATTTGCTACCAGCGATCGCCAACTCAAAAATGGTCATTTATATGCATATTTTGGTCATTTCTTGGTCACTTATCTCTCATGTTGTATTGGTGGTTGTTTATATGCAAATTTTGGTCATTTTTTTAGTCATTTATCTCTTTTTAGTGGTTTCGGAATATAAATAAGGCACGGTGGAATCAAACCACCAACCTCCTGCCTATAAGGCAGGTGCTCTACCATTGAGCTAGCACCCTTAAATAGATTTTCTTATGGATTGATATGAGAATAAAATTTTCAACAGTTAACACCATCTTGTCAAATTATGGAAAATGGTCACATACCTAGGTAAGAAACAAATATTACACAATAGTCACCAAAAAGGGTAATGTTAATGATAACTTTTTTTTGCCAAAATCTCTCAAAAATCAAGACTACAGTTGTATTGTCAAATTTTTCTCCAAGTGGTACCAAATCAAGAATCACAATTGTCTTTTCATGATCTTGGGCATCTGAATTTGCTCATATTTATTAAGAAAGTATAAGCACCCCATCCTACAATACTATAGAGGTAAAAATTGAAGTGAGAAAATGCACAAAATACATCAAAACTTTCACATAAGTCACACAAACTGAAACTTTCTCTTACATTGTTCATGTTGGTACAAAAAACTACCTTATAAAAAATTTTAGCTTCTTGCAGCAAAATATTCAAAAGTGTTTGCTGCAGAAAATTTCGGCCGCAAAAGCCCTTTTAGTTTGTAGTGGATTTATGCAGTGCATGCCATTTTTGTAGTCCATCAATTTCTTCTCACGTCATGACGCAATATCTAACCTATGACAATGCCTTTTAAATTGCATTTATAAGGGGAAACTAACAACCAGACTCGCCAAACCAACAACCAGCCACAATCTGGGGATCAAACAAATGCTAGCTAGGCCCAGGTTAGAATTTAGTGAAGATTGATGTAAAGTATCAGAAAGCAACCTTAGACCTGGCCCATGTCCCTCCTGGCAACCAATCCCTTACCCTGAGAATGGAGATGTCCACATGATGCAGGTTGGAACCGAACAACTTACCAATAGCGGCACCAGTTAGACAAAGGAAACATCTCACCATAACTACTATAACATCCCAATAAACAGCCACATCAACCGAATAATAATGTGAAATTTGCAATGAAAAAGAGGCATTAGACCTATTTTGATTGAAGAGAAATAAAGCGTTCTTACAAGTGAAGGCTAGAAAGTACATATCTAAACTATAGCATTGCTCATATTCAAACATGAAGAAATCTATATGAATAATGGAATATATACTTTAGTGGCAGAGAATTGAATAGCAAATGAAAAAACAACACACAACAAACACAGAGAAAGAGAGCGCACAACAATATGCATGCTTTTCATGTTGCTCATGCACAATCTGTGCAACAGACTTTGAAACAGTTCCATCAGCTGCCTTAGCTTTAACTTGAGGTTTTATATCCACCTGTTTTCCTTCTTGTTTCACTTTTATTTCAGTGATTTCAGTATCAAGCACAGGTGAAACCACCTTACACTTTATGACTATTAGTACCCTGTAAACGGAAATAGAGGCATTTTTGTTATAAACCAAACATAAAGACATAAAAAATGGCAAGCTCATGGATATTTATTTGAATAAAAAGTATAATTTGAATGAAAAGTGGATAATAAAGAGGAAGATGTTATGTATAACATCGACTCTCAAAAAATATGCAATCTATAAATTAAGCTTTTTTTGGTTAGTAGATTAGGGAGGAATAAGTTTCCAACTGAGGTTATAGATATTGAACGAAGAGATGCTGGCCAATGTGAAAAAAATAAAATTAAATACAATTAATATGAAAACTAAAAAAAAAAAAGTTTAGTATGTATAAAATTGGAAACTAAGTATAATATTAATTAAATACAATTAATATGAAAACTAAAAAAAAAAAATTAGTATGCTGGCATAGATAAAATCATTATATATTTAGACAGATAACATTAGTATTATAGTTTGACATTAGCCAAAGAAATCCACATAGTGATATGTAAACGGAGATCTCATTTGGTATTAGTGCCAAAGCTACAAACTGTGACAGAATGTTTTTCCCACTTACAGAAACTATGACAGAATGTTTTGCCCACTTATAGAAACTGTGACAGAATGTTAATTCACTATGTGAACATATAAGTCCAGTTCAAAATATTTTTATGCACGGAATAGGTTAATAAATAGGAAACCAAACATACCAAAATCGTGCAAGCACAAATGAAAATATGTAGCACAGACACTAAGTTTCTTACTTCTCAGAGTTGCTTGGTATTTCTGGCACATTTTAGACAAAGGCAAAGAGGAGATCAAATCTGGAGCAATACCTCTACTCTGGGTCCCAACAACTTCGTTCAAAGCAACTAGTTCTTGCCAATTATAAAATTAAATCTTTGTAAATAAAAAAAGAACTTCAAAAAAATGTGAAATAATCAGAACTACCAATGGAAGAAGCCAGGTAAGCAACACATCTCATACAACATATTGTTAGGATCTGCATCTTGCCATGCCTCCTATAAAACACATGTAAAAATTAATTAAAGATAACCAACTATAAGATATCCAGGTCCAGTTTTCAAGTAGTCACAAATCCATGGGCATCGTTTAATCTTCTAGATCTCCTCAAACAATAGAAAATTATCTTTAATAGATAAAGAGAATCAATGTAAGCGAATGTAAGTGAATCTAACAAATTTTCCCTTGAAATATTCCCCTTGCTACCAAAACTAGACCTTTTTCTGTTGAGTGGACAATTTGATGAATCACTCACTAGCTATTCGCTGCCCTGCAAACTAGGCAGAACAATGTTGAATCTCTTGCAATTTCTTTTCAAAATTTATACTCGGAGAATCCCTTAATGTAATTATCTTATCTTATCTTATCTATAGTAATATTGATTTGAATTTATGTAACCCAGGTTTTCTCTTCAAAAAAATGTTGGATTTCTTTCAATTGGAAGGCACTGGGCATCTTATTTGTAGCTGTAAATTTGATAGAGATCTTAGACATGCTATCTATGATAATTTTGACCTTATTATTGCAAAATGTTTCAACCTTGACTTCAGACTATTTAGAACACTCGATAGAAACAATCATTAGTTTTGCAAGCTCCAACGGCCATTGAGATAAATTCCAAGATCTTCCAATTAACTTTTCATTTTCTTATACAACAAATTGTAATGATTCCTTGATGTGTTTAAGACATGAAGCGACCAAGTGAATTCTTCCAAGAGGATCATGGTACAAGGTGACAGGGTGAATGTAGGTTGAATGACAAGAAGAGACTTCTTCAGTTACTATAAGCTGACTTTAGGTTCCATCTCTATAACCATTTTCCTTGAGCATCCATTTTCCAGGGCCTGATACTACATCTTGTCTTCCACAATCTGACCTGTAGTTTGATGCATTTTAAGACTATCATTTTAAGACTATCGATGGCAGACATGACAACCACATCAATGACTTGTTGATTTAAAAAAATGTGATGTCTTCACATGGTATTTCGGTTTCCTACCCCTTAGGGTGGTTGTTTTCATACAAACAATTTTAGCTCCTCAGTATAATCAAAGGTCCAATATTACTCGTCAAACTCTTCAAGCTCAAAGCTGACCTCAATATCCAGTGTTTGATATTGTTGTTGCCTCTCCATCAAAACCTATTGCAGCCAACTATCTTCCTCCTTTATTCCTTGTGATTGAGGATTATTAGGGACCAAGGATGCATCTTCAGTTGACTCGGGCTCCTGCTGGTGTGTGGGAGGTGATATATGTATTTATGCTTTCTGTTGTAGAGGCAATATGGATGGGTTGAGGTACACCATGCTGCTCAAGATTAATAACAAGGGGATTGTATCTTGATTCCTTTCTCTTATCATCTCCTTTACCGTCTTGTGCCATATTAGAAGTCTTAGGTTTCTTTTGGCTATAGCCTACCAGGAGTCTTCCCCATCACTACTCTTCTTCCTTTTCCCTTTTCTAGATGGGAAACCGTCCCCATCATGATCCCCACTAGCCCTGAAACACCTCCAACCATGTGGCCTTTGGACCTGAAAGAATTTGTTTTAGTGGAGCCTTGTAACTAAGTAGGCTTATTGTCCTTATTATTTTTATTTTTTATGTAGCGAGGACTTCCTTGAGGCCATGTTGAATGGAAAACTGTTTTACATTAAAATTTACAGGAGTGGAACCATTGTCACACACCTGAACATTCTTCGAAGACTATACAAAATGTCAAGAATTTTGGGAATGGAAAGAATAGGATTAAGAACACTCAGTTGAACCTCTTCTCCATCTGAATCGTCATCATCATTAGGGTCCATAATCTTGATGGATCCTTGATTTCTACAAAATTTCACCTATTTCCCTTCAGGACATCCCATCATAACTTTCGAGATTGTTGTAAGCATCTTCAGAATCCTTTTTGTGCTCGTACTTGTCGAATCCAACTCCTTGCATTGTAACAAGTACTAAGTGCCTTAAGTGAAGAGGTCTAGGCCTTTCATATAGTTGGCATTATTCTGACAATTCCCAAGGTTTGAGATGGTCAACTTTCCTAACTAAAACAGAAAGGTCTAAAACTATGCTTTGATCCCTGAAACAATTGCAAACCATGTTTTGAAAGGACTTGTTTTGGACATATTTGGGAAAAAGATGGGGTTTATCCTCAAATCCATATACCCTTCTATGTGTATTGTTTATCAAAGTACTAATCGACTGTGTCCTTCGAGGCTTTCTTAGTATCCTCTGTGATCCTTACTAGTTCTCTGCTCTCTAACATTTGTAACACATCGAACACAAACCTCTCATCGATTAAATAGAAATATTTCCTATAATTCTACCTCCGAACCCTAGGTACCAAAATTGAATGGGGGAACTCATTTCGTCTATAGTGCTTTTAATAAGCATCCTGGAAATGTTTGATCGTACAACAATGCATAAAACACATATGATAAAAGGGAAAATGCATTATCTTGTGCAATCGTGCTTAGTGCCTACAAATTTGGTCAAAAAATATCTGCCCCTGTCAAGAAGGGATTGCCATGTTGGGTGATTTTATCTCCCTCCACTGGTTTTGATTCCCCGAATCCCTCATCATCCAGCTCGCCCCTCTGCAAGAAATATGAAAGAACCCTGGAAAAGGAAAAAGATTAAGTTTTGAGAATGGAATCGAAAGGTTTTGGTTATAAATAATAGTTTCCTGCAAAAAACTATGGTGTGAGAGGGATCTAGCCCTAGAAGAAAATGGAAGGATCAACTTTCATTTTGAAGAGAAAGATTGAATTTGAATTATGCAATATGTTAAGAATCATGATTGAAGAATCAGAATTGTAAAATGTTAGAAACTACAGTATTTAGTATTTAGAAACTACAATCAAGATTCAAAAGAATATAGTTTAAAGTGTGCAGCACGGGGTTATTAGACTTGCCGAGTTGACTTGTTTGACTCACAACAGAAGCGTACCAAAGGCCATTAAAACAGTGGAGGTCTCATTTAAAACCAAGGACATAATAAATCATAGAGGAGATGCACTGCAATGTGAAAGGGTACCTCTGTGGATGATTCTGAATGTAGTTGCAATTGTACTCGACAATACAAAGTAACCACAGATTTTGTATCTTTCCAGAGTTAACTTCGCTAGCCATACTCGTTGGAAGCATTGCCGCTTCATCTTTCCATCGTTTAGGACAAATCTGTACCATAAACATATCAACCTTATATAAAATCAAAACTAACAGTAAAGTACAACATCTTAAAGACAACGGCCATGGCTAGGGGGACAACTCTCGGTACAAAAATTACCTGAAAACAAAAGACAAGCCCTAATGAAAAAAAAAATATTAAACGGTAACAGATGTGAAAAGATGTTTACGTGAATCTGGTGTCACTGCTCCCTACGGGCTTGAGATCCACGATCTGCATGACTATATCAGATGGTTCTGAGGGCGAAGGATTTGCGATCATAGCCTCCAGGGTGCCCGGGGTAATATTTCCTTCTCCATGGTTCTTTGTTCCCTACAATCCTGCACATAATGGAGTAGGAATAACGACCGATAGGCAACCGTGCGATTTGATCTGGGGACGTGGGATGAAGAAAAGATGGAAGTGGAAGCATAAAATGAAATGGAATGTAGCTGAGAGGAGATTAGGGGGTTTGAAGTAGATAAAGGAGGGAAAAACAAAGGTAGAGGAAGAGGCGGGAAGAAGGGAGTTTAATTTCGGGCAGGATAAAAGACAATCAAAATGCCCAGCTTTTCGGGTGGTTTTGGGAGAAAAAATTGTTAAAATTCTTGCCGAAAATTGTTATTTTTCAATTTTGGTAATTTCATCGATTGAGATTGCTTGTTCTAGATTAATTACCCAATTTTAAAACTACTCATATCGTCAAAATTAAGATCTGGGCACTCCAAATTGCGATTTTGGTCATAATTGCTCTACCAAATTCCGACGAGTTAGTTAGCATTTATACAGCTCCGTTTAATTTTGAGAAACCACAAAATATTTCAAAATTTGGCGGGATTGTAACCGCGAGAATTAGTAGCTTAGAGTGCAGGATTTTTAATTCTCAACAAATTAACAATAAATAATATGCCAAGTTTCAAGGATTTACCATGGTCGTGATTGTAATGTATATTAACTTCACTAATAATGAATGAAGTCAGTTAGGTATTGAAGATGTGAGTCAATGAAAGATGTCGCTTTTATGGTTGAAAATTAGTGTTTCTTTGAAGATTATATGTAATAATGTTTATAAAATGGATAAAGGGGATCACTTCATTTTTTTTCATGGAAAAATTTTACAATTCATTATATTAATAAATGAACTACATTGTTTATAGGCGAAAAATGGATTAACCAGGATGTGGTCTGGGTCTAGTTTTTTTATAGTGTCATTGTTCCTTCCCACAGATGCCATATTCCATCACCAACCTGTAGCCTCATCTTTGAAAGTTGGTATGCCGACATATTCCTTTCTGTGTATGTGTGTTGATATGATATGTCATGAAATAAGCTTCCTATTATAATGAGTTCTTCATATAAAGGCTTCAGCATGATGTTTTTTCGAGGCCTTTTCATGTTTAACTAGTCTATAACCAGCATAAAATCCTCAAATATTTGGAGCTTCAAAACTCCTTTCGAGATAGCCAAAAGCATAACTAACTCAAGAGCCATCAATTCGGTATGTTCATTGGTACTCCTCCCAATACCAGCTACAAACTTGTACCAATGAGTATCAGATATGAACATATTCCCTCCAACTCCTCCCATGCCAGGCCTACCTTGGGAGGCACCATCGAAATAGGCCCAGCAACTAATTTCGTCTATAATCTCCTCAATAACCCTTCTCTACTCTGGAGGATGAATAGTATGAGGAAAATGATCAAAGATTGTCAAACATTTAGTTGCATATACATGTGGGGGGGCATGTATATCTTGAAAAAGTGATCTTATTCTTGGCCATCCATACCCCCCATATCTTGAGAGCTGGAAGAGCCCTGTAATCAAAGGAAGCTGCATTATTCACCCATGCATGTAGAGCTTCCTAGAGACCAATACCATTCCATATAAATAGTATGTCGTTTACATGTGAAACATGGTTCCACATACTAACCATGTATGGGAAAGAAACAAAGACATGATTTATATTTTTTATTCTTAATTGCAAAGAGGACACCTGCTCATACCACAACCAAACTTTTTTATCATATTATTGCAAATTGGGACCTTACCAGATAATGTCAATCACATAAAACTTGTTTATCATTTTTTCATCTCTTGTTGTAAATGTTGTTGGATATTTTGTTAATTTTAATAAAGTTACTATGAATGTTATATAATGTGGAGAAGCATTCCTTTGGTTTCCTTTCCAAATTTTCTTTAAAAAAATTGAATGAGTATAAAATGCTTTCAAAAGTAATAGCCAATCAACTGAAAAAGATCATCTCCAAAATAATATCACTAAAGAAAAAAGATCATCTCCAAAATAATATCAGTAAAGAAAAAAGATCATCTCCAAAATAAGATCACTAAAGAATAGTAGCTTTGTTATATGCACACAAATTTAGATAGGACCATTACCAATGGAGAGTTAATACACTCAGTGGAAGAACATAACAACGATGGTATGCTAGTGAAATTAGACAAGTACTTTAAGGCTTGTGGTATACTAATTTGGCCTTTATAAATTAACTTCAAATAGCATTTGGTTGGACGAATTTTAGATCCAACGGATGTGAACCTATATTTCCTTGGTTTTTACTCGATTTTACTAATTGAAACTCAAGCTAGTCTCTTTCAACCCAAAAAACGAATCAAGTAAAGCAACCCTTCATTCCCATATCCATCATTTCAAAATAATAGAATGACTACATAGGGTGTTGAATGCCTTCAAGCAACAAAATGATATAAAGGCATCAAACTAGCAGACGAGGTAGAATGTCCACTATCATATTTACAATGTGTAAATGGCATAATTTGACGTGGGAGAAACCACAATTTAGGAAGCTCAATCTATCCAATAAGCACTCAAACATTTCCTAACATTGATCTCATATTAATGAGGACAAATCACATGGCATCCCTACCCAACATTCCCAACCATGGGACAAAAAGCCATTAAAATAGTCTTTTATATTTTGACCCTCATGGGCCATAACTCCTGTTCGGATATCCACATCATCTATTTCAGGATCTTGCATGATCTATTTCAGGATATGATCTATTTCAGGATTCTGCATGCACAGGCATGCATCCCAGTCACCAGTTTGATGCCTCCAGCACCTTATCCACCTTCTTCTAGCACCCGGGAGCCACTTACCACAGAGTTTTATCCCTCCTAAGCTGAAAGGCGCCCACTTCTCACCTACTGCCAGAGAAGGGCGCACTTGTTCACCTACCACTGCAGATTCACTTCAGTTACATTCAGTTAGCTCCGATTCTCCCTGATTTGAGGCTAGTTTCACTCCCGACTGACTGTATCACTTCCGTTTGACCTCCAATTTGATTAGGTGACTTGTTCTGACTTCAGTTAGCCTCCCATGCACCCCCACTGAGCCTCCAGATCCTATATCAGTGCTACACACTTCAGTTACATTTATTACACTCAGTTAGACTCAGTTTGACACCTGGATGACTGGTTGTTGTGATTGATGAGCACCACCGATGATTGATGAGGACTCCTAGATAGAGTCAAGCTACTCCATTCAGTGATTCGAATGGCCTACTTAGTCAATTCGAATTGCTCAGTCATTGTGACAGTTTGTATTGTAATTCATTCACCCTTTCTGGGATAGAGAGCACTGCTGCATGTTTTGCACAGTTTTGCACCATATTTTCTATGTTCATCTGTTGTGATTGATTTACTTGTTCATTAGATCTGCTGTGACTAATTTTACATGGTATCAGAGCCATGGCAGGGACAAGATCTCTTTTCTACAGGTGTTTATACAAGAAGATTTGACTGAATTGCTAAAAATTGCAAAAAGTTTGGCATGAGATATCTCAAGTGCATTCGCTCCTGTGCATGCAAAGCTTGAAAAATATTCCAATACCACTCCAGAAGCTTGAGTTACCACATAATTCCTGGATCTGATACATTGGACCCATTCAACATTGCTTGAAATCCAATCCCAGGTGTGATGCAACTCTCAAAGGGTGGATTGTTCGACCTTATTGTGGTTGTTTGTGTGTGATTTGCAGGTTTCTTACTTCCTCCATGTGCATTCGCTAATGCAAAGATGGAGACTTCTTCTTCACAAAATATTCTTACTCCATTCAACTATGATGAATGGAAACCAAAGATGATTGCATTCTTGAAGAGACAATGTCTTTTTGATATGTGCATTGGTAATACAAGAGTTTTTGATTCCGATGAAGAGGAGAATGATTGGCTCAATGATTGTGACAGAGCTTTTGGAGCAATATGTCTTGCTATGTCTCCTTGTATGCGCTACCTCAGTAAGACTTCTGAACATCCAAGTGATCTATGGGTCCAACTTGACAGAGAATTTGGAAAGCAGGAAGAAGAGGATCATGCTAGCCTTTTGGAGAACAAGCCCAGTGAGATCTCCTTATGTGTTCTTTCCGATCATGTGTTGGCCTCAACAATTGTTCAAGATGAAGAAGAAACTGTAGATTCAACACTCATTCTCTCAAAGTCTTCTATTTCGAATTCTGAGCAAGATAAACAAGCTCATACTCTAGATTCCGAAGAGGTTCTTGAATCCTCTTCTTCACATGAGTTTGTCGGCATGCAGAATGATGATCTACTTGATGTTTTGGAGGTAAAATCTGATTTTGGAGGTGAAGCATTCGCCCTCCTTGATTGCATGCCTTCTATAGACTTATGTTCTATCATTTGCAAAGTTTCTTAGATTTTTAATGAAGATGAAGAGCACTACCATTCGCTTGAGTTCAATTCTCATGCACTTTTTGCTGATTTTGGTTTTGATCTCACCCTTGTTGGTTCAAAGGAGATCTCAAGAAACCATTCATCTATTTTTGGAGCTGATTTAACTTCTATTGATAAGAAGTTCAAGTTTCAAGATCTATTTGATCCGATTGGAGCTATTCCTACCTCACTTGGTTCGAATCACAGGTTCCAGGATCATCCTCATATTTTCATATTTGTTCTCACCATTTTCGGTATGAAGAGCAAGTTCATAAAGTCTCCACATTTGCTTGCATCCACTGATGGAGAATTCAAGCACATGTTTTTGGAGCATAATCCATTTACTCCCAAGAGTAAGATACCTCCAGACATATCTATTTGAGCTTGGAGTAGTTAAATCTTTTGGTGTGTTACAGTTCATTTTGAGGGGGGGTATTTTTCCCATGAGGTTTTCCCCATTTCCTCGGTTTATTGACTGTTATTAGTTTTGGATTATTGTATTGGGGTGACCTTTGGTCTTAGTTACCAGGGCCCCACATTATTTTTATTGGCACATCATAGTCTAGCTTGAGGGGGGGTGTTCGGATATCCACATCATCTATTTCGGGATACATCATCTATTTCAGGATCTTGCATGATCTATTTCAGGATATGATCTATTTCAGGATTCTGCATGCACAGGCATGCATCCTAGTCACCAGTTTGATGCCTCCAGCACCTTATCCACCTTCTTCTAGCACCCGGGAGCCACTTACCACAGAGTTTTAGCCCTCCTATGCTGAAAGGCGCCCACTTCTCACCTACTGCCAGAGAAGGGCGCACTTGTTCACCTACCACTGCAGATTCACTTCAGTTACATTCAGTTAGCTCCGATTCTCCCTGATTTGAGGCTAGTTTCACTCCCGACTGACTGTATCACTTCCGTTTGACCTCCAGTTTGATTAGGTGACTTGTTCTGACTTCAGTTAGCCTCCCATGCGCCCCCACTGAGCCTCCAGATCCTATATCAGTGCTACACACTTCAGTTACATTTATTACACTCAGTTAGACTCAGTTTGACACCTGGATGACTGGTTGTTGTGATTGATGAGCACCACCGATGATTGATGAGGACTCCTAGATAGAGTCAAGCTACTCCATTCAGTGATTCGAATGGCCTACTTAGTCAATTCGAATTGCTCAGTCATTGTGACAGTTTGTATTGTAATTCATTCACCCTTTCTGGGATAGAGAGCACTGCTGCATGTTTTGCACAGTTTTGCACCATATTTTCTATGTTCATCTGTTGTGATTGATTTACTTGTTCATTAGATCTGCTGTGACTAATTTTACAACTCCATGATACCAACAAAGATTAATGTCTCCAAGGGGGAAACAAAATTAAATAAAATGCATGCATTGTGCAAATTAATAAAATGCATCATAATTTAAACATACATGGATTAATAATAGCGTACTGAGACAAATACATTTGAATTCATGGTTTAATGGTATCAGTACGCTATTAGAGAGAATAGTAATTCTCACCTGTAGGGGAAATGTGTACTATTAATATGAAGGGGGTCTCCGAATCCATCTGCAGTGTTAAAATTTAGTAAATTGTACAAATTCATTATCAAAATTATAATTTTTCATTTCCGGAATGACACAACTAAAAATAACCACATAAATAACCAATTGTTATGTGGTCATTTTTAGTTTAGTTATTATCTCATGACCAAATTGGTCATTTTTAGTTTATTTCTTATCCCATGGCCAAATTGGTCATTTATCTTGGTCATTTTTAGTCACTTCACTTAAAATTTCTCAATTTTGGTCATTTATCCCTTGAAAAAGATGTGGTGACCAATTTTTTTGGTCGCTTGGTCACTTATCTCTCATTTTGTACTAGTGTGCACACATAGTTCTACAAGTGTGTGCAATTTCATTACCAGTGGACAAGTGTAGCATACACAGAATCATGCTTGAAATAGAAGAAGTTATAGAATAAGATGCATTTTGTTATAACACAGTCCAAGCAACTTGTTTTGGCAACCCGAACCTAAAACCAAAGCGGCCAAGTCATCCACCACGTTGGTGGGAAATGAATTGACTGCAAAAATTTAGAAATTTAAATGGCGCGTACGCGTTGTTTTAAATACACTCATACGCACTAAAAGCATGCACACGCTAAAAGCGCGCATGCACTAATAGCGCACACGCGCTAATAACGCATGCGCGCATTTGTTTAGTAATCCGAAAAGTAGTTTTGATTGTGTTTATTATGGTGTTGGTATCCCATAACAAAAATTTATGTCGCGATCATAACCAAACCTAGGGTACAAACACGACTGAGAAAACATCACCTATGAGACTGGAAGATCGGTCTCCACAACCAACACTCTCCCTGTTACTCCTCCCATATCTTCCTAAGCCCCCTCTTTCCCCTCCCTCCTCTCTCACAATATCCTTAACCATGCTCCCCTCTCCCCCTAAACCTCATCCTCTCACTCTCTCTTTATAATCGTTATCTCTCTCTCTCTATATATAATTGTTATCTCTCTCTCTCTCTCTGTCTATGTAACCCCCCTTCGCTCTTCTCTCCCCTATGTCCCTCTCTCTCTCTCTCTCACTACAAGGGAAATACCTTGTAGTGGAGCTTTCACACAAATTGGCCTTTTATACTGCGCCCAAACCAATGCTCTAGGATTTACTGAGAAGCGTAAGGAGGTGGAGGTGTAGGGAAGAGAGAGAGACTGATAGAGCCTAGGTTAGTAAGGGCTAGGGAGAGGAGGGGGTTTAGGGCTAGGGGGAGTAGGATAGAGAGAGAAATATTAGGATGGTTAGGGAAGGGGGAGAGGTTAGGGAGAGGAAGAGGGGGTTTAGAGAGAGAGAGACAGAGAGAGAGAGAGGAGGTGTAGAAGCAGAGAATAAAGAGTGAGAGAGAGGGGGTTAGTTAGGGGTAAGGGGCTAGGGGGGGGTTAGCAAGGGGGAGAGAGAAGGAGAGATTGAGAGAGGTGGTTAATAATGGTTAGAGGGAGGATAGGAGGGAGAGCGAGAGAGAGAGAGAGAGAGAGAGAGAGGAGAGGGTGTTAGTTGTAGGGAGTGAGAAAGAGAGATGGGAGGTGTGGTTAGAGGTAGGGTAATGGCGATGACGATAATGATGATCATGATGATGAAGATGAAGACGATGATGATGATGATGATGATGATGAAGATGATGAGTATGAGGATGATGATGATCATGAAGATGAGGACGGTGATGATGAGGATGATGATGAGGATTATGATGAGGATGATGATGATGATGAATATGAGGATGATGATGATGATGAGGATAATGACGATGATGATGATCATCGTCATCATAATCATCATCATCATCATCGTCTTCATGATCATGATCATCATCCTCGTCTTCATTATCATCATCACATCATCATCATCATCATCATCTTCATGACGACGACAACGATGATGATGATGATGATGATGATGAAGATGGTGACGGTGAAGATGATGATGATGACTGATGATGATGAGGATGATGATGATGGGGATGAGGATGATGACGATGATGATGAGGATGATGATGATGATGAAGACATTGATGATGATGATGGTGAAGATGAAGATAATGGTGATGAAGATGATGGTGATGACGACGAAGATGATGATGATGACGAAGATGATGATGATGATGATGATGATGATGATGATGGTGATGATGATGATGATGATGATGGTGATGATGATGATGATGAATATGATGATGAATATGGCGACGATGATGATAATGATGATGATGATGGAGATGATGGTGATGAAGATGATGATGAGGATGACGATGATGATGATGAATATGATGATGGAGATGATGATGATGATGAGGAAGATGAAGATGATGGTGATGTAGATGATGATGATGACGACGATGATGATTATGATGATGATGATGATGATGATTATGATGATAAATAAGAGGATGATTATGATGATGATGATAATGATGATGTTTATGATGATGATGATGATGATCATCATCATCATCATCTTAATATTCATCATCTTCATCACCATCATATTCATCCTCATCATATTCATCATCATCATCTTCAACGTCTTCATCATCGTCATCATCCTCATCATCATCATCATCATCCTCAACACCATAATGATCATCCTCCTCCTCATCATCATCATCATCACCGTCGCCATCTTCATCATTAGCATCATCATCATCGTTGTCATCGTCATGAAGATGATGGTGATGCTGCTGATGATGATGATGATGATGATGTGATGATGATAATGAAGACGATGGTGATGATGATGCTAATGATGATGGTGGTGATGAGGATGATGATGATGATGAGGATGATGATGAGGATGATGATGATGGTGTTGAGGATAATGAGGATGATGATGATGAAGATGTTGAAGATGATGATGATGAAGATGAATATGATGCTGATGAAGATGATGAAGATGACGATGATGATGATCGTCATAAACATCATCATCATCATCATCATCATCCTATTATTTATCATCATCATCATCATCATCATCCTATTATTTATCATCATCATCATCATCATAATCATCATCATCTTCATCACCATCATATTCATCTTCATCATTATCATCGTCATCTCCATCATCATATTGATCATCCTCATCATCATCTTCATCACCATCATCTTCATCATCTTCATCGTCATCGCCATCTTCATCATCATATTCATCATCATAATCATCATCATCATACTCATCATCATCATCATCATCATCATCTTCGTCATCATCATCATCTTCATCATCGTCATCATCATCATCATCATCATCATCATCATCATTATCTTCATCACCATCATCTTCATCTTCATCATCTTCATCATCATCATCTTCAACGTCTTTATCATCCTCATCATCCTCATCATCATCCTCATCATCCACATCACCATCATCATCATCCTCATCCTCCTCCTCCTCCTCATCATCATCAATGTCGCCATCTTCATCATCATCATCATCATCATCGTCATCATTGTCGTTGTCATGAAGATGATGATGATGATGATGATGATGATGTGATGATGATAATGAAGACGGCGACGACGACGACGACGATGATGATGATGATGGTGTTGAGGATGATGATGATGAAGACATTGAAGATGATGATGATGAAGATGAAGATGATGGTGATGATGATGATGATCACGATGATGATGATGATGATGATAATGATGATGATTAAGAGGATGATGATGATGATGATGATGATGATGATTATGATGATGATGATCATGGTGTTGAGGGTGATGAGGATGATGATGAGGATGATGATGATGAAGACGTTGAAGATGATGGTGATGAAAATGATGAAGATGAAGACGATGGTGATGAAGATGATGATGATGATGATGATGATGATGATGATTACGATGAAGATGATGAGGATGATGAGGATGATGATGATGATGATTATGATGATGATTATGATGATGATGAAGACGACGATGATGATGAGGATGATGAGGATGATGATGATGATGATGATGATGAAGATAACGATGAAGATGATGATGATGAAGATGATGGTGATGAAGATGATGATGAGGATGATGATGATGAAGATGAATATTATGGTGATGAATATGATGATTCTCATGATGATAAAGAAGATGATGATGATGATGATAATGATAAAGAAGAGGATGATGATGATGTTAATGACGATCATCATCTTCGTCATCATCACCATCATCATCATCTTCATCATCATTATCATCATCTTCATCATCATCATCATCATCATCATCATCATCATCATCCTCATCATCTTCATCACCACCATCTTCATCTTCATCATCTTCATCATCATCGTCTTCAACGTCTTCATCCTCATCATCATCATCATCATCCTCATCACCATCATCCGTCGCAACATACAGGAGCTTCACTGCTCCTCTCTGCACCATATCCCTAATATAGTGATATTTGATCTCAATGTGTTTCGACCTGTCATGGAACACAAGGTTCTCAGACAGCTTCACACAACTCTGGTTGTCACAAAAGATACCAGTAGCCTCCAGTGAAAGATCAAATAACTCAGACAGTAGCTTCCGGAACCATACTGCCTCACAACTAGCCGAACATGCTGCAACATACTCTGCCTCGGCTGTACTCAGTGCTATGCAGGACTGATTCCTCCTAAACCAAGAGATCACACCTGATCCCATACTGAAGCAACACCCATAAGTGCTCTTCCTATCTGCAGCACTGTCTGCCCAATCTAAATCAACATAACCCTACAAGTTAAACTTTTGATTCGCATCATACTTGAGCCCATAATCAACTGTACCCTTCAGATACCTCAGAATATGCTTTACAGCAACTAGGTGAACACCTCTTGGATCTGTCAGGAACTGGCTCAATGTGTTCACCGCAAAGCAAATATCTGGTCTCATGTTCATCAGGTACATCAAGGACCCAATCATCTGATGATACACCGTGACATCAACCGGGTCAGATGAAGCATCACACAGAAGCTTCAGGTTTGATGCCATAGGTGTGGCCATGGCCTTGCAGTCCATCATCCCGAACCTCTTCAAGATCTCCACTGCATACTTCCCTTGTCCAAGGAAGATTCCATATGTACTATGCCACACCTCCATGCCTAGAAAATAGTGCATCATCCCCAAGTCCTTCATCTCGAACTCAGCTGCAAGATTCCTCTTGGTATCGGCAACCAAACTATCATTACCTGTTACAAACAGATCATCTACATACAACAGTAGTATCACAGGATTACCTTCATCAACCTTATAGTAAAGGTTGGAATCCGCTTTACTCTTGGTAAAGCCCAAAATGGATAGAAAACTGTCCATACTACCATACCAAGTCCTAGGATCTTGCTTCAATCCATACAAGGTTTTCTTCAACCTGCACACATATAACTTCCTGTCATGTGTCTCAAAACCAAGTGGCTGCTCCACATACACTTCCTCCTCGATTACACCATTCAAGAAGGCTATCTTGACATCCATCTAGTGTATCTTCCATTTCATCACTGTAGCCAAATCAAGTACTGATCTGATGGAAGTGTACCTGGCTACAGGAGCAAAAGTTTCTTCATAGTCGATTCCTTCTTTCTGTGAGAAGCCACAAGCTACAAATCTCGCTTTGTATTTTTCTATGTTTCCATCTGCAGCATACTTGATCTTGTAGATCCATTTGGAAGTCACAACAGACTTCCCTTCTGGTCTTGGGACTACATCCCAAACATCATTCTTCATTATTGATTGGTATTCCTCGACCATGGCATCCTTCCATTCTTTCTTTTCCGCTGCTTCTTCATAACTGGAAGGTTCTTTGTATTTCTGTCCTACACATGCATTAAATATTTATTATAGTTTTGTTTGCGGAAACGAGCCAGCCTTAGCTTGGTGAATACATATCGTGTAATGTTAACATCTAACATTGTTACTGGCATAACCCATTCAAAATGTTGTTTAATTCTTATGTAGCTTTTATTATGATAATTCTTATTGTTCATGTTTAACAACAGCGCCATAAACCAATTTACACTATTAAACATGATATGTTGTTATCACTCCATATTAAGTGGAGATTCATACTTATTGGTATCGCTACCATAAGTCGACTTCATCCATGGTTTATATGAATTATGCTCGTTGAGCTGCAATATTATAAACCAAAGTGATTGTACACCAATTATTTATAAACCCATAATATTCATATGGCGATGCCATAGTATATATATGAACTGGTCATACTTTAAATAATATATACCATAGTATATATAACTATTCACACTTTATATAACCTATACCGATATATATAACATATATATTAATATAATGAATTATAAACAAACCAATGTATAAAAACTATGCATATGTATCAATATATTGAAATCTATCAAAACAATGTATAAACTATACATACAACCTACCTATGCTCGGTCGAGCTTACCAACCAAAGTTTAAGAGCTTCATAAATATGCGAGCTATATTATGCATGCTCTCGCAAGCCATGCTAACAAAGGTTATGAGCTTAATATTAAGAGTTACATGTTATAACATGGTATGAAAATGACTATATGCTAAGTAATGAAATCATACGATTTAAAACATAGTGTTGATTATTCGATTTACAAACCAGATGTGAATGCGACCATATAAAACTCGGTTTGCCAAGGTAGAATCTATGTTTACAGGATTCATTTATGCGATTCAAATCTCGCTATCACAGTTGTAATGCATAACCAAGATTCGAATACCATTCAATAAGATCTTGTATTAATTCTAACTCTCCGTGTATTAAATTTGATATGATTTTTGTATTAATGTGTGGCCTGCCTTGGTTATCGCAGGACCACTGGAGACTGTCAGCTCGGTTGAAGGATGGTGAAGCCATGTGATGGCTTGATCACCATATCCTATACTGGTTCATATCCTAATTCATGGCAAAGATATGATCGTTGATCACGATCCTTGGGATCGTAACTGATTTTCCTCCAGGGTTTAGTCATCTACGAGGTAAGGTAGTGGTCATTTGATTTTCGATAGTGTAGATTTATGCTGCCGTGATGAAGTGTGGATTTGTGTATATCTTTCCCATCCTACTGTCACCATGGTGAAATGTTACAACCTTCTTGTTCTCAGGAGTGCTTACGAGGGTTTCCCTCCAGACTTTAAGGTCTTTAGTGCTCATAGTTCAATCTGTGATTCCCTTGCTTGTTAAAGCATTGGGTGTTATGGGCTCTATCGTGACGAGTTGAGGGTCGTAAAGTTGGGAGCCCACTGTTTACAGGGAGCAATGGAGATTTGGCATATATGTTCATTCTACAGGGTAAGTATCAAAATAATAAACCCTACTGTCTTTCTATATGATTTCGCAGAGGTTCCTTTTAGAGTTCTTCTTTGTTATTAATGGTAACCCAGACTCATAATCCTTGCTATGTATGCTTTGTAGATATATACCAGCTACGTCGATGCTTCAGGAACATGCTGGTCGCCATAACTCTCGGTAAGCCATTTCTCGTTAATATTTTGATTCTGATGTTATGGTTTAAATGTTACCCATTATGTTAACCCTAAATTACTCGTTTTTCTCTCCTTGTAGGTGGTCTCATGGACACACGTTGGGTATGCGAAAATGGTGCCACTACCCTTCGGTGGTTTAAACTGGTAGCACTACATGGAACATGTCTTCAATCTTGAGTATGTTATTTGTTTTATCATTCCATATTTCTCGCGGGCTGAGACAGCCACTACAACTACATTAAAGGCTTACTCATAAAATACTGAGTTTGTCGGCTTACTTGCTCTATTACGAACAAGATAACGAGAAATACTGATGATTGTTTCCATAGTTTGTTTTTACATGTATTTCTCTAACTCTTTATGTGACCCTAATAATATTTGTTTTGTTATCAGAATGTTTATGGTTCTGTTGAATACATGTAATTTAGTTCGTAAAGCCTTTATGGATCTATATTTTGTTGATGTATTTGTAACTTCAGAAGATATTCACTTGTATATTGTATGTATTGCATTTGTACTTTATTTTACCCCCGACAGAGATGTCTTATTCCTCTGATTGGAAGTATCGTCATTTGTATTTGCAAGTGTCGCAAGTTACATTGTAAGTGTCGTAACTTATATTTGATGGGTTATTAGACCACCATAGAGGGGTCGGCCCAGTATGAGTTAAAGGGTTATTAGACTACCCTAGTGGGGTCGGCCCAGTGACAAGTGGTAATGGGTTATTAGACTCTCCTAAGGGAGTTCAGCCCAGTTAGAGTAAAAGGAAGGTAAAGGTAAAGTATAAATAGAGAGGAGCACCTCTCTATTTATTCATTCACTCACTCATCCAACTCGCATAGTTGAGAGAGAGGAGTGCACACAAGTGGAGGAGGAGTAGTTGTTGAAGACATCTATCTTTTGGGGTTTCATCTTTGTGATCTTTGTATTGGTGCTTATTCTATCTCTAGGGAAGTTGCGGGGTCTTTCACCTTTATGGTTTTCCCTAGTGAAATGCTTTGTGTCTCTTGTCTCTCGTCTCTTATGTTTGATGTGCTATACATGTTGCTCTCTCAATTAAGATCCTAGATCATAATGAATTAAATGATGAAAAAATAACATGGTCTCAGAGTTAGCCTGAAGGAAGGCATTATATGGCATTTACGACACTTGTTGCACTTGTGACAAATTGGAAGCTAGGGCTTGATATAGTAAAAACTAGTCATTGTGTCACTTTCGCTATAAATCAGTTTTGGCGAAGGTTCAGGATCTGAATTTTCTACAAGCCGAATATTAGAGATAGATGTACCCTGTGTAAAAATTTCAGCCTCAGATTCGTTGTACTTTGTGAGATATGATCTGTAAACGTTAGGGTTTCTGCCTCTTCCAGAATGCATCCCTAAACAGGTGACCTAGGAACAAAGGTCATATCTAGGGATAGGAAGCTACAAATGGAATTCTATAAAAAAATTCAATTAGGGAACAGGCTGTAGTTTCACAGGTCCAATTTTAAGAGGCCGAAGTTGAAGCAGTGACACGTGGCACTCCGTACAAGTTCGCTATGCTGTTTCATCCCATAAACAGGCCATGTTGTGACACTTAGCATATCTCTCTCATGGAGAATCTATTGAAGCTAAGATATGTGGGGCTTGAAATATGGCAGGTCATTCTACCACAGGCCAAATTTTCATACCCAGAGGATCCAAAATTTCATAGATGCACCAGAAACAATATGGCATATCTTTCTGTCAAAATAGAATTAGATTCTGAGCACTTTCATTTTTGGCTTGTCACTGCTGTGGGAAATTAGGGCTTTTGAAAGAAGTGTAATTTTGGAGTGATCTCAGCATAGGATTGCTCTCCTTAGAAAAATCAAAATTTAGAGACCAAGATTGAATTTTTTGTTTCGGTAGAACCCCTGGATCTATCAAACCCTAGTTCGGGTTTTGGACTAGAAAACCAGAAGTTGCAGATCCAAAATTCGCAGGTCATTTTTGGACGGTCAATGTTTGGAGTTTTCAAAATATGAGCACACTAGCTTGCTCGCCTCATTCAAATGCATCTCCTTGTCCAGACAGAAGTTTGAAATTCCAGGTTTGGATTTTTAGGGTTTCTCTGTCAAACCCTAGCCAGCTCCAGATCTAGTTTCAGCAAATCAAAGTGGATTGGGTTAATCCTAGAAGAGAATGAATCGGACACCTACATAAGTGAAAATGTTCCAGTTCTAGAGGGAGATGAGGCTAGGGCCTTACATAAGAAGACTACAAGCAATCCCGACAGGTATGACTTAAGGAGATACATGTATGTTCATGATTAAGTTTGTCTTCATATTATTAAGGTTAGTACAATCTTGATTAATTTTAGACTTGTCTTATCACCTTAGTAAAAGTATGAATGCATGTGAATGATAGAAGACATTCATTGATTAGGGTTATGACACTTATGATTGTACTAATGCACTATGGTGTTGTATGAGGATAATATTGTCGACTAACATGAAAGGTACATCAAGAAAGACAAATCACATTCTAGATAAAGAACATATGACCATGGTGACATGAAGACAATGACTCATCCATAGCCATTGATCACATAGAAGCTCTACTTATGAGGTATGTACAATTTGGTTCTACAATGCTTAACTTATGAGATATGCAGGTTACTAGCACAAGGTCTCTAAATCATTGAAGAGAACAAAAGAAGACATTGTTTGGGTATGTTAGACATAACTAGCAAACATGATAATCTAGGTTATTTTTTCCTATATCAAATTAGAATCCTACCTTGTGTTAGGATCTTATACTTTTGTATGATTGATAATTATAAGTTTGAGTAATCATGGGTTTATGCATATTATGATTCTTAGTTTGATTAATGATATGACAAGATAGAAGTGTCCTATGATCAAATAAGAATATGCATGAGTAAAAGAATTCCTCGTTGAAACCTTGAATACTAACGCTTGTAATAAATTAACTGTGTATGAAATGACCATGACCATACATGTTTAAGACTATTTAGAATCATATTGTTTTGATAGTATTGAGATTATACTAATGAATGTATGATTATGTATGAGATCTTGAGGATGACACAATGATGACAGTAGTGCACACTTAAGCATGCATAGTGGTCCAGGATGGATAGAAGTTCAAAGACATAAATGATATCATAAAGGAAGCAAAGATCAAGAGGGAGCACACTCCAGTAGTTCGTGCAAGGAAGCAAAAATTGAGAGGGATTCCACCCAACAACTAAACAAAGATAAGTATTTGAATTATAATTTCTTGTATATATGATTACTTAAATGATGTTGTTCAGTCATCTACATACTTATGTTCCTAGATTCACGATGTATATTATGCATTTTAGAAAAGTTGCATTAATGAAAAAGATACTACTAATATAGTAATGGGTAAGTGGCCTATGGTACTATACAACACTCCATTGCTACTTATCTAGTTTGAAACCTCTTTGCTGACATGTTGGGAGTAGTGCACACTCTTAACAATGTTCTAGTAGAGATGGAAGACATCTAGAAAGCTACTGTATGAATAAGGGATATGGATAAATGTTGTATTGAAGCATTGGCTAAGATAATTGCATGACTATATGACATATGTCCTCATGTGTAATATTTTTTTCTGAAAACTATGAGAAGTTTCCAATCATGCAATTGAACTGACTTGTAGGAAAGATCGTGTACAATCACCTACAAAAGAAGGACGACATTTTTTCCAGCGACGAAGTTCAAGAAAACCACCTATTGAAGACAATGAATAACCAAGAGAACCCAGAATACAAGACATGTTGGTTGCAACACTATTCTAGAGGTTTTCTAATATAGACCCAGGTACTTCATGGTACAAGATACCAACAAAACCCCTATTCACCGGCCCTTTTGGCAACAAAATGCAAGCAGCATGAGGTCTCACCCGAGGTGAAGTTGAGGGGGTGGTTGCAGAAGCAGGTTTACACAACCATGTGATGCGATTGATTCAGTTGATTAATGCGCAACGTGGTGACGGGTTGCACAACTGCATTTAGTGATTGCGCAGAGTCTCCTACTTTGTGTCGAGTATTTTCAGGAACAAGGATATTTGCACCCTCAGCGCGTCCAGAGGCTGTGCAGTGGGTTCTATGAGACTTAATCACTTCTACTCAATATTATTCAATAGACCTTAAGCATTCATCATTATTTATACTGATAAACCTTGTGATCTATGCAGATGATTGAGATACGCAGTGCTGTGTGCTTCAATACCGCGATTCACTCCTAACAACTAACTATGTGGTTAGGGGCTTTCCTGCTAACATTCGTCCATACATGAACTATTACCATCTTATTTCATCCCTTACGCGGAGACTATAGATAAAAATAAACACCTATAAGATAACAGTAACCTTATGCATGCACTGTAAGTAATTTAAATAACAAATTAGTAATAATCATGCACAACAATCACATAACACAATGGTTTAACGTGGTTCACCCCCTCGGATGGGAAGATACATCCACAAGAACTATTGTTTATTATTTAGGAAAGGGTACAATAGTTATTTCGTCTACACACTCAGCTGCAGACGTTCTTCTTTCTTTCTCTCAAGATTAGGTCCCTGCGCACTCAGCTGCAGAGCCTTTACAATGCTTTTCTCTAACAGATCTCACAATATTCAATAATATTAACAAAAAATGAGAGTTAACCCTTTTCCTTTACAAAATTTCCTTATATATAGATCAAGACCCGTAGGTCATGTCTGTACATTTACGAAGGCAGAACTCTTAGGTTTACAAAACTATCGAGGTTTTCCCAAAACCAGACTACTGGTATCTGGCAGCAGATCTTTTGTTATCTGCGCGCCAACAGGTTGCTTCCGCCAAGTTGTTTCTTCCTTTTTGGCCTTAGGGGACTGGTTCGAGTAGTAGTAATCTACCTATTGTAATCAGTCACCTACCTCCGATCTGCACCTACCCACTGCTTGGTAGTTATCGACGATCTTTACCAAAAATAGGTCTTCTGTGACCTAACCGAAATAACTGCCTTCATCCGTCGATGCTGTGCTTAGCTGGATCTTCGTTGACGTGGCACATCGCGGCGTTTTACTCCTCACAACACCGACCTCGCAACTCCTTTGACACTATGCTGCGCGCAACTTCACAGCATACCAAAACTTATCCCAAAATTGTTCAAACTTAACTGCGCTTAGCTCCGTAGTTCTCAAAATTCTTCTTGTTCAAAAATGCCACATCTGGTCCAGGCCCAACAGGCCCCTAACACTTAGATGTGGCTCACCCACGAGCCACCTAGAACTCCTTGAAGGTGTTCCGCTGATTGTTTGTTGATCTTCGCAGCAAACTCCTTGAATAAGTGAGTCATCTTTTCTACTGTGGGGTTTGTATCTTGTTCAATTTGCCCAACTCTTTCCACCATCTCTAATGTTATCTCTTGGACGATCTAGCCTTCCACCTGCTCTTGATTCTGGTTCAGCTTCTTCAACTTTTCTCGATCTCCTATGAGATCGTGCTGACGTCCTCTAATAATGGCTGCGACTTATTGCCCATTTATGTCTCCTTCTCCCGCAATGCTTTAACTTCCTTCTTTTGGTTGATGATTTCCCTGTATTTGATGAGTTTATCCCTTGCTAGCAGCGCCTTAACCTCCTCACTCATCGTTTCTAGTACTTCTTGTTTTTCCTTCACTTCCTTCTTTACTTCCTATAATTGTTGATCTTCTTCAAGGGTACTAAATGCCTTTAGTGCTGCTTCCAGTAGACTCTGGCACTTAGTGACTTCGATAGCAATATTCTGTGCCACGGTCTTCACTACTCCTTGTCTCAACTGTTGTTCATCTGGTGGAGTCTGTGGATTGATCTATGCTTTCAGGGCAGCAATTTCAGATTCATGGAGAATCTCCATGTCTTCCTTCTCAGTCTTTAGTCTATTGACCAAATAGCCAATCTTGACGATGGTATCTGCTATTTCTGTTTGTATTTCAAACTCATCTATATTACCTGCAACAACAGTGATCTTGTTCTCCAATCTCAGTCGACGATCTATTTCATCTTGTAATTGCATAATACTCTGTGAGGTCTCTTCCTCGAGTTTCCTTTGTAACTCTGCCTATCCTTTCAACGCTTCAATGGGTCTGTCATGCATTTCTTCACTGAGCTGCGTCTGTAAGTAATGGAGTCTTGGCAATGGTATGGTTGCAAGATTAAGCTCCACGTGCTCTACATTCTTTGTATCTAGCATTGCTTGATCTTGTAATGGAAACCTGATAGATAGTGGCTGCAAATGGATAATACGGGACCTTGCGGGAACTGTTATTTGCTGCTACGAAGTCCCCGCGGACCCTTTTTCAGATAACGACTTAGGGTGCAATGGTAATCTCTGTTGACTTCATCAAATTTTTGGGATATCCCTTGTAATGTAGTCAGGTTCTGCTTTAAGCTTTCTTGAATTTCCTTTTCCTTCTTTTCTTTGTCTGTAGAAAGTTCCTCCATTTGTTTAGTTACCCTCGCGACAATCATTAAATAATCATCATCGCGAAGCACTATGTCTAATTGGTCTTTGTTTGCTTTCTCCTTCTTCATGTTTTCCTTGTGCCCCGAAGGATTTCCAACATTCTTTTTTTTCCTGACTCTTTATCTTCTACAATGGGACATGGGATACGGTTATCCTCGCCAGAATCAATTTTGATATCCATGACCTCAACTCGGAATTCAGTTGGCCATTCTTTCATTAAGTTCTCAATATCTTCCTCGTACATATGGTAGTTTCCTAGGTACCAATCAGCATTCTTCCTCTGTGCTTTGGGTGAAATGGAGATGCATTTCATCGCAGCATAACAATTTATAATGCGGATATATTTGCTTGCCACTTGCTTTGGTATGCGAGGTGTAAGCATGATGGCCCCGCACAGCTGGTCGTAATATGTGTAAAACACCAATGTTGTCTCGTGCTGTCTTTCTGGATTCAGGCTCACCCATAGATTCTGAAATCGAGCACCTCTGCAGTCTGAAGTGTTTGTGACTACTCTAACATAGTGCTTCGGTTCCCTCCACCCCAGGAAGCCAATCAATATGATTAGCCATGTAAAATGGAAATATCCACCATTGATTTGTGTATCATTTAGTTCCTCAAGGAATTCATTTAATAGAAATTGGGACCAATTGAATTCTTGTCCTTTGGCGGCTGCAGCGCCAAGCAGTACTGCACCTATGTTTACTTGTAACAGTCTGCACTTTCTTAATATTTTTCCCAATAATAGCTACATGAAAAACTGTATTGCCTCGTCCTTTATGTCCTCTGTCTGGAAGCCTCGCTTCCCTTTGACCACAGATTGTGTTTGCTTCATCAATGCTGCTACCTCTTTATCCTTTGTCTTTCCCTGGAAGAGCTACCTTGGGTCTTCTCCCCTTTTGCTTAATCCAGTTATATGGTGGATTAAGTCAATTGTCAGGTCGATATTTTGGTCTAGCCATAAATATCCCTGGTGGATGCGAGCCATAATATTTCGCACCACCGCGTTGAGCTTCGGTGATCTGTAGAAATGTGGAAGCCTTAGCAAGTTGAGAAGCCTCGACTTGGCTACTCCTGACAACCAGCTCTCGGCGACCAAGGTGAGGTCACCCTTCGCATTCTTCTTCCTACACATGTATTTTTCGGGATGGAACTGTGGGAACGTTGGTTCAGTTGGCTTCTCCTTCTGCATTGCTAGCAGATCATAATCCTCCCATTTGCAATTTGGAATCTTTCCTAATAGATTTTTGTCCACCTCAACGTTCTTCAATATTGGTGAGAGTGGTATCTCATACTTTGGGCTCTTTAGCAGTCTAATGGCTGATGCATCCACTGCACGCTGCGAGATGTAGTCTGGAGTCATGGTTAACGGTATCTCTTTGTCGGCAAGGGGATTTTTTGGCCCTACCGAACTTGTCTGCGGTAGTTTTGATCTGGGCGCTGCTGGATTTTTCTCTTTGTCTTGCATCGAGGGGCCATGTCTTGGTGATCTCCTTGGATTTTGTTCTGATTCTTTAACGATTTTCTTGTTTTGGGTTCTCATTAATTCATCAATTCCTCCGTGTTGGAACAATCTCACAGTCTCTTCAACCGTGAACTCTTCTTCAAATAAAAATCTCTTAGGCATGCAATCACTTTTAATGGTTGTACACGGCTTATGAAAACTAGCTCAGACAGAAGTATTTGTAGAAAATTCTAAGTGTTTGATATGCCTGCGAGATGATATGTAGTGTTATTTATAGGCGCGGTGGACCCTCCTCTGTGTCCTTGAACGGATAGATATGCATTTAATGGTGGCATCCGTTGGTCAAATCCGGTTTCTTTTTCTCTCTTGTCTTTCAAAATTATGATCAAAACGACTATCTGTGCTTTAAATTCCCAAGCGCTCAGTAGGGAATTACTGTATAACGGCTATATTCCCAACCGACGCTGTAATGACTATTTTCTGGATTCTTGCGTCGAACTGCGTGGTAGGCAATCTTTGGTTATGCGCAGTTATTTCACAGCATATAATTTCTTTTCTTTTCTTTTCTTTTTTTTTTCCCATGCGGTGCACTGTATAGATCTATCTCTATCATTTTATGTAAAGACTTTTCCACAGTTTCTAGTGCCGAATTTCAACAATATTTGGCACCTAGAAAATTTTCCTTCTTTACGGTTATACCGGATGCTGCGGAGCAGAACTATCATGGTAAAGCTTTAGTTTGCTTCCATTTATCAAATTTGATAGTGTATCACCGGCTAAAGTATCTAATTGGACTGCGCCACCATTAGTAACATCTATTATAGTATATGGTCCAAGCCAATGCATTTTAAATTTTCCAGGAAACTTCATGAATTTACTATCATACAGTAGGACTAGATCACCTACCTGAAAAGACTTACTCTTGATGTGGCGATCGTGCCATGCTCTTTCTTTTTCTTTTTGCACTTGCTGGTGGAATCCCGCGATGAAGCGCTCTTCTTCCAACCCAACCAAGTGTGACAGTCTTTCTTCTAGTGCTGCGTGATCTGCCATCCCTGTAAATGCAGCTATTCTCAAGCTGGGTATAATGTACTCCATTGGCATTATTGCTTCTTGTCCGTAATCCAATCTGAAAGGTGTATGCCTAGTTAATTTCTTGCATGTCATTATGTATGCCCATAATACAGATGGAATGTGCAGGTCCCAGTCATCGCGGTTTACATTGCATACTTTGGTTAGCGCAATCTCAAGTAGTTTATTAAATTCTTCAACAGTGCCATTCGCTTGTGGGTGATAAGGCGTACTGTGCTGATGATGGATGTAGAACTCTTCAGTTAAAGCTTCAATAGTCCTATTTAGAAAATGGGTGCCTTGATCACTCATCAAAAATTTTGGGCACCCAAATCGTGTAAGGATGTTCTCAAAAATAAATTGTGCAGCTATAGCTGTGCTACAGTCTTTGACTGGTTTTGCTTCTGCCCATTTGGTGAGGTAATCAGTTGCTGTAATAATGTAACTCGCACCAGTTCTTTTTCCCGGTGGGTTAATAGTTCCCACAAAATCAATTTCCCATTTCTCGAATGCCTGCAAGGTCAGCTAAGGGTTCAACAACATTTCATCTCTTCTTAACGATTTCCCTGTCCTCTGACAGACATCGCAGTTCTGGCAATGTTCTTTGGATTCGTTATGGATTGTAGGCCACCATAGCATTGCACACAATATCTTCTATGCAGTATCCCTTCCTGCATAATGACCTCCTATGACTCCTGAATGTGCATCGGCTAATATAAATGGCTTCTCATGTTCTAATACACATCTCCACAACACTTCATCTAGTCCTAAGTTGTAGAGATGTCCTGCGATAATGGTGAAGTCTACAGCTCGCACTATTAGTTGCTTCTTTCGTTGCGTAGTGAATTCATTATGTGCGAATCCGGTAGTTAGAAGGTCAATAATATCCTGATAGTAATCATCGGAAATTTGTATAGAAAATAATTGCGCATCAGGCAGATTGTCTTCTAGATTCGTTGGTTCTTCTCCTGACTCGATCCTTGATAGATGATCAGGGCCTAAATTTAATCTTCCTGGTTTAACTATTATTTTAAAATCACTCTTGGAAGAGTAAGAGCCATCTGCAAATTCGGCCCCCTAACACTGGCTTATTGACCAGGTATTTTAATGCAGAATTGTTAGTAAACATTGAGAAGTGCGCACCAAGAAAATAGTGTCTGAATTTCTGTAGTGCATATACCATTGCAAGTCCTTCCCTTTCAGTAGTGGTATAGTTTTTCTCAGCAGATGACAGCTTCCTACTGGAAAATGCAATGGGATGGTCAATTCCTCCTTCTCCTGGCTGCACAAGAACGATACCCAATGCTATACATGAATCATCAACATGTACGTGAAATGGATTTTCCCAGTCTGGAAAAACTAGGATCGCCGCGGTGACCATTTTTTCTTTCAATGTTTCGAATCCTTTTTCACAGTGCTCATTCCAAATGAATGGTACATCCTTTTTTAAAAGCTTCTCCATTGCTGCGGTTATCTGTGCATACCCCTTTATGAATTTCCTGTAATATCTGGTATGCCCTAGTGTAGTGCGCAATTGTTTAACTGAATTTGGTGTAGGCAAGTTTACAATAACTGCGATCTTCACTGAATCAACCTTCAACCCTTGTTTACACACGATATGTCCCAGTAGAATCCCATAGGGAACACAAAAGATACATTTCTTTAAATTCAATGAAATTTTATGCTGTCTACATTTTTCCAGCATCATTCTGAGGTTCGCGGCATGGTTCTTCAGTAAGCCAAAAATGGTGCAGTCATCAAAGTAAAATTCTAGGAACTTGTGGATGAATTATTTGAATGCTGAAATCACCACTCTTGAAAATATGGCTGGCGCATTCTTCAAGCCAAAAGGAATCACTGTATACTGGAATGACCCCCATTCTGTTGCAAAAGTGGTTTTGTGTCTATTGGCTAGATCAATTTTTATCTGATGGTATCCAGAAAATCCATTAGTAAAAGAGTATGCTTCATTCCCTCCAACGTTATCAAGAACTTCATCGGTAAAAGGTGTAGGAAATGGGTCATGCATAGAGGCATCATTCAACGTTCTAAGGTTAACACAAATCCTAATCTCACCCTTTGTTTTATTGTCTTGGATGACCATTGGGCTTATCCATTCAAATTCTTCAACCGGCTCAATAATTCCTTCATTGAGCATCTTATCGAGTTATGCTTTAACTCATTCTTTGTAGCATGGATTCAGCCTATATGGCCTTTGTTTAATAGGTTTCACTCCTGGCTTAAGAGGAATTTTCATCACTCCTAAGTATCCCAGGATACCTTTCATCTCTATGAACTTCGTTGGGAATACTTCCTGATATTCCTGTAATATAGCTGCGATCTCTACAACTGTGTCATCGTCCTAGTAGTCTATTGCTGTGAACTTTGGCTCTTCACTAGTACCGATGTTCAGTTTCTTTGCTTTGACCGGTCCACTCATATCAGGAATCTCTAGTGGAGGCCCTTCTACCTCGCGTACTCCTTCTGATTCAGGGATTTTTATATTGCACGGATCCTCTTCATTGTTGTCTTCCTTATCTTCATCTTTTTCAGCTAAGTTATAACAGCCCATGACTTTCTCTGCTTGTTCTGTCCAATCTGGTTGGAGATTGGCAAGTACATTGTTTGTGTCAAAAAACTCTTCTAGTGTTATATTTTCTTCTTTGTGATATGGGATAAATATCTTTCGCTTGATCAGTTGCAGCGCATCATGTATAGTCGGCTGGTCATCTTGAAAACTAAAATCCTTCTAGAAGGTCATAGTAAGGATGGACCAATCCATGGTTCCTGTGCGCATCTCCTCCTGTAGGTACCAGTTTTTTGGAATAGGCTCCTACAACGTGTGCACAAAGAGATGTACCCATTATGTCTGCGGTCTTTCCTTCCAAGCTTGTACACATGCTGCGATATGATCTCCTGGATCCCTTTGACCATTATATTTCTCAAATGGTAGTGTGACCTTATCAGCAAATCTAATTTGTAGTTTTATTCTTCACTAGTCCCAAGTTGTCATTGTCTTTTTGTGTGTAGCCCACGATCTGGCAGGTATTTCTCTAAGTGCCATGTATAATACTGAGACGCGATGTTCATCTACCACTACTGCATTGTATTCTTTGATAAATGAATAAACATTAGTTGTACCATCATAAGTGGGGATTGGACTTACCTTCTTTCCAATCGAGCAGAGTGAATTTGTAATTGTCGCACATCTCCTTGTAGATACTTCATGCATTCTGTGTTTCCAGTTTTCTAATCCTGCATAGGAGTCTGAGATGCAAGAAGTATCGAAGCGCCAACTGAGCGTTCCATCCGTAGTAGGATCAATATAATCTGCAGCATTTGTTGTCATTTGATAGATATGGTCAAGGTCTTGAGCTTTGTACTCTTCTTGAATAGGTTCAACATATCGCTCCCTCTGTGAAGGATCCAATGGTGCGACGACCCTTATGCCATTGCCTTCAAATATCATTTTCATTATTTTCAGATTGATGACAGTGGAGTTTGTCATTGCCCAATCGATGCCCAGCAGTGTTGGATAAGGATCGCTATAATCTACAATTTCAATTACTTCGAAGTCTGCATAACTTCGCACTCCATCAATGCCGACAATGGTATTGGTTAACCTTCCCAGCGGTATAACTATACCTTGATTAGTCATTCTTAACTGTATAGGTGACCACTGTAACTTTGGTTTTTCCATCGCCTACCATGTCTGCTTGTTTAAGACATTCACTTCAGATCCGAGATCAAGAATGATCTCATCCATCTCATAGTCTCCTATCTGTGCAGTGAACCGCATTTCCTTGCCAGTTCTTTTGGGACTTCTAATGTTATGTACTGTGCCATGTGCTATTCCTTTCTTACTGCATGATTCGTACTAATTTATCAGTTTTTCAAATTCCATAAGAGTGTCCTTGTTTTTTAATAACTTGATGCAGCTTTGTAGAAACTGTGCAACAAAAATAGATGTATCTGTTGCAATGCGCATCTAATCGTATGCCAATGGCATATCTTCTATTTGCGGTACTTCACTTCACATCGGGATCCTTGGTGAAGTAGGTGGTTGTTGTTTAAACATGTCCCACGCTTCTTTAAATATTTCAATATTTTTATGTAAGTTCAATGGAGTTGCTTTTCCAGGAGCTTTTCTAATTCCTACTGTTTCTCCAGGGGTCTTCTTAGGACTAGTTGTTCCAGAAGTTGAGGCTTTTGCGTTGTTGTCTTTTCCTGTATCAGTGCCACTTCGCCTTACTGCATTAATGCTCTGACCTGTAGGTATGTTCTCTGATGCAATTAACTGGATATTAGGGTTCGGTGTTTCTATTCTTCTTCTCTTCTGCATTTCTACCTCAAGCACGGGGCAGTCTTCAATCACATGTTCGAATGATTTACAATAGTTGCATGTGGTGCATGGATTAGTACATTCTCTTGATACATGACCTGGATGACCACAGTTATAGCATATGACCTGGCCTCATCCTCTTCCTTGATTTTGCTCAATATTTCTTCCTCTCCCGCGATATCCACCACCGTGGCCTCTATATCCGCTATCATAGTGGGTGTTCTCTTGCTTTGGCTGATTTTCCTCTTGAAAGCGGTACATTCCAACACCTTGCATTGCTTCCATATCTCACTTTCTTTCATTCATTAGTTCATAAGCACGACAGTTGGACTCATCATGTCCAACTAACTTACAGAAATTGCAGTATAAGTTTTTAGGTGTCTTTACATATTTTTTTATCAGGTAGCAGTCCTCAGGTCTATGTCCTCTGCTTCTACAAATTTCACACCACAGTGCCTGGTTCTGATTCATATTTATTGGGTTTGGTGTGCCATTGTTAAGGTATTCTTGAAATAAGGGGCAATGTTCTCTGGTGTGGCCCTCTCCTTTGCATCCTGTGCACCAAACTTCATGTTGTTGTTCATGTCTCTACTCTTTTCCATTCTTCATACCTTGTAATTCGAATGTCAAGGTAACCAATTGATTCAGGATCTGTATCATTCCAGAACTACTTTCTCCAACTTCATTGCGATCTCCAAGGCCTCAGCTTGAGATACAACCTTCTATTGCATTAGTGGTTGTCTGATGTGGGGCAACAACGCAGCAATGAACCATTCTTGATGTTGTTGCGGAGCTATAACAAAGCTCACTTGGTCCAACAATGTTTTGAATTTTTGGTCGAATTCCCAGACTGATTTAGTCGGTTTCTGCTTGATTTCTTTCAACTCTGTTATGCACTGTGATTCTTATTTGGGTTTCTTAAACTCTACTGCAATCGCGGTTTTGATCTCTGCTAGGGTTCTCGGCTGTGCTTGAGAATATTTCATAAACCAATGCAGCGCTCTATCTCTAAAAGTAATTATGAGCTGCACTCTCTTGATAGCATCATCTATCACTTGCTTAAGACTCCACATGGCTTCGCATAGAAACCAGTGCTGATCAGGGTCTTCCTGACCCGTTCCTTTGAATATCGGCAGTTTCATATCGTTATCTGTCATTCTCCTTTCGGATTTCATACTATTCTAAGACTGATTCCCTGTGACAAAAGTAGATACTGGTTGCTGGATCATGCTAGGGATAGTATTCTGTGAAATGGTCTGAGATGTAGTGCTATGAGCACTCGGTCCTGCGGTGTTAGTAGTATTACTGAGCTGTGGGATGGGTTGTGTGACACTCGCAGCGGATGGGTTCTGGACTAATTGATTCTGTGGTATAATACGATGGATTGTGGCTGATAACTGAGTGTTTGTATTATTGATATCACATGGAATTTCGGTATCTATTCAGTTTCTAGATGGTGTGGGTTTCTTTTCATTAGTAGGCTTGTATCTCTTTCCACTTCTCAAAGTATGGTTTTCTTCGTCAGAATCAATGTATGTGTTCTCTACCATGACATATTTAGAATTATTGTTGCATTCTTAAAACACTTTTCTCAGCTAAAAGCATTTTAATATATAGGCTGAGGTTTTTCAGGGACTTACCTCTAAATCCTTCGAAGAAGTATGCTTCAACTTGGCTGTATGATTTTAGCGTATCTACAACAAACTCTGTCACAAAACCTTCCAGTATGCTATCAACCCAGAAGTCAACTACTCGCGATAGTGGGTTGTCGATTGCTTTGAGTTGTTCAGTAAGCTCCGAACTCCACTCTGTAGCTACTCCACCTTGGGAACAATTCTTTATCTCTTCTAGGCGCGATATCCACTCGTGTAGCTCGTTTGGAAACGACACCCAAAAAATTTCGTGGATGTCTCTCCACAAGTATCTAGTCAACCACTGTACGTCAGATAGACGTGGATGTCTGTTTTCTTTCTTTGCGAAGTCTCTTTCGATCTTATTACTCCAAGCCCAGATCTATTTCTATTCTGGATTCCAACTTACGGACATTACTTTTCTGAATACACTATCGCATCACCGGTCTTAGCACGACAACATAACCATTTGTTGGTCACAACATTGTTCTAGAGGTTTTCTAATATAGACCCAGGTATTTCGTGGTACAAGATACCAACAAAATCCCTATTCACCGGCCCTTTCGGCAACAGACTGCAAGCAGCCTGAGGTCTCACCCGAGGCGAAGTTGAGGGGGCAGTTGCAGAAGCAGTTTTCCATAACCATGTAATGTGATTGATTCAGCTGATTAATGCGCAACGCGGTGACGGGCTGCGCAACTTCGTTTAGTGATTGCATGGACTCTCCTACTCCGTGTCGAGTATTTTCAGGAACAAGGATATTTTCACCCTCAGTGCATCCAGAGGCCGCGCAGTGGGTTCTATGAGACTTAATCACTTCTACTCAATCTTATTCAATAGCCCTTAAGCATTCATCATTATTTAGACTGATAAACATTATGATCTATGCAGATGATTGAGATACGCAGTGTTGTGTGCTTCGATACCGCGATTCACTCCTAACAACTAACTATGTGGTTAGGGGATTTCCTGCTAACATTCGTCCATACATGAACTATTATCATCTTATTTCATCCCTTCCGTGGAGAATATAGATAAAAATAAACACCTATAAGATAATAGTAACCTTATGCATGCACTGTAAGTAATTTAAATAACAAATTAGTAATAATCATGCACAGCAATCACATAACATAATGGTTTAACGTGGTTCACCCCCCCAGATGGGAAGCTACGTCCACAAGAACTATTGTTTATTGTTTAGGAAAGGGTACAACAGTTCTTTCATCTACGCACTCAACTTCAGACGTTCTTCTTTCTTTCTCTCAAGATTAAGTCTCTGCGCACTTAGTTGCAAAGCCTTTACAATGCTTTTCTCTAACAGATCTCACAATATTCAATAATATTAACCAAAAATGAGAGTTAACCCTTTTCCTTTACAAAATTTCCTTATATATAGATCAAGACCTGTAGGTCATGTCTTTACATTTACGAAGGAAAAACCCTTAGTTTTACAAAACTGTCGTGGTTTTCCCAAAACCGGGCTACTGGTATCTGGCAGCAGATCTTTTGTTATCTACGTGCCAACAAGTTGCTTCTGCTGAGTTGTTCCTTCTTTTTCATCCTTAGGTGACTGGTTCAAGTAGTAGTAGTCTTCCTGTTGTAATCAGTCACCTACCTCCGATCTGCACCTACCCACTGCTTGGTAGTTATCAATGATCTTTGCCAAAATTAGGTCTTCTATGACGTAACCGAAATAACTGCCTTCATCCATCGATGTTGTGCTTAGCTGGATCTTTGTTGACATGGCACATTGCGGTGATGTACTCCTCACAGCACCGACCTCGCAACTCCTCTGACACTATGCTACACGCAACTTCGCAGCATACCAAAACTTATCCCAAAATTGTTCAAACTTAACTGCGCTTAGCTCCGCAGTTCTCAAAATTCTTCCTGTTAAAAAATGCCCCATCTGGGCGAGGCTCAACATGCCCCTAACACTTACATGTGGCTCGCCCCCAAGCCACCTGGAAGTCCTTGAAGGTGTTCTGCTGATTGTTTGCTGATCTTCGTAGCGAACTCCTTGAATGTGTGAGTCAGCTTTTCTACTGTGGCCTTCATATCTTGTTCAATTTGACAAACTGTTTCCACCATCTCTAATGTTATCTCCTAGCCGATCTGGCTTTCCACCTGCTCTTGATTCTGGTTCACCTCCTTCAACTTTTCTTCGATCTCCTGTGAGATCATGTCAGCGTCCTCTAATAATGGTTGCGACTTATCGCCCATTTATGTCTCCTTCTCCCGCAACGCTTTAACTTCCTTCTTTAGGTTGTTGATTTCCCTGTATTTGATGAGTTTCTCCCTTGTTGGAAGCACCTTAACCTCCTCACTCATCTTTTCTAGTACTTCTTGTTCTTCCTTCACTTCCTTCTTTACTTCCTATAATTGTTGATCTTCTTCAAGGGTACTAAATGCCTTCAGTGCTGCTTCCAGTAGACTCTGGCACTTAGTGACTTCGATAGCAATATTCTGTGCTGCGGTCTTCACTACTCCTTGTCTCAACTGTTGTTCATCTGGTGGAGTCTGTGGATTGATCTGCACTTTCAGGGAAGCAAATTCAGATTCATGGAGAATCTCCATGTCTTCCTTCTCAGTCTTTAGGCTATTGACCAAATCGCCAATCTTGACGATGGTATCTGCTGATTCTGTTTGTATTTCAAACTCATCTATATTACCTGCAACAGCAGTGATCATGTTCTCCAATCTCAGTCGACAATCTGTTTCATCTTGTAATTGCATAATACTCCGTGAGGTCTCTTCCTCGAGTTTCCTTTGTAACTCTACCTGTCATTTCAACGCTTCTATGGTTCTGTCATGCATTTCTTCACCAAGTTGCGTCTGTAAGTAATGGAGTCCTGACAATGGTATGGTTGCAAGATCAAGCTCCACGTGCTCTACATTCTGTGTATCTAGAATTGCTTGATCTTGTAATGGAAACCTGATAGATAGTGGCTGCAAATGGATAATACGGGACCTTGCGGGAACTGTTATTTGCTACTACGAAGTCCCCACAGACCCTTTTTCAGCTAACGACTCAGGGTGCAATGGTAATCTTCTGCTGACTTCATCAAATTTTTGGGATATCCCTTGTAATGTAGTCAGGTTCTGCTTTAAGCTTTCTTGAATTTCCTTTTCCTTCTTTTCTTTGTCTGTCGAAATTTCCTCCATTTGTTTAGTTACCCTCACGAAAATCATTAAATAATCATCATCGTGAAGCACAATGTCTAATTGGTCTTTGTTTGCTTTCTCCTTCTTCCTTTTTTCCTTGTGCCCCGAAGGATTTCCAACATCCTTTTTTTCTCCTGACTCTTTATCTTCTACAATGGGACATGGGATAGGGTTATCCTCGCCAGAATCAATTTCGATATCCACGACCTCAACTCGGAATTCAGCTGGCCATTCTTTCATTAAGTTCTCAATATCTTCCTCGTACATATGGTAGTTTCCTGGGTACCAATCAGCATTCTTCCTCTACGCTTTGGGTGAAATGGAGATGCATTTCATCGTTGCATAACAATTTATAATGCGGATATATTTGCTTGTCACTTGCTTTGGTATGCGAGGTGTAAGCATGATGGCCCATCACAGCTAGTTGTAATATGTGTAAAACACCAACGCTATCTCATGTTGTCTTTCTGTTCGAGATGATGATGATTCGTATGATCATGAGTAGTGATGATCTGTATGATCATGAGTAGCGGTGATCCATATGATCATGAGCATTCAGATGATGCTTCATGGCCGTGGGTATGTTGCAGGTTGTGCTGGTTAGACATGTAATGGATCCTAGGAGATCCCATAGGTTGTGTTGGGCACGTAATAAGTCCTAGGATGGTCTTGTGAGGTCTTGTCTGTAGGCATGTAATCAGTCCTGGAGATCCCATAGGTTTTGTTCAGCACGTAATGAGTCCTGGGATGCTCTTTAGAGATCTTGTCGGTCGCAAGATGCTCTTTTAAGGTTTTTCTTGTTCACATGTAATTAGTCCTGGAGATCCTATAGGTTGTGTTGGGCACGTAATGAGTCCTGGGATGCTCTTTAGAGATCTTGTCGGTCGTGCTGGGAACGTAAAGGATCCCGCGATGCTCTTTTAAGGTTTTGTGAGTTTGCATGTAATCAGTCTTGGGAGATCTTGCCGGTCGTGCTGGGCACATAATGGATCCTCTGATGCTCTTGTCAGGTTTTGCAAAGATGCACATAATCAGTCCTGAGAATCCACCGGTTTCCACATGTAGAGATGATGAAGAACTACATAGAGGCTAGGCCTACATCCAACATGAAAAAGGGCTAGCTCTATAGAACTTCCTATGACGAGTAGAATTGAGAGATAGCACCAGTGGTCGAGATGACGAGTATAGCAGCAGTGACGATGATGCTCCAGTGATCTTGTGACGATGATCCAGCTCCAGTATTGAAGACTTGTGCCTATATGTATTGATGACCTGTGTCAAGAGAATACCTTCCTAGTTAAGAGGGAGTGTTGATGTATTTGTAACTTCGGAAGATATTCACTTGTATATTGTATGTATTACATTTGTACTTTATTGTATCCCTGGCGGAGATGTCTTATTCCTCCGATTGGAAGTATCGTCATTTGTATTTGCAAGTGTCACAAGTTACATTGTAAGTGTCATAACTTATATTTGATGGGTTATTATACAACCTTAGAGGGGTCGGCCCAGTATGAGTTAAAGGGTTATTTGACCATCCTAGTGGGGTTGACCCAGTGACAAGTGGTAATGGGTTATTAGACTCTCCTAAGGGAGTTCGGCCCAGTTAGAGTAAAAGGCAAGTAAAGGTAAAGTATAAATAGAGAGGAGCACCTCTCTATTTATTCATTCACTCACTCATCCAACTCGCATAGTTGAGAGAGAGGAGTGCGCACAAGTGGAGGAGGAGTAGATGCTGAAGATGTCTATCTTTTAGGGTTTCATCTTTGTGATCTTTCTATTGGTGCTTATTCTATCTCTGAGGAAGTTGCGGGGTTTTCACCTTTATGGTTTTCCCCGATGAAATGCTTTGTGTGTCTTGTCTCTTATGTTTGATATGCTGTACATGTTGTTCTCTTAATTAAGATCCTAGATCATTGAATTAAATGATGATAAACTTATGTATTTAACTTTGTATTTATGCTTATACGTTTGCAATGCATATGTATTGAGCCTTTCTGCACTATTTGAACCAGTAGGTTTTTACAGAGATTAATTGTTACCTGTTATATTTTGTTGTGTGGCCTCATGGCTTGTAAATCCTATGTAATATTTTCAATGCATCTACTATGAAGTGTTCGAGCCTCACGGCCTTACCTGAATGCTTAGCAATTAATGTGCATGAATCCTTTCGGCCAGTTTACGTTGTGCATCTAACCATGAAGGCCTTGAAATAGCCATACGAGTCTGTATGCGGTTGGACTCCATATATATTTTTGTATGAATGCTTTGTTATTAAAACAACTTCCCGATTAAATGGTTTGTTTCGACCTGAGTATTGTTGTGGCCTTACGGCTCTGTTATAGTTGGTTATCCTTACTTACTAGTCGAACAAGCCTCATGGATTTTCTCTGAACCCTACGATGATGGAGAAATCGTATTGTAAGGTGAAACTTAAGAGTCATATGAAACTATTTAAACAATGAACATCTACAGAGATACAATCGTGACCAAATACTTACATGTTTAAAGTTTATTTATCATCTTTTATATGCCTTATGGCTCTGTCGTTTATCCGTGGAATATAGTCGAGCCTCTCGGCTCTATACTTCGTTTTGCTTGATAATGTATAACGATAATGTGTTTGAAATCAAACCCTAAGAGTCTTAGGACTCTGTAATAACACTTTCTTGTTTGATTTTTAACTTGATACTATTGTATGAGATCATTTATATGAGAATTGTGTTTAGGTAGTGATATATTCATGCTTCGCATTAGTATAATTCAGATACTATGTGTTTATTGAACAGTCAATGGATACTATTAAATACCGATAATACTAACTCTATATAATGATTATAATAACACTTATTATTAACAAACCCTAGTTTTGTTTTGACAAATTACTGATAGAGATTTATAACAGAGATAAAGTATTATTCTACAGTAACATAATAAAATCCTAGATGTAAATAGCATTGATAACAAAACATAATAGGATACTTTTAATTTTATAAGCTTTAATCCTATATGTAGCATTATGAAATAGAAATAGCAGAATGTAGATAGCATAAACATAGTAAACCTAAATACATATAATTCTCAACAATAAAAGCATTAGCAAAACATTAAAACAATATAAAATATAGTTCATCATTTGCTACTAATTTTACACAGTACATACTAAATAGATACAGAAATAAATGTACAGAATACTACTAAATAGTAATAGAACCTGATTGAAAGAACAAACCCAATCCAATCTGAAGTTCGTCTTTCCTCCCAACCAATCTTCGAGAATAGCCAAGCTTGCTTGTTCTGAAACCCCCGAGCCTATTTCTTGGACCACAAGGACAAAGACAGCTGAAGCAACCCAGAACTATCACTCAATTCTCATTCTCATATCAACATAATAATTTCCCTCTTCCATCCAAGCCTCCTGCTTGTCTGATGGGAACTGCTTAATAAAGCACTGCCTAGGACTTAGGTCTATCATGAGCCTCCTGCTCTAGAACCTCCATCTAAAGTTCTGAACTTAAAAATAGGGATGGTGCCTCCTGCACTTATTTAGGTATTAATTAGTGGTTTTCACCACTATGGAAAATCTTCCCAACACATGTCATTCCTCCTTGTGGGCTAGCAAACACTCTTTCAACAGCTACTTCAGATTGGATTCTCCTGTTTTATTTATTAAATAATAAAATAATATAAATATTCTCAAACAAGTGTCATTGACCACACTTGGTCAAATAATTGTTCAACAACAATTAACAACATTAATACAAAGTATTTAAACTTTAACTAAGGGTCTAGGGGTATTACAGGAACCCATGGTAGTGGTCTCATGGGGTATCCAAGCTCGAGCATCACATCCTATCCCAACTCTTACTGGAATCAAGTGTATTGAATCCTGTCATCACAAGTAGCATCATTGAGTAGCGGGATCGAGTAACTAATCGACTACTGGCATCGACTTTCAACTATTGAAATCGCTAAGTAATTTGTTGATTCACCGTATTCAACGGAGGGAGGGACAAATGGTTATGGGTTTGAACCTTGAAGGGATGTCCCCAAAACTAGCTATGAATCTGCTCTCACCTCTATTGTCTCCACTAATGATGGCGATTCAATCTCGATAGGTTCCAGGTAAACAACTAGATTGACCACATATCGAACTGGAGAATATCTTGAAAGACATAAAGGAATAATATTCTATAAATGCTGAGATATTATTTCTATCAATTCAAGTTATATTGAAACTTGTATTATGATGTTCAATTAATGATCAATCCTATTGTTTTGAGGCTTGAAAATGTACGGTTGACAATCCTCTAGTGAATTTTGTTACAATGTTGTTGCTGTAGACCTCATAAAACAAGATCAAGAGCAAGAGCAAGAGCAGAGGACTGGTTTGGAATAACAAAGCTACCAAGATCTTCTCACAAAATTCCATAAATGGTATTATCATACATGCAAAGTTGTGTGTACGATACCTTTGTAGACGAGTCCTTATCTCTAAATTTCTCTATTTGGAGCAGCTAACCGCCTTCCCTGCTTCATTTTCACGATGAATACGCACAGAAGCAGTTAAGCAATGATTTTGGTGTCTGTGGAATTATTTTTGTACTTTCTGTTAGAAATGGATTTATTACAGGAAAAAGCAACTACCTTACAGATCTCCAAGCACTTCTACGCTAGTGCAATGATAGGAAGATCCTTTTTAATAATTAAACCACAACATAAATAATGAAGGCAAAGCAATTAACTGAATTTCTCAAGCAAGTAGGCATTGTAATTGCTCAAAATGGAGGTCCACGCCACTATGAAAAGGATACAGATGATAAATGAATCCAGTTTCCAATCCTTTCCATTGTGCAATGAAGAATGAATGTGCTAAGTCAATTCGACTTGGAAAAGTACCTCAAGAATATGCATGTAAATAGATGGTGCAACAACAAAGGCTTCCACAATGTTGTATGTTTATTGTACCATGAAGAGGCGGTGGCCATGACCATGGAGAGGTGGTGACAGAGGTGGTATCCAGATGGAGGTGACCATGGAGAGGCAGTGATAGAGGTGGTGTGTTCGGGTAAACAGGGTATTACCAAAGGATCGAACATCAAGAGCAACCACTTCACACAAACAGATCACAGATCAATACACCGATGTTTTGACGTGGTTTAAACCCTCTTGAGGGAAACACTCCACGACCCTGGCCAAATAGCTTCTACGGGACAATTTATTATGCAAAGAAAGAAAGTTACAAATGAGCTTCTCATAATCGATCAACTAAACAATGACCCTCCATGCTCTTTAAATAGAGATCATGGACCAATCGGGTGTTAAGCCACGGATAAAGGTTAGGTTTGATCTAAAAGAAGTTGAGCCGTCGGATCACTCTATGTCGGAAATATATCATGACCGTCGGATTAAGTATTTACAAATGCATACTAATGCATACTAAAGAAACACACTATCCCTAACGGATATATTACACAAGTTGATCTTAACTAACTCCTAAGTGTCTAAATATCCTAACATCCCCCCTTAAGAACAACTTGGGATAGGATTGAAGGATTTACAAAAGTGACACTATTAGGAGAAGGAAGGAGGCATTAGAGCCTATCCCCCCTTAATGACAAGTTCCTGAACTCCTAACATAGATCAAAGTTTAGAAAAATTTGCTTATGTAAGAGACTTGGTGAAGATGTCTGCAACGTGATCATCTATAAAGCAAAAGAGCACTTCAAGAACACGATCATGAACAAGATTTCTGATGAAGTGCATATGTAGCTCAATGTGTTTGCTGCGTTGATGTAGAACTGGATCTTTGGAAAGCTTGATGGCACTTTGATTGTCGCACCAAAGTGGAGTAGGCTGCTGCTGCTCGAATCCAAACTCTGAAAGGATTTGTCGAAGCCATAAAGCTTCCTGACTAGCATTAACTGCTGCTCGATATTCTGCCTCTGCTGAAGAAAGAGAAAGAGCTTGTTGTTTCTTACAAGCCCAAGTAATAGGTCGAGATCCCAGACTGAAAACATAACCTACAGTAGACTTTCGATCATCAGGATCGCTGGCCCAATCTGAATTAGTGAAACCAACCAACAAAGGTTTCCCCCCTGTACTGTAATGAATCCCAAACTGAACTGTACCTCGAATATATCGAAGTATTCTTTTAGCTGCTTTCCAGTGACTTTCATGAGGTGTCTGCATATAACGGGCAACACGACCAACGGCAAAGGAAAGGTCAGGACAGGAATGAGTCAAGTATAAGAGACTACCAACAAGCTGACGATACAAGGTGGCATCGACTTCAGGTGAAGTACAAGTGGCAGAAAGTTTGACTCCAGACTGGAAGGGAGAAGGGGCTGGTGTACAATCTTCCATGTGAAAGCGACGAAGAAGGTCACAAGCATACTTAGACTGAGAAAGAAAGATTCCTTCTTTGGTTTGTACGACTTGGAGACCAAGAAAATAATGCAAATGTCAAAATTTTGTTTAAGACTGGATTTCACATGGGTTATAAGCTTAGGGTCACTACCAGTAAGAATAAGGTCATCAACATATAGAATAAGTATGATGAGATGGTTTCCTACTTTCTTGGTATAGACGTTGGGGTCATAATGGCATCTAGAAAAACCAGTGTCAAGGAGAAAGTTATCCATTTTGGCATACCAAGCTCTAGGAGCTTGCTTAAGGACATATAAGGATTTCTTAAGACGACAGACAAGGCTAGAGTTATTCTGAACATAGCCAGGAGGTTGTTCCATGTAAATTTCCTCCTGTAAATCACCATGTAAGAAGGCAGACTTGACATCCATTTGATGGACTTCCCAGTTGTGTAAGGCTGCAAGGGAAAGAACAAGGCGGATGGAGTTCATTTTTGCGACGGGAGCAAATGTTTCATTGTAGTCAATCCCTTCAACTTGGGAAAAACCTTTGGCAACTAACCTTGCCTTAAGTCTTTCAACACTTCTATCTGGTGCATACTTAGTTCTGTAGACCCATTTACATCTGACAAGTTTTCTTTCTTTTGGAAGAGGTACAAGATCCCAAGTATCGTTCGCCATTAAGGAACGATATTCTTCATCCATGGCTGCATCCCAATTTGGATTCCCTGAAGCTTCTGCAAAAGTTTCTGGATCATGATTCTCGGAAACTTGAGCCAAAAGAGAAGAGGCTCGCTAAAACTGAGAACGTGTTCGACGTTGATCTCTAGGATCACCGGCAAGATCACTAGCTGCTTCACATGTTGAACGGACCCATCGAGGAAGCACTTGTGCAGGTGCAACTGGAGGAACATGAGCAGGAGGAGGTGGATTTTCATCCTCACTGTCATCATCAGATACTAGAGTTGGAAACCTGTCAAGGAAGTTGGAAGAAGAAGAAGAAGGTACAAACGCCGAATTAGGCTCGCAGGCCAAAGATGGCACAATCGCCGAGTTAGGCTCGCAGGCCAAGATATTTTCATCAAATTTAACATCTCTTCTAATGATTATATCATGAGAATGTGGTTGAAGAAGTCTATAACCTTTTACATCTTCAGAATATCCAACAAATATGCACTTTTCACTTTTAGGCTGCAATGCTTTCCGTTTTTCATCCGGAATGTGAGCCCATGCTTCACTACCAAACACACGGAAGTGACTTACATCAGGTTTAGTTTTACTCCATGCTTCTGCCGGTGTTATACCTTGTAATGCTTTAGTGGGGGTGCGATTAACTATGTAATTTGCACAATTAATGGCTTCAGCCCAAAATTGAAGACTTAGTCCCTTAGATTGGATCATACAATTAGCCATTTCTTTTAAAGTGCGGTTCTTCCGCTCAGCTACACCATTTTGTTGTGGTGTATATGGAATAGTGTGCTATTGTTGGATGCCTTGTTCAGTGAAGAAAGTAGTGAACTGTTTGTTAACATATTCTCCTCCATTGTCAGATCTTAACTTAATAATTTGATGACCAAATTATTTTTCAACAAGGGCCTTGTAGGCCAAGAACATGTTAAATACTTTGCTCTTAAGTTTTAGGAAATAAACCCAAGTGCGTCTGGTGTAATCATCAATGAAAGTTAAGAAATATTTGAAACCAGAAAAGGAAGCGGATGGAAGAGGACCACACAAGTCACTATGCACAAGCTCCAAGGGAATCGAGGCGTGCCAAGAGGCACGTTTGTCAAAACTGTCCTGATGATGTTTTCCGAGTACACAACCGGAGCAAACACCATCTCTGCAAGATACCATCGGAAGACCTGTCACCATATTTTCTTTACATAGTTGTTGCAATGAGCGATAATTTAAGTGACCAAATCACTCATGCCAAAGTTTGCTCAAGTTATCACTATGAGCAACAAAAACTGAAGGGAAAGGTGATGACCCAAAGTTGTTAAACTTGTACAACCTGGTAATATCAACAATAATTCCGGTAGCTAGGACCTATTGAGGATCTTTAAAATCCTTGATTACAACTTGGTGAGGTGTAAAGGTCACAGTTTTACCTTCACCAGAATGAGTGATCTGGTAGACTGATAACAAATTGCAGAAAATTCTTGGAACACATAGTACATCACTAAAATGACCATTATCTACTGGAACTGTTCCAGCTCCTACAACACTTAGAGATCTATCATCACCAACAAATATTTGTTTGGTGTTACATTCATGCATAGTAGAAAAGATGGCTTGATCCTTAGCCATATGATAAGATGCTCCAGAATCAATGAGCCATTCATTTGAAGTAGAAGAAGAAGATGCATTATAAGAATAACCAGAAGCACAAAGTGCATGTCCATGAGAGGCAGATTCTGAAGGCGAATCTAGGCTGATGTGGTGCTTCTTCATTGCTGCTTCCAAGGCTGCCATCTTCTTGAAACACTTAGATTCATCATGATTATCTTTCCCGCAATAGTTGTAATGACGCTAAGTCTTCTTGCCTTTTGGCTTGGATCTTTTGTCATTTTTTAAAGGAGTTGACTGAGAGGGTTTTGGACCCTTGTTTGACTTATTATTGCGGAAATTTTGTTTCTTGGGAGGCTTGGACTTTTATTTCTGTTGGGACAATAAGGCTTTCCCAGATGTATCTGCATTGTTGATTATTCCAAGATGAATGAGTTTATCTTGTTCCCTAATCAATGAATCACAAAAGGATTCAATACTAGGCTCTTGATAGCTAGCTGCATTCAAGGATGCTTTCATGGAGTCAAATGTAGATACAAAAACAGAATATGCAGGTCCAATTTTGGAAAGAATATGATAAATGCATTGTTTGTCTTCCCTCTCAATCTTACATTCTGCACATAAGAGCTTAAGAGTTTTGTACTTAGATAAATAATCTTGAATGCATGAAAAGTCACTTGGATTTAAAGAAATCAACTCATTTTCGAGTTGGTGACCTCTAATTTCATTGTGTTTACCAAACACGGATTCCAACTTGTCCCAAGCAGTATTAGGTTCATCAATTCCAGATATGTGGAATCGCAAATCAGTAGAGATTGACATCCCAATCAATCCACGAGGTTCATCACATCTATTTTCCCATTTTATTTTCTTATCATCATCAGTGGGTTCTTTTTCTTTTCCTGTGGTAATTCTGAAAAGTCCCCTACTTCGTAGAACATCCTCCATACGAGATTTCCATGAAAAATAGTTAGAACTGTTAAGTAGAATATCACAATGGGCGGCCATATTTGTAAATTAATGGCTGTAAAAGTAGAAACCAATAGTCTGGATGTGAAGAGCTAAAAAAAATAGGCGGTTTCAAGAAAAACGGCACTGAAAATTGACTCTGTATGATGAAGTTATGCTTGAACAAAGAAACTGTTGAAGATGTCCCCAATAGTGACGTGGCACCTAGAGAATGTCAAGCAAAAAAAAAAACCCCTCTCTTCCCAAGATGAACCTTTTGACAATCACTTTACAAGAAAGTTGCTTTAAGTGAACCACTTTTGTAAAATAAGTGATTTCACTTTTACAATGATATTACTTTTAAATAGTGCAACAATAAAAAAAACTTAAGTGACTCACTTGTATTTTTATTTTTTATTATTTAAGTGAGATGCACTTTTACAATAAAGTAACTTGAAATTAGAAATTGCATGCACTTTTTCTTTTAAAAGTAACTTCCTAAGACTTGAACTCAAGACCTATTAAGGAATAAAGCAACTTTGAACCAAGTGAGCTAGATTAAAAGGTATGTAAAATATGGGAATGAGGAAGGGGTTTTTTTTTTTTTTTTTTTTACTCTTCTTGCTCGATTTGCGTGCTTGCCCTTTTTCCTGCAAAACAAGTTAGCTTGCTCGGAAAGTCTACGTTTTCTCTCTGTTTCTGATTTTCCGAGATCATGCAAGGTGCACGGTAAAGAGCATACGCAGCCGAGAAAAACCCTTTCCCTTTCTGTTTCTGAGTTGCCGAGATTGCTCAACGTGCACGGCAAAGAGCATACGCAGACGGGAAAGCAACAATCCGAACCCAAAAAAATTGAACAGTTAAAAAAAATGAAATATGAGATTTTTTTCTTTCAAAAAAAGAAATAAAAAAAAATGCGTCACTGTAACATTATACCTTCAGATCTGATGATATACGTGTTTCTGGAGCAACCGGGAACCGTTTTCGATCAAACGAAAACTATTTCCCAATGGAAACGATGCTCCAGACACAATGGAACACCTCCCATAGCCCAGAAATGCACAGAAATACCAGAACTAGAAACCCTTTCCAGTTTCGGCAACAACAGTTCAAGATCTAGATCATAACAGGAAGCGGCACTTCATAAAAGCTCTGATACCATGTTCGGTTACACAGGGTACTACCAAAGGACCGAACACCAAGAGCAACCACTTCACACAAACAAATCACATATCAACACACCGATGTTTTGACATGGTTTAAACCCTCTTGAGAGAAACACTCCACGGCCCTGGCCAAATAGCTTCTACGGGACAATTTATTATGCAAAGAAAGAAAGTTACAAATGAGCTTCTCATAATCGATCAACTAAAAAATGACCCTCCATGCTCTTTAAATAGAGATCATGGACCAATCGGGTGTTAAGCCACAGATCAAGGTTAGGTTTGATCTAAGAGAAGTTGAGCCGTCGGATCACTCTATGTCGGAAATATATCGTGACCGTCGGATTAAGTATTTACAAATGCATACTAATGCATACTAAAGAAACACACTATCCCTAACGGATATACTACACAAGTTGATCTTAACTAACTCCTAAGTGTCTAAATATCCTAAAATGGTGCAGCTGCAATGATGCGGACATGGGCAGTGAGTTGATGGCAAGAGGGCATGAGAAGGTCAATCGATGCATTAAACATATTTTCTAACTCCAAGATTTACATCGTCGCTTGGGAAATAACACCTTCATCCTATTATCCAATCAAGTCATAGTTAAATTGTATTTAATATTTCTTAAGAATAATAGAAAAATTTGCACAATGTGAAACTAAGGGAAATCGTGATAATTTTTTGCTCAAAGCACGAAATAATAGTGGCTTGACCAATTATGAATTACAATATATACACTACATCCCGACAGGTATAATAATATATACACTGCCTCCCGACAGGAATAATGATAAACTACCATCAAACACTTATAATAAAGTTTCTTTTAATATAAATAAGCATCCATTAAATGATTGTAGTACACTTCAAATGATTGTAATACATTTGATAAAAAATTCTTTTATGGTTAACTAGTAAATTTATATGGTATGTTTTTGAACTTACCAAAAAAATCGCATAATTTAATAATAAATTACTATCAAATACTTATAATAAAGTTTCTATTTATATAGATAAACATCCATTAGATAATTGTAATATATTTGAAAATGTGTTTATGATGAGTAAGTCTATATGGTATTTTTTTTAACTTACTAAGTAGGTGTATATGAATTACTTTTTTTTTAAAGTTAGATAGATCCTTATATTGCTATTTTCCACATGTACACAAAATAGGGTCCTCTCATGGTAGAGAAAAAAGACCCAAACCAAGGTTTTAGGATTTTAAAGGGCCCTCTCAGAGTTGAGAAAACAGATCCATCGTCAAAATTATTAGAGTATTCCATCAGTCATTCAAGAACTGGAACTAAACATAAACATAAGCTAAGCATAAACAGAAGCTAAACAGCACTGAAGGTAACATAACATAACTAAAACTAGTCTACTAGTCCAAACTCGTCGGTTCAGCATGAAGACCAGTTTCCTTATTGAGCTCGATGTCGAGCCGGAGAGCAATCAGCTTTTGATTATGGAGAATTTGCTTGAGCATCAGGACCATCTCGTCCTCTTGCAAGAGAATCTCCGCTTGAGCTTCCCCTTTATCAGCCAACGTCTTTTTGAGCACCGACTTCTGCAACCAGTGATAGTCCAAGGTTCGTTGATACAGGGTGGTGCGGCCCCTTGTATTTCCAGGGTCAGGGATTAAGGCTTCAAACTCTTCTCTGATTTAACTGTCGGGAAGGAAACCATGCGAAACTTCCACCTCATCCTCAACCTCCTTGATTTCCTTTTGAATTTTCATCGGGATTTCCTCTTTGAAACGGCGGGCTTTCCCAACAACTCCTCTCATAAATATCACTGACGGGCCAGAAGGGGTACAGGTTGGTTTCGCATTACACTGAGTGTAAGCCCTTTTTGCAGCCGGCATTGGTGCAATAGATGTTATCAAACAAGCGGACCAGTTTCCAGCAGAACTGTTTCCACAAATCGGGATGTTTAGAGCAGAGAGTTGAGCTTCTTCCCAGAGCCAAGCATACACACTCCTGTAGCATTTCCTGTTGCGTTGATTGTCCCCATTGTAAATTGTAACCATGAACACCGATGTACCTACGCATTCAGAATCTGCCATTGGAGTAGACTCATCGCACGTAGGAGCTCGCAGAAGGTCGGTTGCCCCGCTCGGGAGATGATTTAAGGCTCCATGTGCATTGTATTGGACACAAAGTTGCATGGGCTGGCACATGCCTTGATTCATGGTCGTCATCAGTGGGCACGTGTCTATGTCCATCATTTGTCAGACAGTCCTATCAGTGGGGCTGGATGCGTTTATCACCCGCCTTGGGGAGTGTATATGAATTACTTGTAATATATATGTTTGACATTTTTTTTTTCACAATTGATGCTGACTCTTTCACCTATGATATTTATTAGCACAACTACTTAATTTGTGATGCAACATGGATAGGCCACTGGTTAAGTGTTTTTATCTCTCACATTCTTTTAGGCATTTGCCATGAATAGTTGGTTATCCATTCGTCAATTTGGATAGTACATTTGTCTCATCCTAATACAATCCTAGAAAAGCATAGGCCCTAGTCCACCCCAAATTCTAAAATAAAAACACCTATCAAAATAATTATATTTTGTTTTACTTTTTAATTGTATAAATAAAGAAAGGATTTTTAATTAATTGTTATTATTTTTAAAATAATATTTTTTTAGATAGAAAAACCTATCATAATTCTCCTTCAAAATTTACTTTCATAATATTGTTCAGTGTTACTTCCTTCAGATTCTTTTTTCTCTACCAAAATTTAGCTTCATAATGCTGTTCAGTGTTACAGTTTTAGGATTAGTATCCACCACTATAAAATATAATTTTCATATATTTTAGTAATTTTTCTCGATCATATTCTCAAATTTAAGACTTGACTTCACCATCAATACACATAAGCCGTGGATAAAGTAAGCCCTAGAGAAAGTGAAGCAAAGGTCACATAGAATATCTTTCGTGTAAGGCAAGCTGCTCAACTCATAGTAACTCAAGCTGATCTCTCTCTCTCTGCGTGAGGCTCTCGTCTGCCATTGTTTTATTGGTATATTCTTATGTTATATACCAGTTGTGACTGGAATATTATGCTTGTTGGATTTAGAGACGTCTAATTACAATAATTAAGTTGGACATACGTGCATTATGATTATGATATCAAATACTGTCGAAAGATTACATTTATGTAATGATTAAAACATGCCAAACAATGTGATTAATTAAGTCATGGCATTATACGTATTTTAAATAAGGATTTGGATACAAATACATATAGAATAATGTTAATCAATTATAATTGTTAATGGACCGATTATAGTTGATTAAAATAATAGCAGTAATAAATTGAGCTAAATAAGGAAATCAGAATTTATTCTGATTTATTTCAGTTTTTTCTGAAGTTTCCCGATTTGAAGTTTTTTATAAAATCGGAAACTCCAGATTTTTTTTCAGACTTGTTTCCCAAGTATTAGCTAAATTTCAGCAGCCCTAGGATTAGAATCTTTTTCTTTGGCACTGCTATAAAAGGGCTGAGTCTCCAAGGCTTGCAATCATCCAGAAAAATTGTCTGCTCCATTTGAAGACAGGATACTCTCCAGAGAAAAGGATTGCAAGTTCTTGGAAGGATTCGAGAGCCAACAACTCAAGTCAAGACCAGAAGCTGTCCGCGACCTTTGAAGATGGAAAGTAAGTTCCGCTGTGCATTGAGCTTGATTTCTAAGTTCCGCTGTGCATTAAGTTTAATTTATTGCATAGGAGTAGATCTTGGTTAGGGTTTAAAGTTTTTAGTTATACCCACAAGTAAAACCCTTCACTGCTAACATATTCGTTGCGTGTCCCAAATCATGGGCCACCGAAACGGCTTTATACGATGACTTATCTTCAATCAATCAGTGGACACGAGCTAATTCGGAGATTTAGATTTATCAGTGGACACGAGCTAATTCGGAGATTTAGATTTAGTTTGATCTATGGCTCAAACTCCATGACAGAGATTTCTTCGGGGAGTCCGATTTAGATTGATCTAGAACTCAAATTCCATGACACAAAGATTTCTTGAGATAGTTTTATCTATAACTCGAACTCCATTTGATTTTATTAACGTCCTGCCACGGTAATTCCAGCCACGAGGACTTTCAGAATGCAGACATTCATCAATCCATTTGATCCTATATTCTTCTTCACTGTGATTTTTCTTGTGACAGGCATCGTAAGCTTTGAATCCCGCTGGGATGGATCGTTTGCAGATAATTATCCTTCGGCTTTGTTGTTCGATACCGAGACCTCGAGTCCTGGCTATCAAAACCTGTGTGCCGGGGAAGGATACAGAGGTTTTTATAGGAGGGTTCTTGAAGAGTGTTCGGATCAGAATCCATACCTGCAGATGAAACTCAGCACGCAAGGTCCCCTGCCGGACGAAGAATTCATCACTGTCACCGTCAATGGACTCTCGAATCCCACCGATGATATCTGGGTTGCCCTAGTTTCCCCTTCAAGCCCCAAGTAAGATGGATTAACTGTTTGTTTTCCCTCTCTCTCTAATTCAAAATGCTTTTATTAGCCTTTCTAATTATTTCGGTTTTGATGTCCAAGTTATTTCTTTGCAGGGTCAGTAGTCTATTAGCAACAACCACATTTTTAAATGTGGTTAATATTTGTCCATCAACGAATATCAACCACTTTTAAATGTGTGATCATGATTGATATATATATATATCTGCAAATATCAACAACATTTAAAAATATGGTTGTTGCTAGTCATATATATATCCTTGGATCAAAATATAACACCTATAAGAAAAAAAATAAAGCAAATCAATAACTAATCATAATGTGTAACAGCATTTCTGATTGTCCACTGAACCGGTTGCTCTACTTGGAAACTGGAGATACCAAGCCACATTCTCTGCTCTGCCATTACACTGTGAAGGTATCCCATATCAATTTTACTTTCATAAATTCATTCATAATTCTATGATACTCTTTTTGGAAAATAGATTCATTCGTGTTTATGTGCAAAGTGGTATTTCTTGATCTTTTGCCTAGAAAACATAAATATAAATATTTGATGTGACGGAAATTCAAATCAGATACCTGAAGTTTGAGTTATGTCTTTCAAATAACTAGCATAAATCCATTTTAAACTCATATTTATCACCCAAAGAGATCCAATTTCTTGAGGTGTATTTCTTTTTTTAAATTTAAGTTCAAGAAATTTGATCTCCTCATTGATAGATCCCAGTTTAAGTTTTAAGTTTTTATTTTATAAACGAACATCTATTTTTTAATTACTTTTCATAATATTTTATTTTATGAACCAACATGGATTTTTTTTAAATACTTTCCATAATTTTTTATTTTATGAGCCGACATGAATTTTTTTAATTATTTTGTTACATCACAAACATAAAGTTACATCAGCGCAACAATGTATTCAATAAACCTACCACCTAAAATTATATTTTAACTGTATTGAAAAATTTGATTGTTATAAGTGTAAGTTAAAAGTTTACAATCTATTTTTACTTTGGTTGAAATTTTTAAATCAACTAAAATCCAATTGAAATAGTTGGAATTGTAGTTTTGAAATAGTTGAAATTGTAATTTTAGATTTTTAGAATTGCATAATTCTCATGCACAATGTTAATTGAGGGGGTTAAATTCATTTTTCAATCAAAATTGTTAAATTGCAATTTAACAATGTCTAAAAATACAAATCTTAGAACATTTAGATTATTCTCTATATATATAATTTGGATTTTTTTTTAAGTTATCATTCCAATTTATTTATGTAATTTTTTTATTATATTATAATTTTTTGTTATTTAAGTTGTATTTTTGAATTTTTAAATAAATTAATTTTTCAAATATTTTTATTCCATTTGGATTGTACCATCTCAATAATTAATATTCCATTCTTTCCTGCATCTCTTCTTCGAAAAGGATTTTAGATATAGATACTGCTAATAAAGTTAAATTCAGGAAGGATTAATAAAGACCAGATTTAGGCTTCAGTTAGTTCTGTACTGGAGTCATCTCTAAATTTTAGACAAATATCAAGGTATTGTGAAGATAAAAGGATTTTAGATATACAGACTGGTAATAAAGTTAAATTTGGGAAGGATGAAAGACCAGCTTTAGGCTTCAGTTAGTTCTGGACTAGAGTCATCTCTATGTTAGAGTGGGTTTACTTTTCCAAATTTCCAAATCTGTAAATTTGAAATTTATTTTTGGGAAATTTATTTTTTCCAAAAGATTAAGATGAATGTCTAATGATTCCATTATGGGATTTGAATGATTGGTACAGTCACAGTTCCTGAAAGGTGATCCTTCGTATAGGGCGTGCACAGAAAACATAAACAGCGATGAATTACAGAAAACCGGGGAGGAACGTGAACCCAAAACTTGCAACGGTTCCTTAACTTTTCATGTCATCAACATACGCACAGATATAGAGTTTGTATTATTGTCTGGTGGTTATGATAACCCTTGCATCCTTCAGAGATCGGAGATTCTCAAGTTTTCTAACCCAAACATGCCGCTCTATGCTCATCTGTCCAGCGTAGATTCTACTGGATCATCCGTAAGTATAAGAATAGATTCTAGGATTAATTAGGGCATTTATATTTATTATTGATCAATTGTATAGAATTATAATTCATTTTCGACAAATTAGATGAAGGTAACATGGATCAGCGGGAGCAATACCATTCAATTTGTTCAATACGGTACTCGAAAATCGGCTAAGTCCACTGTGACGACGTTCACTCGAGCTGATATGTGCAGTATGTTCTGCCAATCTTTGAATTTCTGGTTTTATTCTCTCAATCATGGATAGATAATAAAACAGCCGTGAAAATTCTATCTGCATCAATTCAATTGCTTTGCTAGGTAATGATCTGCTTCCAAGCCCAGCAATGGATTTCGGATGGCACGATCCAGGATATATTCATACAGCCCTAATGACGGGGCTGTGGCCTTCTCATAAATATAGTTACAGATATGGAAGGTACAAGCAGCCAGAATAAGTATATGTCATGAAAATTTTCCTTGATTCGGTGTTAGGTCAAAGCATATTAACTCATGGCTAGCTTTGATATCTTTATAGTTTTTGCAGTAACAATGTGGGTTGGAGCTCTTTATAGTTTATAGTTTTTGCAGTAACAATGGAAGGCTCCCCGCGATGAATCCGATGAGCATTACATTCAGGTATAACCTTAACGTTTTGATATAGTTGGAAAATCTAAACTGATTCCTCCTTGACTTAGGATTGGTTTATTAATTAGCATGGAGATTCAAAATTCAGAATATATCAATCAGTAAGAAGACCAACAAATTTAACAAATCTATAATTGATGTATGAAGCATGAAGCTTCAAAATCCAGAATTCAAACAAAACTCTATTCATAAATATACTAGCACATCTGCAAAAGATGCAGATGGAAACTCTGATAGGGATAATAATAAAAATTTGCAGAATAATATAGTGAAGATTGTTTATTTGACGAACTTACTTGACCTTCAATTCAGAAAGAGTTTTTAAAAGTATAAATTCATCTATTAAAGTACCTGTGTCTGTGCCTGTAAACTGCCCACACCATAATAATTAGTGTGCGGAGGGACCTGCACCGCCATTCTTAGACCCTGTACATTGAAGCTGGGTGACTGAGCAGTGTTAAAAAGGGATGTGGCGCGATGATGATTCGCAACAGTTCAGGCAATTGATCTGTAATATCGAGCTTAATATCCACGGTGATGTTTTTGTCTGTTTCCGGTCCCATTGCCCGGTTCTGGTTCGATTCTGTAGACAATGTAATATTGATCGTGATGTTCTGGGATGATCATGAACTGAGGCCGATGCAATACTCATGAAATGTTCTGTGATCTTCTGTCTTCGTTTCGCTCCAACAATAAGAGAGTAACCAAACCATCCTAAACAAATACCATCTTGATGTTCTGCAATCTGCGCGGCCTGCACCGTTTCAATTACCACATTGAATGTGCCCGTCTGATCGATTTCTCTTCCCCACCCGCCTTCTCTTCCCCACCCGCCTGGCAACCCGGTGCAGGAGAGTCTCATTAACAAAAAAAACCATAGCTTAATTAAACTTAGCCAAAGACTTTTGATTAAGCTGTGACTCTATCCTAAATCCTGGTCGTTGGATGATGTGCTCGAGCTAAAGACTTTTGATCAAATACCATCTTGATGTTCTGCAATCTGCGCGGCCTGCACCGTTTCAATTACCACATTGAATGTGCCCGTCTGATCGATTTCTCTTCCCCACCCGCCTTCTCTTCCCCACCCGCCTGGCAACCCGGTGCAGGAGAGTCTCATTAACAAAAAAACCATAGCTTAATTAAACTTAGCCAAAGACTTTTGATTAAGCTGTGACTCTATCCTAAATCCTGGTCGTTGGATGATGTGCTCGAGCTAAAGACTTTTGATCAAATACCATCTTGATGTTCTGCAATCTGCGCGGCCTGCACCGTTTCAATTACCACATTGAATGTGCCCGTCTGATCGATTTCTCTTCCCCACCCGCCTTCTCTTCCCCACCCGCCTGGCAACCCGGTGCAGGAGAGTCTCATTAACAAAAAAAACCATAGCTTAATTAAACTTAGCCAAAGACTTTTGATTAAGCTGTGACTCTATCCTAAATCCTGGTCGTTGGATGATGTGCTCGAGCTAAAGACTTTTGATTAAGCTGTGACTCTATCCTAAATCCTGGTCGTTGGATGATGTGCTCGACGAAAGAATATGCTGTGATCCTTAATCACAGCTGCCCATCCTTAATCCGTAATTTAATAAATTCAAAATTAAGATCCATCTACTCTTTTTAAATGTAATCAGTAATCTGATTTTGAGCAAAATCCTTTTACTCAAAAGAAATTTGTAAACATGTCTATTTTTGTACACCCTGGTTTTGAAGGAGTAACTGGTTTCTTCAGAAACCCATTCCATTTCTTGCCAAACCTAGAGAAAAAGTGGTCGTTACATGTTCTGTTTCTCATTTTTCTCCCCGTTTCTGTTAACACAGCCTTACTTCCATCCACAATTAAAGCATTGAATATAAATTTATAAAATTGCAAGAGGAAAATATAGAGCAGTAAGATGAGATAATTATTGGCAGCCAGGGTCTCTCGGAGTGATAGAGGCTATGACAGAAGAAGTGTCATCGGGTAATGTAGATTCTGTGCTCCATATCGGAGATATTGGCTACGCCACAGGGTTTCTCGTTGAGTGGGATTTCTTCCTTCAAATGATCTCTCCGGTCGCTTCCGGGCTATCCTACATGACTGCCATTGGTAACCACGAAAGGTGAACTATATTGACTTATTTGTACAATTCCCTTGTTGTACATTACATCTTCAACATTGATCATATCTGCCCAGATATTTTGATTAAAAAACTCATATAAGCAATGGCTGGAATACTGTAGAGATTTTCCCAACAGTGGATCATTGTATGGGACCAGTAGAGATTCTGGTGGAGAATGCGGTGTTCCTTATGAGAAATATTTTCCAATGCCAACAACTGCGGAGGACAAGCCATGGTATTCAATCAATCAAGGACCCGTGCACTTCACTGTAATGTCCACCGAGCATAATTGGACAGAAGATAGTGAGCAGGTACTGCAAACCCTTCATTTCATTTCATAAATATTTTGATTTCGATTCTAATATGAGAAGATTCGAAAATTTATTTGAATATGAGAAGTTCCTTGCGCAGTACGAATGGATCAAACAGGACTTGGCTTCTGTGGACCGTAAACAAACCCCTTGGCTTATTTTTACAGGGTAAGATAACACTGCCACAGTTTTGTTTTGTATATAGGTGTTTTAATTTTATAATTTAGGGTGGATTACTATTTATGTTTTTCTTAATTGGTGCAATTGCAAGAAGATGAAACAAATATACTATAATTTTATGGTAGTAGTTCCAAATTCCAAATAAATTATGATCTTTTTTTTAAGCTAAATATTGTTATTTATAGAGATAAATCAAATAGTGCAAGATGAACCAGTATAGTTTTGAAACTGCTATAATTTCAGGCCAATTAGCATTGTCAAAATTATCCCAACATTACAGAAAATTTCCATATAGCCTTATACAACAGCCAACCAGAAAGTGGCTAATTTAACAAAAAAGAAAACCATCATTCCAGAAAATAAACAGATTCTTGAGATTCGATCTTGGAATCCAAAAATTCCTCCCATATCAGCATTCCTTCTTCAGCTTCCAAGACCAATTTTGAAAGTTTATCAGCCAGTGAGTTCTTCTCCCTAAAAATATGCTGCAATGTTATAACTAAACAGTGTTTGAATTCATTTGGAATTCTATTACACTAATAGAATAAAAAAGTAACATGTAGCTTGTAGTAACCCTTGACCCATTTAATAGTGACTCACAGAAAACTTTAATTTCGACCAAACGAAATATATTAACCACTCTGATGATCATCCATAAACCCACAAATTAAATAAATATATTTATATATATTTTCAATGATTATTAATGATTATTGCACGTAGTATCTTATTTTTTTCCAATCTCTTCCACACTAACATGTTTTACCATACTAACATGTTTTTAAAATTGAATTTACTCTAACAATGATGAAATTTGACATTGAATCCCAACAGCCATCGGCCTATGTATTCTTCTGTAGACGATGGTATTTTAGGATTGATCCTACCGAGTGTAGACGCTGACTTTGCTCCAGCCATTGAACAACTTCTCTTGGATTACCAGGTAAAAGCAAATTAGTACACTGTTTTTAAGCTTTAACCCAATGGCGTTAACTTTTTAAGAAAAATTAAATGTGTGACTTTGAATTCTGGCAGGTCGACTTGGTGTTATGGGGCCATGTTCACAACTATGAGCGTACCTACGCTTTGTTTCAGAAAACCTGCGGATCGATTCCTACAAAAGACGTGAATGGTGTAGATACTTACAATAGTGCAAATTACAGCGCACCAGTACACGCAGTGATAGGGGTGGCAGGATTTTCTCTTGATAAATTTGTAGACAACGTGAGTAATCGTAATGAAACCTAATCATAGAAATGCAAATATACCAATACTAATCATAGAAATGCAAATATACCAATACTAATGTTATATCTGATTATTATGTGCTAATTATGCAGCCTGATAGCTGGAGTTTGGTCCGTATTTCTGAGTACGGGTATGCTCGGGTTCATGCAACGACCCAGCTAATATTGTTCGAGGTAAATTATGTTCTGTGAGCCCTTCAACCTTTGAATCCTTGATTTTAAGATTCTATCAGTTATTCTAAACCTCCTCCGCTATTTGCAGTTTGTAAGTTCCGATACGAGGACGGTGAAAGATAGCTTCCAGATGACTAGATAATTATCCATGGAGAGAATTCGTTGAATTGTGCTGCTGAGAGGTCGCTAAAGAGTTCACCTAATCTCAGTTGTAGATAATTATCCATGGAAAGAATTAGTTGAACTGTGCTCTTGGTAGGTTGTTAAAGAGTTCACCTAAGCTCAATTCGCTGTTAAAATCTCAGTCAGCTGTATGGAAGACAGTCATTGACTGCAAAGCATTTATTTAACCCTTCTAAAATATAGAAGGTTGTTATTATTAATTTATTCTATGAACGGGTATAATTTTATTTTTATTCTTTATGTTACAACATTTCATCTCCTGAATTCTCAATCACATATATAAATTCATAAATATGAAAAATTGTTTGAACAAAAATGAAGTGCTATAAATCATAAAAAATGTGTTGGATTAAGTTGTCTATGGAAACCATTATTATTATGTAGAGTATATAAATTCATAAATATGAAAAATTGTTTGAACAAAAATGAAGTGCTATAAATCATAAAAAATTGTTTGAACAAAAATGAAGTGCTATAAATCATAAAAAATGTGTTGGATTAAGTTGTCTATGGAAACCATTATTAAGTAGAGTATATAAATTCATAAATATGAAAAATTGTTTGAACAAAAATGAAGTGCTATATCAAGGGAAAAGGAGCACCGCGCAGTTAAATACGCAATAACCATTATTAAGTAGAGTATATAAATTCATAAATATGAAAAATTGTTTGAACAAAAATGAAGTGCTATATCAAGGGAAAAGGAGCACCGCGCAGTTAAATACGCAATAGATGGATGCTTTCTTTTCTTTTTATCTCCACGGAACACTTTTCTCACTAAGAATTAATTAACTTTCACTTTGCGGCAAGTAATTGCATAGAACTTTCAGTGCAGTGAACTATTTGAGAATCTTGATTTCTTTTACTGCCGGTAAATATAAACACAATTCATGTGAGTAAAACTAGAGATGATGTGTGACTTGCAATAAACAACATTCTTGATAATGAAACATAAAACTATAGACTTGTATATTTACCACAGTAAACTGCCCAGCTCCTCAATACATGGAAATGAGTTTCATTGCGTTCTTTTACATTCACAGAGCTCAAAACTTCACAAATCTTCACTTCTATATTTTCCTTCTTCACCTCTCTCTTGAGTTTTAACTATTAGCTTCTATTTATAGAGTTTCCTATCAACTGACTTAGGATTGCATTAAACATTGTAATAAATTCTATCCTAAGGTTTTATTGACTTGCGAACTATTAACGCGGTTACATAACTGCAAACAAGACTTGCATCGGAATGGTTACGAACTTGCTGACAGACTGATGCTGTGGACATCGTGCTGACACAAACAGTCTGACAGAGTGACTGATAGAGCCGGCGCAGTAAATACGCGATCAGCTCATTTAATTAGATATTTCCAACACTCCCCCTTAATTATGAGCGGATGGGGATTATCAAACCAAAATTAAAATATTACAAAATATTTCAGAGTTAAAAACATGCTCTGTTCATGACATAGTTCACTGCGCAGAACTTGTCATACCCAGACAACTTCACAGATACTGAAATGGGTCTTTTGCCAATGGTTTGGTAAATATGTCTGCTACCTAATCTTCAGACTTGCAAAATGCTAAACAAATTTCTTTGTTGTTTATCAATTCTCTGATGAAGTGATACCTTGTGTCGATATGCTTGGTTCTTTTCTGAAACACATGATTCTTTGATAGTGCGATAGCCGAATTGTTGTCGCAATAAATGACTGTAGGTTCTTGTTGATGCTGCGACAAATCACTTAACATCCGGTGCATCCAAACGGCTTGACATGCAGCACTTGTAGCTGCAACATATTCTGCTTCTGCTGAAGAAAGAGTTACTATGGGTTGTTTCTTTGACGCCCATGATACAACACCTGTTCCTACATGAAATGTATTCCCAGATGTGCTTTTTCTATCATCTATGCATCCTCCATTGTCACTATCAGTGTATCCAATGAGTTTCAAATTTTCTGAGGTGGAATACAGAATACCAAAGTCTCTTGTTCCACTTACATACCTCAAAATTCTTTTACTTGCTTGCTAATGTGATTCTTTTGATGACTCCATGAATCTTGAGATTAAGCTGACTCCATACATGATGTCTAACCTTGTTGCTGTAAGATACATAAGGTTGCCAACAAGCCTTTTAAACAGTGTAGGATCTACATTGGATCCATCATCATCCTTGCTTAATTTCAAACCTGTTATCACTGGTGTCGGTGTTGTTTTTCTATTTAACATCTTAAACATGTTCAATACATCACTTCCATACTTTGACTGAGATATAATTATCCCATTTTCATTCTGTTGGACTTCAATGCCCAGAAAGTACTTCATAAGCCCCAAATTGGTCATTTCAAATTCACTTTCCATGACTGTTCTAAATTCTTCTATGCCAAAATCACTAGTAAATATTAAATCATCTACATACAGGCAGACAATTAGTTTATTACCTTGCTGGTTGATTTTTGTGTACAGCGTTGGCTCACATTCACTTCTGTAAAATCCATTTTGAATGAGGTATGAGTCAATCCGACTGTACCAAGCTCTAGGAGCTTGTTTCAAACCATACAGTGCCTTTTTCAGTCTGTATACTTTTTGTCCTTGTCCTGGAACTTCATAGCCTTGTGGCTGCTCCACATATACTTCTTCTTCTAAATATCCATTTAGAAACGCGGACTTAACATCCATTTGATAGACAGGCCATTTCTTTTGTGTTGCGATGAACAAAATTGTTCTGATAGTTTCCATGCGAGCTACAGGTGCAAAAGTTTCATTGAAGTCTATGCCAGGTTGCTGAGTGAACCCTCTTGCTACCAATTTCACCTTGTGCTTCTACACATTTCCTTTAGCATCTTACTTGGTCTTATAAATCCATTTCACGCTTATCACATCTTTGTCTTCAGGAACATCAACTAATTCCCATGTCTGATTCTTCTCAATGCATTCTATTTCTTCATTCATGGCTTGTGCCTAGACTTCATCTTCAACTACTTCTTCATATGTTAGAGGATCATTAACTTGAGAAAATAATGCAAAACAAGAGAATGAATTAGGTGTACCAGCCTCATATATCTCACGTAGACTTCTTGTCCTTGGCGGAGTTGCTGGTGTAGAGCTGCGCGAACTACTTGATGGAGTTTGTTGCGCACTTGGAGTGCTTGTCGGAGTTGCTTGTGCTGAACCATGTTGCGTAGTCCTTGATGTAGGCGGTGCTGCGAAGTTCTGATTCACATGCGGAGTCTCAACCACGTCTTCTACGATGTCATCATGTTCAACATGTGACACGATTTTCACATTCTTCTCAACAGTTCCATCCCATGCTTCATTTTCCACAAACTGAACATCACGGCTGATAATAACTTTTCTTACGACAAGATCATACAACTTGTATGCTTTTGTGTCTTCAGAATATCCAATAAAGATGTATTTCTGTCCTATATTGTCTAATTTTCTTCTCAGCTCATCTGGAACATGTGCATATGCTACACAACCAAAAACTTTTAAATGCGAAACACTATGTTTCATACCTGTCCATGCTTCCTGCGGAACTTTGTTCTTCACGTTCTTTGTCGGACATCGATTCATGATGTATACCGCAGTTGCCACTGCTTCAGCCCAGTATTCATTTGACAGATGCATCGTTTCCAACATACTACGCGCCATCTCCATGATGGTTCTGTTTTTCCTCTCTAGGATACCATTTTGTTGCGGTGTATACCACGCAGTGAATTGCTTCTGTATGCCATGATTCTTGCAAAAATTTAAGAAATCATTTGTGACATACTCACCACCTCTGTCTGTTCTTAATATCTTGATGCTGTAACCACTATGCTTCTCCACAAGTGCCTTGAACTATTGAAAACAGTCAAATGCATCAGATTTATGCTTTAGAAAATAGAACCAAGTTTTTCTTATGAAATCGTCAATAAATGTGAGAAGGTAAGTGCACCCTCCCATGGACAGTGTTTGCATCGGTCCACAAATATTGGAGTGCACAATTTCAAGTGGTGTGCGAGCTCTGTATGACTTTTTGACTGGAAAAGTATCTCTATGCTGCTTTCCAAAGATACAGCCTTCATAAATTCTCTCTGGCTTTTCAATCAATGGAAATCCTTTCACCATATCCTTCATGTGCAGTAGCTTCAGCCCACCAAAGTTGAGATGTCCAAATATGAAATGCCATAACCAGGATTCATCCTTCATTTCTGTTTGAAACGTTGCTTGCATCGTGCTGCCTTTTTCTTCCTTGTCACTGCGAACTTTTGCTCCTTTGCTTTCTGTCTTGAACGCAGCTTCAAAATTTTCTTTCTGATTTTCATGAACATCATGAGTATTTTTACCTTTGATGATTGGTGTTATCCTCAAAGGAAACAAGCGATTGCTTGTCATCTGCACTTCGGCTATTAACTGATTGCTTTGGTATACATCTTTGATCACACAACGATTCCCTATCATATGAACTCTGTAACCTTTTTCCATCAACTATCCAATGCTCATCAGATTATGCTTCAAACCTTGAACATAATACACATGAGGCATAAATTTATGCTCCCCCTATTTTGTTAGAATATCAACGGTACCCTTACCCAAAACAGTGACTTGGATATTGTTTCCAAGTGTTACATCAGTTTGAACTGATTTATCGAGGCTATAAAATAAACTTAAATTACCAGTCATATGATTGCTATAGCCTGAGTCTAAATACCATATGTCATTTGGAATTTCTTGGACGGCATTGCATTCCAGCGATGATGCACATGCCAAGAAGAGTGAACTGTTCACAGTGTTGTTGCTGCTTGACTGAGTTTCACCTTGCTTTCCTTGGTCATACTGCTTTTTCCCGCATTCATATGCGAAGTGTCCATACCTCTTACAGTAATGACATTGAATCTTTGATTTATCATACCTTTGTCCACTTGGCTGATTGGGGGTATGATCCTGGCCTCTTCCTATGACATGTGTAGGACTGCTGTTGTGACCTCCTCTGAACGAACTTCATCCTCTGCCTCTAGAGTTTGATCTTCCTCTGCCTCTACCACGACTTATGGATGACTGTGCTGCGAACGCATCTTCCAGCGATGTGTCTAAACCACTGATTCTATGTTCATGATTGAGTAATGAGGCTTGCAACTCATCAATAGTAAATATGGATAGATCTTTGTTTTCCTCTAGGGTCACAACTAAAGATTCAAATTTCTTTGGAAGAGCTCTAAGAACTTTTTCAACAATTCTTTGGTCAGTTAGTGTTTCTCCATGAGACTTTATTTGATTAACTAGACTAATTACACGAGTATAGAATGAATCTACTGACTCTGTATTTTTCATTGACATAGATTCAAACTCTCTTCTAAGAATTTGAAGTTTGGCAGTCTTTACCTTGTTGAAACCTTGATATGTTGTTTCCAGCGTGTCCCACGCTTCTTTTGTTGACTGCGCTGCTGCTACTCTTGGGAGTATGGATTCATGTGTCACTTGATATATGTGGAACAACGCCTTTCCATCTTTCTTCCTTTGTTCCCTCATAACATCCTTCTCAGCTTGTGTGAGATTGTTGTATGCTGCTGCATCTGTTGGTTCTGCATAACCAGTCTAGACTATGTCCCATACATCTTGACCTCTAAACAAAGCCTTCATAGTTAGAGACCAATATTCATAATTTTTACCAGTAAATATTGGGGTTTGCAAATTACCCGAAGTGGAAGCCATCCTTAACTGCTTTTCCCTTATGAATTGAATTCCTTCTTTCCGTAAACCAGGCTCTGATACCAGATCAAGGGAAAAGGAGCACCACGCAGTCCAGAAGATTTAACTGCGCAGTAGATGGATACCTTATTTTTCTTTTCTTCGAACTTCGCAGACCATACAGTAGAGAACTTCAATTTTATCTTTGTGGAACACTTTCCTCACTAAGAATTCAGTTCGCAGTTTTAACTACGCAGCAATTAGCTTTTACTTCACGGCATTCACCTCGCAGCAAGTAACTGCGCAACATTCACTTTGCGGCAAGTAACTGCGCGATTTCGACTTTTCACTGCACGGTGAACTTCAGAGTGATGCGAAGTTAACTTGGATGCAATACTTTACTTCAGAGTATTCTCAAATACTTCGCGGTGCACTTAACCAAACTTTATCATGAAATATATTTCTCTAAAACATAATAACTAAAACATCTTAATGCGAAGTTACTCCATATTAATTTAGAACTTTCACTGCAGTGAACTATTTGCGAATCTTGATTTCTTTTACTGCAGGTAAATGTAAACACAATTCACGCGAGTAAAACTGGAGATGATGTGCGACTTGCAATAAACAACATTCTTGAGAATGAAACATAAAACTATAGACTTGTATGTTTACCATAGTAAACTGCGCAGCTCCTCAATACATGGAAATGAGTTTCACTGCGTTCTTTTACATTCACAGAGCTTGGGCTCAAAACTTCATGGATCTTCACTTCTATATTTTCCTTCTTCACCTCTCTCTCTGAGTTTTAACTATGAGCTTCTATTTATAGAGTTTCCTATCAACCGACTTAGGAATTCTTCACAAGAAGCTATAGGATTGCATTAAACACTGTAATAAATTCTATCCTAAGGTTTTCTTGACTTGCAAACTATTAACGTGGTTACATAACTGCAAACAAGATGTGCGCCGGAATGGTTACGAACTTGCTGGCAGACTGATGCTGCGGACATCGCGCTGACACAAATAGTCTAACAGAGTGATTGATAGAGCCGGCGCAGTAAATACACGACCAGCTCATTTAATTAGATATTTCCAAGACTATAAATCATAAAAAATGTGTTGTATTAAGTTGTCTATGGAAACCATTATTGTGTAGAGTTGGAGGAACCCCATTATTATGTAGAGTTGGAGGAACAATTCACTTATAGGATTATCAGTGGCTTAAGTTTAAAGCGAGAGAGACAGGTAGAGGATCCAATAATTAAGCCAAGCTCATGGTTTTGAAGCTTAGCTTTCAAACTTACATGAGATAGGTTCATGTCTTTGGTGAATCAAATTTTGTTATCAAATAGATGTATGGTGAATATACTTGATAATATTATATTGGGACCTATCTTTGATGATATTAGACCCAAACAAATGTATTTTATTCCATTTTTTTCAATCATGTTAGAAATAAATATACAAGATGACAAGTTATCTAAATAAAATTTAGCATTGTCACCAATATGGAAGAATTGAGGTGGGGGAGGATACCCATCATGCAACTTATTAATGAGATTATATGCTAGATATTTGTTTATCTTAAAGTGTAATTATTTTGTAAAATCTCTTGTAATCATATCCCACTTTCTATTGAGTGTAATTTTGTTATGAAAAAAATCAAAATTTGAATTATTATAATTATAATTTTGTTATTTATAAAAAAAATTGGGATAAATCCAATGCTTGAATGGTTTTATTAGTGTGGGCCTTGTATAAATACATGAGGATATGTACTTTGGTTTCATCTCTCGAGAGGGAATTTCTTATTCTCATACAACTTCATATTTCCTAAATTAATAATAATGATATTCACATTGTAACGATAATCCCTAGGATTAGGTTTCTAACATTCTATACCTTAATCTTAAGGGATGTTTTGAGTCCAAGCATCAAGCTTTTCTCTTCCATGTGCTTTGGTGAAGATGTATGCAATCTGCTCACTTGTGGGAAAATGTATCAAATGAATGGTATTGGCCTCTATATGATGTCAAATTAGATGGTACTTCGTGTTGATGTGCTTTATTTGATCATGGAATATAGGATTTTTGTCCCACTTGATTACAGAAATGTTAATCAAAAGTGAAGTAGCATTCACTCGTTTCTCTTATAAATCCTCTAGTATATTTCTAAGCCAAGCATTCTCCTTTATTGATTTTGTAGCAGCCACATATTATGCCTCAATAGTAGAATCAGTTGGAATGGATTGTTTGCATGATCACCAAGAGATAGTTGTTGATCCAATATTCATGAGGTATCATTAAGTAGCCACTATGTTCTCCTTATCACTATCAAAGTCTCAATTTGAATATCCAATTAATTTGAAGTCCCCCGCCTTATAGAATTTGATTCCAAAGTCTTAATTCCCCTTCAAGTATCTTAGAAATATCTTTTCAACACACCAAATCCTTTCAGTGGGTTTTTGCATAAACTTGGAAAGGATTCAAACTGAAAATCAAATATCAATTCTAGCAATGGTAAGGTAGATAAGACTCCCCATAAGTTTTCTATATTTAGTTTCATCCTCAAATTCATTCCCTTCTTTTGATGTAACTAGCTTTAAATTCTATTCCATTGGAGTAGTGAGAGTATTACATTTAGCCATGCCACACTTGTGAAGTATTTTTTCTCCAATGTATTTCTTTTTAGAGATGAATATAGACCTTGTATTTTGAGTCACTTCAATACCTAAGTAGTAGTGAACATAAATCTCTTTGCAACACACCAAAGTCCTTCATGAGATTTTTGCATGAACCTCAAAAGGATCCCAACTACAAATGAAATATGTGGTCTAGTAGTGGTAAGGTAGATAAGACTTCCCACAAGTTTTCTATATTTAGTTGCACACTCAAATTGATTCCATTATTTTGACATTAGCTTCAAATTCTATTCCATTGGAGTAGTGAGAGGATTACATTCAACCACGCCAAACTTGTTAAGTAATTCTCCAATGTACTTCTTTTTGGGGATGAATATATGCTTTGGATTTTGATTCACTTCAATACCCAAGTAGTAGTGAAGATGTCCCATATTAGTCATCTCAAAATATTTCTTCAAACATTTTTTTATGGATGCAATGCGTCTTTCATTGCTCCTTGTCATCAACATATCATCTACATAAACTACAAGATATACAATACTTTTTCCAATTTTCTTGACAAATAGAGTTGCGGGTGAAAAAACGAAGTTGGGTAACACTTCCGTAAGAATCAGGTGCCCGAGCAACATAGCGAAATCTATTCGATCGAATAAACATATTTATTCGACCGAATAATCGATACTTTATTCGGCTGAATAACGTTTAACGGTGAACCATTTAAATTGACAGAGACCTCGAAATATGTGCAAACGCATAGCCGACCGATAATTTTGATCGGTGCTTCTATGTTTATTCGACCGAATAATTTTTCAGTCGAATAATTATTCTGCAGGTCAGTTGCGGCCCACATTAGGCATTTTCTGCTCTACAGTTGGCTGGTCCCCGCCAGTTGCTGCCGGACCCTGCTTGTCGCCCCTCCTTTTGTCACCTCCTGTTGTCACTGTGTGTTGACGTTGTGGAGAGCTGCCACCCTCCCAACATGGAGATCCGCCACCCTATCGACCTCCTCTCGGTGTGGATATCCTCCACCCTATCGGCCTCCTCTTGGCATGGAGAGCCGCCACCCTTCCGGGCTCCTCTCGGCGTGATTCTGTCGCTCCTTTCGGCCTCCTATTGACATTGTTCTGTCGCCCCTCTTAGCCTCCTTTCGGCCTGGTTTTGTCTTCGCTTTCATCCTCCTCTCAACCTAGTTCTGTCGCCTCTTTTGGCATCCTCTCGGCCTAGTTCTGTCGCCCCTTTTGACGTTGGTTTGTCGCCTCTTTCGACATGGATCACGAAATTGGTGTGGTGTGGAGTCTACCAGTTCAGGGTGCTTGTTCGTCGTGTAGTTGGACAGCGTCCAATTTGCATGGCGGCTGGTCGTCGTGAAGTTGGACAGCGTCTAGTGAAGTTAATGTTATTTAATTTTTTTTCTTTTTGTTAATTTTTATATTTTCGGTGTTGTTAATGTTATTTCTAATTTTTATACATTGTTGGCAGGTGTTGTTTCATTTTTTTAGTGCTCGGCTTCGTTTTGCTTCCTTCATTGTTTGGCTTCGGTTGCTCGAGTTCGGTTTCGTCGGTGTCTTTCAGTAGTGAAAAATAAATAGGTATGCCTTCTAATTAAAAATTAAATATAGGTTTGCTAAACTCTCAATTAATTTGTCAATTTAATTTATGATAAACGATTTTTTCAGTTGGTGAGTGTTAAACTTTGTCCATGTGGACAGAGTTCATGAACTCTGCCCACATGGACAGAGTTCATGAACTCTGCCCACTTTATTAGTGTGATATAATTCTGTAAGGTGCACGATAGATGGTGAATTAAGTATTATTGAATAATGTTAATGGTGGATATTGTGTTTAAAAAAACATTTTTTATTTTACACATTTTTTTTACAAAATCAATAAATTTAGTTTTTAATAAATTCAAAATGGTTATTTATTCCTAAAATTTATTATGTTAGGATATAATCATCTTTAACTAGCATTATCAAATAAGATTACAAATAATCATCCATAACAATAATTTAGTATTTCCCATTACACCCTCATAATGTTACATAACATAGTTTCCAAAAATAGATTACAAATAATCATCCATAACAATCATTTAGTATTTCCCATTACACCCTCATAATGTTACATAACATAGTTTCCAAAAATAGATTACAAATAATCATCCATAACAATCATTTAGTATTTCCCATTACACCCTCATAATGTTACATAACATAGTTTCCAAAAATAGAGTTCATGTACTCTGTCCACATGGACCAGAGTTCATGTACTCTGTCCACATGGACCAGATTTCATGAACTCTGTCCACATGGACAGAGTTCATGAACTCTATCCATGTGGATAGAGTTCATAGATCAATATATTACCCTAAATTTCCAACACAGGAAAGACAATTGTATTATGCACCAAACAAAAAATTATGATCTCAGATTCGAAGTTAATTCCTTTACTGTAGAGATTTTAGTAGTCACCTCATTTCCCTGGTGTTTTTAATAAATCATAGGAATTAGAATAGGTCAAGTGAGCACACAATGATCCTCTACATAGTTTGGGCGGAGGCTGCTTCTGAACCAATAGTGAATTCCTCATGTTTTTACCTTCTCTTGCTAGCTTAGATAAAACAAGGAGCGGTGCCTCTAATTCATAGAATGGGACAGCGTTCCAAAGTTTGTGGTATGATTTATTTGGACTTAAAATAAATATTTGTATGTCTAATCCGGAAAGCCGGACAACATGGCCAGATTTTGTTTTACGATTTTATTTATTTTTATCAATTATGGACGTCCTGTGTACACATTATTTTTATGTATTTATGGAATCCTTGTTAAGAGGTATTGATATCAAAACATGAGAGTAATATGCCACAGATATATGGAAACATGATACTCACAAATAATTTTTCCACATTAATACTGATCCAATGATATTAGTCCACCTAGCATTGAGTTCACACTAAGTTGAGACTAATCCAACTCCTTTGAGTTCAAGATATAGAATTGAGTTGGGATATCAAATTATATTTTATACGACAATTTATATTTTAAAAAACAAATTAACATTATACTCTAGAGTTCATTAACTAGATTTCATGAATTGAGAAACTAATTGAGGGAAAATGATGGTCTTGAGTTTTAGCCAGGCAATGGTGACGATTCATGGTATTATGTTTTCCTTTGGTTGCAACATGGCAAACTCGGGAAAAATAATACCATGAATCATCACCATTGCTAGCCTAAACACTTGTTACCTTCATTTTTTTTGGGGGGGTGGGAATTAGGGTAAATGCTTAGAATGTTAAAATATCAAAACATGTAGAATTTGAATATGTTATGAGTTTCTATAGTTGTGTAAATGTAGATATCATATCAAATGGAAAGAGAGGAGACCTCGAGGCAAAAGCGTAGGAGGTCATCACGTTCATCGGGAGTTGGTGTCCCAATTGATAATCTAAGGTTGTCGAATTCACCTCGAGATTCAAGCTTATTGTACAGTTCACATTCATCCGATCATTTGCGAGGTGATAGGGGTACAAATGATTCCCCTTTATCTTCTATGGGAGAACGTCAATCTCGACCTTCTGTCGATATGAACATTAATTTGTTTTAATACATGTATAAATTGTATTTTTGTGTGTTGAAAAATTTTGCACATGTTTACACACAATTGTGTTTGTATTTGTAGAGCAAGGTTCGGAAGAGGCTCACAATTATACATATAGGGAGGAAGATTGAACAAGGGGGGCAGGTGATGAAACAAATGTGGGTGTAGAGCAAGGTTCCTAGGAGGCTTGTCATTCTACACATAGTGATGAAGGTCGAGCCAAGATGCAATATGTTGAACTAGTCGAGGGTTGTACACCCATAATGACTTATCCATATGATTTACCTGAGGAGCTTCCATGGGAAAGTGGTGTTCATCAAACAACTCTTGAAATTTTTAGATCCCACTATGACAAGTTGCAAAATGATTTTTCTACTTTGGATCTTCCTCCAAAGAGCAAACAAAGTCTGGAGATTGTTTTGGGATCATTGCAAAAATTCATTGAGGCATATGAGGATCTCGGACCAACTACGAATGGTTTTGTTGATTTGATGCGAACACGAAGGGCACAAGTGATGGGTCTAGACAAGTGGGTTGTTGTGAAGGAGAGAGTGACCAAAGAACATGCCAATTCAATGTTTAACTTCAAAGAAGGCCTAAAGCGAAAAATGTTGAAAGTGCAATATTTCAAGCACCCTGAACTTGCACATCTAATATATGATCGGTTCCTTGCAACCTATGGTTGGTTGCCATGGAACGATGAGATTCCTAATTATTTTGCTAGATTTTTTTATGAGGAGTTTATTTTACAAATGAAGCTAGACTATACTGATCTTCATTCTGAATTTTATGGAGTTGGAAAGGGTCAAATATATAATCGAAAAGGTGCTCTTAGAGACCCTACAACTCTTCGACCTCCACCCCAGATATCTCACCCACCCAGGCTTGTGGCATTAATATCGGAGATGGAGACCACATCCCAACATGGGACAACTGCAAGGGATTTTGTTGCTGATGGTTTAGTGTCGGGATTTGTTGGAGTAGATGTGGGATTGGGTCGAGAGAGGGCTCATGCCACTATTCGTCAAAAGTTTGTTTACAAAACGAATGATGAGGTAGATGGAATGAGCATTGGAGATCTCAGGGCTTATGCCAAGGCTTGTCACGACATAGCTTCGGATGTTATATCCAATGACACATCAAGTATATGAGAGATTTATTGATTATGTTATGACAATATATTTAATCTTTTATTCATTTTGAATTGAACTTTTTGTTACATTATATGTATGATATTATGTTTTTTTTTATGTATAGTAATAAGTACATTATATAAATGTTTATTGGTTGCAGTTTTCCAGAATGATGAATGAACATAATTTTCGACTCTCCACTAGTGAAAATGTAGAGCATTTTAGAGAGGTATATTTAATATTTACATATTTATATTTATGTTTGAACATGATATTTTATCATTTTTTTGAATTTTAATTTATCTATGTATCTTATTGTTAATTTGACTTATCCATGCAGGTTTCTTTCGATTCGAACTTTTTAGATTATTTTTCATCTCTTGTGAGCTAATGATTTTAATTTTTTTGTTTCGGTTTTAAGTTAATTGCTTAATTTCAGTTTGTTTTTCTTGCACTATGTTTTATTTATTAACAAAATTTAAATTTTAGGGAAGAGAACATATGGAAATTGCTGGTGAAGATATATGTTCCTTGATGGATGTGGATATTGGCACCGAGGTAATTTTGTTCATAATTAAACTGATCTCTGATATAAGTTTAATATTTTAATTTTTTGAATTTATTTTAAAATTGTTTAAATAATTTATGAGATTCATAAATTGCTTTTATACATGTTGCAGATTTGGTCTCTTCGAGGCACAGGGAAGACTCTAGTGGAGGATAGTGGTGGACTTGCATTTAGAGAATTTGAGGTAATTTTGTTAATAATTGAATTGTTCTTTGATATATAATTTTAATATTTTAATTTTTTGAATTTAGTTTAAAATTGTTTAAATCATTTATGATATTCATAATCTTCCTTTATACATGTTGCAGGTTGGGTTGAGTCCAAGGGAAGGCCCTAGTGGAGGATAGTGGTGGACTCTTCTTTTTTTGTTGATATATATATTGTAGTTGTTTTGGCCATCGAGGAGATTTATTTTTAGATTATACATATGTACATTGAACTCACATGTTCATAAACGTTTTTTGGGGATTATATACATGTACATTGAACTTACATATTATGTATTTTCTTTAAATGATCTAACTTTTTTTTGTTAATTATTTAGCATATTTGGTGTGGTAAATGTTTAGAATATGTTTTTGCATGTTTATGAATGTATGTATTATTAAATTTATGAAAGGTAAGAATGAATGTTAGGAAGTTTTGATAGATGAAATATAAAGTTAAGAGCTAGGGATGTTAAGAATTAATGTTAGGAAGTGTTGAATGGTAAGAATTAATGGTTGAATGGTAAATGTTTAGAATATGTTTTTGCATGTTTATGAATGTATGTATTATTAAATTTATGAATGGTAAGAATTAATGTTAGGAAGTGTTGAATGTTAAGGATGAATGTTGAGAAGTTTTGATATGTGCAATCTAAAGTTAGGAATGTTATGAATGTTAATAATGAATATTAGAAAGTGTTGAATCCTAAGAATGAATGTTATGAAGTTTTGATAGATGCAATCTAAAGCTAAAAATTAGGAATATTATGAATGTTAAGAATTAATGTTAGGAAGTGTTGAATGGTAATAATTAATGGTTGAATGGTAAATGTTTAGAATATGTTTTTGCATGTTTATGAATGTATGTATTATTAAATTTATGAATGGTAAGAATTAATGTTAGGAAATGTTGAATGTTAAGGATAAATGTTGAAAAGTTTTGATAGATGCAATCTAAAGTTAGGAATGTTAAGAATGAATGTTAGGAAGTGTTAAATCATAAGAATGAATATTAGAAAGTTTTGATAGGTGCAATCTAAAGTTATGAATGTTAGGAATGGTAAGAATGAATGTTAGGAAGTGTTGAATGTTAAGAATGAATGTTAGGAAGTTTTGATAGGTGCAATCTAAAGTTAGGAGTTAGGAATGTTATGAATGTTAAGAATTAATGTTAGGAAGTGTTGAATGTTAGAAATGTTAAGAATGAATGTTAGGAATATTATCAGTGTTGCATGTTTATAAATGTATGTATATATGAGTGTAGATGTAAAATATTTCTATGTCTATAAATGTATGTATGTATGAGTGTAGATGTAAAATATTGTTAGTGTTGAGATGTAAATAATAATAGGATTGAACTATACATGTTAAGAATGAATGTTAGGAAGTTTTGATAGGTGCAATCTAATGTTAGGAATGTTAGTAATGGTAAGAATGAATGTTAGAAACTTTCGATAAGTGCAATCTAAAGTTAGGAATGTTAGGAATGGTAAGAATGAATGTTAGGATGTGTTGAATGTTAAGAATTAATGTTAAGGAAGTTTTGATAGGTGCAATCTAAAGTTATGAATGTTAGGAATGTTGAGAATCAATGTTAGGAATTTTTGATAGGTGCAATCAATGTTAGGAATGTTAATAATGAATGTTATGAACTTTTGATATGTGCAATCTAAAGTTAGGAATGAAAATCTATGAGTGTAAATGTAAAATATTTTTCAGTGTTGAGATGTAAATAAAATTTAGTGAAGGTATCTCAATTTTTAACTAATGATTCATATTTTCAATGTTCAGGTACCACACTTTTGTTAGTTGTTGAACTATAGATGCTGCTGAAATCATGGCAAATGGGGATTTAACGATCTTTTTTATTTTTTAATCATAAGCAAGGATTCCCGGATTGTGAAGTTTATGCTAAGTTAGAGCAATGATATTAGACAACAATTTGATGAATTTTCATCAGTTTGTTGTAAATAATCATTGCTCTAACTTAGCATAAGCTTCACAATCCTGGAATCCTTGCTTGTGATTAAAAATCAAATTATTGTTATCTCAATTTGCCATGATTTCAGTTATGTGAACTTATACAAGTGATATTATCCTTGTGCATGTATCATTTATTTAAAAACCATGGGTTACCAAAGTTCTAAAAAACTCATGGATCATATTTATATGAATTGTTTAGCCCACAACAAAGCCAGTAATGGATCAACCCACCACATTAGAAAAGCATGAAATGGATGAGATGAATACAAAATCTAGCCAGTTTCTCGGTGATTCCTCACTGACATCATTTAGTCAAAAGTAAAGATTCGAGGTGGAGTGTGGGGACAACCACATCCATTATTTCATCCCTTAAGTGGTCTAATAGACATATGGGGGCCCGAATAAAGTACTTTAGACAAACTTTAAAACAGAATTACACATTAAAGACAACATTCCATATCTAGCTGAAATATAACATTTTTCAACTTTTTCCAACTTTTATTGAAGTTCTCATTACCAAATAATTATCGAATTGATTTGAACATGCTAAAATACAATCATTTAAACTCTTATTCGAGTTCTCATTCAAGATCATAGTCATAATTCAAAGAAAAATATATATTGTACACAACATTTGACATGCACAAAAACATTGATCAATTCATTTTTTATATAGTTAAAAACATTGCAATGGAATGTCATCCTCAATTATCCTTTCATGGTCATATTTGGACAGTTTTCATTTTCTAGTTTTTAATTTTTTTTATGGAACTTGCACCAATTTTATTTGAGATGCACATACTAAATGACTATATTGACAACATATAACATCAAGTTCATAATCCTGAAAGTAGACATAATTTTCAGTCATATCGATTTGCTAAAAAAAATAGCATTTTAAAATTATGGATCCTCTCTCGTATGTAAATCCATTGTCATTGTAGTCCTCCAATAACTTCATCTTTCCTTCAATGCATCGCATCAAATAATATTTCACATTTTCGTTGTTGTCTAAAGGTGCAATCACAGTGAAAACATCTCTTGTGCAAATTACAATTGGCGTTAGGGTTTTTAAATCAATTAAATTGACTATACACATAAGGTGATGGACAAGTATGAACAATCAACAAAAAAGTTGTAAGTTCATTATCTTCTCTAACAAGATCTGAAATTCTATCGCCATCAGCTGATATTGTTATTTATTCTTATTCTAATTCTTCTATGCTTGCTAGTGGCATTTTTTCCTTTGGATTAATATCTGTGTGCTTCAAATGTTTTACGTAGTTATTCGTTATGTTTTCACAAACTTCTGTAGATTCAACATTTTTAGTGCAAATATGACAAAAGCATGATTGCTTTCTATAGTAAAATGCAAGCACGTTTTGAAATGATTTTGTTTAAATAGAATGTAAATCTCTAGTTCCATGTATGGTGCTAGCCTCGTATGGTATTGATCTATTTATATCTTGGACTCCAACAATCCAAAAAAACCTACACAATAAATGATAAATCACAAATGACAACTTTTGATGTTAGTGTACATATACTTAAATGTTAGTGTACATTTTTTTAAATTGATAATTAATATAAATTAAAAAAATAGTGTACATACCTGCGCACATCTTTTGATTGTTGATTATAATCATGGCTTAGATGTAATTCACACCATTGGAAAACCTCTACAGCTTAATGAAATCGTGCAGAAGAATGGTTCATTTGTCATCTTTGAAGTGCTCTTTTTACGCATGCTCCTACACCATCATGTTCACCTTTTCCATGTCCAGTTTCAAAGAAATTCCAGCGATGTTTAATGTTCAACACTTTTTGAAGTCGACATAATCAAAAAAATGATCGTGAAGATTTAAATTGTCCCGCATATCCATTCGATCATATCCAATGTTCATTGAATTTAACTTCACGTCTTTTTAGTGAATCATAGAAAATATTTTCAATACAATGCTGAACAAAATGTATATCGTGTGTACAATCATCGTTGATATAAAAGTGATATTCTTTAATCACATCTCGATTGTCATACGTTCTTTCAATGCCATCAACATCATGTTGAGATGTCTATATAGAACATGGACAAATATCAAAACTTGGTCAGAATGATAGTATTCACTCTGTATCTCTTTTTGTGAATCAAATGTGTAGTTTTCTGCAAAATCAACCACAGACAAAATTGTTTCGAATGAAAAAATTTCATGAGACTGTTTGAATTGAAGGTCTTTCCATCGTGTTCTATGTGAATGCTTGGTGTATTTATAAATTTCACTTTCAATTTTTTTTAGAAAATCTGTCACACATAGTTTATCTTCTCGCAAATCAATTATTTTGGAATATGCATCACTAGAACTTGTAGCATAATTGTTGTATTCGTATCTTCTCCAATCAACGGTTACATTTGATAGCAACTGATCATTATCGATGGGATCTTTAATGTGGAATAACACCATATTTCCACAACGATGATAATGTTTTCCATTAACGCATTTCTTATTATAAAATACTTCATCGTGATCTATCTCACATAGAGTTTGAGATATGAATTCACGAATTGTAGGCGGAGGTGGTGAATTTGTCCAAAATGTTTTACGAAATTCAAGAAACATGTCATAATATAATTGAAATTGCATATGATAAGGACAACAACTTGTGTCACATATAGTAATAGGTCTAACATACCATGGTTTTTGTTGCACAAATGTAGTGATTGATATATTAATTCCACGATGGCCTTCCTTGAATTTATTGAACAATTGTACTTGTGTCATGTCCATTATATGTTTTGGATGGCTTTCATATACATTTCATGATACTCTTTGGTGTATCACATCCCTTGAATTTGGTGAAACTTGAGCATGTGCCAACCAATATTTTCCTACAATATCTTTAGCACCTTCTCCCATTCTATCTTTGTAAGGTTGTCTACAAATAATTGCCCAACAAGCAAGTTCATCATTTTCATCTATTTGCATTCTGAATTTGCTATGTTTGTATAATGTCTTTCTTGAGGTTCCAATTGCTTTTGCTAGTTGTGTTGTCAAACGTTTTTGTCTAGTACTAACTGAAACAATTGTTGTCTGAATTGCTTTACATGCAGCACTGGTATCTTTTTTCCTCGATTTTCCAAATTTTTTTATTGCATCACCTATATTTTCTATCACATTATGTTTCAATTTCGACTATTTTGTCGCCTTGTGAATACCCAATAATGACGTAGCACCTTCTAACTTCTTGGACACTAATAAACATCTCAAAATTTGTGTTTGTCCTGCTATTGAATAATCCTTGAGAATATCATCATAAATTTTTGTAGCACGATATCGTGCAACATGTATGGGTAATTTTTTCCATATTTGTCGCAATCAATGTCTTCTAACATTTCATCATCAATGGTGAAAGTACCTATACATCAAGTTAAATTTAATTTAACATATATCCAAAAATAAAATTCATTATAAAAAATGAATTTGAAAAATACATGATATATACATACCAGGTCCAATTTATTGATCTTGAATTTGATCTTCAATATTGACTTCATCAACATTAGCATGTAAATCACTATTACATCTTCAACAATGGTCTCTTCAACTTCAATTTGTTCTTCTTGTACTCTATTTTCAATTTCCATTTCATCAACATTATCATGTAAATTTGTATTTATATCTTCAATAATTCTCACTTCCGTTTCTGCAATCCTTTTTTTTGGCATTATATCTAAATTTTTTATTTTCTCTATAAGCATCATCATCATGTTTACAATCACTTTTTTTTTACGGTTTCTCTTACTACCCATGATTGTTTAATCTGTAGATGATAAATTAAATAATCATCACTTTATAGTAAAAAAAAAAATTAAGATTTAAAAACAATTACGAAATTTATAAAAACGTGAACTTAAATTTACTTCACATTATCATAATCTTATAAGATTCTTTTGAAGAAAAACTCCTCATAAAGAAATTTCCTTTGAAAAAATCCCTTGAAAATAAATCTCTTTTGAAAAAACCTTTCTTGGAAAGAAATAAGAGCTACTTGAAAATAAATCTCCTTTGAAAAAACCCATTTGAAAATAATAGGAACACCTTGTAAATAAATATTCTTTGTAAAAACCACTGGAAAAAAAAAAAAAAAACAAAAAAAAAAACAACAACAACAACTACTAAATTTTTTTTGAAAAAATACCTAAGAAAAAAACATTCTTTGAAAAAACCACTTGGAAAAATACTTTGGAAAAAAAAACTCATTTGCACAAATATCTTAGAAAAAAAACTATTTGAAAAAACCTTTGTAAAGAAATAACTTCTTTGCAAAAATACCTTGAGAAAACAACTCTTTGAAAAAACCCCTTTCAAAGAAATAAGAAGGAAAAATACATCTTCTTTGCAAAAATATCTTGAAATAAAAACTTCTTTGCAAAAATACCTTGGAAAAAAACTCTTTAAATGCATCCCTTGGAAAGAAACCTTTTTTGAAAAAACCACTTGAAAAAATACTTTGTAAAAATAAACTCATTTGCAAAAATATCTAAGAAAAAAAATACTTTGAAAAAACCCCTTGCAAAGAAATAACTTCTTTGCAAAAATACATTGAAAAAAAAACTCTTTGAAAAAACCCTTTGCAAAGAAATGAGAAGTGCGAAAATACCTTGGAAAATAACTCTTTGAAAAAACCCCTTGCAAAGAAATAACTCATTTGCAAAAATACCTTGGGAAAACAACTCTTTGAAAAAACCCATTTCAAAGAAATAAGAAGGAAAAATACAACTCCTTTGCAAAAATACCTTGGAATAAAAACTCCTTTGCAAAAATACCTTGTAATAAAAACTATTTAAATGCACCCCTTGGAAAGAAACCTTCTTTGAAAAAACCACTTGGAAAAATACTTTGTAAAAAAAAACTTCTTTGCAAAAATATTTTGGAAAAAAAATACTTTGAAAAAACCCCTTGCAGAGAAATAACTTCTTTGCAAAAATACATTGGAAAAAAAACTCTTTAAAAAAACATTTTGCAAAGAAATAAGAATGAAAAATACCTTAGAATAAAAACTCCTTTACAAAAATGCCTTAGAAAAAAAACTCTTTGAATGTACCCCTTGAAAAAAAGTAAGAAGAAAAATACCTTGTAAAAAAAACTCATTTTGCAAAAGAAATCTCCTTTGAAAACCCCTTCAAAAATATTTTGGCCAGAAATATGCAAAAATAATGAATCTATTTAGTTTTATTTATACAAGTATAAACAACGTAACCTTCCCTTTTTTTTTTTTTTTTTTTCGGCCAATGAAAAAGTTTTTGCATTTAGTTTTTCAGTCGAACAACCTTTGTTGTAAATAGCGATTCCATTACAGAAAAAAAGGTTATTTGGCCTAATACTCTCTGAGACCTAAAAACTTCACGGTTCTGCACAGTTTTCAGGTTTCTCCATTTTCGGAAGGTAAAAATAGTTTCTTACACTACAAATCGACTGTCGGACTTGATACCATTAGTTTCATCATTGAATCTACTTTCCGTATGTATAGATTTTGTTGTGTACAGGTGAGATTTGATATTTTTAATTATTTTTTTTCTTAACATATGTCGAGTTTGGTTTCATCTCTTTCAAAATGCGATGAAATGAAAAATCCATAACTTTAAAAATACACCACCAAAAAAATTGAAAAAAAATATGGTGCAATTAATTGACGTGTTTACTTCAAAAGGGTATTTGTAGAGTTTTTAGTTTTATAGTCAAATAAGAGAAAAGTGTCGCAAAACTAAACATGTTGAAAATCGACAAGGTTTCCCCATTGATCGAATTCAAAAAAAAATAATAATTAGTATATAGATCCACTAGTTACAAACTTATAGTCATGCAGTAGTATATTGTGTATAGATTGTCGTAGCATTTTTTGTTTTTACAAAAGACAAGTTTAACAATGATTTTACGGTCGCAACAAAACATGACTATTTTGTAGTCTTTTCATTTTATAAGAACACACTGTCAAACATTTGCCAAATCGACATATCAAATATCAATAAAAAAATTTGAAAAAATTATGAATAGAAAGCTAACATGATTCTCTAAAAGTTTTCTTTTTACTGAAAAGTGAAATTCTAAACAAAAATATCACTTTTGTTCGCCCAAAGTTGAAAAACATGAAAAAATCAGATTTATTTTCCCAGAAAACCCCCCAAAATAGACACCCATCTTCATGGATTCACTCGCAAACAAATACACACATAATGGATGCAACAAAGGGGGATGAAGTAGAGTTTACGGGTGAAGCAATGGAAAAGGTGGTGGGGATGGGTGGCGATAAACCCCCATGGGTTGTAGGATGAACGGAATAACCATACAAGGGGACATGGGCATGCCAATGGTTGGTGCAAGGAGATGAGGAAATGGATTGATGTAAGTGTTGGGTATGTTATATCTCTTCACAGGGTCGCTGCGTGTACAACACGATCCCTTGCCCAGTAGTACACGCAAAAATTTTTGGGTTGCTTTTTGCTTTTTCGCAATTTTTGACCCATTGTACTCTATCTAATCCCGGTAAAAGGGATTAGGGTTGTAACCTAATTTCGGGTAAACGAATTAGGGTTTTAGATGCTGCGGAATACCATTTATTGTATTGTACATGGTTAAATAAACATATAATGAAGAGGAGTTGTGCGGCTCTAAGTTTTGCTGATTTTTTCCCGGTTAAGGGTTTCCAGGTGAAAATCTCTGTGTAATGTGTGTGCCATTGTGTATTTCTTGTTAATGCTTAAGAATCGATATAATTTTGTACTTCACTGTTAAGGTTTAAAACTTACAGTAAGTTGGTGTGATGAATGCATGGGAAATATGAGTTCCTACTCATAAATTTATAATATGATCATTAGTACCAAAATATCAAAATTAACCAAAATAAGAGCAAATTTCACATTAAAACCAAATCATTTGTATGTGGGAATGGGTACCTCTATCTAACCAGGTGGAAATGGCTCCTCACTATCCTTGGTTGAAACATGTAGAAATGCAACAACACATACTCAACAACATTTGAAACATCCTCTTTTTGCAACTAATCATATGGAAATCATTTTTTCCATTTTTTATTTCTTATACTCTTTTAGAAATACTAACATTAATTTTTGAAAAGAAGATACCTTAATGGTCATAATGAAGTGGTGATCTATCTTTTATCTTTGAAAAAAAATGGTTTGCAACCAACCATTTCCTTGCTTAATGGAAATAAAAGATGAAAATAAATGTCTCCAATGATTGAATATGAGTACTATAACATGCGGATTGTCTTGATTGTAGTTAGTTTGTGGTTTGTATATGTGTAATGTTAGAAACTATTTTACGTTATTCGCATATCACTATATTACGATTTTAGAGGGGAAATTTAGTTTATTTGCAATGCCTACTTTTTCTTTGGAGATTCAAGTTCTCAACCCTCACAAGAAACCCTCTATCTAACAAAGAAGAGTATTACCTCAAACACAAGTGCAATGATCATGATGATTTGATAGATGAAGAGTAGCATCAATGCCATCGCACGTCAACAATTAAAATGCATAATAGGAAAAAAAATTGTAATAAGGTCATTTCGTTTTGTGCAAATTTATAATGGGGTTTTGTGCAAATCCAATCCTAAACTAGCATAAATACATATTAACCCTATAAATATAGGGGGGTTTTCTTTGCCCTACAAAATAAGATATGTGAATAATAGAGAATATGTCATATGAATGCCTTAGAGGTTGGTAATGATTAAAATTTCAAAGAAGGAATACACCCTCTTCAAATTCTCACTTAATGCTCTTCCCTCTTCACAGTCTCCTTTGATTTTCTCATGTATTTTATCCTCTTCTTAACACTTTGTTCCATGCTTGAATGAAGCAAATGAGGGACAAATCTCCATTTGAATTTGAAATGGATTCTTATATCTCCTCTTGAAATAGTAAGATCCTCCTCAATAAGCTCCATAAGTGTGCATGAAAAGGCTTAATAATCCCTCTTTGATGACTTCTTTAAAACCCTTTAGCTTGTTTGAGGAGACATTCATTGTGCTGAAAGTAGCTTGTATCCATAAAAATTAGCTCTTGGGATAGTCCCAAAATATGTCTTAAAAATGTGTTTCAAGTTCCAACTATAATCTCCTTTCTTTGTTATTCTCCTCTATTCAGCTCATTTGATTGAAGGAATGAGAAACACAAACCTATTTTGGGATTTCACATACTATTTAAAAGATTAAATGTTTATGGATCACAACTAAATATGCAAATGCTACATATTTGAGATCAATAACATAAGAAAGTTATCTGGGTGGTTTTGCATGAATATTGGTGGTTTTGGGAAATTCTTGGTGTATTTCAAGGGTTTGGACAAGCTTGTGTGCATTGGGGAGTAGTTGTTTCAAGTGTCATTATGGATAGAGTCTGAATGCATGGGTTTGAACTAGATGTAAGTCTGAGTGCCATTGTGGTTATAAAAAAATTAATGTCCGGGGTCATAGGGTTAAAGGGTTAAAATGTTCAAAGAGTTGATTGTCGGATGAGGGGCTCAAAGGGTGAGGGTTGTAGTGTGTAAGGTATTGGAGGGATTAGTGTGCATTGGATTGTCATGTGTCTAGGGCCATAATGGGTGTATTCCATGTACATTGCGGTGATTAAGTGTGAGGGTTTCATTGTAGTTATGAAACAATGTGTACTTGTGCTCAAAGGGGTCAAGAATTAAGGTGTTTGAGGAGTTGGTTTTTATGTGATGTTTCATAGGATTTAGGAGGTACTATATTAATGTGCAATGGGTTGGAAGAGCTAGTGTGTATCGAATCATAGAGTGTTCTAAGTCTACAATGGGTGAGAACTTCATTGTGGTTATGGGGCAATGTGCATTTGGGGTTATATTGTGGAGGGGTTAAGGTGTTTTAGGGGTTTAGTTTCATTATTGAGGTCTCTAGATTTGGGGGATGTATTGTTTAATGGGTGGGAAGACTTAGTGTGAAATAGGGCGTAATGTGTGTAGGGACATAATTTATGGGATCCAAGTGCATGACTATACTAAGTGTGTGAGAGGGTCACTACAATAACATAACAATTTGTACTCAAGGTTGTGTTAGTTGAGATTTAACATTCTTCTAGTGTCCACTATCATGTGAGAGATCCTTGAGCTAAGGAGCATAGGTTGTAAAGAGTTGAAGAGGTTAATGTGCATTAGGGTGTAATGTCCAGGTTTGTGATGGGTAAGAGAGTGGTGTATGGGAATATGAGGGGTAAGTGTGTGGGAGGTATGCTTAAGGTTATAAGAGTCAAGGGTTAAGGTGTTTGAGGGTTAGAATGGCATGTGAGGGAACCAAACGACTAGAGTTTTAATGTGTGATGATTGGAGGTATTAGTGTGAATTTGGACATAGTGTGTCCAAGGACATAAGTGGTGGAGGTCAAGTGTGTGGAGTTGGGTAAGTGTGAGGTTTTTATTCTCATTATGGGGTAATGTGTGATTTAAAAGGGGTTAAGAGTTAAGGTGTTTGAGGGGTTGATTGTCATGTGAAGGATCCTATGATTTATGAAATATAGTGTGTAATGGAATGGAGGGTTTAGTGTCTATGAGGCCATAATGGGCACATGCCCAAAGTGTCAAAATGTGTACATGTGTGAGAGGGTCATTAAAGTAATGTGAAATGTATGCCTAAAATAGTGTTGGTCAAATAATCAGGGTCTTGGGAGGTTTATTTTGATGTGAGGAGTCTTATAGGATAGGGATTGTAGCATCTAAAGGTTTAGAGGGATTAGTGCGCATTGGATTCATTTTCCACATACCACATATTACCTATATGGGTCTCATATTGTGTTTCAAATTCCCATGCATGGTAGATAGCTCAAAGTAGGTATTTGCATATTTGCAAGAACTATAGAGGAGAGATCTAACATATTATAGGAATATTGGCCTATTTGCAAGTATTTGGTGTAGAATGGATGGATCTTGGGCCCAATCAATGCTCAAAGTTAAAAATTAGTTTTTTAAAGCCTCACTTTTACTTTCAAGGCTCATAAGATTTACATGCAACCCTAACCATGGCATAATCCATTAAGAAGAAATTTTTGGCTAATGAGAATGATTATGATGATGAGATGCAAAAGGGATGTGTTGCATGGCCCAAGCCTTAGTTTTGGTCCAAAAATTAGTGATTTAGGCCTAAACCATTTCTTTTAAGACTTACAAACCATGCATGGGTCCCTAGACCAAAACACATGCCATGTATACCAAATTCTTAACCTATCAGAGGAATATGTCCTTAGTTTTGGGGATTGGACACCCATGGATTGTATTTTGTGTCCCAATCCATAATTTTGAGATAAAAACTAATGATTTAGGCCCTAATCATCATTCCTAGGGCTCATAAGCTAGGAATATGACCTCATACCATGACACATAACTTATAGGAGAAATATTTGTCTTACATGAGGAATAAGGACATGATTTTGAGGGTTGGGAAAAAAAGATGGGTTGCATTGTCTAAGCCATAGTCTCTCAACAAAAATCATGGATTCATGCCCTAACCATTGGTTTCAAGTCTCATAAGTCATGCATAAGGCCCAATACCATGGAATATCCCCCTATGTAATGAATGATTGGCTTGCAAGGGAAATATAGACACAATTTTGAGGATTAGACATATTAAGTATGGGTCATATTAATCTATGGTTTGGGGGAAAAAATCAAGGAGTTGCACCCTATACCATGAAACTTGCCTTATGAAATCGAATTTTGGACTATAAGAAGAGTATGGGCCCAATTTATGGGATTTGACACAACAAGGATGGGTTGCATGGTCCCAATTGTGTTTTGGAAGTAAAACTATGGATTCGTGCACAAACCATTATTTATATCCCTCGCTAATCATGCATATGGATGAAGATCATAACATAGGCCTTAAATAAAGAACCTTCGGCCTAAAAGATGATCATGCTTCCAATTTTAACAATTAGGCATAGTATTGATGGGTTCAATCACCCAATTTATGGTTTAGGACCTAAAACATGGGTTTCCATCATAACTATTACTTTTAGGGATTATATTCCATGTTTAAGGATCTATACCATGCCACATAAATTGTAGAAGGAATCTAAGGCTCTATATTTAATGCCAACTATGGATTTACACAACATATTTGAGGATTAATAAGTCTTGATTATAGCTTTAGATATTAATTAATAATGCATCCAATAAAAATTATAAAAGAACAAGAATTAAGGTTCAATTTGCATTTAATATGGAAATCAAGTTGAGGACAACATATACATGCACATATAGGGGGGACATAAATTCATCTAAACACATGGCCATGAGTAGCCCCAAGTGAACAAGCTACAACAACCACTGCATCAAGTTCAACAAATGAGATAACCTGCCACCTAGATGAAGGGGTGTCATCTAAGAAGATTTGCACATGCAAAAAAAGCACATTTAGAAATTATACTTTAAAGTCAAGTCTACCAAATATTTGTCAAATGAAACATCAATTACAAAAACAATGAATATATAAAAATTATGTCATACTAACCTCATCTGAGAAACTGTCCTAAATAGGATCCTCTCTTAGGCCATAGCAAGTATGTCTACAATGCGAGCATCGATGCGGAACAACTAGCTTGGAACCAGGAAATCCATCTTGGCTAAATGATGGCTCGAGAGTCAACACCAAGTGGTATAACATCATTGGTGGATTTTTCTTGATGAGATGCTACTACAAATGCACTGTGTTGCATGAGATTGTGTGTCAAGGATGATATTGCAGTACTAATGTCTCATATCCTATCTCCAAGCTAAGGTGTTTGGGGGGGGGGGGCATGTTCCTAGGAGTAGGAGGATTTCTCAATGGGTCCTATATAGCATTTTCTAGATCTTGAGACAAGCCAAGACCAACCCCCTGGAATTCTCTAATGTCAAAATAATTTACATGGAGGCTAAGAACAAACTCAACCCATAATATCCTAATAAAATACAAGGGAACCTACCTGATATTGCAAGGAGGCTTATCAAACATCGAGGATTATCAAATTCCATAAACCATCGATCCATCATGTGGTCTCTCCATGTTTGCAATGTGCACCAATCCATGCAAAGACGCCTCTTTCTTGGAATAGGTGGTTGGTTGGTTCTTGGGTCAATGAACAACTAGAAGATGGATTGTTTGGTTATATTTAATTTTTTAACTTATTCCTTGCTAAGAGTCCAATTGAGTAAAATTCCCTCATCCTATCACTATAGTCGGATATATATATATATATATATATATATATATATATATATATATATGTGTGTGTGTGTGTGTGTGATCATTTCCATTGGGCATGGTCAATGGAATTCGCAATGGATTGAAGGGAAGTGGCTAACGACTGGCGAGATGGTTCTCTTACGTTTCAAATTTCACCAATTAGGTTTCTCAACTCATCTAAACATTGATTTAATTCATTTTTGGGGTCTTGTGGGGGTTTAGGGTTTTGGTTTAGATTTGGGTCTAATTTTTCCACCATATTTGTTAAATAATAAGTACACTTAAAGAATAAAATCATTTAAAACAAAAAACAAATTTCTAAAATGAAAAAAAATTAATGACAAAAATTGATCTTACCTACAGTAGTTGATGTGTGACTTTATTCTCCAATCTAGAATGTTCTCATGTTCTCTCCTAGGGGCTTGTTGTTGTTCTTGAGGAGGCACAACCGATTTGGAAAAAAGTGAATCGACTGACCCTTTTTTTAACATGGAAAGGAACACACATGAGTTCCTATGCTATGTGCTTAGGAATGCGTGCACATTCCTACACTGATGTGTCTTATGACTTAAAATGTGGCATTGTTGTGAGGAGTTTCGGGGAATGAAATTGAACCTATCTAAACAAGAACACATGCATGTGTTGTTGTTTTTTCAATAAGCACACTTTCTTATTGCATCATAAAGGGGAAACGACTTCTTGCAAGCCACTAATTGTGTTTCCAGGAATAGGAACAAATGGGAAAAAGCATGGCAAGAAGAGACACTGGTGGAAATAGATAAGGAGATAAAAATTGGAAAAATAAGCACATGGAAGTTGTAAATAAAGAAGTGATTGACTCACTATATTGGAAGCATTTTTATGGAGTTGGAATTAGTTACAATGTAAATGGAAATACAAATGTAAGACCTTCCTTAGGCATGTGTACCCTTGGTTTATTGGGTCACCTATGAAAATTATGGACATAGATTTAGGTAGACAAAAGAGGGGGGCATGTTGTATTCTCTGATATCTAGTTAAAACTTTGAGGGGGTTTGGTCTTTACCCCAAGTCAAGTTAAATGGGTGAATTTTGTTGAACTTTGGTGTTTCCATTGATGTCAAATAGTTTGTTGTACTTGGTGATGAAATTGAAGACTTAAAGCCAGTTTGAAGAAGTATATAGAAAATATGTGCGCAAGTTTCTACAAGTCAAAGGAAGCCTTAAAACCAAGTTACAGAACAAGGTGATTTGATCATGACACTCTAATCTCACCTAGTCATGACACTCCAGTGTGTAAGCCCCACCAAGCTATGGAACTAGTGTGTGCAATACCCACAAATTCATGACACTTCATCTGTGCAAGATAATACAAGTGGCAAATGATTGGGAAAGCTTGACTATAAATAAAGGAAGAAGTGGTGTTATCGAATTAGAGAAAACCCAATTTGTGGACACATCGATTGAGAAAGTTGAGTATAAATAAGAGTTAGGTTGATGAATGAGAAGGAAGCTTGGAAGAACAAATGGAATAATATTCTAAATTTGCAAGCTTCAGGCTAGACGAAATGCTCATGGGAATTAGAGGCAATAGAATTGAAGAAGTGAGCAAGGTTACAAGACATGCAGAAGAACAAGGAGCAGTAGCGCAAATATAAGGAGCATTTGTGAAAATCCCAAAGAGCATGTGAATGAGTATGTGCACATAATCATAACAGCATGCAAGAATAAAGCATAGTACATAGTAAGAGAAGCTGTAAGAGGAATTGAAATAGAGTACGTCAATAGTGCACACAGCAGAAAGTGAAGCAGAATGCATAACATAGTGTGAAATGTGTGCGTAGATTTGAAGACGGTGAGAAAAAAGTATAGAAACATATTTATCTCAGGGTGGTAGGGAGAGGAAAGGAAAGGAGATCGCAGTGTCTCCTCTCAGGATCAGGGATAATTTTAAGAACCTCCCCAAAATTTATATGTATAATAAATGGGCGATTATCCCTGATATATAGGAAAATTTGAAGGCTATTTTATCAATAATATAATATGTTTATATAATTTTTTGGCTAATCTTTCATTCTATTATAGAATCTTGTAAAATCTTGGCGAATATTTCACTAAATTATAAGATATTGTAAAATCTTGGCGAACATTTCACAGAATTATAAAATATTGTAAAAACTTGGTGAATCTTTCATCGAATTATAAAACCTTGTAATGTCTTGGTGAATATTTTTTCCAGGAAGACTCATCTTTTGATTATGTAGATTAATAAGGCAGTGCAATAGAAGAGCATATACCAGAGCTCAACTCTAGACTCTCTCGATTCATAGAGTCTCAAATAAACAAATGCATGAATGAGGAGAGGACATATTTATTTATACATTTCACAAGCAATATTCAACCACTCACGACTAAAGGTGTTGGTGAAACACAATTGCACTAACTAGATTCAGGGAAAGTGGGGACTCCACTCGTTAACTCGTCCCTTAATGGTCCAATGAACATGTGGGGACCCAAATCGTGACAGACCGACAAACTGATATATTTGAACACTTGACACTATGGAGTGATTATGGCACCCACAAACTGAGTTGGTGTCTGTATCCATGTCCTTGAAATTTTCAAAAGCATGCAAAACATTGTAAAACTAGTTAGCACCATAATTGAATGTAAAATACAAGATATCAAATAGCAGAATGTCATCATATCAAGACAAACATTCCTTGTACATATTATATATAATCATGATGTAAAAGAAGTATCATGTTCCAACTCAATCATATATTCATCATACATAACTAGATGATGATAGCAATTACACATCAAAACAAATCACGAAAAAACATTTTACTTCTGAACGACCCTTACAAAAAAAAATACCATAAAACAAATACCAAACCCAACAAATTTAGGTTATAGATAAAATTGACGAACTTGGAAATATGAATAAAAAAAATCTACTAGTCACAAACTTCTCAATACAAATAAGAAAATCTACTAGAACGCTTTGGACAACTCTACATGAAGACGGTGCCAAAATAATTAGCATTCCAACGTAGCACCACCATTATAATCAATGTGCATTCATTTATATTACAAATTTCCCAAACATCAACAATAATAGACAAAAAATATGAACATGCACACTCTCATGAATGCCGTAGTTCCAATAATAATTGCAGAGCAAGATACTAATAAAAGCATATTTTAAACAACTGGTTCAAATTTAGTTTGAATATATAAAAACAATGTGACATCTCTCCATTAAGAGTAGCAACCATTGACAACGTATAAATGTCAGTCGATGGTTTAAACACGACAAGGAATAAAATAAATCATATCTTCTGAGCTCTATAATGAATTCACAAAACCAATAATCCTAGGATAGATAATAACCCTAACAACATCAAATGAGCCCTAAGAATCGAGAGCACCATAGAATTCAATAGGCCTTAAAAATAATCCATGATAAAAACCATGATAAAAGGAAAATTTATAGTATAATAATCTATAGTAGTTGCGGATAAAAAGCAATATACCATGTTAATTATTGGATAAAAAGCATGATGTGAGTATGTATTCTTTAATAAATTGCATGTGTAGTAAACCCCTTCAATACTTGATATTTCGGCAATGGAGACGATGCGCAAAGATTAAAATGTCTAGAAAACTAAGAATGAAATGTGGAATCACATAAACCAGAACCTTCACCTTGCAAGTGCAATCTGATGTGGGTGAACCATGAATCATTGAAGCCATTATATAGGACAACATTTTCCCTTATTTGCCCTCCAATACTGGAAATCGAGGGCTCAAAGAAGGTATCAACATGAAATTGACTAAAACTCTAGGTGAATGCAAATGTATGCCTGAATTATAGAGAAAATGAAGGGTGAAAGAACCCTTGGGAGCCTCCATTACTGAAAATTGTGGGTGAAGGAATGATTCCACTGTAATCTTTGTAGAAATTGAGGGCGAAAGATAGATTGGAGGGAGATTTTGCTAGGGAAAAAAAAATCATTTTCCTTATTAATATATGGGAGGCTAATCATTTTGGATTTATTTATTTTCTAATAAATATTGGGTGAATATATTTGAACTAAAAAAACCCTTTCCATAGAATAAAATATCCCAGTAAATTTCCATAACCCCCTTAATTTATCCCATGGGCTAAATTTAGCCCCTAAAATTATCCATGCTCAGGATGGTACCTGAACACAAAAAGTCAGTTCTTGTGCACAGGATTAGTGTCCTCACAGGTTGAATCCTGCATCAGCAAGTTGGTGCTTGTGCGGAGGATTGGTGTCCTCACAGGTCAGAGCCTGTAGTCTACGAGTTGGTGCTTGCATGTGGGATTGGTGTCCCAATCATATTGGTGTCTAAGTCATTTGGTGCTCACATCATTGGAGATTGGTGTCTCTTGTCTATCTATGTAATGTTAAACATATATATAAATTTTTCTTCAAACATTATGCACACAGTTGGTTTTTATTGATGTGTTTTTAAATAGAAATTGGTGGATGTTTTCAAAGTGGAAAATAGCTTAATTTGTGCATGATATTTATTCACCCCCCCCCCCCCCCCCCCGTTCAGTATCATTAAGAATTCCAACAATTGGTATAAAAGCAGGTTGCTTCAGGCATTAGTCTAATGACTAGAAGGAAGATTTCGACATTCACTCATGGGAAAATAAATATCCTCTCAAAATGAAGCACTAAGATTTAATGGATATAATTGGTACTCATGGAGTACTATGATGAAGGGACATCTGCAAACCCTAGGATCATAAGTTTGGGATATAGTGGAGAATGGACATACTCCTCCAAAGGGAAGATCTAAGAATAACACTACAAAAAGACTTCACAGGTGCCATGTAGTAGAAAGGAATTCCATATTGAGTACTCTTCCAGAATATATGAAGGATAGGGTTGGGTCTCAATCCTCAATTCATGAACCTTGAAAAAATTGGAGACTCTTTTCTTGGGAAATCAAAGTGCGATAAGGATCAAGATGATTCATCTCATGAAAATGAAAGATGCAAAAGATTAGAAGACTCTAATTATCTCTCTATTAAAGAAGAAATATATGCCATTTATACTCAAAGGAAAACTATAGAGGAAATAAATAAAAATTCCAACCAAAATCATGGAAACCCTGAAAGCTAAAGAAGAAGAGTCAAATAAAATGGTAGCACATCTCACCAGCAAATTTCAGGAGATGGATGAAACATGTCAAATGAAGGAGCTCAAAATTGATTCATTAGAAGAAGAACTTGAAAAGCTAGCTGCAGAAAATCAAAATAAGCTCAAGGAAATCATTGTGCTCAAGAGTTAGCTAGAAGGCGAACTTGAAAGTTCAATGTCAAAAGGTTAGAATCTATCCAAATAAATTATGTTTCTAAAAGAAGAATTGGATAAATCAAGAAATAATGTTGAACAAGAAAAATAAGAATATGTGGCTAAATCAAAAGAAGAAATCTAATTCCTAAAAGATCGGCTGCAAAGGTCTCAAAGAAAAATTGATAATGCCAGCAAGATGACTAGTATACAACAATCTCAACTTTAATAAGAAAAGGAAGAGGCTCACAGGTTGAGAAATGAAGTCAAAGAATTCCAAGATATATTGGAGAGTCAAATAAAAGAAGTTAATATAGATGAGAAAGATTTAGAAAGTCAACCGCAAACAAAGGATGAAATTTGTCAAAAACGAAATCTTAAGTTCATTTCCTTGAAATAAGATCCGGAAAAAGAAAATGATGAACTAAAGACAAGGATTAAGTTTGAAAAGGGTACCGTGATTCTAGATGACATTCTTAACATGCAAAGATCTCCACCAGGGATAATTTTAAGGACCCATACTTATTTAAAAGTGTATAAACCTTCGCAAATCTTACCAATTCTTAAAATGTCAACTATAAAATATTTGGCGATATTTTTCTAAAATTATTTCAATTTCTAAGGATTTTATATAGTTTATATAATAATTTGGGGATTTTTAGAGTGAAAAATTTTTACCCTGTCAAAATTGGGCAAAATGGGGCTTCAAAAAATGCAAATTGGCGAATCTTTTTTTGGAAAAAAAACATGGAAAAATAGCCCATGGGCTAAATTTCGCCCCTAAAATTATCCTTGATCTCCACAAAACAAATATGGTCTTGGTTACAACAGTACGGTTGAAATCCAAGTAGGGATATCCTTCCAAAAGAACGAAAGTAATCAGAGACATGATTTACACAAAGCAAGATGCTCCAATAGAACATATCAAAAGAGTTGTCAAAGAATGAACTTCTCAACCCAACACAAATTAAGAAGGAATCCAATTGAGATGAGGTATGAAACACTTTTTAATGGCTATTGTTTCTCATATAATAATTATGGGTTGATTTAGGGATTAGTCTAACCACTATAAGGAAGATCCTGACATTCACTCAAAGTATCCTCTCAAAATGAATCGCCATGATTTAATGGAGATAATTGGTACTCATGGAGTAATATGATGAAGGGACATATGCAAACCCTAGGATCAAAAGCTTGGCATATAGTGGATAATGGGAATACTCCTCCAAAAGAAAAATCTAAGAATAACACTACAAAAATACTTCACAGATGTCATGTAGTATCAGGGAATGCCATCTTGCGTAGTCTTACAGAATATGTGAAGGATAGGGTTGGGTCTCAATCCTCAGTTCATAAACCTTGGAAAAAATTGGAGACTCTTTTCTTGGGAAATCAAAGTGCTAATAAGGATCAAGATGATTCATTTCATGAAAATGAAAGATGTAAAATCTTAGAAGACTCTGATGATCTCTCTATTAAGGAAGAAAGATATGTCATTCATACTCAAAGGAAAACTATAGAGTAAATAAAAAAAATTTCAACCAAAATCATGGAAACCCTGAAAGGTAAAGAAGAAGAGTCAAAGAAAATGGTAGCACATCTCACCAGCAAATTGCAGGAGATCAAAATTGATTCATTAGAAGAAGAATTTGAAAAACCAATTGAAGAAAATCAAAAGCAACTCAAGGAAATCATCATGCTCAAGAGTCAACTAGAAGGCGAACTTGAAAGTTCAATGTCAAAAGGTCAGAAGCTATATGTTGGCTTAAGTAACTATTCTAGAGGTTTCCAATGTAGACCCAGGTTCTTCGCGGTTCAAGGAACCAACAAAATCCCTTTTCACCGGACCTTTCGGCAACAATCTATGAGCAAACTAAGGTCTCTCCCGAGGTGAAGTAATGGGGGGGCTGTGGAATCAGTTTTCCACAACCACGTGATGAGCGCTTCAAACATACTTATGAATAGCACGATGCGGACTGAGAACTACACAAAGTTCACCTTCTTCGCAACTAATACTTCTACAAGCTAGAAAGCTTGCGCAACTCACACATCCAAGGACTGCACGGTTCGGCTGGTATACAACAACAAGACAACGCAACTGGAAAGCGCGCTTCCTCTTTGGCCTTAGCCAGATTCAAAAATATATACTTAGTGTTTTATCCATTCATCAAAGGCCTTAGGTTATTTATTTTATGACTTATGCAATATGATGAAACACGATACACTATGCACTTCCCGTGTTGCGCTTCGAAGGAGTCATACAGCGCAAACTCTACTTACTTAAGTGTTTATCCAACTGAATTATGCATTCATTCAGACTTAGATATACTTGTGAATCTAATATTCATCCACATATGCGATACTTAACATATTATTCCCATCTCATTCTTTATGGCGAATACATATAAAAGTAGAACACATAAACTGGTAAGCAAGATCTCAAGCATTCATTGTAAGCAAATAAACAGATTCAAACACATAAATAGTCACACATCATAATATTTAATGTGGTTCACCCCCAGGATGGGAGATCCATCCACAAGAACTGTTCTTATATTATCTTGGGAAGGGTACAACAGTTCCAGTCTGTGCACTCAGCTGTAGACTCTCTTCTCTCTCAATAGGCCTCTGCGCACGTAGCTTGCAGAGCCTTTACAATGGCTTTCAGCAATACAACACAGTATCACTCAGATTCAGCAATTACATTTCAACATTAGAGATTAACCCTTTCCCTTACAAAATGTGTCTTTTTATAGATCATGCCCATAGGTCATGTCTTTACAATGCATAGGCAAAAACCCTAAGGTTTCCAAAAACTGTTGCGGTTTTCCCTTAACAGGACTATTAGGCTCTGATAGCGACTCCTTTGTCATGGCCAATCTCTGCGCTTGCTCATGTCGATATCATCCCCCCTATCGCGCATACACCAACAAGTCGCTTTCACCTAACCGTTCTTTCTCTAATGGCTTCATGCGACTGGTTCATGTAGTGCTTCCTTGCTTGTGCGACCGGTCGCTTTCCTCTGCTTTACTCCTTACCCACCGCTTGGTAATCATGGAGCATCTTAACCAAAAATAGACCACCGATGGTCTAATCGGAATATATCTCATTTTCCTTCCAATCATTCTGCCTTGCCAGATCTCCGTAGATCAGGCTCTTCGTAGCGCTACCTCTCCACAACATTGTACTTCGCAGCGCTGTATCTTCACGATGCTAGATTCCTTCTCTGTTGATGCTGCACTGCACTCCACTTCATAGCTCCCAAAAATGTCTTTGCCAAAAAGTGTCCATCTGAACTGCACTTAACTTCGCAGTTCCAAAACTACTTGCACAAGTCTTCCCCACTTGGGCCAGGCCCAACAGGGCCCTAACACTTCCATGTGGCTCGTCCCCGAGCCACTTTCCACTTCTACTTCTTCGATCTTCCTTGCCTCCTACGGAGCTAACTTCACAATGAACTCTTGATAGGTTGCACTCAACTCTGCAACCGCTTCCTTAGTGTCCTGCTCAATCTGCTTGATGGTCTCCAACGCATGAGGTGTTATATCATCGTCAACCTGTTCTTGCACTGACTCTTGTCCTTCACGGAGCTCCTTCAACTTTGCCTCAATATTTTCTGTGAGTTCATGGGATTCCTCTTGCAGGGGCTATGATTTATCTCTAGCTTCAACCTCTCTGTCACGCAACACTTGTAGTGTTCTCTTCATTTCTTGAAATTATGGATATCTGCAAATGCGGTCTCTCGGTGGCAGAGCCTTGACCTCTGCGTCGAACAATTCTAATGCTGCTTGCTTATCCTTCAAATCATTTTGGATTTCCAGCAACTGTGGATCCTCCTCCATGGCAATAAATGTTAGTGTTGCCTCATCTAACAAAGTTTGGCACCTAGCCACTTCACTGGCTATATTTTATGTTGCGGATTTCACTTCTTGTGCTCTGATCTCTTGCTGATCATGTGGTGTCTTCGACTGATTCTGGGCTTCCAAGGCTACAATATTGGCTTGGTAACTAGTCTCCATGTCCTTCATCTCATCCTTAACATCATTGACCACCGAGCCTATCTTAAGGATAGTATCTGCAGGCTCCGGCTGCTTGTCGCATTCTGGTATCTCCACGGCTACTGAAGCAATCGTATGCTCTAATCTCATTCGTCGGTCATGCTCATCTTGAAGTTACATGTTCCTCTTTAATATTGATTCTTGCAACTGCTTATAATTTGAATATAACTCGTTGTGTTGGTTCAGAGCAACTACGTTTCTCTCATGGATCTCCTCCACAACCAGCAAGTGAAGATTATGTAGACCCTCTATTAGCAACATCGCAATGTCGACATCCACATGCTGGATGTCTTGCTCACTCAAAGCTAACTGTTCATGCGGTGGTAATATTACAATCAGTGTGTCAAGATTGACGATGCGCGACTTCGGTGGCAAGGTCAGGGCTAGAGGTATTTTCTTCTTTAGCTGTGAAGTTTCCCCTAACCTTCCCTCCAATTCTGAATCTCGTGGCAAGGGCAAGCTTCACTGGACTTGATCGAACTTTTTTGTTATGCCTTATAGTGTAAGGAGATTCTTATGTAAGCTTGCCTTGATCGCCTCATCCTTTTTCTCTTTGACAACCATCAAATCTTCCATCTACGCGGTGACTGTGGATGTGATCATCTCATAATCGTCATCATGGATCTTTGCTTCTGATTGTTCCTTAACAACTTTCTACTTCTTTTTCTGGGGCTTCTACTGCGAAGAACTCCCAGTTTCCTTTCTCTTTCCTGACCACAGTTCTTTGATAATAGGTGTGGGTATGGGATTACTCTCTTCAGAGTCACTCTCAATCTCGACAAGTCCTTCAACTTTAAATTCAGGTATCCATTCCTTCGTAATGGTGTCTATGTCTTCTTCATTCATGTGGTAGATTCCTTGGAACCATTCAGGGTTCTTCTTCTGAGCCTTTGCTGAAATAAAGATAGAATGTATATCAGTAGAAAATTTGACAGTGCGAATATACTTAGCCGTTACCTCTTTTGATATACGCGCTGTGGCAATAATGGCTTTTCACAACTGCTCGTAATATGTGTAGAAGACTTCAGCTGATGCACGTTGTCTTTCTTGAACCGAATTCGCCCAGAAGTTTGCATAACGGGCTCCTCTGCAATCATTGCTATCAGTCAGCAGGACAACATAATGCTTTGGGTCCTTCCACCCTACAAATGCAATCAACACTATCAACCAGGTATAGTGGAAGTTGCTTCCATGTGTCTGTGTATCGTTCAACTCTTCTAGAAACTCATTTAACAAGTAATAACACCAGTTAAACCTTCCTCCTGTCGCTACCTTTTCCCCAAAAAGCACTACGCCCACTGGTACTTCAGTCGGTCTCGACTTTCGCAGAATCTTCCCTGCTAGCAGTTGTGTTACAAACCATGTAGCTTCATGATCGATGTCGTCCGTGACAAATCCTCTCTTTCCTTTGACGACGGCTACATTTTCTTCATCTTCGCGATGACCTCCTTATCCCTATTCTTGCCTTGGAAAAATTGCTCTGGGTCCTCGCCTCTCTTGCTTAACCCAGTAATCCGGTGGATCAAGTCAATGTTTAGGTCGACATTACGATTAAGCCAAAGATATCCTTGGTGAGTGCGCGACATTAGAGTACGCATGACCGCATTCAATTTTGGAATTCGGTCGAAGTGCGGGAGCCTCAACAGGTTAAGCAAGCCCGACTTGACTACTCCGGATAACCAGTTCTGCACGACTAGCACAGAATTTCCTTTCACGTCCTTCTTCCAGCACATATACTGGTCTGGCTGAAATTTCAAAAAATTTGGTTCAGTTGGGTCCTTCTACATCTGAAGTAGGTCGAAGTCTTCAAACTTACATTCTGGAATTTTTCCCAATAGATTCCCTTCCAATTTGACTTGCTTCGAGATACGTGGAAGCAAAATCTCATACTTAGCATTCTTGAGCAGTTTAATGGATGGTGCATCTGCTGCACGCGATGAGATATACTACAGGGTTAACTTCAAGGGTATTTCTTTATCTCTCAGCAGAACTTCTGGTACTGTGGAACTCACAACCTTCGGCTTCATCTTCTCCACGGACGGGTTCTTTCCCTTGTCTTCCATTGTTGGAGCATGTCTTGGGAATCATCGGGAACCTTGTCCTTGCTCTGTAACAGATCTCTTAGCGGGGGTTTTCATCAACCCTTCAATCCCTCCATATTTAAATACCTTCACAGTATCCTTGACTGTGAACTCTTTCTTAATCGAGGACCTTTCAAACATTCACTGAATTTTCTTGACAGAGTTACAGGATTACTGCTCGCTCACTGTAAAAAAATTCAAAGTATGGCTCAGAAGAAAATTCTATAGTCTCGGTAATGCCCACGAGTCCAAATACAGTGGTATTTATAGGCGCAGAACGGCTCAACCGCGCCCCTCAACAGCTAGATAAGTAATAAATGTCATGGCCATTGGACAAATCTTGCGAAGATTTCGGTCCTTTGCTTCATTAACTCGTTTAGAATGGCTATTTCTGCGTTAAATTTCCAAGCGGTCGTTGGCAAAAGTACTGTATAACAGCTATATTTGCGATCGACATTCTAATGCCTATATTTCTAGATTGTTGCATCGAACTGCGTGGCGGGTCATCACTACTCGGAACAGCTACTTTGCGGTGCATGATTTCTTGCTTTTGAACTTTGCCTTTTCCTCGTTCCATTTGGTCTTCGCAGTTGCATTTTGAGCTCCGCAACTGCGCGGTTCTTTTTCTTTTTCTCTTTTTCTTTTCTCTTTTTTTTTCCTCCGCGCAGCTTCACTTCTCAACAAGTGTTGCACGGTACATCTTCTTCCTTGAACTTCGCGTACAGACTCTTCCCCATTTCTAGTGCCCAATTTCAACTGTACTTGACACTTAGAAATCTCTTTTTTTCCTGATCATTGAGGATTTTACGAAGTAGGACTATCTCGATAGGGTTTTAGTCTACTTCCATTTGGTAGGAATGGTAATGTACCTCCTGCTAAAGTGGCTAACTGAACTGCGCCACCGTCAATAGCATGCAAAACAGTATATGCAGGGCCAAGCCAATGCATTTTAAACTTTCCAGGAAACTTCATAAATTTGCTATCGTACAGGAGGACTAGATCACCTACCTGAAAGGTCTTGCTCTTGTTATGGCAATCATGCCATGCTTTTTCTCTATCTTTCTGTACTTGTTGGTGAAATCCTGTGATGAAGCAATCTTCCTCCAAACCAACCAAGTGTAGAAGCCTTTCTTCTAGTGCCTCACGATCTTCCATGCCTGTAAATGCAGCTATTCTCAAGCTGGGAACAATATACTCCATAGGAATTACTGCTTCCTATCCATAGTCCAACCTAAAAGGTGTATGGCCAGTCAATTTCTTGCAAGTAGTCCTGTACGCCCACAAAACAGCTGGAATGAGCAAATCCCAATCATCCCTATTGACGGTGCATACCTTGGTTAGCGCATTCTCTAGTACCTTATTGAAAGCTTCCACAGTTCCATTTGCTTGCGGATGGTATGGCGTACTTCTATGGTGGTAAATGTGGAATTCTTTAGTCAGTGCCTCAATAGTTCTATTCAGAAAATGAGTGCCTTGATCACTCATCAAAATATTCGGACATCCAAACCTAGTAAGGATGTTCTCAAAAATGAACTGGGTGGGAGTAACTGTGCTACAGTCCTTCACCAACTTTGCCTCTGCCCATCTGGTGAGGTAATCAGTAGCAGTAATAATATATCTCGCACTAGTTCTTTTTCCCGATGGGTTGATCGGTCCCATGAAATCAATGGCAGTTTGATCGGTCAACTGCGGATTCAATGGCATTTCATCCATGCATGATGGTCTTCCTGTCCTCTAACAGACATCGCAGCTCTGGCAGTGTTCTTTCGAATCTTTGTGAATAGTAGGCCACCATAGCCCTTCCCTCAATATCTTATGTGCAGTGGCTCTTCCTACATAGTGGCCTCCTAATGCTCCTAAATGTGCCTCAGCCAATATGAATGGTTTCTCGTGCCCTAGCACACATCTGCGCACCACTTCATCCAGTCCCAATTTGTATATCTATGCTGCGATTATGGTGAAGTCTGCTGCTCTTACTACTAGCTACTTATTCTCCTGCATAGTAAACTCTATGGGTGTCAACCCAGTAGTCAAAAAGTCTATGATATCTTTGTAGTATTCATCGGCAATCTGAATAGAAAACAACTATGCATCTGGCAGATTGCCTTGAAGGTTGGTAGGTTCTTCGCCTGACTCAATCCTCGAGAGATGGTCAAGTCCTAAGTTCAATCTGCTCGGCTTAACCACTATTTCAAAGTCATACTCCTGAAAGAGTAACAACCATCTGCAGATTCTCCCCCCTAACACTGGTTTATTGACCAGGTATTTCAAAGCGGAATGGTCAGTGTACATAGAGAAGTGCGCACCGAGCAAATAGTGCCATAATTTCTGCAGTGCGTAGACCATAGTTGGGCCCTCTCTCTCAGTGGTCGTATAATTCTTATCAGTAGGCGAGAGCTTCCTGCTCGAAAATGCAATGGGATGGTCAATACCTCCCTCTCCTGGTTGCGCTAGCACAACGCCCAATGCTATACATGAAGCATCAACATGGACATGAAATGGATTCTCTCAGTCTGGAAAAACTAGGATCGGTGCAGTTACCATTTTCTCTTTTAATGTGTCTAAGCCTTGCTCACATTTTGCATTCCAGATGAACTGCGCTTCTTTCTTTAACAGCTTCTCCATTGGCACAGTTATCTGCACATAACCCTTGATGAATTTCCCGTAGTACCTCGTATTCTCCAGTGTGGTGCGCAACTGCTTTACTGAATTTGGTGCTAGCAGGTTCACAATAACAACAATCTTCGCAGGATCAACCATCAAGCCCTATCTGCATACTATGTGTCCCAACAGAATACCATAAGGAACACAGAAAACACACTTCTTCAAATTCAAGGATATCTGGTGCTGTCTGCACTTTTCTAGCATCATTCGGAGGTTTGCACAGTGGTTCTTCAATAACCCAAATACAGTCCAATCATCAAAAGATGCTTCTAAAAATTTATGCATGAAATATTTAAATGTTGCTACCACAACTCTGGAAAAATGGCAGGCGCGTTCTTCATACCAAAGGGCATCAGTGTATACTATAACGACCCCCATTCAGTGGAAAAAGTGGTCTTATGCCTATCTACTGGATCAATCCTTATCTGATGATATCCCAAAAATCCATCAGTAAATGAATATGTCTCATTTCCTCCCACATTGTCTAATACTTCATCTGTGAAGGGAGTAGGAAATGGGTCATGCATTGAAGCATCATTCAATTTTCTGAGATCTACACAGATCCTGATCTCACCCTTAGTTTTCTTGTCTTGGATAACCATCGGGCTTATCCACTCAAATTCTTCAACCGGCTTAATGATCCCCGCATCGAGCATCTTATCAAGTTCTGCCTTGACTCTTTCTTTGTATCGAGGATTCAGTCTATAGGGCCTTTGCTTAACAGGCTTCGCGCCTGGCTGAAGAGGTATCTCCATAACCCATAAGTCTCCCAAAATACCTTTCATTTATGTAAACTTTGTTGGAAATAAATCCTGATATTCACATAGCAAGTCCGCGATCTCCGCAACTGTCTGATCATCCCAGCAGTCACCAATAGATGTGAACTTTAGCTCTTCGCTAGTGCCAATGTTCACTTTCCTCGTTTTCACAGGCCCACTCATGTTTGGAATTTCTAGTGGAGGTCCCTCTACATCGCGCGCACCTTCTGACTTTGGTATATTCACGTTGCGCGGATCCTCCTCATCGCTTTCTTCTTTATCTTCAAATTATTCGGCGATATTATAACATCCAACGGCGTGCTCTATTTGTTTCTTCCATTCTGGATATAGGTTCAGTAGTACGTTTATATCCTCAAACACTCTCTCATTGAGTTCCTGCAATGCCTCGTTTATCTCTGGGAATTCTTCTCTGAATATTCTTTCCTTGATGATGTGCAAAGCTTCATTTATACTCGGAATTTCATCTTCAAAACCGAAGGTCTTCTGGAAGTTCATAGTGAGGATAAGCCAATCTGTAGTTCCTTTACGCAACTCCGTATCTAGGTACCAGTTCTTTGGAGTCTTCTCCTCTAATGTATGCACAAACAGATGAACCCATTCTGCATGTGGTCTCTCCTCCCATGCTTGTGAACAGATTTCAATATGATCCCTTGGATCCGTCTGTCCATTATATTTTTCAAAAGTAAGTACAACCTTCTCAGGGAACCTGATCTGCATCATGTGTCTGCACTGCTCCCATGTTGTCAATGTTCCCTTATGCATGGACCACCATCTGGCAGGTGTCTCGCACAGTGCCATGTCTAGTGCTAGTAAGCGATGCTCAGCTGCAACTGAGACAACATATTCTTGGATAAAGGAATAAACATTAGATGAACCATCATAGGTGAGAATTTGACTTACCTCTCTTCCAATCCAGCACAGTTACTTTGTAATCTGCACGCATCTTTTGGGAGATACTTCATTCATTCTGTTCTGTCAGTTCTCCAGTCCTGCATCGGAGTCTGAGATGTAAGAACTATCACATCGCCAACTGAGTGTTCCATCGGCAGTAGGATTAATGTAGTCAGAATCATTCATAGTCATTTTGTAGATGCGGTCCAGGTCTTGAGCTCTAGATTCTTCTTGAATCGGCTCAATGTATCTTTCACGGTGCGAAGGGTCCAACGGTGCGATGACCCTTATGTCCTGTCCTTCAAATATCATATTCTTTGTTTTCAAATTTATGATGGCGAGGTTATCCATAGCCCAGTCAATACCCAACAGTGTTGGATAAGGCTGACTATCATCCACAATCTCGATAACCTCGAAGTCTACATGACTTCGCACTCCATCAATGTCAACCATAACATTGGCTAACCTTCCAAACGGTATGACTTTCTCCTAGTTGGCCATTCTCAATTGTACGGGTGACCATAGAAACTTTGGTCTCCCCATATGCTGCTATGTCTATTTATTCAATACATTTACTTCAGATCCCAGATCAAGGATGATCTCATCCATCTCATAGTCTCCTATCTACACACTAAGCCTCATTTCTCGGCCTATTCTCTTATGGCTCTTAATCTAATGAACTGCACCCTTGGTAGTCCCCTTCTCGATGTGTGGTTCATACTAGTTCAATAACTTTTCTAATTCCACCATAGCATCTGCGCTCTTCAATACCTTCATGTAGCTCCGTAGGAACTGCGCAACAGAGGTGCCTGAATCTGTTGTGGCGCACATCTTGTCATATGCTGCTGGCATATCTTGTGTCTGTAGTACTTCACTGCGCAATGGGATTGTTGGTGATATAGGTTTTGGCTCTTTAAAGATGTCCCGCACTTCTTCAAATACTTCCTTATTTTTCTCTAGATTGAAGGCAGGTTCCTTCCCAGTATATTTTCTGATCCATATTTTTTCAACGGGAGTCTGCTTAGTGTCAAACATCCCAGAAGTCGAAGCTTCTACTCCTCTATCTCTTCCTATTGTAGTGCCACTTCATGTGACCAAATTGATACTTGGATCCGCAGCTCTCTTCTCTGCTGCGATCAACTGAATGTTCAGGTTCAGTGCATCTTGCTTTCATTTCTGCATTTCTGCCGCTAACACTGGGCAGTCTTCAATAACATGATCGAAATATTTACAGTAATTACAAGTAGTGCATGGGTTAGTACAATCTCTAGATACGTGACCTAGTTGGCCACAGTTATAACATATTACCTGACCTCGACCTCTTCCTTGTGTTGGGCCGACATTTCTTCCTCTTTCGCAGTATCCTCCACGGCCTCTATATGTGCCTTGGTCATATTGCGCATTCTCTTGTTTCAGCTGATTTTCTTCCTAGACTCTGTATACTCCTCCACCAGCCAAATGCTCCATGTCTCGCTTCCTTTCGTTCATGAGCTCATATGTGCGACAATTGGATTCTTCATGTCCAACTGAATTACAGAAGTTGCAATATAGGTTCTTAGGGGTTCTGACATACTTCTGTATCAAATAACAATCTTCAAGTCAATGTCCTCTAGTTCTACAGATTTCACACCATGGCCCCTGTTTCTAATTTAGTGGATTCAGTGCTCCAGTATTAAGGTATTCTGGAAATAAAGGGAAGTGTTCTCTGGTGTGCCCTTCTCCCTTGCATCCTGTACACCAGATCTCTTGTCTCTCTTGTTTTCCCTTTTTCATATCCTGTAGTTGTAGTGTCATGGTAGCAAAATGTGTCTGGATCTGAGACATTCTAGTGCTAGTCTCACCAATCGGTGAAGCCTCCAACTTCATCACGATCTCCAAAGCTTCTTCCTGCAAATCAACCTTCTGTTGCATTAGCGGCAGTCTGATGTGGGGCAACAACGCAGCTATAAACCATTCTTGGTGTTGTTGCGATGCTATGACAAAGTTGACTTGGTCTAGCAGTGTCTTAAATTTTTTATCAAATTCCCAAACTGTTTCATTAGGTTTTTGCTTAATTTCCTTTAAATCTATTATGCATTGGGATTCTGACTTCGGCTTCTTGAACTCACTCAATAATGCAGCCTTAATTTCTATTAAGGTTCTAATATGTCCATGACATTATTTCATAAACTAGTTCAAAGCTCTGTCTCTGAATGTTGTGATGAGTTGCGCTTGCTTCACAGCATCATCTTGAACCTGCTTAACACTCCACATGGCTTCACATAGAAACCAGTGTTGCTCAGGGTCTTCTAGACCCATTCCCTTAAATATCGACAGCTTAATGTCGTCATTCATCCTCCTTCTAGGTGGCTCAGGGTTCTGAGTAGGGTTAATGATAGTACTACACGGATTGTTCTGGGGAGGAATATTCTGAGACGGGATAGTCAGATTCGGAATGGTCTAAGCACTTGCTCCTGCGATATTACTAGTATTGATGCTCTAAGGATTAGGAATATGAGCAATGGGAGGGTTCTGAACTAACGGATTTTGAGAAATAGGGGGTGTGGTGTTCACAACCGACGTATTTTGAGGGGTAATAGGCTGATAAGTGAGTGAAAGAGGTGCGGTCTGATTATTCACCTCACATGGGATTTCGGTATCTACGCGGAGTCCATGTCATCTGGGGTTTTTCTCAGTATTATACTTGTATCTCTTTCCACTTCTCAAATTATGGGTTTCTTCGTCAGAGTCACTATATATTTTATTGACCATGACAGACTCAAAAATTTCACTGCATTCTTAAAACACCTTTCTCAGCTAAAATCATTTTAATGTATAAACAGAGATTGTTCATATACTTACCTCTGAACCCTTTGAAGAACTCTACTTCAGCTGCACTATAGGATTTAAACGTGTCCACAACAAACTCTGTCACAAAGCCTTCTAATATGTTGTCAACCCAGAATTCGACTGCTCGTGAAAGTGGATTATCTATCGCTTTGAGCCTCTCAATAAGCTCTGGAGTCCACTCGGTGGGTACTTTTGGATGGAAACAGTTCTTTCACTCTGCGAGTCTCAACAACCACTCGTGCAGCTCATTTCCGAAATATTCCCAAAAAATATGGTGAATATATTTCCATAGGTATTTGTTCAACCACTGAACGTCAAAGAGACGCAGATGTCTATTCTCTTTCTTTGTGAAGTGTCTTTCTGTCTTGTCGCACCAGGCCCAATCTCTTTCTTGTCTGGATGCCAATTTTCTACAATCAACGGGATCTTGTCTTTGTCGCACATCACTCTTTTAAGCACGACAACTCATCACAGATTCTTAGTGCAGCAACAGAACCATTTGTTGGCTTAAGTAACTATTCTAGAGGTTTCCAATATAGACCTAGGTTCTTCGCGGTTCAAGGAACCAACAAATCCCCTTTTCATTGGCCCTTTCGGAAACAATCTGCGAGCAGATTGAGGTCTCACCTGAGGCGAAGCAATGAGGGGGCTTCGGAATCACGTTTCCACAACCACGTGAGGAGAGCTTCAAACAGTCTTATGAACAGTGCATTGTGGGGCTCACGCTACAGACTAAGAACTACGTGAAGTTCAACTTCTTTGCAGCTAATACTTCTACAAGCTAAAAAGCTTGCAGGTATACAACAATAGGATGGAGCAACTGGCAAGTGCGCTTCCTCTTTGGCCTTAACCAGCTTCAACAAGCTATACGTAGTGTTTTATCCATTCATCAAAGGCCTTAGGTTATTTATCTTATGACTTATGCAATATGACAAAACACGATACACTGCGCACTTCCGGTGCTGCACTTCAAAGGAGTCGCACAACGCGAACTCTACTTGCTTAAGTGTTTATCCAACTGACTTATGCATTCATTCAGACTTAGATATACTTGTGAATCTAACATTCATTCACATATGTGATACTCAACATACTATTCCCATCTCATTCTTTATGGCAAATACATATAAAAGTAGAACACATAAACTGGTAAGCAAGATCTCAAGCATTCATTGTAAGCAAATAAACAGATTCAAACAAATAAAAAGTCACACAACACAATATTTAACGTGGTTCACCCCCAGGATGGGAGCTACGTCCACAGGAACTGTTGTTATATTATCTTGGGAAGGGTACAACATTTTCAGTTTGCGCACTCAGCTGCAGACTCTCTTCTCTCTCAATTGGCCTCTGCGCACGCAGCTTGCAGAGCTTTTACAATGGATTTCAGCAACACAACACAGTATCACTCAAATTCTGCAATTATATTTCAACATTTGAGATTAACCCTTTCCCTTACAAAATGTGTCTTTTAATAGATCATGCTCGTAGGTCGTGTCTTTACAATGCATAGGAAAAAACCCTAAGGTTTCCAAAAACTGTCGCGGTTTTCCCTTAACTAGACTATTGGGATCTGATAGCGACTCCTCCGTCATGGCCATCCTCTGCACATGGTCACGTCGCTATCATCCCCCCTGTCGTATGCATGCTAACAGGTCACTTTCACCTAGCCGTTCTTTCTCTAATGTCTTCATGCGACCAGTTCATGTAGTGCTTCCTTGTTTGTGTGACCGGTCTCTTTTCTCCACTTTACTCCTTACCCACTGCTTGGTAATCATGGAGCATCTTAACCAAAAATAGACCACCGATGGTCTAACCGGAACATATGCCATTTTCCTTCCAATCATTCTACCTTGCCGGATCTCCGTAGATCAGGCTCTTCACAACGCTACCTCTCCGCAATGTTGTACTTCGCAGCGCTGTATCTTCGCGGCGTTGGATTCCTTCTATGCCAATGCTGTGCTATGCTCCACTTCACAGCTCCCAAAACTGCCTTTGCCAAAAAGTGTCCATCTAAACTGTGCTTAACTTTGCAGTTCCAAAACTGACTTGCACAAAAATGCCCCACTTGGGCCAATCCCAACACTATCCAAATAAATTATGTTTCTAAAAGAAGAATTGGAGAAATCAATAAAGAATTTCAAACAAGAAAAAGAATAAGACGCGGCTAAATCAAAAGAAGAAATCCAATTCCTAAAATATTAGCTACAAAGGTCTCAAAGACAAATTGATAATGCTAGCAAGGTGACTGGTATAAAGAAGTCTCAACTTCAAGAAGAAAAGGAAGAGGCTAATAGGTTGAGAAATGAAGTAAAAGAAGTCAAAGAGATATTGGATAGTCAAATAAAATAAGCTAAGATAGATGATAAATATTTAGAAATACAACTGCAAGCAAAGGATGAAATTTGTCAAAAACAAAATCTTGAGATCATTTCCTTGAAAGAAGATATTGACAAGGAAAATGATGAACTAAAGACAAGGATTAAGTTTGAAAAAGGGACCATGATTCTAGATGACATTCTTAACATGCAAAGATCTCCACAAAACAAATTTGGTCTTGGTTGCAGCAGTACGGTTGAGAGCCAAGTAGGGACATCCTTCCAAAAGAAAGAAAGTAATCATAGACTTGATTTACAAAAATCAAGCTGCTCCAATAGAACATATCAAAAGAGTTGTCGAAGAAAAAACTTCTCAACCCAACATGAATTAAGAAGGAATACTATTGAGATCAGGTATGAAACCTTTTTTATGGCTATTGTTTCTCATGTAATAATTATGGCCACAAAGCTTGTGATTGTAGAAAATGTTGGATATGCAAATGTACTGGACACATTGAAAAATATTGTCCCATAGTAACATGTTAGAATTGCGGTATTCTTGGCCAAAAATCTATAAATTGCAAAACAAAGAAGCATGTTGATAACTGGATGAGAAAAACATATCACCTGGTGCAAAATAAAAATGGTCATCAAGAATTTGTGCATACACAAAAATGGGTAAAGAAAAATCCACAGAGATGTGCAACTGAAGTCAATAATAATACAAGTATTGTTCAAGCAGCAGAAAATTGTTGCTTATCATGTTAAACTCCAAGAGTGTGAATGTAAACCCTTGAATTCAATTTGTTGTCTATTATGAATTCAAGGAAATTATAAATAAGATTGTGACCAGAAAATGTTTGAAGAATACATCACACATAATACATTTATTATAGGTGCAATTGCTACAAAAGAAGGTACTATTTTCAAATATTGTTGTCCTCAAACAAATATTTCAGCATCAATGAAAGTAAAAAAAATATGGACTATATTGTTGCACCAGTTAGTGATTTCCTAGAATACAAAAGGTTTGGTTCAATACATTTGCAGAATTCATGTTATTTTCAAAAGAGATTCTGTTATAAAAGGGAAGAGACACATAAGAACATTTGTCGCAGAGATTCCAAAAAGGGGAGATATCCACATCTACAGTCTACAAAATTTTAGTTACAAAAATGTACATTCTGAATGAAGGTAAAATTCACTCATCATAAGTGCAGCTTGGTGTCAGGATCGTGTGTATGCTCCTTCAAGTCCAAGGTATCTGGAATGATGCAAGCTTGTTTCAAGAAATTGATAATGGATTGTTGATGCAGCTCCAGTTGATCAATATGTCTCTTCAAAAAGGAAATATCGGTTCCATGTTGTTCGTTCACCTGGACCTACACGTACCATTCCTTGGCATCTGCCTCCTTGAGATTCGGCGCCCATTTATCCATGTCATCCTTAAGTCCAGTGAATTATGTTCTTTGTGCCTGAAAGATTGTGGAAAGACTACCTATAGAAGATCCAACTAGTTGTTGATGCTCATACATTTCGACAAGGATTGGTTAACAATTGAATAACAGATTGAATACTAATAGGATAATTGGTCACCATAAATGACAAATGATTATCTTGATGGACTTAAAATGCATCTACCATATTTGGTAAGATTTGCAAGCAGGTATGCATTAGGGATAAATTATTTTTCATGCTTGTGAAAATCTGAAATTACAAAAAAGGAATTGAATTGATTGCACCATATGAGCAATTTAATGATGCTTTCAAGCCAAAGTATGCAAGCTTGCATCATATGACATATTGATAAAGTTTTCAATCATATCATTTCATTGCAAATTTTAATTGTGTCAGCAAAAAGTGCAATTCACATAAAGTAAGAGAATAGTGTGAATGCCACATGAAAATTTAGTATAGAAAAGTAATACCAATGCGACTAAAGGGGAGCACTTAAACCAAAGAGATGACATGGGAAGTTAAATGTAGTCAACATGATGGATTGTGCAAAGCATAAGTAATCAACATGGTAGGAACAATAGAATATAGGAACAGAAGCACAAGTTCAAAGGAGAATTTGCAACTACGCAGGGGGAGCATACAAGCTATAAGTGAAGAAAGAAATGGAATCATAAAGACAGGGGGAGCATCCCTTTTCCATTGATGTCAAAGGGGGAGAGATTCTAGGTAAAAATTATTCCAGAGAAATATTGAATCAAAGTCTGCACAAGAACACTCAAAGGATCAATTGTCATGAATACAAGGGAAACATGTTGCACAGAAAGGAAGAGCTCATACTTAAGGGGAGAAGGATCAATTGGCATGAATATAAGGGAAGCGTGTTGCATGGAAAGGAAGAGATCATACTCGGGGGGAGCTAAGTTTTTAATAGTGTTTACATCAGTTGCAAAGGGATAGATTGTTGAACTTTGGTGTTGTCGTTGATGTCAAAGAGTTTGTTGGACTTGGTGATGACATTGAAGATGTAAAGTCAGTTATGAAGAAGTATATAGAAAATATGTGCACAAGTTTCTGCAATTCAAAGGAAGTCTTAAAACCAAGTTACAGAACAAGGTGATATATCATGACACTCCAGTTTTCAAGCCCCACCAAGCTATGGAACTAGTGTGTGTAAGACCCACAAAGTCATGACACTTCATTCGCACAAGATAATACAAGTGGAAAATGTTTGGGTAAGCTTGACTGTAAAGAAAGGAAGAAGGGGTGTTACTGACTTAGAGAAGCCCCAACTTGTGGACACATCAATTGAGAAAGTTGAGTATAAATAAGAGTTAGGTTGATGAATGAGAATGAAGCTTGGAAGAACAAATGGAGTAATATTATGAATTTGCAAGTTTCGAGTTAGATGAAATGCTCAGGGGAATCATAGGAAATATGAATTGAATAAGTGCACGAGGTTACAACACATGCAGAAGAACAAGGAGCAGTCGGGTAGATATAAGCAGCATTTGTGAAAATCCCAAAGAGCATGTGAATGAGTATGTGCACAAAATCATGACAACATGCAAGACTAAAGCAGAGTACATAGTAAGAGAAGTTGTAAGCAAAATTGAAGCGAAGTATGTCAATAGTGCACACAACATGAAGTGAAGTATAACATAGAACATAGTGTGAATTGTGCACGCAAATTTGAATATAGTGAGAGAGAAGTACAACAACATCTTTATCTCAGGGCGATAGGACGTGGTAAGGAAAGGAGACCGCAGTATCCTCTCGGGTCGGTGCCTGAACACAGCAAGTCAGTGCTTGCGTAGAGAATTGGTGTCCTCACAGATTGAAGCTTGCATCAGTAAGTTGGTGTTTGCGTGGAGGATTGGTTTCCTCACAGGTCAAAGCCTGTAATTTGCGAGTTGGTTCTTACATGTGGGAATTTGCGCATGATATTGATTCACCTCCCCTCTCAGTATAATCAAGAATTCCAACAAATGTTACATTAGTCTTGACTCGGTTAAAGAGTCAAAGATGGGTTTACCATTGATGATTGGTTTATCATTACACGTTTACGAACTCATGGCATTAGCATTTGATGAAGCTTATTTAAAGGCTTGACTAACCCTATTGTAATATGGTAAAGATGGGTTTACCATTGATGACAAGTTTATCATTACACATTTATGAGCTCATGGTATTAGCATTTGATGAAGCTTATTTAAAGGCTTGACTAACCCTATTGTAATATGCTTGAGTGGTTGTATTAGTCGAATCGCCCATGCCTTGGCTAGAGTGGTCAAGGGTAATAGATCTATTGGTTGGTTTTCTCTATTTGAGTTCTAAGGGTAAAATTCTTCTTTTTCATTATGTGTGCTTGCTTTTCATTAGTCCCTGCTCCGCATGGAGTATAGCGATCATTTGGTCGCCATATTTCTTTGAATTGCTTTTGTTTTATTTTTTTAACCTAATGTTAACCTAAAGTTTTCTAAATTTTTGGTATTAAAACGGTTTTTTTTTTAATAAAAATTATTTTTGCATTTTTGTAAATTAGATTATCTAATTTTGTGATTGGTACAGTACAAGGATTTGACTATTTTTCCCTGCTATGCAAAATAATTATCGAATTCTAAAAATAATAAATTTTGAAAAAAACAAACAAACGCATGCCATGTGTATTACAATTAATTCATCTTGCATGTTCATTAACTGATATGACTAAGCCATATTCTATCGTATGTAGTACAATTAATTCATGCAATAAATTTGTGCAGGGAAAAATATTCGCAAGATGGCAATGGATTGAGCATAGGTGCATGCCAGATGACATGGCAAAGGTCATAAATGCCTGGACTCACTCTAGTGCCAACTGTTTTTCTCTTCTTTGTACACCTCTCTCTGACCTTCCGTGTCAACATTTCTCTGTAGCAATCTTTGGATTGGGCACCATTGGTTTGGCTGTAAGTTGTCATGAATATCTCAAGTAGAAGCAACTATACATATAAATGGAGATTTGTTCTTCTGCTATGGAGATTAGTTAGTACTATGTGTCTTTCTAAGCTATACATATAAATGGAGATTTGTTCTTGAGCTATGGAGATTAGTTAGTATTATGTGTCTTTCTATTTTTCTGTTGGTGAATCCCTCCATGTTCAGGCTACAGAAGGGGCTCGAATAGATGGAGCTTCCAAAATCATTGGCATTGATATCAACCCAGAAAAGGAAGAAACATGTGGATCAGAAGATGGACACAGAAAAATAACCTTCTATATAGAAGAGAAAATATTAATCAGTTATTTCCCTTTTGCACATGACTATGGAATATGTGCTGAAATTGATAGTTGCCATCTCTTTTGCTAGCAATTAAATGTTTTGGGGTAACTAAGTTTCTTAATCCATCAGATTTTTATAAGCTTATTCAATAGGTAATCTAAAATTTGAGCATTTGTTCTTTTGTGACTACAATCTTATCTACATCTACACCAATGGCCTTATTCTATAAACAAAAATGATTTTGTAAAACAACTACACTCTCTACAAATTAGAAAAACCTGGAAACTTATATTTTCATTTAAAATTGAAAAAATAAATACATAAATCCTACATACAAAAAATACACTAAGTTTACTTACAAAAAAATATACTAAGTTATATTAATAAAATATAAAAAATAAATAACTAAAAAAATTATTAATTGTAACTACATTTGATCCAAAATTATTGCCACCATCTTAGCTAGTTACAGATTGAGTAGCATACCTAGGATGAACTTATTATGTTGGTGCTTCTTACATAGTTAACATTATTTGAAAACAAGAGTGACACAGGCATAATAATCGTGGATAAACCACCCAAAGGTAGAACAACTCGCACAAGAATAGCTGGTAAAACACTACAACCAGCAGTAGCAAGATGCTGAAGCATTACGTACGTTCCATATTTTATTATTACTATTGGTTAGTACAAATATTATGAATCAACTTTCGAATTTGATTATATAAGTGTTATTTTATGCATATTAAAATATTTATATTTAGTTATGATTAGGTTGTTGATAATCTATTTTTGTTTTATTTGTAATAGCATATTGTTAAAAATAAATATTAATATGTTAAAATATTTTATATTTTTTTTTCAGTTATTTGTAAGGTTTTTTTTTACAAATTAAAGGTGTTTGTTAAATTCAAATATTTTATTTTTTTATTATTATTAAATATACAATGAAAATCAAATCAAAAAGAATTTTATCCATATTCATGTTTTTCAAACAATCATAAATTCATTTAAACATGGATTTGAGGTATCAAATTTTTAGAGTTGTAAATTTTTTTCTTGATGTATGAGAAATTCAAGATAAAAAAAAATTACATTGATCTCATCAATCTATGTTATTTTTTTAGTGTTTTTAGTTTTTGTGTAACAATTAAAATTGAGCTTCATATGTTTCCAAATAGCTTTATTTAAGTTTCTTTTTGTCACTGATAAGCATGTGACAACATCTCCCCCATACTGGGTTGTAGAGCACCTCACCCCAATATTGGGCGTGTTATAGAGCACCTCACTAGTGACAACATCTCCCCCATATTGGGCTATAGAGAACCTCACTAGCAACAACATATCCCCCATACTGGGATATAGTGAACCTCACTAGTGACAACATCTCTCACATATTAGGCTATAAAGCACCTCACTACTCTTAGTGCAATGATATACTCATTAAAAGTTCAATATATCACTTACATTAATTGAATATGGATGGGGAGAAAAACACTCCTCTCAACATGGAGTTAACATACACACACACACACACTCACATACACATATACATTATTTTATAAACATCCATCTAAACTAAAAGAATCATAATAACCACAACATCTCCCCCATACTGGGCTATGGATCACCTCAATAGTGACAACATCTCTCCATACTTTACTATAGAGAACCTCACTAGTGACAACATCTCTCCATACTAGGCTATAGAGAACCTCACTAGTGACAACATCTTTCACATACTAGGCTATAAATCACCTCACTACTCATAGTACAATGATATACTCATTTAAAACTCAATATATCACTTACATTAATTGAATATGGATAGAAAGAAAAACACTCCTCTCAACATGGAGTTAACATACATATACATTCTTTTATAAACACCCTGTTTGTCCTAGGTCTGTCAGCTATTTTTCTTAGGCCTGGTATTCACCTTAAACCTTTTTATCCTTGGCTTTTATTTTTCCTTTTTCATAAAAGTTTGGATTGTTTTGAATTTCATTTTTGAATGTTATATGCATTTACAATATTTTGTTTCTTAACCTAAGCTCCTATAGATTATTTTGAAGTATGTTCATAATTTATGAAAAATATAAAGATAAACTAAGCATTGCCTATTTTTAATACATGTTGGTAGTGCATGTCATTTATTCAAAATGCATGTATGCTGCCAGCTCGCCAAAGTTTGGTGTATGTGTGCAGGCATACTCATGAAAAGATCGGGTTTTGAAGTTTGTTCCTATTAGAGAGCCGGCAGTTGGCTTTGAGAGAGACAGAGTATTTATAGGATATATTTGCAAGTGCTGAGAAAGGGATTGCGACGATGTTGAAGCAGAAGAAAGACTCTAGTGTTGGCAAAGTTGTTGTCCAAACCAGTGCAAAAATTGGACACAAAAGTCCCACCAAAACCAGCACCAAGACCACCATCAAAACTGTTTCCTAAATCTCAGTGGGGTCGTGAATGTCAAGTTACCTGATTCAAATGGTTATATATTTATTAAAGCAAATGGTGGCATGAATCAATAGCGTGTATCTAGTTGCAATGCAGTAGGAATGGTCAAAAGTTCCCCGCAAGATGGTGCTGCATTTTTCCTGAAGAAGACAGAAATACAGTGTTGAGCCGTCATTTTCAAATGGTGATTCTAAACAAATGGAAAATCATTTTACGAAATGGGAAGAGTATTTTGTTCCTAAAACGTCAAAAAACAATAACCTCTCTCCATTTTCCTACAGGTGTCACAGATTGGGATAATCGAATCCATCTCCGAGCCCTAATTTTCAGATCTCAGAATTTTCCTGTTTTGACACATGTTTTCAAAATACAGATCTCGAGCAAATAAAAACGAATCTCAAAGAATCGAGAGATGTTTTTGCTTAAAACCAACCAATATACAAAATCATATTCTATTTTGTACACAGCTGTCATGATTTAGGATATACGGAATCATAACTGCAGCCCTAGTTTTCAGCAGTCTAGCCCATTTTGTATGGCAGACAGTTCCAGAAATTAAATGTAATTGTTGTTATCTTTGGAGTTTGGGAGGGATTTCGACCTGACTAACTATATGGGGCATGATTGTAACATTTTAGAAAGGGGTAGACACACATGGGAGTCGATCTGCTTGGAGATTGTGTAGTTATGCAATGGTTATCTATGTAAGCACATCTTTTGTTTTTTTATGAATGACACTTAATATCTATATGGAGCTAGGATTTTGAACTATATTGTTTCAATATTCTCTGGTTCAGTTTGAACTCTTGTTACATTGATGTTGATGTAGATTTTTTGTATATGGATACTATGTATGCAAGTGAATGTTGATGCCTATTGATGTTTGAAATGTTTTTCTAAATATCGATACCTTTTATATATGTTGCAATAGTGAAATGTATGATTATTATTTGTAGTTATATAACTTGAAAACCTATCTCCTGCACTTTAAATGTACTGTCATTCATTCCTGCAAAAATATTGTTTTTACACTTATATCTTCTGATGTTTTCAGATTATTGTGTCTCTGTATATTGTCTTTTTCTTATCTGATTTTACATTGTTATCCAAAAACCCTAAAAACTATCTTTTATTTATTGAGGTTCTTGAACACTGCTATCCACGTAGTCTAGGTAGAAGACTTTAGGGAAAACATCTTTTGGAAACTCTGCTAGGGACGAAATTGAAAATTTTCCCCAGGTATTATATCTTTTCTCCTAATTTTGACGGTGAACAAAGTTGGGAAATCTTTGTAGACTACAATCATTCACTGAATTCCAGAAAAAGTAGTGGTGACTCCACTGAAAGAAAGATCCACTAGCGACTCCATTCAAGTTCTAATCAAGTTCAAAGACTCCACTGGAAGACGAATCTTGTTGACAGAGACATGAAAGGATACTTTGAGAAAACCAGCTATTTAGCCTTAAGCTTTTTCCCAGATGTAATTATATTTTTTGTCAATTACTTCTTGTCCTTTCCAGAGCATATCAAAAAAAAAATCTATTGCTTACTATATTCAAAAGATGACCCAAAATCTGCATTTGAAGATCCTTCCTTGAAAGCTGTAAATATACCTTCTCTTTGTATACATGATCTTGATCCAAAACCTTCATCTGAGTCATGTAATGTATATGATCAATCCTGTGAGCCTCAAGAGACCAAGGATGATATCATACCTCCTACATTTAATCCTATATCTTCCAAAATCCAAGACAAATATAGGCCTCTTTATTTTCCTTCTATTCTTCATGATTTTCCTCCAAAGCATTACAAGCATCTCCCTATGTTCAATGGAAAAAACCTTACAGCTGAAAAACACATCCATGCCTTTGAATATTTCACGGACCTGTTTGAAATTGAGCATAATGAGGTTTACATAAGAGATTTTTCTTAGTCATTGCAAGGGGATGCTAAGGAATGGTTCAGGCATTTGCATCCTAGGTCAATTAGTTCATGGGAGGAACTAAGGTATGCATTTCTAAATTTTTGGGGTGAGAGAAAATCATTGGATCAATATCTTTCAGAGTTTCGTGCTATGAAAAGACAAAAGGATGAAATTGTTTCTATGTTTAATAGGAGATTTTCAGGTTTTTATTACAAGATGCCTAAGGAGATCCAACCTTCTGAGGTTGCTACCAGACTGAGTTATGTAATGGCATTTCATCCAAATCGAGCACTTCTTCTTATGGAGAGAAAGTCCACGACTTTGCAACAAATGTTCAATGATGCCCAAGAAATAGAAGATAACCTACGAGCTTGTGGAAAGTATGTAGATCAGATTTGTAATGAAGACATGAAAGAGAAAGCTTATGAACCAAAAAGATCAGGTTTGGATGAGAAGAACACGATCAAAACCAACAGTGGGAATTTGGTTTGAATATGCTTCAAAGAGATGATATATTATCTTTTGATGTCTCTTGTTTTGCAGACCCTAAGATCGCTCAATCATATTTTGCTTCTTCTGAAAATAGTTTTTATAAAATTGATTTTGTTGATAATTGTCCTAAGGATTATGCCACAAATGATAGTGATTATCTTGTTTCAAAAAAGGCTGTTGCTTCAAAGCGTCTAGCAGTGGATACTCAAAATCAACAAACCTCAATTTTTTATAGTGATGTTCAGAATTTTATGGTTCCCAATGTTTGTCGAAGTTTTTATCCGCCAGATAATTTTTTTGAAGAATTTCATGTTTGCAAACATGACGCTGATTATGAGGGTGATTATTTAAAAAGACAAGATCAGCCTTGTAATGAAGGCACCGTTGAAGAAGCATTTGATTCTCATCAATCTCAAAAAGCTTCTAATTATTTTCAAGATGAATTTGTTGCTCAAAAGCATTATGAAGAATCCCTTATTTCTGATGCGATTGTTATTACAAATCCTCATGAAGATTATATTTTTATTAAAGAAAATTTTGTCGAAGATCATACTGCTGATATACATAAAGCTTCATCATTATCATTAGAATTACCTCAAATTTCTTGTAATATCCCGAACTTTGACTAACTATTTCTGATGTTATATATTGGGCTTAAAGCCCCAACACATATGATTGTTTTGATTATTGGGCATAAGCCCTAGTGCACATGATTTATTCTTTTATAGACTGACTTCATTATTGTTATATGTTGGGAAAGAAAGCCCTAATGGATTGATTATGTTTTGTTATGAGAATTGGGTACAAAACCCTAATATACTGAGATGACCTTTTGTTACATATTGTGCAGAGTTATGAATTACATGATTGACTTATATGGTGTGTTGAACGTGGACTCAGGAACACACTGATGACCTACGTACTGGGCATAAGCCCCGGTGTACCTAGAAGAGTTTATTATGTACTGGGCGTAAGCCCCGATGTACATTGAGTGTTGGGTAGGAGCCCTGGAGCACTCCAAGCTTGATAAATGAATACCGGATCTGAGGCCATTATACATTCTAGATGTGCTTCACAACCACATTCTAGTACTAGTGTTGAGAAGGACGCTCTGGAATTGCACTAGCGTAACGCCCATGTGAAGAGTGTTGAGTTAAAGCTCTGAAGAGCACTCGGGGTTACTTGATCTTAAAAGTGTTGAATTGGGAAGACTCTGAATAGCACCTCTATTTCATCACATTTATTTAATTTGGTTAAATGAATCATTTTCTATCTATCATCAAGTACTACAGGAACTACCATGTTAAACAAGGGAATCCGACATGCAAGAGAGAGGTCTAGAGGCACCTAACCAAGCCAACTATCGAAGCTTACCATAACTAAACTATTGAATAATTAAACTTAATTATTCTTATGTAAAAGACATGCCTAAGGGCCATACATAAAATAGTCCTCCAAAGTAGATATTATTATTATTATTCTCCTAAAGAAAAACATTTCTTATATATGAATTTAATTATTGCATAGGGTTATGCATGAAAGGACTCTCACATAAATATACTATTAAAATTATTAATAGTATTATTATTATTATTTATTGTTAAATCTAAGTAATACAATATATAACTATTATTATTACCAATTATGTAAGAAGTAATTTAAAGTCACTTCTAGTTAAAACAAATAAAAGTCCCGGTTTAACAAGGACTGGATATTTAGTAAAAATATCTTTTAAAAATATTAATTTAATTAAAGAAACTAAATAATTATTCAAACAACTATATTCCAAGACTCTCCTATATAAAAGAGGGAATATCCCAAGAAAGAGGAGCATCTTTTCCATTATCATTCTCTCATGAGAATAGAGGAGAATTTTGCTGCAAGAACTAAAGCAGTCCCACATCAATATCCAGATCTAATCTAGCAGTTGAACCTAGGGCCTCTACTTCTCTCATTGCATGTTAGAACCAGCTCGGGGGGATCTAATTAAGACCAGGAACAGTCTAAGGGTCATGGTTGGGAGGAACATGGTAGTCCCAAAGTTATCCAGTTAAAAGATCACCCTACAAGTCAGCCAAGTCCATAAGTTTTATGCGTTAATTATTGTTTGAGTGTGCAGGTCTTGCAAAAGAGGAGTAAGCTTCAATATAACCAGGTATGATCTACAATTCTCCATTTCAGTTTACAATAGAAACTAGGATTAATACATTAGGATTTATTTTACATCACTGTAATTTTCCCAAAATCTTTATAATGTTATCTCTTCCGTAGAGCAAGGGCCTTAGGGCATGGGCTCAGAGGGTTACACGTTAGGATTATTTTTGGTCCCCTTAAACAGAACTATTATCTTCACTGTAACTATGATATTGAACCAAGTCAACTAGAGGTCTAGCAGGGCTAGCCTAGCTAGCCTGTGCTAGACACCAAAGTCAGCAGATAAACTTTAGAATGCCAAATCAATACGTAAACTGATGACTAAGCTCTTACAAGTCCTATGTTTAAATTGCATTTTAATTCTGAAAAGTTACACTGTATTTTCCAAACTTATATATATGTAGGGTCGATTCCTTTTTACAGTTTCTACCATTCTTTTCAACTTAGAAAGAAAATCGCAGACATGATTGGAGACTTTTATTTTTAAAAGAAATTACATTACTGTAAATTCCCAGGTCTTATCGAATGCAACCCATAGTAGCGAAAATGTTATTTCACAGTAATCAAGCCTTTTATCACCAACGATTTCATATCAATGATTATCTACGACTTTAGCTGTACATTGCCTTTAAATTAAACTCCGCCTACCAAAACGAAAACACAAGGATTATGCATACAACACGATTCCATTAGATCCCAGAAGTTTAGATAGCTCATCAAACGTTTACACATCTCATCCAAAAACCCTAACAGGGCATCCTTTCCAATGCAAGGATCGAATCCACATCAAACAAAAACGATACATTAGCATTTAAAACCATTCTATGTTTTCTTCATTTACCATAGTAAGATGTAGGTCAAAAGATCAATCCCCATTATCGATTCACAACCCCTGACTAACATTGAAATCGCTCGAAACATAGTTTTTTTTAGACACTGGCTTATTTCTCAAACAAACGAGTATACAGCAACTAGGGTTACGTTAACAGTCTTCAAACAAATGTAGGAGACGATTTAAAAACACAGACCTATCTACTACCCAGTAAACGATAGACATTGCCCATACAAACCACCTGACATCGCCAGGCAATTAAACTATCTAGATGTTAGATAGAGGCACCACCGGCATAAACAAACACAGGATATCGCAGAGCTACGCTCTTGAACCTTTCATTTAAAAATACCAAATCGACTGCCTTCAGGATAGAGCAACAATAGAAAATGCAGAGATCAAATAGACATTACTATACATACTCCATAGGAAAAAATGTAGAGGTCAAACAAGAATACGAACCATACATAGAAAAACACAGAGGCCCAACATTTTACATATCATCAATACATGTTCAATGTTCAATAGAAAACATAGACCTGTACTTCTTTTCAAAACCCAAGTGTTACAATGTGGGCATTTTATCCCGTCACAAAACCTTAAGAGTCTTCACATAGCCGAATGGCCAAAACTTATACATTAAAACCATAAACCCTCCAGGGTTATTTCCCATTAAAAATAGACGCATTCATTAACCGGTCCAGCCAAAGGCGACCCCTCAGGAAACTCCAAATAAGATACAGTGAGCCAAAAAGGGCTTCACGAAGTTCTTCATAGCAACGACAAACAACACACCCTCCATAGATGCGAGAGGAAGGGAAAAGGGTTGGTAAGACCTGAACTTACCACTCTCGTTGCCAACATATCCAGGAGTGTTGGTCATCAATTAGTAATCCACGCAAAGAAGAACCACCACTAACTACCTGCCAAGCAAAAATTCACGTGAGATTAAACCCTGAGTTAAATACTTGAAGACTAGATAAACGCAAAAAGGAAAGTATGCTATGTGTTGAATGAAATCACCTGAGCACTATCGAAATTACTCTCCAGCATCCATACTACGCAACCACCTAGTGCACTGACCATGAGCATAGCTCAGGTCAGGGCACAGACTATCCACACGAGCAAGGGACTGAAACCAAGGAGATACGATGAACAACAAAAGTAGGTGTAAAACCCCAAGTCGAAACCCTCGTGTTGCCCAGCTAGCCACCATAACCACGTGGTTGTCACATGCCACATTAATATCCCACCAAACTTCAACTACTAATCAAATGTTTACCCATAATCCATAGTATGAGTCACGAATTAATCAAATTTCTACCCATACTCTCAAGTATGAGTCGTGAATGCCATTATACATGGTTTTGTATGGTAATGTTTATGCCAATGGATAATTCCTCTTCCCTTTTTGTTAGAACACTACAAACCTTTCTAGGATCCTGTCATGGTTTAGCTAGGAAGTAGTTCTCCTATTTATATACCTGCATAAACACACCATGCCACATATATTAGCAAAATTGCAAAGTAAGGCAGGTAGTCCCAATCACTTATTCCTTACCTCCTGGCACTCTGATAGGGATCTACTTATCAACATCAAAGTTTCCCCAAGTAATTTCAATCTCCCCTCAACAAGTCCATCATGCCTGGAGATATCAGTTAAGCTTTTACAAACTCAACCATACATAGAAATCTTGAAAGTAAAGGAAGGATCTTAGGTGCAATTATAAACATGCCATAAGATTACATATACATCAACTAACTTATAGTATCGCTTCCATGGGAAAAACACAAATAGTGAAACTATCTTGCTTAGAGATCACAAGTTCTCATTATTTCAAAACCAAGTTCCAATACAACATCCCAGTACTGAAGTTAATTTATGACACATCATCTATTTAGGCTTTTAGCTATAAAAGAAAAATTTTAAGTTTTTACTATTTTTAGGGACATTACATTTCTCCTGTGTATGATGATGATATTGAAGTGTTTTATTTAGAAGTCCATGATGGGGAAAGTTTTAGTGATGAAGATGTGTCTCAAGAGAACATTGTTCAAGAGGATTTCCAGCATATTTCTAATTATGAAACTATTGGGGATATTTTTCAAATCAACTTTGTCAAATATCATCTGGACAATTATGTAAGTCAACCCATTTATGATATGTATCCAGATGATTTAGAGTATCAGTTTTCGGAATCATCACCTGTGGAAGTTTCCAACAGCGAACCAGTGTATGATGAATATGAATGGGATTCTTGGGAAGTCAATGAAGGAGATGGAAAGGAGTTAGAAGAGTAGCTTACACATTATTATTCTTTACCAGTTGTTGAACAACAGTCTCCATAAATCAGTAAACTTGTATCTATTGAAGGAGGCACTTAACAAAATCAGGTTATTACAGTTGAAGATAAGGGCGGCAATGTTTTGTTTTATGCTTCTTCATTTGCAACATTTCAAGAAAAGAAGTCTGATATCCTCCATGGAGCAGAAAATATATGGAGGCATCCTTCTCTTTCACATCAACCGCACAATTGGCGGGACCTAGTGGCCATTTACATGGACTCACGATTTTCAAAAAGTTTCAGCCTTCTAGAATTTGGGATCAAAGTAGAATACGCTTTGCAAATTAAATTTATGTTTCAGATAATAAATTCTTCTTTGATTTCTATCTACCTGCAAGAAGTTGGTACAATCGGTTGGATGCTATCATGGCTTCACTAGAAGTATGATTACACTTGATTGGGTTGTTTTCTTCTGATTAGAAGTAGGAGTAAACAGCAGAATAAGCTTGCCATACGAGCATGTAGATTATTTTTAGTATGTTGGCTTGTAGCAGTATTTTGTCATTTCATAGGTATGTGTTCAGAGTTTGAGAAAGTTACAGAGATTTGGAAAATGACTCCATAACCCAATGGATCAGTAATAGTTGACAGAAAATAAAGTCACTTGGTCTACAGTTCTTGGCAAATCATAGGGAAATGCCATCCCCTAGTTGGAGCCAGTGTTTGTCCTAGGTCTGTCAGCTAGTTTTCCTAGGCCTAGTATTCACCTTAAACCTTTTTATCCTAGGTTTTTATTTTTCCTTTTTCCTAAAAGTTTGGATTGTTTTGAATTTCATTTTTGAATGTTATATGCATTTACAATATTTTGTTTCTTAACCTAAGCTCCTATAGATTATTTTGAAGTATGTTCATAATTTATGAAAAATATAAAGATAAACTAAGCATTGCCTATGTTTTAATACATGCTGGCAGTGCATGTCATTTATTCAAAATGCATGTATGCTTCCAGCTCGCCAAAGTTTGGTGTATGTGTGCAGGCATACTCATGAAAATATCAGGTTTTGAAGTTTGTTCCTATTAGAGAGTCGATAGTTGGCTCTAAGAGAGACAGAGGCATTTATAGGATATATTTGCAGGTTCTGAGAAATGGATTGCGATGATGTTGAAGCAGAAGAAAGCCTCTAGTGTTGGCAAAGTCGTTTTCCAAACGAGTGCAAAAATTGGACACAAAAGTCCCACCAAAACCAGCACCAAGACCACCATCGAAACTGCTGCCTAAATCTCAGTGGGGTCGTGAATGTCAGGTTACCTGATTCAAATGGTTATATATTTATTAAAGAAAATGGTGGCTTCAATCAGCAGCGTGTATATAGTTGCAATATAGTAGCAATGGTCAAAATTTCCTCGCAAGATGATGCTACGTTTTTCCTGAAGAAGACATAAATACAGTGTTGAGTCATCATTTTCAAATGGTGATTCTAAACGACAAGATAATCATCTTGAGAAATGGAAAGAGGATTTTGTTCCTAACACGTCAAATAACAATAACCTCTCTTAGTTTTCCTACAAGTGTCACAGATTGGGAGAATCGAATCCATATCCGAGCCCTAATTTTCGGACCTCGAAATTTTCCTGTTTTGACACATGTTTTCAAAATACAAATATCAGGAAAATAAAAATGAATCTCAAAGAACCAAGAGAGTTTTTTGCTTAAAACCAACCAATATACAAAATCCTCTTCCAATTTGTACACAGCTGTCATGATGTAGGAGATACGGAATCATAACTGCATCCCTAGTTTTCAGCAGTCTGGCCCATTTTTTATGGCAGACAGTTCCAGAAATTAAATGTAACTGATGTTATCTTTGGAGTTTGGGAGGGATTTCGACCTGACTACCTATATGAGGCATGATTGTAACATTTTAGAAAGGGGGAGACACACATGGGATTCAATCTGCTTGGAGATTGTGCAGTCATGCAATGGTTATTTGTGTAAGCACATCTTTTGTTTTTTATGAATGACACTTAATATATCTATATGGAGCTAGGATTTTGAACTATATTGTTTCAATATTCTCTGGTTCAGTTTGAACTCTTGTTACATTGTTGTTGATGTAGATGTTTTCTATATGTATACTATGTATGCAAGTGAATGTTGATGCCTATTGATTTTTGAAATGTTTTTCCAAATACCAGTACCTTTTATATATGCTGCAATAGTGAACTATCTATTTATTATTTGTAGTTATATAACTTGAAAACCTATCTCCTGCACTTTAAATGCACTGTCATTCATTCCTGCAAAAATATTGTTTTTACACTTATATCTTCTGATGTTTTCAGATTATTGTGTCTCTGTATATTGTCTTTTTCTTATATGATTTTACATTGTTATCCAAAAACCCTAAAAACTATCTTTTATTTATTGAGGTGCATGAACACTTCTATCTGCGTAGTCTAGGTAGCAGACTTTAGAGAAAAAACATCCATTTAAACTAAAAAAACTATAATAATCATACTTTTAAGTAATATTTTCTTTCGTCACTTGTGGTGAATGCACAAAGATAAGAACTAAATTTCAAACATTAAATATGTCAAATGTTAATGTGTATAACTTAATCTCAACATGAACCTACTTGGTGTTAATTTGACTTGTTACCTTATTTATGAAACTCACAAATATTATACTTTATAAATTAGTTATTTAAAACTCTTTTTATTCCCCCCCACGGTGAGTGTCAATCAACGGGGGCCCCCACCCCACGTGTGTAATCCTCCCCATGCAAAAGTGGGTGTATCATGCAGCCTTCCAGCTAGCTCATGAAGATCTATATCGGCATGCAATCATTCCTCTTGACATTAGAGGTGCAAGCTGGCTCCTCAAAGCGGAAGGTGTATGGGTTACGCCCGTACAAAATCAAGTTTCGTCTCTCATGAGAACACTCATGGTCATTCAAGGAAATGGGATTGGGAATGGATTGCGATACCATCGACGTGCTCCCACCCGTAGAAAGAGATGGTCGCAACATAAAAGTAGGGACAAATATAGCAGGCCAATCATTCACCTTTATCATCTGTGCAACATTCTGGAAAGAGTGTTGGTACTCACCTTCTGTGATAATTCCAGTTGGGCATTGCTTGACAGGGTGGTTTCTATGGCCCAAACGAAAGTTACTCCCATAAATACTGCGAGCGGCCCTCTCCGATCGTATATGCCACACGCCCTGGCACAAATGGGGCGAGTGCAATGAATTTTCAAGCATGAGATTCTAGCCTGCAAAGGCTCAAAAAATTCGACTAGGGAACAGGATTAAAGTAGGGGCATCCATCTGCTAAGAAGCTCACTGCAGAATTGGGGGGATTAATCGAGGACACGGGTTCTTCCCGCACACGGGAAACCTGGCATACCAAAACCCTTGGGGTTCTTTGGACTACCAAGGCCCTAATGTCTTTAGCCATGGAAGACTACCTCCAAGGGAAGCTCTATTCAAACAAGAAATTGCTCCCACTGGTGGATAGAATCTCCAACCTTGAGGCGAGCATGCACACTCCCATTCGGCACCAGCGCATGGAGATGGAAAAAAAAAATGCTAAAGTGGATGCGCTTACAAGGACTCTCACCAGCAATATGTTTACCAGACCACAGCTTGATTCTATTGCAAACACTCAGTTGGTGTATCGTTGATGCCCTCCAACCGGGGAAGACCACAAGAACAACCACACGCCAAGTTTTGGCCCTGCCACCATCCCTATTTCTAATGACGAATATTTGGTTTAAATTTTTTAGTTTTTGTCACGATATCAGTCCCAATAGAATTCATTTTGTCCTCACTGTGATATATTTGGCCATAACCCCCGGCCTGTGGGGGATTTACAGACACTTTTTCTCTGCACAACTTTTTGCTCTTCTGGTAGTAGATAGCTTAGTCACTTAGTTAAACTCTGAACAAACTTATGTCTTGCCTTGGAAGCCAAACATGTTCATGCTGAGCTTAAACTCTGGGACATCATGGTCATGGATATGTACAGTTTGTTTTTACTGAATTAATAGAATTACCAAACTTTACAAAACAAAACAAAAGAACTCTTTTTATTCCTTTTAATTAATCATTTAAATTAAAACTCTTTGTATTCATTTTAACTAATCATTTAAAATAGTACATTGTCACTCCAATTATCATAACTAGTTGTGATTCTCAAAACTACTTGTGGTTGAGTCAAATTGTCTTATTGATAATCCTAGGTGGATAGATACCTACTTTAAACAAGAATCACAATCAAACTCAACATATCAACCTATTTACACACAATTTACATAGATTTAGCATTCATATTTATCCATCTAATGCTAACTTTGTATATTGGTCACAATAAGATTAACATATAAACCTATCCACTCACAATGACAAGCAAGGAATACTGCATTTAATTATCTAAATAACATTTTAATTTATTAGGGTTTGAGGTGTATTTATTATCATTCCATCTATTTAGCTTCTTAGAATACTAGTCTTTATATCAATGTAGGAATTTGGAAAATTTTCCTACTTGTCATTTTGGTGGTTTTAACACGTTTTCATGGTTTTCTTTGGTTTTTTACATGAATTTTAAAATATAGATGGATGAACATATTTTTGTTAAATTCTTATCCTAGTTCTCAATAATAATAAAATACGCACTACATTTAATTACATAGGACTCTCTTATTTTTCTTTATTGAATTAAACCTATAAAAATGGTTTATGGAGTAAATTGATTAAGTTAAGCAATTGTTACAACTAATTACATGTTGCATAAATATAGACTTTCACATCTAATTTATTATGATTAATGACATTTTGGATTTCCAACCTTTTTTTTTTCTTTAATATTGCAAGAGCAGAGACTTGCTACATTGCAGCTATTTCTCTTGTTTTTATATTATTTCTTAACAATATTCTTAATAAATATTAAAAAAATTATAAGTATTAACATAATGAAAAATAAATAATTTTTCATGAAAAAAATTAATAAAATGAAAAATATTTTTTCAGTTGTGAAATATAAAATATTAATAAAATGAAAAATGAACTGTTTTGCTCAAGTTTATATGGTTCCATACAATAGTATTTAGATAAAACAACACCAAATTTACAACTAATAATATATTCTCAAAACCAAATTTACAACTAATAATATATTCTTCTATTATAATTATATATTTTAACAAGAGCCACGAAGTGGCAATGTCCCCGACAACAGATTTAAGATTTAATGTTAAGTGAAAGTTTGCTTATGGCTCTTTTGCATTGCACGAGATTCTTTGCAAACGAGGAAGAATCAAATGCACTTAGAATCTAGGTCTTCAATGTCTCTATCTCTGGTATCAAATACCATCTAAATATAAAATGGCCAAGATTCATTGTTACAAGATAGCACACACAGTCATTATTAAATGAAGGATTCTTATGTGATATGTAATCATCAAATTCAAAATTCTAACCAAAACTATAAAAAATTTAGCAATTATAAAAAACTTTGTAGCATTTCAAAATATCCGAAGGAGAGTTGCATATATACTCATAGAGAGAACATGTATAATGTGGAACATAACGAAATATTATATACATAAGAGAGCTATGCATTTTAAGGCCACCAAATATTGTTTACTTGAAAGGTGCGCACTAAAAATCGAGTATGACTATATTCTGATAATAAGAAATCCATTATTTCCCATAACTGTATGTTCTGCACCAATTCTCCTTCCACATTCTGAACTTTGATGTAAGATTAAAGCATAGCCACCCTCATTAACTGCAATGAAAGTACCAAATTCCATGTACATATCTCCCAATGTTTTCTACGATTTCTCTTCTTCTCCTTCATTTGGATTAAGTTTCCATGAGCAATCCCAAACTAGAAGTGTTTGCTCTTCAAAGCCAATAACTTTAACAAAAGATTTGAATAAGATGTTAGATTTCAATAAGATCTACTCAGTGTCGACCCTTTGATTTTGTTCCATAGTCTCTATTTTTCATGTCCCAAATTTGGCATTGGGTCACAATGGCCTAATCACATTGGCTGTATTCATTAGAGTTTGTCAAATTGATGTTAAGGGTCAAATAATTGCCAAGGAGGAAAATTACTAGTTTCCTAGGTTTGGGGTGGAAGCTTTGGGATTTGGAATAATGGGGATAATAAATGATGTTGGAACATTAGGATAGCATAAATATTTAATAAAGGAGATAAATAAATATATACAAGTGAAAATCAAAGTGGCATTTGATCATGAAGACACATGGAGGAAGTGGGACCCACACAAGCTAGAATTTATGTGCCACATGGTATCCTCTTCTTGCAATTTCGAATCCATGGGAAGCCTAATGTTCTTGGGATGAGTTATAAGGTAAATAATACTTCGCATGAGTCAATGAGGTCGAAATATAGAGGAAGAGTAACTCCCATGGAAGAGGAAGAGGCAATTTGGAGCTAATGAGACACTTGGGCTAGATTCCCTAGCTCTATGACAACAATGATGAAGATGCTATGACACCTATGACAAAAATCAGACCTGAAGGCTGACATATGACATATATGACATGTCAGGGATAAAAATAGACTCCAAAAGAGCGCTCAAGGGTGTTAGGGTAGCTAAGATGCTTCCACATGTGATTTGGTGGAAGTGGGAGACTAGGAATTGTTGTACAAGTGGCGTTCTTTGGAATCTCTTCCCAACTTGAGTTGGCATGATTTTCTTGGAAGGAATTCGACCCATGGAGGAAATTAGAAGTTTATAAATTTCAATAACAAATAAGGAAACCAGCTTTTGATCATTTGTAGAATTTTCAATTGCATTTGTGAAGAGGGAGAGCTAGTGGATGACTGGTTTCTTGCCTTAGCCAATTTCGAGGGTGAAAGATTCCCATCCAAGTTGGTAATTGGAAAGACCATTCAGACATTTCATTTGGAGCTTTAATGGAGTCTTTATTTTCAGGTGTAAGATATAGGGCATATCATGGTTTCTTCTATTGCAGCTCACTCCTTCAACCATTTCCAGTTTTGATGGCATATTCTTGATCCTTGAGGGAGGTCATTTTTGGCGAGCTATTGTACTCTTTGGGGGAGCTTCTAATGCCCCATTTATTTTTAATATGAATTAAATACTCTTTTCTTCATCTCCAAAAATTTTCAGGTCAAAATTCCAAGTAGAAATGTGTAAATCTCATTTTTAATGAAAGAACAGTGCCATTTCCCCACTACCTTGTGGTGAACCAATGTAAAGTTGATGATTTCGAATGAATGGATGATTCTATGATACATTTGTGATTAATAGACTGAAATGTATGTATTTTACAAGTTTCATGTACTGTACTTGAGCATTTGAAGTCATTTTACTCAGTTTAATTGCATTGGGGGAAGAAATAATGTCATTTCCCCAAGGGTCGAATGGGTGATTTTTGCAACTGAATGGGAGAGGGTTGGAACAGATATAATAATAAATTAATGGTGCACATGAGACCTTAATAAAATCCTTAATACATTCCCTACCTATGTTCAGAAATAAAAGTGGGTTTGGAGGCATTTGGGAAGCCATTTTTCAGTACTTATCCCAGGGGGATTTGAACCCCAAATTACTAGTAGAATTGCATACTTGGTCCAGAATCTTAAGAGAGTTTGCAGAGGTATTTTGGTGTCCATATATAATCCATGAACATCATATTCAATTCCTAATATCATTCATACACCTTCCTTGAATATTTGAAGGCATTTGGAGTCAATTTGAGACTTAGAGACCAATACTAGTCAAAGGGAAATTACTAGTAAAATTCCCTACATTGACCAGAATTGAAAGAGGATTTGCATAAGTATTTTAAAGGTCCAAAAGCATCCCTGAAACACATATCTATGTTCTAACATCATCCATATACCTTCTCAGAATATTTGGGAGCAATTGGAGCAATTTGGGGACCTAGAGCTCAAAACTAGTCAAAGGTCTGACTAGGGAAAAAAGTGAAAATTTGTCATTTTAATAAAATTCCTAACAAGGAACATTACAGTGGTATCAGAGCATGGTCCTTGCACCTGTGGATTAGGTACATACATTCAAGAATAATTGGAAACCATGTCTTAATATTATGATGAATCCTATGAGTACAATTCTTATGAGGAATATGCAGATGCTTATGAGCAATATGAAGCAGAATGTGAATGGTACCAGGAAGAGGTCCCATCATGCAACACTTCTTACAATTTCAGGAGAAATGAATATTATTCTTATGACTTTAAATCTGATGAATATGAGTGTGCCACACCAACCAAGGATAAATCTATGAGTGAGTTCCAAATATGGAGAGCAACATATAAAACCTTTCCCCAACAATATCAAAAATATCAAGAATATCTTGCTTTTAGCAAAAATACACAAAATGCCATGTCTTTTGAGTACTATGCTGAACATATTTTTGAAAATAGTCCCAAAAATGAAGATGTGGAGTTAGTAAAGAAAGGTTTATGCCCTTCTTTGTAAAAAACCTTGGAGTGAGTATCATATATGTGTGCATGAAATAATGTCCCACTTGAGGAGAGCTTTTGGGAATTCATCAAAAGGAGATTCCAAAGATATTGATCCTAAGGAAAACAAGGGGCAAAATGCATCATCTTGCTTGAAGGAGAAAAATGAAGAGACAACACAAGAGCATGAAGAAGATTCTATTTAAAATATGGAAGATCATTTTGAGACACCTTCTAGCTTAGAAATGAACCAAAGAGCATCTACTGATGGATGCTTAAACTATGAAGGAGTACATACTTATGGGTGCTCACACCTCTATGTTGGTGACATAGAGATCACTTTTGAAAGTGTTACTGCAAGCACAAGTTCCATTACGCATGATAATGAATACCTTGTAGCAGTTGAAGAAGAACCAAGATCAACTTCGCCATCACCACTTGAGCTTCATGAAGTTGGTCCAAGCAAAAATGAAGCAGATGAAGAGGTTCATTTGCAAGAGCCTCATTTTCTTGAAGGGTCCTTAAAGATGAATGAAAAGAAGATCCAATATTCCCTCAGCATTCTCCATGACACTCAAGCATTGGTTTCAAATTCTTGTTGGAGAGCTACTTCATTAAAGGAAACATCCTTCCTTTGAAGACATGGAGAAAATTGAAAGAGCAATGTGCCACATCAAAAGTAATTTCATGTCTTTGATTTTTGATAGAAACCATTTGTTTGAGCTTAATGAATTGTTACATGATGCATACTTGAAGAATAATGAGGATATTCATAAGCTCACAATTCAAAATGATCAACTTCTTGAAAAGTTGCAAGATACTTATTTTTCCTCCTATATTTCAGATTGTCAAATGGTAGATTGTTTGGAGGATTCTCATGACATGGTGGATCATGAGAAAGGTGGAAAATTGAATGTGCTTGATGTGTTTGAAGATGAACTTGAAGAGATCCAAACACTTGATGTGGTGGAAGAGGAACTTGAATTGTCTCTTGATGAAGGTTATGCAATTTTTAAAGAAGAGCATGATTCCTCTACATTGGAACTAATCTACAACAAAGGTTTCACACTTTTGAAGGAGTTGCATGATACTAACCATATGGATCATTTCAATGATGAAACTTCTGCACTTTTTGATCATTTGGGTGAGTTAGTTAATTCTCCTACATCCTACAATTCCATGGACCCTACTTCTGTGTTAGGACTTTGGGTGAGTTAGTTAGTATAAAGTTGGTGTTCTCTTAAAACTTGCAGAATTATCCTTAAGTGTTCATCATGTTCTTCTTTAGTTTTAGAATAAATTAGAATAGCATAAATGAAAACAATTACAAACTTATCTAGATAATTATGTAAAACATTATTCATTAAACACATGAAGACTGTTGGAGCGTTAGTTAGCCCAAAAGGCATAACTACGAACTCGTAATTCCCATAACAGGTCTTGAAAGCAGTTTTAAAAATCTATTCCTCTTTTATCCTGACTTGATGGTATCCAAACCTCAATTCTATTTTAGAAAATATCATTGCTCCGTGTACTTGATCAAATAGATCATCTATGTGGGGCAAGGGATATCGGTTTTTAATAGTCATGTTATTTAGTTGACGGTAGTCTATGCATAAACACAAAGTACCGTCCTTCTTTTTAACAAAGATAACCAGTGCTCCCCAAGGAGACACACTTGGCCTTATGTAATTTTTATCAATTAGTTCCTTTAACTGTGATTTTAGTTCATTAAGTTCCAGAATGTTCATTCTATAAGGATCCTTTGAGTTTGGTACCGCACCCAGTACTAACTCAATGGTGAAATCTAGTTCCCTTTTCGGAGGTAGTCTTGGAATTTCTTCCAAGAATACATCAGAAAAGTCCCTTAGAATAGGTATGTCTTCCAGTTTTTACTTATCTTCCTTAGTTGAATGTTCGTCATTAATTACATTTACAGCAAACATTTTACACCATTTCCTTACAGCCTTCTTTACTTGCAAAGCAAAAATTTGTCTAACAGAAGTTTTTCTAGGGACTCCGTATTATGGAAAATTAAATAACAATATGTACGATAGAAAATATGAACTGTATGATTAATAAAAACACATAAGAAGCATCGTGTTATTGATCTCTGGCTTTGTTAGATGGCTTTGATCTCTGGGAAGAAAGTCCTTTCTTTCCAAAGCGAAAAACCAAGTTGTTAAAGAGATCAAAGCTAGAAAACAAACCACCATAACTAGGGCCCTTAGAGCAGGAAGCCCCTAGCTCAAGGTTCCTTAATGCGTCTTCTCTCTTTCAATTGCAGGGGATTAGCCCCCCCCCCAAACAAAATGCCCTCAAACGGTTAATAAAAACCCTGAATCCAACTGTGCTCCTGCTACAGGAAACCATGATGGAAGGTTCTAAAGCCATAGATTTAGTTAGACCTTGGCTAAAGGGCTGGTCTTTCCTTGCTCAGGATGCAGATGACCACTCAGGGGGCTTATTAATAGATTGGGATTCTACAGTGGAATCAGTGTCCTCTGAATGTTTTGATTCATTCTTAAAAATGGTGTTGAAATATATAGCTTCTGGTATTTCCTTTACATTGTTGAATGTGTATGGCCCTTTCATTAATCGAAGACCTTTTTGGGAAAACTTGGTCTCCCTCGGCTTATTCGAGGATCATTAGCTTATAGTCGGAGGGGATTTAAACCTAACTTTTTAAGCAAATGAAATCTGGGGGAATTTGGCTAGAACTGACCCCCTCAACAATTTCTTCATCTCCCTTTTTGATTCTAACAACCTGGTGGATGTCTCCCCCTGCAAATTAGAACTGACTTGGAGAAATAAAAGAGCCAGAGAAAAATCCATTTCAAAGAGGCTTGACATATTTTTAGTCTCAGACCACTTATTGGACAGACATCATTCCTTTACTTCTTGGGTAGGGCAAGGGGGGATTTCAAATCATCAGCCCATTCTCCTTGACTTGTTGCAGGATATCAAACCGAAATCCCCCTTCCGTTTAACCCTACTTGGCTAAAGGAAGAGAATTATTTGCAGTTGATTAAGGAGAACTGGGTACCTATAATCCCCTCTGCTCAAGACTTCTGCATGAAGCAACTAAGAGACAACTTATTTAAAGCAAAGGAAGTCTCTAAGATTTGGGCCTCCAATTACAATAAGAATCAGCAGTTGCTTCTCAAATCAGTGGAGGAGGATATCAAGGCCCTGTACAAGAACAACTCTCCAGGTGTTTTTACTCAAGAAGAGTTGGAGAAATTAAAAGAACTAGAACTCTCAAGATCAGATCTTTTATCCAAAGAAGATGCTACTTGGATATTGAAGAGCCGAGCAATATGGATCTCAGAAGGGGATAATAACACCAATTTTTTCCACAAATTTTCCTCCTTTCGATGCAATTTCAACACTATTAGCGAAATTCAAAATTTGGAAGGTACAATGGTCACCAATTTCCAAGACAAGGCAGCAACAGGATTCTCCTTCTTTAGCACCTTGTTCAAAGAGAAGGAGGGATGCCAGATATAGGAAATACTTAAAGTCCTTAGAATTTTCCCCAGATCCATCACGGAGGAAATGGATTGTTCTTTAATGAAGGAAATCATAGAGGATGAAGTGAAAGAAACGCTCTCCTCCTTTCAGAAAGGTAAGAGCCCAGGGCCTGATGGCCTCTCTGTGGAATTTTTCCTAGGTTTTTATGATTTATTAAAATTAGACTTGCTGTTAGCTGTTCAAGAATCCCAGAAATCTGGGAAAGTGCTAGGAGCCTTAAATACTACCTTCCTAGCCCTCATCCCCAAGAAACAGAAGACCCATACATTTGTTGATTTCCTCCCTATAGCTTGTTGCAATCTGATCTATAAACTTATCTCGAAAATAATTGTTCTTCGTCTGAAGCCCATCATGAGTGATATCAATTATGAGGAGCAATTCGGTTTCCTATATAACCTCAAGATACATGATGCTGTGTCTTTGGCCTAGGAAACTATCCACTCAATTATTAAAAAAAAAGACAAGGCATTTGCTCTCAAACTAGACCTCTCAAAAGCCTATGACAAAGTGAATTGGACCTTTCTCGGACTCTTGCTTATCCATGTGGGTTTCTCTGTAGATCTGGTAAACTGGATCATGGGGTGTGTCGGCTCAGCCTCCTTCTCAGTCCTTATCAATGGTTCTCCCTACTCCTTTTTTCGAGCCTCTAGAGGGTTGAGACAAGGTTGACCCTTATCCCCCTTCCTTTTCCTCTTCATAGTTGAAGCCCTTAGAAAACTAATGCAACAAGCCAAGCACTCAGGCTCCTTCCAAGGGTTTCAGGTGTCTGTCTCTTCAATCCTTACTCATTTTCTCTTCGTGGATGATGTCTTACTCTTTGGAAAAGGAATAGAAGACAACCTTAGAGCTTTAGCTAACATCCTCTCCTTATATCAACAAGCAACTAGAATGGAAATAAACCTGGATAAGTCAAATCTAGTGGTAAATGGGTTCTTAGAAGACCTAAAGCAAAGAGCAGTTTCCCTTCTTTCAGTTCCCATATCATCCTTTCAGGGTGGTTTTAAATATCTTGGATTCCTTTTAAAACCAAATGCCTACTCTTTCAAAGACTAGGTTTGGCTGGTCAAGAAGGTGGAAGCTCAAATCTCATGCTGGGCTAATAGGTTTCTGTCAAGAGGAGGAAGGATAACCTTATTAAAAGCAGTTCTACAGAGCATCCCTGTCTATTGGGAAACTGTTGCCTACATTCCCAAAGGAATTTTGGTGAAGATAAGGAAAAGATGCCTCTCCTTTCTTTGGTCCTCAAGCAGCAAGAAAGAAGGCATTCCCCTAGAAAAATGGACCATAGTTGCAAATTTAAAGGAGTTAGGGGGGTGCGGGATCAAGAATCCTCTCACCTTTTGCCAAGCACTAGCAGCCAAAACTCTGTGGAGATTAACACAACACACAAAATATTTATGGGGCAAGACACTTATCTCTAAGTACTGCACTAACTCCTCCATTATTGATTTGTTCAAAAGTAGAGACAAATCCTTCAAAGGAGGATCAGTCGGATGGAAAGCTATGGTGTTATCTTTCCCTCTGATCGGAGATTGGATTGCTTGGAAAATTGGTAATCGTAAGCAAATACGTGTGGGTGCTGACCCTTGGGTTGGAGCAGGAGACAGCTTCAGATTGACTGAAGGTCTAACTCAGAAGCTTAAAAGGGAAAATATCATAATGTTAGCAGATGCAAAGGCGAATGATGGTTGGATCACAGCGAACGAAATAGGGTTAGAAAATGAAGAAGCCACAGAGTGGTCTAATTATGTAAATCTCCTGAAACTGAATTTTGTAGTTTTAGTGGATGATTCCAAGGACAATTTAGTCTGGACAACAAATGGTATAGATGGGAACTATACAGCTAAGCTTGGCTATGAAGTTTATAACAGAATTTAGTTCATTGGGAAGAAAAAGTGGTGGTGGAAAGTAATATGGAAAATGGGGGGTACATTGAAAGCTAAGATCATTTTATGGCTTGTTCTGAGCAACAAGCTTCTTACTTGGTACAACCTGGTAAAAAGAGGTTGGAATGGCCCAAGCCGCTGCTCGCTTTGTCATGACTCAGTGTAAACTTCTTTTCACTTATTCTCCTCATGTGTCTATGCAGAAACGGCCTGGAAGGATGCCACCAAGAAGCTCGTGGATGTTGTTATCCCTATGGATCAGTCATTGGAACTTTGCTACCAAAATTGGTGGAAAAATCCCTTGGTACGCCCCTACACTGCCTTCCCTTCCCTTTTTCTTTATGGCATTTGGTGGGCAAGAAACTCTGCCATTTTTCTGGAAAGCTATATTCCTTCTGATGTGACAGTGGCTCTGATTGTGTAGTGGACCAAAGAACACAAACAAGAAGAAATAGAGAAAAACAGAGAGTTCTAGTTCTTCCCAAACCTCCCTTGGGCCTTTTTTGATGGGGCAAGCCAGGGAAGTCCACAGTTAGGAGGTTCAAGAGGTGTTATTTACATAAACAAGCACAACAAAATAAACATCTTGTATGGAACTGGGCATGGTACAAATAGCAAGGTTGAACTCTCAGCATTATGGGCAGTATTGCTGACTGCTCTTAGGCATCAAATTACCTCCCTCCAAGTTTTCAGGGTCTCCAAAATGGTGATAGACTAGGCAAATCAAAAAATTCAGATTAGAGCACCGCATTTGCAGCCACTCTTAGCTAATATAAATAGCCTTGTTCCATGTTTCAGCAGCATCACCTTCAGACATGTATATCGAGAACTCAATGAAGAGGCAGATCTTCTCTAAAAAAATGCTCTACTAATTCCACCAGGAGAGATTAGAGTGGAAGTTCAACGGAATCTCCCATAAGGAGAAGACATGGAAGAGTGTAGGTTTTTGTTGTTGTAATATCAGCAATGAACAGACTGTTATTTTGAAGCTCTCTGATCCGAGTTGGACAGAAGAATTTTGTAAGATGTAGTAATGTATGAATATGAAAGCATAGCTCGAAATGGGTATTTTATGATCACTCTTTATTTAGAGTGATGGATATTTTCCTTTTGGAAGATATATATTGTTGGAATATTCACACCATCATTTTTATATTTTGCATGCTTGCATGCAAATCTGCATGCTGCATGCATTTGCATGCCACTGCATGCATCCAGTCATCATCATGGTTGTCTCCCCAACACCTAGTGCTTGCTTCTAGCTCTCCAGAGCCTGTCTTTAGCCCCCATTTGGCCTCCTACCTACCTAATGGACCCTCCTTGACCTTTCTACATGTCAAGTACGCCTTTGATCACCTACCACACTCAGTTCGTGTGCCTTTGCTCACCTACCTTCAGTTATCACTCAATTAGGGCGCATTTTCTCACTTACCAAGAGTTATCACTCAGTTAGTGCATGGAATGAGTAGTTCTTCCACTCATTGCTCATCCTAAATACCTGTAGCTCCTAGTTAGCTAGTTTTGGAGTGCCACTTGACCCTATGACAGCCTCATGTGCCTCCCTTGCCTAATTTATGCCTAGATGGTTCTGTTAGACTCAGTTAGACACACTTGACTGACTATTGCCATTTATGACTGATACTACTGACTGGATGATGTCTCCATTGTTATCCAAGCTAGACTCTAAGCTCAGATTTGAATTCCCTACTTGGCTAATTCGAATCCTATATGATGCTCCCTTATAGTTCATTGTATCACATTCTCGACATTCATTATTCATTGTATGATACTGTTATTGTTCATTATTTTGTGTTTATGAGTGATTATTGAGTGCATGCTTCTCTTCTTCTTTGCAACATTCTTGAGAGTTTGATTGTGAGTTTGTTACAGTTTCTAGATCCCTTGCAAATTATCACATGGTATAAGAGCAAGAATCAACTATTTGAATTGTAGCCATTGCATCAGCAACAGTTGCAACATTTCTTTGAGCAGCTATCTTTCACTTGAGCACTAGAAGCCTTTGATTTTCCACAACAAATCCTAGTGCTATTACTTGAATTCATTGGAGAAATCCAGTGAGGTCTAGCCAGGTGTGAATGACTTAGTCTATGTTCTCAGTGTTCAAAAGGTAGTATTCAGTCGAAGTGTAGCATTCTCCATCAGCAAAAACTTCTCTTGTTTTGCAGGTTTATTCACCCGTTCGAATTCTTCTTCAACTATTCAACCTTCTCTGTTCAGATGGATCTAAAGCTCACATCTTCCAACTATGTTGAGTGGAAAGCCAAGATGGCTCTCTTCATGAGAACCAAGAGCTTCACCCAAATACTCAATGGAACGATGGTAGAACCTCTCAGTGCAGTTGAAAAGTCCAAGTACTTGGATAGGATTGATGAAGCAGTTGGTCTCCTCCTTCTTTCAATTTCTGAACATCTTCACTTCCATGCCATCGATCTTACATCTCCTAAAGAGGTTTGGGATAAGCTCGAATCCCTTTTTGGACAGAAAGATGATATGAAAGGACACAAATTGGAGAACAAACTCATATGTTTGAGTCTTGACAGCTTCGAATCTATCAATGCCTTCCTCACCAAATTCAAAAGCTTGATATCATAGTTGAAAATATATGAGATAGTGAAAGAAGACAAGCAGCTTATTCTTTCCATTCTCTCAAAGTTGGGGCCAAACTTCTCAGTTTTTTTCTCTACTTTCCATTCAGCTAAGATATTCATTCCAAAATGGAAGTTTCCCTCACTTGATGACTTCATCCAATCTCTTACTCAAAAGGAAGAGAAGTTAATCTCCATGGGAATGATAAAACCCAAGTTGGATTCGGCCCTTACAGCTGCTGATGCCAAAAGGGCGAATGGTAAAGACAAGAAAAATATTTTTGATAAGAGATCGAATGATACAAGGCCTACATATACTCCTTATCAGTCAGATGGGGCTTCGAATTCAAGGAAGACCAAGAATTATCAGAAGAAAAAATCCAAGTGCACATATTGTCTTAGAGGTTTTCATCCCGAGAGTACTTGCATTAAGAATACTATAGATTTGATGGCTCAGTTACTTGAGAAGAACAATCTTCCTGTACTTGCATGTACAAGGAAGAAATATCCTGATACTGAACCTTATAGATCTGAAGACAAAGAAAGATTTCATGCCCTCATGGAAAGTGCATCAATAGATTCTTCCTTCATCATAGATTTAGGAGCATCAAGACACATGTCTTCCTCCAAAGATCTCTTCTCCATTTTCGAAAGCTCAGTTGGCCCTTCCATCAGATTGGGCAATAATTCAAAAATGTCCTCTCAGGGGATTGGAAGAGTCAATATTGACTATGGTTACTTTTCTGATGTGATTTATGTTCCTTATCTTGCAACAAATTTACTTTCAATGTATCAAATGACTCATATTGGAGAGCCCAAAAGAGTGATCTTTTCTCCGAATGAAGTTGAGGTACAACACATGGTTTTAAGGGAAATCATTGCAAAAGGAGTTGCAAATCATGAGACAAAAATCTATGAGTTTTCCCACTTCTTACCTCTCTCAAAGGAGTCTGCTCTTCGCTCTCATACTCATGAAGAGAGTAGATTATCTCATCTCAGCTACAAGCTAGCTCGAAATGTGGTTGATGGTCTTCCAAATAGAAACATTGCTTGTGGCACCTGCAAAGGTTGCTTGAAAGGCAAGGATCGATCTAAGAAGATTGAGAAAAAGAGGACTCTTGAAGAAGTGCAAATGCTAGATCTAGATCCACAAGAACCTGAAGATCTAGCACCTATTGGTTCAACTCCTATGGCCAAAAGCGCCATCACTACTACATCCACTAGTGATCTTGTTAAAGATCCATCATAATCATAATCTAGTTCTTTTGTAAATGATCTCACCTATGATGGCTCAAGGGAGATATGAGAGATCTACATGCACCTTCAGAAGCAGTTCATGATGTTCACATTTCTGATTTTGTTCCTACTTCATCAGATTTAGAGTTTGAAAGTGATGATGAGCCAGTTTCACTTGCTTCTTCACATGAGTTTTCAGATTCAGAGTTTGAGAGTGATGATGAGTTTCAAAAGAGCGAATCTCCATCACATGATAGTTCAGATTCAGAGTATGAGACATCAGCTTCACATGCTTCTTCATATGAGATTTTAGATTCAGAGCTTGGAAATTTTGACGAGCTCCAAGAGAGAAAACCTTCACCTCATAAGATTTTAGATTCAGAGTTTGTATGTGATGATGAGCCAGTTCTACTTGCTTCTCCTCATGAGATTTCAGATTCGGAGTTTCGATGTGATGATGAGCCAGTTGTACTTGCTTCTTCACATGAGATTTTAGATTCAAAGTTTGGATGTGATGATGAGCTAGTTGTAGATACATCTTCACATGATACTTTAGATTCAGAATCTGAAGATGGAGATGATGATGATGGAATGCTAGATCTAGATCCATAAGAACCTGAAGGTCTAGCAACTAATGATGAAGATGAGCGAATGGGAGATCCAGATCCACAAGAACCTGAAGATCTCTCACCTGATATTCCTCCTCTTTCTCTATGGGAAGCCACTACACTCTGATCTGTCGATGATTTGGTTAGTGATCCACATTATCATAGAAGAACTAGATCATATTTTCATAATGGAAGGTTTCATCCTTCTCACATTACTGATCCATTTCAAATTGATCGATCCTTCTTTTGAAAAGAAGGACACTTGCCTCCTTCAGGGGTGAGTGATGACATGCTACTTTAGCATCCTTCAGTCTATTTTGAGGGAGGCATTTCTTCCCACTGGGTTTTCCCTCTTTCCTCACTTAGTTTATTTAGATTGATTGTACGGGGTGACCTTTGGTCTTAGTCACCAGGGACCTATTTTTTAGATTTTAGTTATTACCTCATAGTATAGCTTGTGGGGGGGTGTTGGAATATTCACACCATAATTTTTATATTTTTCATACCTGCATGCAAATCTGCATGCTGCATGCATTTGCATGCCATTGCATGCATCTAGTCATCATCATGGTTGTCTCCCCAACACCTAGAGCTTGCTTCTAGCTCTCCAGAGCCTGTCTTTAGCCCCCATTTTCCCTCATACCTACCTAATGCGCCCTCCTTGACCTTTATGCATTTCAAGTGCACCTTTGCTCACCTACCACACTCAGTTAGTGCGCCTTTGCTCACCTACCTTCAGTTATCACTCGGTTAGGGCGTCTTTTCTCACCTACCGGGAGTTATCACTCAGTTAGTGCATGGAATGAGTATTTGTTCCACTGGTTGCTCATCCTAAATACCTGTAGCTTCTAGTTAGCTATTTTTGGAGTGCCACTTGACCCTATGACAGCCTCACACGCCTCCCTTCCCTGATTTATGCCTAGATGGTTCTTTTAGACTCAGTTAGACACACTTAACTGACTATTACCATTTATGACTAATACTACTGACTGGATGATGTCTCCATTGTTATCCAAGATAGATTCTGAGCTAAGATTCGAATTCCCTACTTGGCTAATTCGAATCCTATATGATGCTCCCTTACAGTTCATTGTATCACATTCTTTACATTCATTATTCATTGTATGATACTGTTATTGTTCATTATTCTATGTTTATGAGTGATTATTGAGTGCATGCTTCTTTTCTTCTTTGCAACATTCTTTAGAGTTTGATTATGAGTTTGTTACAGTTGCTAGATCCCTTGTAGATTATCACACACACACACACACACACACATATATAATTTTGATCAAGAAAATATGAGATTTATATTACTGAAACTATACAGAAATTGCATACATGATTTATATTACTAAAGTTCTACATAAATTGCATACATGCTACCAAGATATGGTTATCCATAATTTTGAGCAAGAAAATATGAGATTTATATTACTAAAACTGTATATAAATTGCATACATGATTTATATTACTAAAGTTGTACAGAATTTTCATACATGCTACCAGGATATGGTTATCCATCGATCCTGTTTAGGAGTAAAGAAAAAAATAACATAGGAAACAGATGCTCAATAGAGATAAACCACCCCCTGCTCCAAGTCTCAATTTGATAACCAAAAAGAAAAAAATAACAGAGGGAAAAGGGATTCTCAACAGAGAGAAACAACTCCCTTCCCCAAACCTCAATTTGATAACCAAAATTTTTAGATTGTCTTGTGATTGTATTGGGAAAAAATAAATTATGTAAAACATAAACTACGTAAACCATAGCTAAAGTAACAACATAAATTGTGAGCAGGATCTCTATTGATTTCCCTGTGCATAAGCAGAGATGAAAATATTCGGGCCAATAGGGTGCACTGCAGGTTCTTCATGCTCTCCTGCATTAAAGCTCTCCTGAGTCGACCATTGGATACCCACGCTCGCTTGATTCAACCATTGGATACCCATGCTCGCTTGAGTCAACCATTGGATCCTTGTGCTCTCCTTTGTCAGCCACCATTGCTTGCTCATTGTCTGGTTCCTCACCCTCTATGGAGAGATGGGGTTTCAATGTGTTTACACCCATCACTGCTAGGAGAACATCCATCACCCTATTAATGATTACCGTGGCTTCCTTAACTGCTAAGATGCTACCCAACACCGTGCTTTTTTTATTTTCCTGGGACAACATGAGCCTACACATAATAAATCGCATGGCCGAGTAGGACAACATAAGAAATCTAATTAAAAGTGAAACTGGGGAATTAACTCCCTCAATCCCGGCAGGGCCAATTGCATCAATTGATGTCTCTCTCCATCACAACATTCTTTTTCCATGATGTGACAAACTCCCTCATAGTCTAGCATGGATCTCGTCATCGCTCTTGGTTCTGAGGTGATGTTCCACATTAACACGTGCATCTGGGTTAATAGGTTATTTCGAATTTAATTATAATATAATTTCATGTCTTAAGCTTTTGTTTTTGATGGTGTGAGAATCATATTTTCGGAAAACCAACATATATATTTATAATTCAATATATGCTAGATTGTAATATTTAACATATATTATAATTTATGCCTATAGAAATACTTTGTTTTTTCACTCTTACTTTCCAATTAAGAGATCTCATTTGTAATTTGTGTATGCCATTTGGGCATCCTTGTCATGATTGTAGGTTTTTACATTTTAAGAATTTAATCATGTTCAATGTAGACCATAATCCACTGCCACATAAAGAACATAAGTCATTGCCACCAGAAGTTGTGGAAGAATCTTTCCGAATACTTGCTAAAGAGGATGCTAAACGAGAAAAGAGACAACAATTGTCTATACATAGATGAAAGTCACGACAATTGTCTAGAATTGCAAAAACTGATTTTTGGAAAGTCGATGATGTATCTAGCGTTAATGATGTTCAAATCCAGTCTAATGATAGGTGTTATTAGTCAGATTGGCACTTCTCCATCCGTTACCACAATGCATTGTTGGTCACAAAAAAAGACTTTATGGATTGAAGAGCCCCATTGACTATAGATGCACTTGATATGAATCTTACATCATCCTCTTCAGTGTAACTATTTTGTGAAGTATTTTTGAGACATAACCGTGACCCTAGTATCTATCAACTCGTGGGTCACCCACAGGTTCTCCATTGACAACCCATGGTTTTTCCCAAAAAGTTGCACCCTCTAGTTGACTGGCATGATATTCGCGGGTTACTCACAGGGTGTCAAGTATTATACCAACGGGTACCTCTAAAAATAAAAATATATATATATATTAAAAATCGAATTAGATCACGGGGGATTCACTCAGTGAACGTGTTACATAGCACGATCGTTCATAGGATATTAAAGAATATCCCTAATTTCACTAAATATTGTAAAATGCCTCCTAAAATTGTATTGTTGAACCCCCCTTCCAATATACCTTTCCAATTAAGAAAACCCCTAGTTTCACCAAATATTGTAGGTATCCATTTTTAACACCCCCTTTATATCATATTGTCAATTTGTAACAAACATGAGCCTTAACGCATCTTAGCATAAGCAAACATGGTGCTAAATAAAATAATAGTATAATGCTAATAATGATCCAACTAGGATTGCAGGGGTGACTGATCAATTTTTAGCATTGGATAGTGGAATACCCAACGAAATATTAATGGGGAAGGAAAAATGTGTAAAAGGAACCAAGTCAAGAGATCAATGTAACAAAGAATGCAAAAGATTGACATTCCAATAGTCAGTGAAATGCTTGTTTCACACCACAGCCTGCCAATATACCAATTTTATATCATGTAAAAACAAGTATAGTCATATAGAGCTCATGTTTTGTATAATATTAATAAATTGAAGGTATGAATTGAGTGCATGATTTGGAAGTATGAATCCATCCCATGATTTGGAGGTTATTCCTTATCCAACCCAAATAAAATAACCCCCAATATTTATATTATTATGTCAAATTAAAAACCCCCTTGATCCCTTAATATAAAGCAATATATTTTTGAGGTTCTTAGGAGTATTCAAACCCCCAATATGAATGGACGTGATATGATATTGCCTCACTAGTGAAGTCCTCGTGAATTAGATATGGTTATGGTAGTTACCCTAACCACCATAACCTCCCTAACCATTTACCTTTCAAAACCTATCCTCTCATCTTGCTATAAATACAAGGAGAAGGCCTTAGGGAAAGGGGAGAACCATTTTTATAAGGAAATGATGAAGAAATATCCATTGAAGGATGAGTAGAAAGGAGCCCATGATCAAGTTTCAACAATGTGGGACCTCACAGATCAGGTATAGCTTGTTTCCATTGACGCGAATAATGCAAAAACAATTCTTTCCCATAAAATAACTTGTCTACTTTGTGAATCTAGTTGATTGAATCTATAATATTTTCCCTATATATGAGTTTCATGCTAGTTTATTCATGTTTATGTATTCAAAAGCTTTGAGGAAGGTGTCTTATTTATTGCAGGTTTCTCATTTGGGATCATGGATTGGAGGAATACAGCTTAAAGCTTTGATCAAATTTCGTATATCCAGATATGTTCTTTTGGATTTAAACCCTAGATTTTATTGATTAAGGAAATATTGTACACTATACTTGCTTGTCGTTTAGATTCTATACCTTAGTAGCAGTATGTTGATGATCTCTTTGAACTTCCCAATCATAGGTTAAATTACCGAACAACAAAACTGATGAATCCATTGGGGATTTATTTTTGTTTCTCTAGGAGTGCTAGGGTAGTTTTTTTCTTCAGTTAGATTAATCCTTTAGTTCTCTAGAAGGGTTACCAAGGATTTCTAACCTTTGTTTAAGACTCAGACTTGGTCCTTTTCATAGATTTTCTTCTTTTTAAAATTTTTTTGAAGTAGACCCACGAGTTGTCAGTAGATACAATTGCAAGTTTCCCTTATACCCGCGAGTTTCCTATATTGAACCCGTGAGTCACCCGCAAGTTTCCTATGTTGAACCCGCGAGTCACTCGTAAGATGATGTGCTTACAATCGCGAGTATCCCTATAAGGTTGTTTTTTCCTCCTAGGGTTGAAACTTTTGGTCATTGCTTTGATTTTGAAGATAATCTTTGCTTGTTTTTGGATCATCTTGACCTATTGGTATACTATGATTGAGTCTTTTTACTCTTTTATGAGATCTTGTTTGGTTTTCTTTTGCTTGTTGAGGGTGTGATTAGGTCTATCGAGTTCAAGTTTGGTTGTTTGGCACTTGGATTGTTTCATTATAATCCCTAACATGATAGAGAATAGTTTGAGATTTTGAATAGGTCCTGGTTCTCATCGTTTGTGTTGGTTGTTATTATAGTGTCTTTATGCCAAGCTAGTTACTTCTTTACCTTGATTGAAGAAACTTGTTGGACTTGTTATTTTCGACTTCAAAGAGGGTAGTTTCTTGTTTATTATAGGTTTAGGAACAAATAGTTTACACTTGCATCTTTAAGTGTTGGTTTCTTGTTCATATTTAGTTTGTTATTTCTCTTATTTAAGAGAAAATTGCAAAAGAACAAGTACTTTTCCCTTTAGCAAGAGATTTTTCTCTTTCAAATAGATATTAGTTGCATGCACTATTTTTTTGGAAAAACAAAAATAATTTTTTTAAAAGTTTAGGTTTACTTTATCAACATTTTGATTTTGAAAGATAAGCGAAAAAGAAAGATAGTAAAAGGAATTTGCATATTTCATTACACTTTACTTTTCAATCATAACCACTCCACACACAATTTCACTCCTTTTGAGTAACAATAACCCTAAAAAGAACATTAAAATTGAAAATTGAATATAAACTTTTATTTCTAGGGAACACACACCAAATAGATTAGGCTAGGGTTTTGGACTAGGTTGATCAACTATCCAAATCCATTTAAACTCAAATCGTACTGTACTATCACTAGGTAAATCCACCTCTATGGAAGGTGTGCCTGGAAGCTCCACTCAAACTAGAGTTAAGCATGAGGTTGTGTGAGATTGATCAGTTGGAGATACCCCTCCACTTTTTAATTGAGCATCTACCGGAATCAATATGCGTACGGGGATCCACTAGTACCTTCGGTGATTTTGGATTTCAGGCTCAGTTACCCTGTCCATGCGTGTTGATTCAACCTACGACTATCCCCTCTAACTCTTTCTACATTGTTGGTAGCCTTAGTATCCAAGACTTTTAGGGATCTACACAGGTGATAGTGGAAGGATATTTCCACTTCTCCTAGGACAGATCCGGGCGGAAATCCTCTGCAGCTCTTTGGGAAGGTGGTTGGGTGATTCCAACGCTTGGCCCCATTGTGACTTTACTGTGGACCCCGGATAATTGTTCTTCATTACTTCACTAGTCCGTTCTGGGCCCTCATCATCCCAGACTCTCCTCTAGAAGTTTATATGCTTTCCTTTTTTGGATCACTTTAGGATTCTTTTTAGTGGTGTGCTGTGTGTTTACTTTTGCTCTAGTTGGCCCTAGGTTTTTTTTACTAGTGTGTTGTGTGTTGACTTTTTCTCATGTTGTTAGATGATGAAGTAATTTGAAACTATGTATGTATCATATAATTTAGAGTTTTTTCATACTCTTGTCACGTTTGTTGGAAATATTTTACCATAGTATTTCCAAAATTCATGGTGAATTGATAAATAAAAATGGATCATGATAACCATAGAGAAGAGAATAAACATGCAATGTGAATGAAGAGGTCAACTAGCAACCACCAATGAACGTTCATGGATTACTACATTTCAGTAAAATGACATACTACGTAAAAAAAAAAATCTTGTCCTAACTTCTTCCATGCTATAACCCTTTGAATGCATTAAACTACAATTGAGTCTATATTAGTTGAGAAAAGGCATAGTATAAATCCATAATTGTTCCCTCACCAATAGTATAATCTATAGTTTGGTCACTTTTGGGTAATTCATTGATCCTATCTTGAAGATAGATAGCCTAAGTTATATATATATATATATATATATATATATATATATATATATATGGTGTGTGTGTGTGTGTGTGTTAACATAAATAACAATCAACCCAAGTTCATAATTCCACACCCAAAAGAACATTTTCATATCTCTTTGAGAGATTGTAAGGAGTTTTCTAAATTACTCAATTATCATCCTAAGATGAATATTTGGCCCAATAACTGAATCATTGTTGATATATTTTATTACAAGCATACGTTTATTCACAAAACCACTAGCCTCTCAAATAAATATAGGGAATTCATTATATATGAAGCATATAATTTTTTTACAAAAATGTACAATCATGATTAAGTATAAAATAAGAACAAAATATAATATTGTATATTTATACTAAAACAAAAGAGATGATTGACTAATAGTGTTTGTATAGATCTTCAAAACATTTATGGTTACACACTTATAGAGTTTAAAAAATGGTCTCACTTATAACTTTAATTCAACATTTTGGGGAAAAATATAAAGTAACCTAAATACCTTGGTGTGATGGTTTGATATGGAACATGCTACAAAAACCACTACATTACATCAGGAGAAGAGTTTGACTGCCTCTTGGATGGAGATATGTCATCTTCTAGGATTTGCGCATGCTAAAAAATTTAAAAAACAATTACAAATACTTTAAATTTATGTTTAACAATATTTTTCAAATGCGTAATTAAATAAATAAGCAATGAAAATATAAAAATATGTCATACTAACCTTGTCAAAGAAATGATCATGATTAAGATCGTTTGTAAGGCCAATACAAGTATACCTGTAATGAGACCATTGATGAGGACCAATTAGACATGAACTAGAATGGCCAATCTAGCTAGACGTACTCCATGGTCTAGAATTTGTATGGCCTAAAGACACTAAGCCCAGTGGTATAACATCCTTAGGTGATGGTTCTTAATTGGAATATTCCACAAATGTGCTACCTTGAACGAGGGTACATGTTAAGGATGACATCGTAGTACTCATGGTCCAAATCCTACCTCCGAGTTAGGTGGATTGGGAGGAAGGGGATTAGGCATATGCCTAGGAGTGGGTGGAAGTACTTCAAATGGTTATTTCGGTGGGAAGGTCTCTATAATGGCCATGAAATTTGACTCTAGGGATCTTAGGTAAAATTGTACCAAGGTTGCACCAAAATTTTGGAGGTTCAAGCAATGATGTGAATATTGTCCATAATTGCCACATAATGCACAAGGGTGGTTGGTACATAATGTATTAATACCCTGTTTGGTAGCATTGGGGAGATTAATTTGGACTACATGAATAGTTTGATCACTACTCTCCTCTTGTACATGGATAACATTGTGCAAGAGAGGAGGTTCCAAACATTGATGGGTGGAATGAAAAAGGAAATCATAAATTGCATAAGGAATTGGAGCCTCCTTTGGTCCGGTGGTGGTAATGGTGACCAATGTATCTAGGGGATGAGTATTTTTATTTTTCTTACTCTTTCCCTCATACTTGTTATTTATCTAGGTAGATTGGGTGGAAGGGATGGATTATGTATTAACCTAATAAGAGGTTGGATATTATGAGTACCATTAGGTTGGACATGTGTTAAAACTAGTTGAGGGGTAGGTGGTGGGTTTGGAGGTGTAAGGTTCCATAGTAGAAGGCATAAATAGAACCCTAGAAGGTTAAGGGTATCCATTATATGGGTTCCTACAATTTTCATGGGAGGAAAAATGAACATAATTTGGTGAATATACACTCCTTCCGACAGGTGACTTCCATTCAAGTAGAGTTTGGTTGATTCTTTGATTGTGAATAAGTAGTTTCAGAAATTATCATGCACATCTAAGGACTTCCCTCTTAAGGGATGAGAAAGGTGAGACAAAAAACGTTTCCAATACATTCTTGGGAGAACTTCATTGAATGAGGGAATCGATAGGATTCCTTCGACTATAGGAAACACATTCTCAAGGTTGGTAGTATACTAGGGATAATGGTAAGTAAGATAATCCAGTGTGATGATTTCACCATTATGTTGTAACATCATGAGCTGAAAAATAATAGAATCAATAAAATTCATAGCATACAAATAAATATGATAAAGTAGGATGTTGTCGTCTAACTGGGATCTATAGCTTCAATATCAATCAAGATAGTTTTTCCTACAAGTTTAATGGGACATTTTGTAGAAGGCCTTATGGTTGTTAAGGACAATCATCATATGTACATAAAGTGATAACTAAAAAAGTTAATTTGGTAGGTGCTAAGTTCTTCCAAATATGTGTTGAAATAACAAATGTAGTGGCTTGTTCATCAATGACACATTAATGAATAATAATTTTTTTATTGTAATGGTAACCTAAAAGGAAACCAATGAAGGAAGGTGGGGTTCCACACTATATAAATTGAAGGTGATCATATGTTAATCAGAAGAATTGACCACGTTTGAAGTATATAATGTGAAATTCTATGTCACAGCAAATCTAAGAGCTGAGTATACCTCACAGACAAAGAATGAGCATAAAAGTTGAACAAGAGTGAAAATTGCAGTAAAAAAGATCAGAGAAATAATTATGCAGGAGAACTTGGATAGGAGCAGAATAATGTCACACTATCTAATAATCAGTATAATCAACAATGATGTTACAATGGAGAGAATTCGATTCACTCAGGAGAATTCAAACGCCAGTTGGTATAGCATAGGTATTATCACCACTAGAGTGCTCCGGAAGACTCAAACTTAATTGAACTGAACCTAAACTTAGCTAACTGAATTAACAATCAGTTTAAAACTGAATAAGGAGGGTGAAATAGTGAGTTTTTCATGCATGTAAAGCAGAAATGGGCGTATGAGGCCACAATCAGTGGCATCGAGAGCTCTAACCCCCCACAAGAGTAAGCTAACTCAGGTGGACTGCACTAGAACACTCAGTTGGTTCCTATAAAATAGGGAACTGATGGAAGTGGTCCTAAAATGATGCATGCAGGGTTCATAAGGTGGTGAGATGGATCCTCGATGAGATCTGCACACCACTAGGGAGAAAATGACATCATCAACAACTAGGAAAAATAAATAATGCTAGGTAGGGCAAGGATGGAGTATTAAAATATCCTAACACCCCCCTTAATCCATCTTTTGCATCCCGGGCCCTGGTTACTTAGACCAAAGGTCACTCGTACAATCAAATAAATGATAAAAATAAATAACTATCCATGAACCAAGGAAATGGGGGAAAACCTCATGGGAAAAATACCCCCCTTCAAAAGAACAGCAGTAGGAAACTCAAAGAACCTTCATATTAAGCAGAGAAGGAAAAAAATTTCCTTAATGAAATCCTTTGCAAAAATATTGGCAGGTTGCTCCTATGTAGGATAGCAATGCAGGTGCTAGATCTGGATTTGCTCCTCTGATGTACCTCCCACTGTGTAGAATTTGTATTTTCCAAAACAAGTCTTTCAGAAACCCTTCTTGCTACTAGAGTGAATGTCTCATTGTGGTCCAAATCATGAACCTTTGAGTACCATTTTTCAGACAATCGAGATTGTTGCTTGGTTGTAGATCCCCCATGGAAATTCTCTCCAAGATATTGTGGATCAAACCCCACCATCATGTAGCACCTCTTTGAGAGAAGTGGATATTCATGACATAGTGCAAGTTTTGCATGATACTGAGATTTGGTGGTTCTATGGTAAGATGGATCCCCAACTGTGTTCCCAGCAACTACAAGGACTTTGTGATCCCATATTGGCCTTGGCCATGGATTGGGAACATGTATTGGATGTGGATATGAATATGAATCTCCTTGAACTTTATTCTCAACATCAATATCTTGATCCTCATCTTCATTAGAAGAGATATCACTCTGATATTCATCAGATTCTGATGGGGTAGGCAGAGAGTATGGAAAAAAATGTGAGAATTCATATTCCTTGGAGGCATGGTTTGAAAACCCTTTCTCTATAATCTTCCCATTAGAGATCTCTTCAATCTCAACTGTGTCAGGACCAAATACCACTTGCTTTGGTGAACCTGTGTGATTCATATGATATACAAACAACAAATTTGCTAACAAAGAAGGCACAAATAGAACATTTTTGAACTTACCGTGCTCCATATGTACTGTGCCCTTCCCTTCAGCAGAGATCTTAGCGTTTTCTCCCATGTTAATAATCATACCATCTTTGATATATAGAGAAGAAAATTATTCTCTGGAGGCAACCATGTGGTTGGAGGATTCCGAATCTATGAGAAGGGCTTGTGATTTTGAAAATCCAATGTTCAGTGCATGGCATCTCTCATGACCATCAAAATCACTTCCAGAATCAATCTCTCTTGCACATTTTGGGAGGTAAATGTTGTGTTGTTCAAGAAGATTGGTTATATGATCTATCTTCTTCTGCATGCAAGATCTCTCTGGGTGGTTTCCTTTCTTGCAATATGAACACTTGGATTTCTCAAATCCCTTTTGTTTGTACTTCTTGGAGCTGGAGGCTCCTTCCGATGGAATTGACTTGGAATTTTGCTTGGGTTTAGATGACCTCTTATCCTTTCCTTTGTGCTTCCCCTTCCCATTTGCACTTTTTGCTTCTCTAGCCAAAAGAGATTTATTTTTGGAGGTCATCAAGGTGCCCATCTGGATCAACTTATCTTATTCTTGGATGAGAGATTCAATGAAAATATCAAAGGAGAGCATCTTCCAACCAAGGATTGATATTCACCCAGAATGCAAGGTAGAGACAAAGATGGAGAACTCAGGACCTAACTTTCTCAGAATGGATATCACCAATTGCTCATCCTTCTTCTCAATGCCACATTGCTTGCATTGCATAACCAAATATTTGAATTTTGAAAAGAATTGTTGGATGGTCTCAAAACTGCAGGGTTGAAGAGAAATCAACTCATTTTCCAGAATATGGCCTCTTAGCTCATCTTGTTTGCCGAAGATGGTCTCTAAATTCAACCATAACTCTCTTGGAGTCTTCAATCCTTCGATGTGGAAGAGTAGATATTTGGAAATATGCATACACATGAAACCAAATGCTTCATCCAATCTATTTAGATACTTGGTTTTCTCCATAGATGATTGTGGTTCGGGATCCTTCCCCATTGTTACCCTGTACAGTGATTTGTTGCAAAATACCATCTACTTATCATCCCTCCAATCAAGGTAATTGAAGGGTGTTAGGATCCTGGGAGAGAGAGGAGAGTTCGAATTGTCCATTACAATTGCTAGAGTGAATACAAGGTGAAACTGTTGCTAAGAAAATTGAGTGCAAAAACATAGGTGTAGAAAAACACAGGTGCAAAAATAAAGGTGTAGAAACACCGGTGCAGAAAAACACAGGTGCAAGTGCAGAAAACTGTTGCAAGTGCATAAAACTGTTGTAATTGCTACAATTGCTGATGTACTCAAAAAATTTGAATAACCTGTTAAAAACTCTCAATAATGGAGGTATACTACTATTGAGCACTGCTTTAGGATAGTAGGCACTTTTATCCGGATCCTTCACACCTGGCTAGACCTCATTAGATTTCTCCAATGAATTCAATGCAATGGCACTAGGATTTGCTATGGAAATCCAGAGGATTCTAGTGCACTACCGAAAGCAGTTGCTCTGTGATATTTTAGGATTAGGATCACTCAACAGTAGAAGACCTCACTAAAACTCACTCAAGAAGTGCAAAAAGAAGAAGAAGAAATGGAGATTCAATAATCACTCATACACAAGAAATGACAAAAAATGTTGTATCATACATCAACTGTGAGATGGCACTCTATAAAGTGAATAATAACTGAATACAATCAAATGAATTCGAATGCCACTAAGGTCATTCGAATTCTTCTCAATGTGTGGCTTGGATAGCATTGGAGACATCATCCAAACTAGTGGCAGTATTCACAACAGTCAAATAATCAGTCAAATGAGTCTAACTGAGTCTAACTGAATGCATGGGAACTAATCTAGGGAAGGAGACTCCAATGTGGGCGCATGAGGAGTTGTCAGTAGTCAATATAGCTGATCTAGTCTCTATGTAGGTCTATCTAAGTGGTTCAGTAAGTTAAATTAGTAATCAGTCCTCAAAACAAGGAAGAGATCCACTAATCATGGCACTAACTGAAGTAACTCCTAAATAGGTGGAAGAGGGCGCACTTGTACTCCAGTAATGAAAACAATGGTGCATCTGTGGCTAGGAGGGATAGACCTGAGCAGAAACAGGGTCCTGGGATGAAATACTGAGGACTAGGTGTTGGGAGACTACCATACTGATGACTAGATGCATACAATTGCATGCAAATGTCTGGATGCATGCAGAATGCATGCAGGCATGCAAAATACAAAAATAATGGTGAGAATATTCCAACACCCCCCCCGCAAGCCAAACTATGAGGAACAACTGAAATGATAGGGCCCTGGTAACTGAGACCAAAGGTCACCCCGTACAACAATCTAAATAAAAAAAGTGAGGAGATAGGGAAAACCCAGTGGGAAGAAAGCCCCCCCTCAAAATAGACTGTGGTAGGATGATCAATCATGTACATCACTCACCCCAAATGGTAAGTGCACTTCTCCACTGAAGAAAGATCTATCAACAAGAAATGGATCAGTAATGTGAGAAGGATGAAACCTTCCATTCTGAAAATCAGATCTCGTCCTCCTCAAATCAAGTGGATCTCCAATAAGATCTAAGAGTAGTGGTTTCCCATCTAGGAAGAGGAGGATAATCAAGTGCAAGATCATCATGTTCTTGTGGATCTGGATCTTCCATTCACTCATCTTCACTAATAGGTGCTAGATATTCAGGTTCTTGTGGATCTGGATCTAGCATTCACTCTCCATCATCTTCACTCTCATACTCTGAATCTGAACTTTCATGTGATCAATATTCGCTCTCTTGGAGCTCACCAAGCAGTGGAGGTGTGGTAGACAAGCTCTCTTGCTCAATAGGATGAGCATCATGAAGAGGCCATTCCTCAAACTGTACACTCCTATCAAGGAATGTGGTCATAGTAGAAGGATCAAGAAGCTTGTAGGCCTTTGCATTCAATGCATAACCCACCATAATACACTCTCTGCTTTGTGGATCTAGGGCTCTCCTTTTCTCAGTTGGAATCCTTTCCCATGCTCTGGATCCAAACACTCTAAGATGAAACACATCAGGTTTGTATCCCATACATGCTTCGAAAGAAGTCATATCTTTGAGTCCTATGTAAGGAAATCTCGTCTGAAGATAGATGGCATAGTTAATGGCTTCTGCCCAAAGATTAGGGTGCAACCCTTTTGACTTTAGCATGCAGGTGGCCATTTCTTTCAATGTTCTGTTCTTCCTTTCAGCAACGCCATTCTCCTGTGGTGTATAGGGAACAATATGTTGCATCTCAATGCCTTCTTCAACACAAAAGGTTTGAAAGTCACCCTTGATGTACTCACCTCCATTATCAGTGCGAATGGACTTGATCTTTCTATCTGAAAACTTTTCTGTAAAGACTTGAAAAACTTAAAGAATCCAAATACTTCTGACTTTATTCTGAGAAAGTATACCCATGTAAATATTGAATAATCATCAAGAAAAGTAAGAATATACCTTGCCTTGTTCAAAGATAGATCTGGAAATTTCCCTGCATCATCACTATGAATCAGATCTAGAGGTTGAGAGGCTCTCCTTTCCTTCCCCTTCTCAAATTTCTTTTCAGGATGCTTGCCAATCAAACAATCATGATAGTTTCCCTCGGAAAACTTGATCATGGGAATCCCTTCAACCATCTCTTTAGTATGCATGTCTTGCAATTATTGATATTTAAGATGCCCAAATATTTAATGTCGTAGCCTACTCTCTTCATTTGCATGAGTGTGAAGAGCAGACTGTGCAAAGAGAAGTAGAAAATGGGAGAACTCATACAGTTTCGACTTATGATTTGTAACACATTTTGCAATGGTATAACTTGATACCATGTCTTGAATTTTGACCTCATTTGGAGATAAGATCACCCTCTTGGGCTCTCCAGTATGGGTCATTTGATATACTGAAAGTAGATTAGCAGTGAGAGTGGGGACATAGGGAACATCACAGAAGTATCCATGCTCATGTTTTATTCTTCCAATACCCTAAGAGGAGACCTCAGAATCATTCCCCAACATAATGGATGCTCCAACAATAGCTTCGAATCCATTGAGGAGATCCTTGGGTGAAGAAATGTATCTTGATGCTCCAAAATCTATGATGAAGGAGGATTGAGTTGATGCACCTGCCATGAAGGAATGGCATCTATCTTTGTTCTCATATCGAGATGGTTCACTCTCTTTCTTTCTAGCACATGCGGGTACTGGAAGATTATTTGTTTCAAGAAGTGAAGCCATGAGATCTAAGGTCTTCTTCACACATGAGCTCTTAGGGTGATATCCTTGATTACAGTATGTGCACTTGGATTTTCCTTTCTGAGTTTGCTTGTCCTTCTTAGGATTTGAGACTCCTTCTGCTTGGTTTGGAGCCTCCTTTTTCTTTTGGTCATTTGAATTTCTATCAGAATTTTTTTGTTTTCCTTCGCCATTCACTCTCCTTGACTCAGTAGCTGCAAGAGCTGAATCCAATTTGGATTTTATCACTCCCATGTGCACTAGCTTCTCCTCCTCAAGTGTGAGAGATTGGATGAAGTCTTCAAGCGAAGGGAATTTCCATTTTGGAATGGACAACTTTGCTGACTAGAAGGTCGAAACAAACACTGAATAATCAGGGCCTAGCTTCGACAAGATGGAAATAATGAATTGTTTTTCTCCCTTCTCAATCGCATACCTCTTCAACTGTGAAATCAAGTTCTTGAATTTGTTGAGAAACTCAGTGATAGTTTTGAAACTACTTGAGAACAAGGAGATGAGATCATTTTATAATTTATGACCCTTCAGATCATCCTTCTAACCAAGAAGAGATTCAATCTTGTCCTAGACATCCTTTGGAGTCTTCAGATCGATAACATGAAAGTGTAGGTCTTCAAAAATGCTAAGTAGCAGCAGTCCTACTGCTTCATCAAGCTTGTCTAAGTACCTGGATTTCTCTACTGCACCAGTGGGATCAACTGCAGAGCCATTCACCACTCTGGAAAGGCTCTTCGACTTCAAGAAGATGTCCATCTTTTCTTTCCATTCGAATTAGTTGAATGAATTCAACTTGAGATCCATGATACTGAAGAATTCGAAGATAAATAGTGGATATTCCTGCAAAACAAATGAGAATTATGAAATGGAGATCTGCTACAATTCAAATTGAACACTGACTTAGGACACTGCAAATCTATGACTGGGTCCTTCACACCTGGCTAGACCTCATTGGATTACTTCAGTGAATTCAAGGAAAAAGCACAAGGATTTGATGTGGAAACCCAGAGGCTTTTGGTGCTCAATGAAAGACAGCTGATCAAGTAATTGCTACTGCTACAATTCGAATAACTACTGTCAGCTCTGATACCATGTGATATTTTAGGATTAGGATCACTCAATAGTAGCAGACCTCACTAAAGCTCACTCAAGAAGTGCAGAAAGAAGAAGAAGAAATGGAGATTCAATAATCACTCATACACAAGAAATGACAAAAACTATTGTATCATACATTAGCTATGAGATGGCACTCCGTAAAGTGAATAATAACTGAATACAATCAAATAAATTCGAATTCCACTAAGGTCATCCGAATTCTCCTCAATGTGTGGCTTGGATAGCATTGGAGACATCATCCAAACTAGTGGCAATAGTCACAATAGTCAAATAGTCAGTCAAATGAGTCTAACTGAGTGCATGGGCACTAATATAGGGAAGGAGACTCCAATGTGGGTGCATGAGGAGCTGTCATTAGTCAGTATAACTGATCTATTCTCTTTGGAGGTCTATCTAACTGGGTCAGTCAGTTAAACTAGTAATAAGTCCTCAAAACAAGGAACATATCCACTAATCATGGAACTAAGTGAAGTAACTCCTAAATAGGTGGAAGAGGGCGCATTTGTACTCCAGTGATGAAAACAAGGGTGCATCTGTGGCTAGGAGAGCTAAAAATGAGCAGAAACAAGCTCCTGGGGATGAAATACTGAGGACTAGGCACTGGGAGACTACCATACTGATGACTGGATGCATGCAATTGCATGCAGATGATTGGATGCATGCAGAATGCATGCAAGCATGCAAAATACAAAAATGATGGTGAGAATATTCCAACACCCCCCCCCACAAGCCAAACTATGAGGAAACATTGAAATGGTAGGGCCCTGGTAACTGAGACCAAAGGTCACCTCGTACAACAATCTAAATAAACAAAGTCAGGAAAGAGGGAAAACCCAGTGGGCAGAAATCCCCCCCTCAAAATAGAATGTGGTAGGATGATCAATCATGTACATCACTCACCCCAAATTGTAAGTGCACTTCTCTACCGAAGAAATATCTATCGGGAAGAAATGGATCAGTAATGTGAGAAGGATGAAACTTTCCATTCTGAAAATCAGATCTCATCCTCCTCGGATCAAGTGGATATCCAACAAGATCTCTGGTAGATCTAAGAGTAGTGGATTCCCATCTAGGAAGAGGAGGATCATCAAGTGCAAGATCATTAGATTCTTGTGGATCTGGATCTTCCATTCGTTCATCTTCACTAATAGGTGCTAGATATTCAGGTTCTTGTGGATCTAGATCTAGCATTCTCTCTTCATCAGCTTCACTCTCATACTCTTAATCTGAACTATCATGTGATGAATATTCGCTCTCTTGGAGCTCACCAAGCAGTGGAGGTGTGGTAGGAAATCTCTCTTGATCAACAGGATGAGAATCATGAAGAGGACATTCCTCAAACTGTACACTCCTATCAAGGAATGTGGTCATAGTAGAAGGATCAAGAAGCTTGTAGGCCTTTGCATTCAATGCATAACCCACCATAATACACCCTCTGCTTTGTGGATCTAGGGCTCTCCTTTTCTCAGTTGGAATCCTTTCCCATGCTCTAGATCCAGACATTCTGAGATGATACACATCAGGTTTGTATCCCATCCATGCTTCGAAAGAAGTCATATCTTTGAGTCATTTGTGAGGAAATCTGTTTTGAAGATAGGTGGCACAGTTGATGGCTTCTGCCCAAAGGCTAGGGTGCAACCCTTTCAAATTTAGCATGCAAGTGACCATTTCTTTCAATGTTATGTTCTTCCTTTCAGCAACACCATTCTTCTATGGTGTATAGGGAACAGTATGTTGCATCTCAATGCCTTCTTCAGCAAAAAAGGTTTGAAAGTCACCCTTGATGTACTCACCTCCATTATCAGTGTGAATGGCCTTGATCTTTCTATCTGAAAACTTTTTTGCAGAAGACTTGAAAAACTTAAAGAATCCAGATACTTCTGACTTTAATCTAACAAAGTATACCCATGTAAATATTGAATAATCATCAATAAAAGTAAGAATATACCTTGCCTTATTCAAATATAGATCTGGAAATGTCCCCGCAACATCACTATGAATCAGATCTAGAGGTTGAGAGGCTCTCCTTGCCTTCCCCTTCTGAAATTTCTTTTCAGGATGCTTTCCAATCATACAACCATGATAGTTTCCCTTGGAAAAATTGATTTTGGGAAGCCCTTCAACCATCTCTTTAGTATGCATGTATTGCAAGTATTGTTAGTTAAGATGCCCAAATATTTCATGCCATAGCCTACTCTCTTCATTTGCATGTGTGAAAAGAAGACTATGTAGAGAGAGTTATAAAATGGGAGAACTCATACAGTTTCGACTTATGATTTGCAACACCTTTTGCAATGGTAGAAACTAATACCATGTCTTGAATTTCGACCTCATTTGGAGAGAAGATCACCCTCTTGGGTTCTCCAATATGGGTCATCTGATATACTGAAAGTAGATTACAGTGAGAGTGGGGACATAGAGAACATCAGAGAAGTACCCATTCTCATGTTTGATTTCCAATCCCCTAAGAGGAGACCTCAAAATCATTCCCCAACATAATGGATGGTCCAACAGTAGCTTCGAATCCAGTGAAGAGATCCTTGGAGGAAGACATGTGTATTGATGCTCCAGAATCTATGATGAAGGAGGATTGAGTTGATGCACCTGCCATGAGGGCATGGCATCTCTCTTTGTTCTTAGATCCAGATGGTTCACTCTCTTTCTTTCTAGCACATGCATGTACTAGAATATTATTTTTTTCAATAAGTGAAGCCATGAGATCTATGGTATTCTTCATACATGAGCTCTCAGGGTGATATCCTCGATTACAGTATGGGCACTTGGATTTTCCCTTTTGGGTTTGCTTGTCCTTCTTGGTATTCGAGACTCCTTTTGCTTGGTTTGGAGCCTCCTTCTTCTTTTGGTCATTCGACTTTCTATGAGAAATTTTTGGTTTTCCTTTGCCATTCGTTCTCCTTGACTGAGTAGCTACAAGAGCTGAATCCAATTTGGATTTTATCACTCCCATGCGCACTAGCTTCTCCTCCTCAAGTGTGAGAGTTTGGATGAAGTATTCAACAGGATGGAAAGAATGAGTTGTTTTTCTTCCTTCTCAATCCCATACCTCTTCAACTGTGAAATCAAGTTCTTGAATTTGTTGAGAATCTCAGTGATAGTTTCCAAATTGCTTGGGCTCAAGAAGATGAGCTCATTTTCTAATTTATGACCCTTCAGATCATCCTTCTTACTAAGAAGAGATTCGAGCTTGTCCCAAACCTCCTTTGGAGTCTTCAAATCGATAACATGAAAGTGTAGGTCTTCATAAATGCTGAGTAGCAGCAGTCCTACTGCTTCATCAAGCTTGTCTAAGTACTTGGATTTATCTACTGCACCAGTGGGCTCAACTGCAGAGCCATTCACCACTCTGGAAAGGCTCTTCGACTTCAAGAAGATGTCCCTCTTTGTCTTCCATTCGAATTAGTTGAATGAATTAAACTTGAGATCCATGATACTAAAGAATTCAAAATCTGAATAGGGGATATTCCTACAAAACAAATGAGAATTATGAAATGGAGTTCTACTGGAATTCGAATTGAACACTACATTAGGACACTGAGAAAATGTGACTGGGTCCTTCACACCTAGCTAGACCTCACTGGATTGATTCAATGAATTCAAGGAAATAGCACCAGGATTTCTATGGAGACCTAGAGGCTTCTGGTGCTCAATGAAAGACAACTGCTCAAGGAATTGCTGCAATTGTTGCTGCTGCAATTCGAATAACTGATGTCAGCTCTGATACCATGTGATATTTTCGGATTAGGATCACTCAATAGTAGCAGACCTCACTAAAAATCACTCAAGAAGTGCATAAATAAGAAGAAGAAATGGAGATTCAATAATCACTCATACACAAGAAATGAAAAAAACGGTTGTATCATACATCAGTTGTGTGATGGCACTCTGTAAAGTGAATAATAAATTAATACAATCAAATGAATTTGAATGCCACTAAGTTCATTCGAATTATCTTCAATGTGTGTCTTGGATAGCATTGGAGACATCATCCAAACCAATGGCAGTAGTCACAATAGTCAAATAGTCAGTCAAATGAATCTAACTGAGTCTAACTAAGTGCATGGGCACTAATCTAGGGAAGGAGACTCCAATGTGGGCGCATGAGGTGTTGTCAGTAGTTAGTATAGTTGATATAGTCTCTCTGGAGGTCTATCTAAGTGGTTCACTTTGTTAAGTGGTTCAGTCAGTTAAACTAGTAATAAATCCTCAAAACAAGGAACATATCCACTAATCATGGCACTAACTGAAGTAACTCCTAAATAGGTGGAAGAGGGCGCACTTGTACTCCAGTGATGAAGTCAAGGGCGCATATGTGGCTAGGAGGGCTAAAACTGAGCATAAACAGGCTCCTGGGACTGAAATACTGAGGACTAGGTGCTGGGAGACTACCATACTGATCACTGGATGCATGCAATTGCATGCAGATGACTGGATGCATGCAGAATGAATGCAGGCATGCAAAATACAAAAATGATGGTGAGAATATTCCAACATGCTCAACCTATTCGCTCAATGTATCTGATATCAAGTGAAATTCTATGTCACAGTAGATCTAAGAGTTGAGTATCCTCACAGAGAAAGAATAAGTATAAAAGTTGAATAAGAGTGAAAACAACAATTAAAAAGATCAGATAAATAATTATGCAGTAGAACTCATATAGGAGCAGAATAATGTCACACTATCCAATAATTAGTATAGTAAAAATGATGTTACAATGGAGAGAATTCAAATCACTCAGGAGAATTCGAACCTTAGTTTGTCTAGGATAGGGATTATCACCACTGGAGTGCTCCAGAAGACTCAAACTCAACTGAACTGAACCTAAACTCAACTAAATGAAGTCACCATCGGTTAACTGACTAGGGAGGGTGCAATACTGATTTTTCATGCATGTCATTCGAAAATGGGCGTATGAGGCCATAATCAGTGGCATACGGAGCTCTAACTCCCCACAAGAGTCAACTAACTCAGGTGGAATGCACTGGAACACTCAGTTGGTTCCTATAAAATAGGGAATTGACTGAAGTGGTCCTAAAATGATGCATGCAGGGATCAGAAGGTGGTATCGATGGATCATGGATGACATCTGCACACCACTAGGGGGGAAATGACATCATCAACAACTAGGAAAAATAAATAATGCTATGTAGGACAATGATGCAGTATTAAAATATCCTAACAGATAAAAGGGGATTTATTTTCATTCGAGGAATCTATAAAACTTGTAAAGTAGACATGGCTATATGTGACTGAGCCAATTCATTCACAACACTATAGTTGTGAGAACCTCTAGAATTTCGGTTATATTTCATGTGACATAAAGGTATTTTGGGAACCTTCAGGTTAGTATCATTGTTGGGTCATGGGATATATAATCTCCATTCTGTTAGATTTGGATCCTTATCCTTTCCATTGTAAAATTCAAGCACATCAGATCTAGAAAACAAGAACAAAAGTTACAATAACAAGAGATGCATGCAGATCTTTACAGAAAATTGAGTGCAGAAACATGGGTGCAAAAAAAAACAAATGCATAAACATTGGTGCAGAAACACTGGTGCAGAAGGGTTTTAGCAGTAATTCATTATCATTAACTTAGAAGATAATTACAATACAAAATAATGGCATGAATAGCCAAGCAATTCGAATCCTAGAGAGGTCATTCGAATTGAATGCATGAGAGTGGAATAATTGGTCAGTTAACACCACTCGGAACATCAGTTAACCACTTAACTGCAATGTAATTTAATCTAATAGACTCTGAAGTAGTCAAATTGAGTCAAACTAAGTCTAAAACTCAACTGAATTCCCAAAAATAGGCGAGGGCACCTTTCTAACTCTAGTTAACTAATTTTTAGGTGAAATTATGTCAAATATGGTAGGAGGACGCCTTTTGGACTCCAGTTAATTGAATTTAGTATTAAATGCTCCTAGTTGGACTGAGTTGGGTTCTTTAATCATGCATTATCACCCTAGTTGGTTCCCCGAATGAAGGAGGAGGCCCAATTAACTGAAATTGATGATATGTCGATGATGTAAGCACATATTTGAGTCAAAATACTTAGTATAAGTGGTAAATTAGACTGTTAAGCCCAAATAAATGATGTGTAGTTGGAAAATGACTCCAACACCCCCCCTTAAGCTAATATCATGTGGAGGAGTAAAATAAAATAATAAGAGGGCCCCAGAAACAAAGGCCATAGGTCACCTGGTAAAGAAATAATCCAAAAAATGCTCAAAAAATCTAAGTGAGGAAAGAGGGAAAAACCCAGTGGGAAAGAAAACCACCCCTCAAAGTGAACACTGAAGTATCTAATAAGTCCTCACCATAGTAGAACTCACCCCCAACAGTGAATGGGGGTAAGAGAACTTCTTCTCAGTGAAGCTCTTGGTGAAGGTGTCTGGAATTTTCTCTTCTGTAGAGAAATACTGCAGTGCAATGGTTATGTCATGCATGAGCTCTTGGATGTAGTTCATGTGGATCTCGATATTCTTGGTTCTCTGACTCTGAACCAGATCTGTCGAGATCTTGATAGCACTCCGATTGTCACAAAAAATGTCAGTAGAAGTGGTGCTACCAATATCAAACTCATCTAGAATACCATGCAACCAAATTGCCTGAATGCAAGCATTGACTTCTCCTTGATACTCTGCCTCTGCTGAATATAAGGAAATGGATGCCTGCTTTTTGCTTGACCAGAAAATAGTCCATGTACCAATCATGAAAACATATCCGGAAGTGGACATCTGATCAGGGATAATTTTAAGGACACATACTTATTTAAAAGTGTATAAACCTTCGCGAATCTTACCAATTCATAAAATGTCAACTTTAAAATATTTGGCGATATTTTTCTAAAATTATTTCAATTTCTAAGGATTTTATATAGTTTATATAATAATTTGGCGAATTTTAGACAAAAAAAAGTTTACCCCATCAAAATTGGGCGAAATGGGGCTTCAAAAAATGCAATTTGGCGAATCGTTTTTTGGAAAAAAACATGGAAAAATAGCCCATGGGATAAATTTCGCCCCTAAAATTATCCTTGCATCTGATCAATGATATCACCTTCCCAATATGAATCAGTGAATCCAACCAAGTCAAGAACAGAATCTGTAGCATAATGGATTCCAAAGTGTCTTGTACCATGCACATAATGCAAGATCCTTTTGGATGCATTCCAGTGAAGATCATAGGGATGCTGCATGTACCTTGACACAACAATCATGACATAAGAAATATCAGGTCTAGAGTGTGTCAGATACAAAATACTACCAATTAGTTGCTGGTAGAGTGTAGAATCCACCAATGGTGTAGAATTACCATCCTCAAGACTGATTTTTGAGAGGAATGGGAATGGTGAAACTTTACATTCTGCCATATTGAATTTCTTTAGTAGGTCCAAAGCATATTTTGATTGATAAATCATGATGCCATCAAAAGTATGAGTGATATTGAGACCAAGAAACCGCTTCAGCAGGCCTAAATCAGTCATATCAAATGCTTGGTGTAAAGTGGTTTTTATTGTGCTGATAGATGCAAGAATGCTTCCTGTAATCAATAAGTCATCAACATAAAGTACAATGATCAGAAAATTACCTTCATGCTTCTGTATATATACATTCAGATCTGATTTTCATCTTGCAAAGTTTTGCGACAAAAGAAAGGAATCCATCTTTGCATACCATGCTTTTGGGGCCTGTTTTAAACCATACAAATATTTTCTTAATATGAAAACAAGTGTTGGGTCTGATATGTAACCTTTGGGATGTTTCATGTAGATATATTCCTGAATATACCCATGAATAAAAGCACTCTTCACATCCATTTGGTGCACCTCCCAGTGCTTGGATGCGGAAATTTCCAAAACTAGCCGGATAGTCCATTTTTGCAACCAATGCAAAAGTTTCTGTGTAGTCCACACCTTGGACTTGTGAGAAACATTTTTCCACCAACCTTGATTTTTATTTTTAGGTTGAAAAATAAGCATCAACCTTGGTTCAGTAGACCCATTTGCATTGAACCAATTTCCTCCTAGGTTGAAGTGAAACTAGCTCCCATGTTGCATTTTTTCGAAGAGAATTGTACTCTTCATCCATGGTGGTTTTCCATCTCAGATCATGGCGGGCATGGTAGTATGATTTTGGATCTGAACCAACCATCCAAAAACACTTTTAGGACAACAATGGATCAACATATGAAAGAGCCATACCTTCTCTTTGAAAGTATGCTTGGGTTCTTCTTGGATCGACAAGATTTCCAATGTTGGAACCAACAGATGTGAGAGTCTTTTCTGCCCACTTTGGCAACTGAGGGGGCTCATATGGATTTGAATCTGAACCTTATTCTTCATGTTCATTAATATCATACATAATATCAGAAATATCATAACATAAACTTTCAGTATCATCTCCCGAATCTTCTTCCGGAAGAGGAAGCAATTTGGCAATTTCTTCCTCCACTAGTTGTAGATCATGAAACGGTTCTTCAAATTGGACACTTATCTCGATGAATATTATTTTGGATCTGATATCCATGAGTTTGTATCCTTTTTGTTTTTCAACATATCCAATGAGTATGCACCTAGTGCTTTGTGGTTCCTAATATATTCTCTTCTCAAGCGGAATTCTAGCCCATGCAGTGGACCCGAAAACCCTGAAATATGACGCATTAGGCTTGTGACCAGTGTAGGATTCAAAAGGAGTTTTACCTTTGAAGGATGAGTGTGGAACTCTGTTCTAAATTTATGCAGCAACATTCATGTCCTGAGCCGAAATATTTAAAGCCAAACCTTTCGACTCAAGCATACAATTAGCCATCTCTTTCAATGCTCGGTTTTTCATCTCTACTACACCATTCTGCTGAGGTGTGTAGGGGACTGTGTGTTGGATTTGGATTCCATTGTACGCAAAAAGTTGCAGCAGATATGTTTTGATATATTCTCCACCATTATGAGATCTAAGAGATTTTATCTTGCTCCCAGTGGTAGTCTCAACAGAAGCCTTGAAATTATTGAACCTTTCAAACACTTCTGATTTGTTCTTGAGAAAGCAGACCCATGTGAACCTGGAAAAGTAATCAATGAATGTGAGAACATACCTTGATCCATTCATGGATGTATTTGGTAATGGACCGCTGATATCATTGTAAATCGGCCCCAAAATAAAAGAAGCCCTGCTAGCTTTTCCTCAATCGAGCTTGTGCTCAGGATGCTTGCCAAGTATGCAACCTTTGCATATCCCTTTTGAGGATTTAATGTTCGGAAGGCCTTCAACCATGTAATTATTTTGTATTAGATGCAAATATTTGTAATTAAGGTGTCCAAACCTCTCATTCCATAGCCGTATAACCTCATTTCCATTAGTTAGAAGGGAACTTAACTTTGAATATGGCAGAAAGTGGGAAACCTCATATGTTTTTGTAGCATGATTTGCCTTGCCTGCTGCAATGAGATTTCCAGTGGTAATTTCATAAATTTCATCATCATTAGGGATGAATAAAACCTTCTTGGTAAAACCAATATGTGTCATTTGATACATAGAAAGTAGGTTCGAAGCTAGAGAAGGGACATACAAAACATTTTGAAAACTGCCATGTTTTAAGCGAATTGTACCTTTTCTTTTCGATGAAATTTGTGAATAATCTCCCATGTGGATGTAGATATAGTTGTTGGATTCCAATGATGAGAAAGATTCTTTTCTTACAACCATGTGATTCGAATATCCTGAATCTATGAGAAGATATTTTGAATTCGAAACACTTGCCATGAGTGCATGACCTCTTTCTGAATGATCATTCTGATCTCCATTGTCCTTCTTCATTGAGCCATCTAGAAGAGTGATATTGTTCTTCTCCAAGAGAAGGACCATCTGATCAATAGTCTTCTCCATGCATGAGCTATCAGGATGAAACCCCCTTCCATAGTAAGAACACTTTCTATTCTCCTTGCCCTTTTGCTCGGTTTTTCTTGAGCCTGAGGGCTCATCTGACTGCTTGCTCTTCTCCTTCTTATTAGAATGATCAAACTTGGTCTTCTCCTTCTTCTTTTTCTTTCCTTTAGCATTCATAGCCTTGGGTCCTCCAAAAAACAAGGCTAGATCCTTGGAGGATCTCATGGGCCCCATCTGAACATGCTTGTCATGTTGTTTGGTTAAGGACTCAATGAATTCATTCAATGATGGCATCTTCCAATTCAGAATTGTGAGTTTTCCCGAATGAAAGGTAGAGACAAACACTGAATAACCTTCTCCTAGTTTTGAAAGGATTGAGAGAATCAACTAATCCTCCTTCTTCTCTACACCACATTGCTTCAACTGAAGCACCCAATTATTGAACTTGGTGAAAAACTCATGAATGGTTCCAAAATTTCCAGGGTTGAGGGAAATAAATTCATTCTCCAACTGATAAGCCCTCAATTCATCCTTCTTGCCGAAGATATTGGCAAGTTGTTTCCATACTTCTTTTGGAGTCTTCAATCCACTAAGATGGAAGAGAAGGTATTTCGAAATTCTGAGACATAAGAAACCATAAGCTCATTAATCTTATTCAGGAACTTGGAATTCTCTATAGTTGCATTAGCCTCTAGTTCTATTCCCATAGTGACTCTGTAGAGTCCCTTGGAGCGCAATATGATCTCTGTATCTTCCTTCCATCGATGATAATTGAAAGGAATAAGAATATTATTTGAAGAAGAGTCCATCTTGAGCTATAGAGAATGCAATAGGAGGCTTTTGAGACACTTGCAATAAAAAAAAAACAAACAATTTTAGGTCGAAAACATGCACTTTTGAAGTTGCATCACTCATGGCGTATCCTATCAAGCAAGCTTGATAAACCGGATGCACAATTATCCAGGATTTATGTGGAAAATTTATGCTTCTGGTGCAGTTTTAAAATAATTTTGAGCAATATTGCTCAACCTTCATCCGTGATCCCTACAAAACTCTGTAGAAGAGTTTCCTTGTCCTGCTATGGCTCTGATACCATGTAAAATTCAAGCACAACAGATCTATAAAACAAGAACAACAGTTACAATAACAAGAGATGCATGCAGATCTTTACAGAAAATAGACTGTAGAAACACAGGTGTAGAAAAACATAGGTGCATAAACACTGGTGCAGAAACACTTGTGCAAAAACATTGGTGCATAATGTTTGCAATAGTAATTCATTATCTTTAACTTAGAAGATAATTACAATACAAAATAATTGCATGAATAACCAATCAATTCAAATCCTAGAGAGGTCATTCAAATTGAATGCATGAGAGTGGCTTACTTGGTTAGTTAACACCACTCGGAACATCAGTTAACCACTTAACTGCACTGTAATTGACTCTAACAAACTCTGAAGCAGTAAAGTTGAGTCTAACTAAGTCTGAAACTCATCTAAATGCCCAAGTGAGGGTGCCTTTCTGACTCCAATTAACTGAATTTAGTATAAAATGTTCCCAGTTGGACTCAGTTGGGCACTTTAATCATGCATTATCACCCCAGTTGGATCCTCGAATAAAGTAGGAGGCCCAGTTAACTGAAACTGATGATATGTGGATGATGTAAGCACATATTTGAGTCAAAATACTTAGGATAAGTGGTAAATTAGGCTGTTAAGCCCAAATAAATGATGTGTAGTTGGAAAATGACTCCAACAACCATAAATGACATGTTTTAAGTTAGCATGCCCTATTGATGGAAATGCATTTGGATATTGATGTAGATGGATTGCATGTAATTATTATGGAAATAAGGGTCACTAGGATTGGTTGATGTAGATGGTTTATTACTTTGAAGTACTATCATCTATGTTTATGCTAATCCTTGTAGGGGAATGAGATTTTCAATGCCATAGGTTGGGTTGTGGGAGGAGGGGTTGGATGAGTTCTAGATTGTACTTAAGGGGTATTGGTATCCTTGTGATTATTAGCCTTATCCTACAATTGAACAACTTGACTTAGGTGTGTTATAGCATTACCTCTATGTCTTTGATGCCCATAGGGCCTTCATATGGATCACTTTTAGTCACTCCTCAATTCAAAAAGCACTTAAAAATTCTGTTTTTCTTACATCCACATGCTTTCCCTTAAATAAAGATGCATATATGCACCTTTCCAATGGGAAAGGTGCATTTACCTTGACGAATGTACAAAAAAAATAATAACATGTATTTCATGCCCCTAAATGATTTACACGATAGTTTTATAGGTGTATCTCCATGGAACTATCTACAATTTCCTTAACCATTTCAGAAGAACTATAAAATGAATCATAATTTTGGATAAAAAGAGGACTATCATGATGCTACCCTTATGCTGGAGTAGTTACATGTGATCATTTTTATTTTTTATGGCATCCTTGCCCTAAAAACTCTCGTTTCTGAGTAGTAGCTTCTTTCTCGAGTGTTGAGGATAAAAAAACCTAGTTTCCTCAATCTTTTGTTTAGAGGTAAGTTGGTATTGAGAGCGTTTTCATTAGTCAAACATGATTGGAGGAACCCAAATGATGGTCACAAAGGGTGTCGGTAGTAGAAGACAAAGTATATTCATGTTCTGATGTTATTATTAATAAAAGAATTATCTCTTGTCCTCCCTCTCCCCCCAAATGCATTTGTTTTGTGATTGATTATTGATCTCAATTTGTATTAGGATAGGTGAATTTACTTTTATGATCAAGTTAATTTGAATTAGTAATTTTCCATATTTTCTTTCTTTATGACCAATTTCATTGACAAAGGTAGCTATGTTTGGTGTGCAACTTTTGAATATGTGAGTTGAATTCATGTCAAGTGCACTGGTATCAACACACAAGTCACATTTCAAGGAAACCATTGGAAAATGTACATAATTGGAAACCTAATTTAAGGAAAGCAGATTGTTATTCTTTGTTTTTCTCTATAATAGTTCAACCCTAACTATTTAGAAAATTTCTCCTTGACATGGTGTGGGAAATAATGTGTGTAATTCCCATAAATTTCACTAAAGAACATAGATGGTTAGTCCATAATTGATAATTCTTACCTTGGTTAAGGGATTTGTTGGTATCTTGATTTATGGAGTTGGAGTTGCCTCTAGTATTGGTAGGATGATTAGAGGGATTCACCCTAGCCTAAGAGTTTTGGTCATTTCTTTTTTTCTCCCCCTTATTTTTATTTTTTATATTGTTGGGTTGCACATTTTGATTATTGGGTGCATGTTGGTGATTTGGCACATTTTGCTAAGCATAAAACTACCCTTGAGGAAAATATGAAGGTTGAGGTTGGGTCATAGGGTTATGTTGTACTATAAAGGTTATTAGGGGCAATGAAATGGATAGTGCATCTTGAAAACCACAAAAAATAACTCAAAATAAGAAAACAAGTGCATTGGAATCTCAACATAGGGATATGCCACTTTAATCAGATAATATTGGGTTTAAGGGATTGCTGTTATACTACTTCCACTCATCTCTTTAGTCTAATACATGGTAAAAATTTTGTTGAGGAAGGGTTTTATGTATCTGGATGTATATTTGTAAACCTAGAAAGGTAATCCACCTCAAATTGTAAGTTCTCATCCCTTAGATCTCTAATATCATGGACATATTAAGAAAACACACACACACACACACACACACACATATATATATCTTGTATTTACAATAATATTTAGGAAATGATATACCCCATAACCCATTCATATTTTATTATTATTGAGAATAAAAGGCACTCTCACTAGGTGAGATAACAGAAATTTTGATCTCGAGGTTCAATTATACCTAGAGGAATTCTTCCTATCATTTAGGTAGAAATGAGTCATTTATTCCTTGCACTCAATAATTGTTTTATGTTTTTTCATATATTAATATTAAGGTTAGACATAACAACAAGGATATTATTTGCATATGAGGGTTGAGACTCATATTTACAAACATGAGACCTAATTGGTTGGTTGGCCTCAATAAACTTGACGTAATCATAATCCTCTCCCTGTGTAATGAAAGCATGAAAGTGTATGCATCCCCTTGGGGGTATTTGGAGGGATCCCATATGTTGTGTGGTGGTACTAGATTCCTCATAGTTGTAAAAACCTATAAATGCTTTTTCTTCCCAGAAAAGTCACCCTCTCGAAAAGAGTCCCATTTAGTGAAAAATCAAGATTTGCAAGAGAGAGCCTTAAACTAGCCAACACCTCTACCCTTAAGTATTGGATCAAGCAATGGGATTTTACAAATGTACATAAATTAGTATTCAATGAAGTAAACCATAAAAATTTAGATCTATAACTTGACACACACACACACAAGGGGTTAGGACAATTGAATAAATACAAATGTATGCAATGCTCTTGTTCTCAATCGTTTTTTCCAAATGAAGGATTTAGGTAATCTCAGTAAGGGTGAAGGTGTGACCTCATTGTCAATTTATACTTACAAAAGAGAGTTCCACCATTGTTTATTATGCATTAATTTCTTTCCCAAAAAACTATAACCCAATACTACAACACCTTTGCAATGTCTATATCACTACCATGCACATCACTCCCCACACCTTCAATACCTACAAACTTTATTCATTTTAAAATACCTATATGCCCCTTACAATGAAGCAATATATTGACTTGATTTTTCATAATTTTAAATCCACTTTTATGAAGAAAGATAGAATATTTAACAATAAGTGAAGTGCACCATGTGGTTTAGTTTGGGTGCAAGATCGATGGGGAAAGGTGGTTGTGGTGAATAGAATTTGAATGGCGATGCATGCATACACATTTCTAATATTATGATTATAAAAAAACCATGAAAATAAAGAAAATAAGAACAAATTTCACATTACAACCATATTTAACTTGACACATGATACCTAGGTTTGAGATGATCTATTGACCATAGGTGGAAATGGTTGCTTAGTCTCTTCAGTGGAAACTAACAGAAACACAACAACATTATAATTAGTTTCTCATAAATAACATGGAAATTTGAAAAATGAGAGATTTAAACCATGCAACATTGATATGCATTCAATTCTCACTCAAGCACAAAACTAAATCTTACATAAAAGAAAACAATGCAAGAATGCACACAACAAACTCTATGTGGAAATAAATAAAGTGAAAAAACCATGTAGAAGGAAAACATAATTATTTTTTGTACTCAATAAATGTTAAAGGAACTACTTGGGATAGTTCTTGACTCATGTGAATGCACCCTCTTCATGATGAATTTTGATTGAGATGATAACTCATGTGTATTTGTACCCACTTCTACCATTGTGAAAGTCACGGTGAGAGCCAAGTATTGGTGTAATGTTGTTCAATATTTTTCTACTCATTGTATTATATTTTGGAAATATGGAACCTATATCAACATATTATTACTAACACGTGTGATGTACTTTAAAAAAATCTCAATAAGTCGTACTCTTTGGGGAGATAACATTTTCTCTTTTGTTCAATTTTAAGCTCCAGAAAATGTTGTTTGATCCTTGAACAAGCCCCAAAATTTCAAGTCGAAAATCAACAAATTCGAGATTGGTCATGAGATGGATTAAGCGAGGGAAATAATATTGTTTCATCCAATGGGTTCTATGATCATTTTCATGTTATCATGGTAAATCCTACTTTATATGCGATATTGTTTCATTTTTTACAATGGAAAACATGTTGTTAGACAATGAAGTAATTTGAAACTATGTATGTAGCATACAATTTTTATTTTTTTCATACTCTTGATATGTTTATTGGCAATATTTTACCATATCATAGTGATTGGCTAAAAGAAAATGGTTCATGATAACCATGAAGAGAATAGATGTGAAATCTGAATGTAGAGGTGAGCTAGCAATGAACACTCATGACTTACTAAATTTCAGTAAAATGGTGAACTATATAAAAACTGTTTTTTTTCATAACTTTTTTCACACTATAACCCTATAAATGCATTAAACTAATTGAGTCTATCTTAGTTGAGAAGATGTGTAGTATAATCCACAATTGTTACCTCACCAATAATATAATCTATATTTGTCACTTTTGGGAAATTCATTGATCCTAACTTTTTTAATTTTTTAATTCCATATATATATATATATAACAATCATCCCAAGTTCATAGTTCCATACCCAAAATAACCTTTTTGTACATCTTTGATATATTGTAAAGAGTATTCTAAATTACTCAATTATCATCCTAAGATGAATAGCTGGCTCAAGAAATTAATCATTGTTGATATATTTGATTAAAAATATACATTTATTCACAAAACCATCAACTCCTTAAGGAAATATAGAGAATGCATATAATTTATTTGCAACAACGTATCATCATAATTAAGCATCAAATAAGAAGAAAATATAATATTGCATGTTTCTACTAAAACAAAAGATATGATGGATTGATAGTGTTTATATAGAGCTTGAAAAAAGAGATGACACACTGATAATGTTTTTATTGATCTTGAAAACATTTATGATTACACACAAGTTTCAAAATAAAAAATGGTTTCACTTATAACTTTTATTCAATATTTTGGGGAAAAAAGAGAAAGTAATCTAAATACTTAGGTGTGAGGATTTGAAATGGAACATGCTACAAGAACCACTACATTACATCGGCATAAGAGTTTCACTGCCTCTTGGATGAAGATATCCCATCTTTCAAGAGTTGTGCATGCCAAATTTAAATAAAGAAAAACAATTAATATTGGGTGGCCCTTTTGATGGGTTACACATGGAAAATCCTCCATCTCGAGTAGAGCCAAAAACAGACCCTTGGAATTCATCAATGTCAAGATAATTGAGATGAATATGTATAGAATGACTTGGCATATGATTTTCAAAGGAAAACATAAGGAAACCTCCCTATTATTACAAGGAGGTTTATCAAATACCATAAACCATTGATCCATTTAGTGGTTTCTCCATGGTTGGAATGTGTACCAATCCATAGTGAAAATGACATTTTAAAATCAAATCTAAGTGGAAATGAAAGATTCTCTCTACAAATGGGAAAGTGGTAATGATGAAAATATCCCTCTTTCTTTTTGTGTCAAAATTGGGCCTAGATAATGAAAGTATGGGGTGGTAACTTATTCTCCACATGACTTGTATTACATTCATGAAATACATGCAAATTCCTAAAAAGCAATGGACATGTACTTCTCTTCTCTTGGAACGAAATTTAGAAGCAACTTGAAAATGCACCTTTAAATTAATAAATAATAATGATTTTTCTTATGTTATTAACTTATAGTTTAACAATTGAAAATGAAATTGATATTTTGACCAATTTCTTCCTAAATCATAAATCTCAATTTAATTTATTAAGTACATCATATTTTAACATCATTTTTCTTTAAAGGCTCAATGGGGTGGTGCAATGGCACCTATGGGGAGGGTGAATAGGTCCCGAGGTCCATTCCTTTGGGGGGCTTGGACTACCCTTGATTCCCAGTGGGAATAATAGAGTAGTGTTGAAAAAAAACATAAATTTACTTAACAAATTTTATTTTTCATATTATTATTTTAATGTTTATATTTAATATGACATTGTCAATCTATTTTAGAATGGACAAGTGTAAAAATTCGACAATTTTGCACGTTCTCTTAGTTTTTAACCAAGATATGAATGCATAAATGGATTCATCACCCTCAAATATCCCCAGAGATCATCTAACAGTGTTCTTTAAGATTTTAAAATTTTCTTGAAATGTTTTAGCAGATTCTGTAGAAATGGAGTCGAAAAATGCTCTTGGGAAAGGGTAAAATCATCAAACATACATTTTAAAATTCATGATGATGATGATGATGATTAACGTCCACTTAGACCAACTTTGGTTTGTCAGACCTTAAGAAGGATATTATTTGGTTTGATTTAAAATTTTATTCCTATGTTCAAAAAGCTTGGCAAGAAGCTCTCCTAGCTCACTATAGTTTTGGCAAGTTAGGAGGTTAAAAAGGTTTGTATTGTATCAAATACTATGAAACTTAGATATAATGTGGGTGTAAGTAGGGCACTCTAAGATAAAATGATTCTCATCCTCAACATTCATAGACTCACAAAGATGACGAATCGTTTCTTCCCACGGTGTTTTAGAAATAGACCAATTGGCCTCGTTTCGCTATGTAGCTCATGAGTGTTCATTCTTATCTTCTCTATATTAATTTTCTTCTTTGAACTAGTTAATACTGAGAGATACTTTTGATCTTCTAGATTAGCATTAATGACCTCCTTATAGTATCTTAATTTTCTTTTAACCTCTAAATTTTTCTTGCACCACAGTTTCTCTTTAAACACCAAGCCATGGTATCTTTACACCAACCCCATTTGAAGTGTAGTTGGTTTTGACTTGATTTTAAAACAATTTTATGTTAATTTTAATATTAGATATACCAAAGTTAATTTTAATGGATGATAATCATAATTAATACATGAATGATAATCATATTTATATGTCATATTAAATTTAAAAATATTTTAACTATTATTTTTATTTTATTATTTGTTTTCAATTTTACAAACAAATATATGTGATTTAAAGTTTTATTATGAATTTAAAATAAATTTTACTAATTGTTAACTCCTAAAAAAGAAAAAAATAGGAAAATTGCTTGATTTTATTATTATTACGTGAGCCTAACTATTCAGAACATGTGCTTCCTCTTAGAAGATCATAAATTTAAATAAGGAGATGAGTAGGGTATGTACACCTATGTAAAATTTAGAAGAATAAGGCTTGGCTATAAACTTAAAAATAGATTATTATTATTAAATACAAAAAATATTAAAAAAATCAATTAATCATATTATATATACCAAAACTAATTTTAATATTAGATATACCAAAATTGATTTCAATGAATGGAAATCATAATTAATACATAAACGATATTATATATAAAATCTAAATTGGAAAATATTAAATATCAATAAACTATATACATTTATAAAATTAATTCATTTTTTTATTAAAATAATATTTCAATTTAACATAATGCATTTATAAGGTAAAATCAATAACTTATTTTTTCAATTTTTTTAACAACAACTCTACCATACTAATTCATGTATAAATTAATCTCTAAATGCTATAAATGCAAATTTTTTATTACATTTTTTATTTATATATTGTTAAAATATAAATATATATTTATGTTCAATAAATACATGGTTTATTTTTGTTGTGATCTTGAAAATAAATTATTATTATTATTATTATTATTAAAATTTAATTTTTAAAATGTATTATTGAAAATTATATAGTGGTGGTAGTGGTAATTATTAACATACATTGAGACCAAATTTGATTTATTAGATCTCTAAAAAAGATAAGAAATCATTTTGTTTTCTTTAGAATTTGATTTTTGTGCTTGAAAAGCTTTAGGAAAAGCATTTTTAGTTCACCATAATTGTGATGGCTTAAAATGTTAAAAAGTTTAGAGTTGTAGCAAATGTTTTGAGATTCCATTCTAATGTGGGTGTATCTAAGACATTCTTTGAGAAAAAAGTTTCCATCTTCAACCTTCTTAGTGTCACAAAGTTGAAAAATTATTTCATCCCATAACATTTTAGGAATTGTCTAGTGAAATGGCCTATTACACTATTCTTATTTTAGAAATGTTAATTTTCTTATTTACACTAGTTAAAATAGAGAGATAATTTTGATATTCTAGATTTTGGTTGATCACCTCCTTATAATATCTTAATTTTATCTTATCCTCTAATTCTTTATTGCACCACAACTTCTTAAATTTAGATGTAATAATACTTTTAATACTATCACTATTATGGAGAGTGATCTCTTCCTCAACTCCCCAATGACCTATCCAAGACTTGGTATCTTTATGCCAACCTCACTTAAGCTACATGTGATTTGACTGGAGTATGAATCAACCTTAGGTACCCTCTTGTCTCCCATGTTGTTTATCTTGTTCTTGTACATTAAGCACTTAGTCATAGCCATGATCTTAATAAGGGAAATGCTTCTATGAGGATGATAAGATAGGGTGTATTGCCTTTAATTTTAAGATTATATGTTATATATCATTTTAAGATTTTCTCTATCCTTCATCCATATAAGATAACATGAGTTACGAGAGTCTCAAAGAGGATGGTCAATGACCAATGGGACCTGAAGGACCTACACCTAATGCTTTTCCATGCTGCTTTGATGTGTCGTGTTAAATATTGTAACTTCAAAGAATATTATATTTGTACTTTATTATTCCGGAGATGATTCATTCCTCCGAGGTAACCCTATTATGTATCTGGAGATGTTTATTCCTCCAGGGGTTTGTATTAACTAGGGTTATTAGGCCCACCATGTGGGGGTCGGCCCTGAAGTTATATTTTAGGGGTTATTAGACTTCTCCAGGTGAGGTCGGCCCCATTAGGTCTTTTAGTCAGTTGGGAGTCAAGTATAAATAGAGGAGGTGAACTCCTCATTAGATCACTCACTCACTTGTGGAAGAGTGCGCACTTGTCTGGGAGATCTGCTAAGGAGACAAAGGAAGAAGGAGCACATCTTGTATTTTGGTTGATCATCTTATTGAGGAAAGCTTTGCTGGGTTTTCTACCCCATGAGGGTTTCCCAGGGTATATTGTGTGTCTATCTTGTGATTGTGTTTCTTTCAATGATCTTGCTTGGCTATTTGGTTTAAACTTAACATGTCGTGCCTAGATGATGCCACAAATGTGTTGTGTTGTAATACATTATGAGTAAGTTGTGATATGGCAGTGGTAGTATCGGCTGGGAGATCCAATAAATAAGGTGTCTGTGGAGGGGGGTTAGGCGTACGCCTAGGTGAAGGTGGCCCTCTCAATGGGTTACACCTGGAAGAGGGTCGATCCTGGTCAGATCCAAGACCAATCCCATTAAAATCACTAATGTCAAAATAGTTTACATGTAGGCCCAACACAAACTCTGCATATAGTTTCCAAATAAAATAAAGTGGGACCTCCCTATTGTTGCAAGGAGGTTTGTCAAAAAACATAAACCATCGACTCATCTAGTTTTTTCGCGATGGCTTGTATGTGCACCGATCCATACAAAGGAACCTTTTGCGTGGATCAGGGGGAAGGTTGGTCCTGGGGTCAATAAAATAGCTAACTAGAGTTTGTTTTGAGATTTTCAAGTCTTTGATTTGGTCTCTACTAAGACCTATGGAATAATATGCTCCCATCCTATCCCTATACTCGGTTATGCTCACCAATTGACCATGAGCATTGTCAACTGAGGCAATGATGTTGTCGAGGGATGTGGCTAGGGAGAGTCTCGATGGTTCCCTAGTCATTCTAAGTTCTTGAACCAAACTTCTTAATTGGTGTAAATTTTGGTTTATTTGGGATTTCATGCTTGGGTTCTCCTCGGGGTGAATGTTTAGTTTGGGGTTTTATATGGATGGGTTGTTTGTTTGGGGTTTTTTCTCTTTGTTTTTTGCCATTGTGATGTAGTAGAGATTAATTGCAATTCAAAAAATTGAACTTTTTACAATATTATTTGAGTTTTTTGGATTTTTTATAATGTAATTTTTTTTAAAATCATTGAAATATTTTTTTAAAATCATTGAAAATACAAACAAAAATTGTAATTAGAGGATACAAATTTACCTAGATGATTATTGGGGGACGTTGGTGGAGGAATCAGTGCGCACGGGCGGTCATGAGGCATTCTTGGACAATGTAGAACCAACAAAATCGGGAAAGGTGGGTAAGAAATGGGCGTCAGCCCAATTTTTAATATACAGAGAAGCGCGCATGCACTATTAACGTGCACACACTAATAGTGTGTCCACATTAATTGCGCGTGGGATAATAGTGTGCGTGCGCTCTTAAGACCTATGTGGAAGTTGAGGACTTTACCAAACCATTGTGCGCTCGCAGTCTTAAGGGAGCGTGCGTGCTATTTTTTTTCCGCTTGCGCTCTCCCATTGCAACGGATTTGGGGAGCATCTTTGTGCGTGCTCTCGTATGTTGATTTACAATTGTTATCAAGTCTATGATAAGATTTATACTCACCATTTTAATAATTTTCTCGATGCTCTAGTTCCAGTTAAGCTTGTGATGAAGATTGGTTCAAAGGTATTTGTATGAGTCACTTCCTCCAATTTTTTGTTGTCATACATGAAACTAGCATAAGTAGTCCTTTGGGATCTTATTATCACGACTATTATGTTATCATTGTTAACAATCATACATGTACTATATACAAAAATACTTGAGAATTTTTAGTTGCTTTTTGAGATCATAGGGATTCCTCACCATAAGAACATGTTCATCAGCATATAGAAGAAGGATGATGGCTATACTAGCTAAATTTGTGGTGGTAGAACTTGTTCCTTCTAAACAACCCTCTAGCTTGTCAATGCATATACCAAATATGGTAGGGGATAGGGGACAAGCTTGCTTGACTCCTATATTACAATTAATTTTCTTTCACCATCCCTTAGAGTTCCTAAACTTGGAAATAACCTTCTCGTAAAACATTATCACTTCAACTCTTAACTTGAAAGGGACTTTTAACTCTTCTAATATATTTTGAAGGTTATTTCTAGGCACTATGTCAAATGATTTTCTAAAGTCAACAAAGAAACATAGAATATTGGGTTTTTGTTGCAACACTCCTCAATAATGGTCTTAAGCATATACAAGGTCAAGTCCACATTTGAATGATATCTCTTAATTCTTGCTTGGCGATTAGTTCTTCTTTTCCAAAATAATTCCATATAACTTGGCTAAAAGAAGACTAATAATAATGATTCCATAATTAGATGGATTGTTTTTATCTCCATTTTATAAACAAGAACAATAAGGTTTCTTTCTAGGGTTTTTGAAAACCTTGCTTGAGTCACAATGTAAGGAATGAGTATAGGCCTAACAATTTTTAATATTTCTTTTTGGTATCCTTCCATGTCCTTATATTTCCTTTTTGTGGGCCACTAAGCCCCAAACTCTATCTTCTAAAGAGAGAACTTCTTAGGCTATGTAGAAAGGGTTTGAATGTTGTCCACAACATAAGGAATTCATACATCTTTTCAAGGAAATAGATACAAACTCTCAAGGCATTCATATTGTTTTCTTTAGTTTTATGTCTTAGAACCTACCTCCATAATTTTTTAGAGATTCATATTGTTTTCTTTAGTTATATGACTTAGAATGTACCTCTATAATTTTTTAGGATCTAGCTTAAAGAGTTGCTAAAGGGGTTCATATGAAGTTTTCTTTAGTTTTATGACTTAGAATCTACCTCCATAATTTATATCTATATATGTTAGATTTTACGAACTCATTTTTGTAGAATACTTACTCTCTTGATCATACCAAGGGAGGGTGGAATGCTTGCTCCCTTTACCATACCAATGAGGATTCGTTATTCTATTAAATACATCAATGATGCTTTTGGTTGTTATAATTCTTTGTCATGGGGTTTATAGAGTCAAGCTGAAGATGGGGCAAACAGGGTTTGAAAATAGCTTAATTTTTCTTGGCCCATTTTGGCGACAAGCTCTGCAACTCCACCATGGTAACTAGTTCACTAGGGTTCATTTGTTTGATGTCGGTAGTAACTAATCTATTTTGGCTGAAGATCGGAGAACACGGGGCGATGGCGATGGAGTCGGTGAAAATTACAGGCATGGGTTTTACCATTCATTGCGGTTATTGAGCAGGGATTTACGGGGCTCCGGTAATAGATTCTGACCGATGCTGATGGGCATGGAACGCCGTTGGCCGTGGATAAACTGCCCCTGTTTTGGGAACATTTACACATCCCCCGCAGGTTATACCCGGCTTCTCTGATAAATCCTTGGGTAAGTAAATCTGGCTTATGCGGTGATAAAACACGTGTTCTGGTTGACAAACCCTCTATTTTATTTGATAATATTCGCCGACATTCGTTTGTGGGGTTTCACGGTAAATAGCTGGGTGGTGCCGAAATTGGGGCTTCCCCAGCCCGGCTTTTCTTTCAAATCAAACAAGGTGTGGCACAACTCTTCCTGGGGAACCGTTTACTACTTGCCATTTGCGCCGGGTGGTTTTTTTATCTGTAACCATGGTTTTTCGGGGAGGTTTTACACAGTTTTGGGTGGTCAGTCTCTGCTTTCCGTGACCGGTGTCTTTTGTGGGTGTGGACCACTGCAACATTGGGTATATCCCAGTTCTGTTTTGCATTTTTTACTGTGATAAAAACTTGCCTCTATCAGGCCTCTGTCTACAGGGATTGTGTCAGGGGTTTCCCTCGGTCGGGGATTTCCACTTTTCCAGGGTTTGTGCTATCAGATTTCTTTGGGCTCATCACATTGCGGTGGGTATGGGGGACATGCTGCCGGATAATACCCCCCCGGCAGACGAAAATATTACCGTCTCCGACTACAGGATGGAGGAAGCGGGTTGCTTCTTGCCGGCCACGCGCTTCAGGACACTCAAGGGGAAACGGCCACTTGGCTTGGTTGACGGTCAGACTATGAGCCGTGGCAAATCTCAGAGGGGCCAGGTGGAGGGGCAGCGGCCTTCGGTGGAGACCGTGGCATCGGGCCCTTCCGTTGATAGTAAAATGGGACGTCCTGCTGCGGCTACCCGGGGTCTTTCTGGCTCGACTTCCCGCGCTGCTCGTCGTCAGATGGGCAAGTATTTTCGCAGGCCTGGGGAGGTTTCTCTTGCTGTGGGTCGAGATATTGGCATGGAGGAGGTTGTAGAATTCAACATGACAGCCTTGGTGGGGAAGTTCTCATATCATGCCATGAACCGTCGGGATATTGTCGGCTGGGTCACGGCTAATTGGAAACCAGTTTTAAACTACACTCCTCGTGTTATTGCTTTGTCGTATGGGTGGTATGGCTTCAAGTTCAGACAAGAGGCACATTGTAACCGTATCTTGGAGGTTCTATGGCTCCATGGTCCTGGGAGCCTCATGTTACAGCGTTGGCATACGGATTTTGCCCCTGAGACTGCTTCAGTTCGCCTACGGCACTTATGGTTCCTTTTACCTGGTCTTCCTCTTGCACTCTGGAACCGCGGGGCTTTCGAAGCCATTGGCAACTGTCTGGGTCGTTTTCTACATGTGGAGGAGGGGCACCTTCACGGCTTTGATCGTCGGATGGGACGGGTCCTTGTGGAGGTGGACATCTCCTTGGGTCTTATTGATGAAATAAAGATCAGCTGGAGGGGTAGAAAGTTCCTGCAGCTCGTTGATTATTGGGGTATCCCCTTCCGCTGCTCAAATTGTAAGGCGGTGGGTCATCTATGGAGACAATGCACTGCTCCAGCATCTTCGGGTCGGAACTTGGATGGGGGCCCGTGCTGGTCATCGGACGAGGGTAGTGAGATTGAGCATGATGCTACTGGCGACATGGATGGCTTCTCCAATCGTGTGTCTGCTATTGATGCACCTGATTCGGCGCTGTTCCGTAAGTTAAAAGCACAGGACCCTCTCTTCTTTCAGTCTCTCAATGAAATTGATATTTCGTTTATCAATAATCTAGATTTAAACAATGGAAATGATGGTAATTATACATGTCGTAGTCAGCCCTTGTCGTCAATCTCCTCTGGTACTGAACAAGGCACTTCGGATTCTTATGGGGATGACGACCCTGTCACTATGCATGAACTGAATGAGAATGTGAATGAGCTACATATATCTGAATCTTCCCCTATCACTAAGGATACCCCGGCTATTCTCTCCCCTGTTTCTCCGACGGTGGTTATTGGCAGTGAATCTGAGGATCCCCCTATCACGGCTGTGGCCGATGGGGAGGGGGGGGTCTCGGTAATCCCTACTGATCCAGACTTGGTGTCAGACAATTTGCCTGGGTGGCGCGACGAAAGGAACCCTGCAATGGTACCGTGCATTGATGGTTTGATCCCTGGGGCGGTTGCTACTATTGCGGCACCTGCGATGGTAATCCATATCCCATCGTTTTCCGAGGTGGTGAAGAAGACACCCATCCCAACCTTCTACAAAAATCGGATGATAGTGGATTCTGTGGTTGCTTCTGGGACTGACGCTGGTGATGGAGATGTGAAACCCTCTGCTAATGTGGATGTCGATATTGATTCCTTTGGGTCTCCCTCACTTACTGTGGGTGATAGGGGGGTGCAAAAGGGGGCCCATAGGGGTGGACTGGCCTCGGCGTTCTCTCCTATTAAAACAAGGAGTGCCAGGAAAATCAAGATGGCCGCAATGGTGGGAGATGTTGCTGGCCGGTGTGGTGGGGATTCTCCCAACTCTTCTGATACTCGGGCGCTTAGAGGAATGAAAACCCTTGCAAGGGTTAGGAAATGATCTTATTCTCTCTAAATATCCGTGGGGTGGGGGGACTACCCAAACAATTGGCCCTCAAACGTGTCTTAAACATTACTAATCCGGATCTTATACTCTTACAAGAGACTATGGTGAATGGGGAAAAAGCCCGATCCTTTTTTAACAAAATCAAGCCGGGATGGATGATTTGCACTGTGGATGCCGTAGGTCTCTCTGGTGGCCTGCTTGCGGCCTGGAATCCTTTAGTTTTCAAACTTTGTCCTTCTGTTACCTCTCTGGGTATTCTCTTATCTGGCAACATCAGGGGTTTGGACAAAAACATTAATATTATAAACTGCTATGGACCATACTCTAACCGGAGGGATTTCTGGGACCATGCTGTCTTGGATCATTTACTTGAATTGGAAAATTTAATCCTTGCTGGGGATTTAAATTTCACTTGGGGTAATGAAGAGGTCTGGGGCAGTGTGGCTCGGAGCGATCCACTGGGCCCTTATTTTGAAAATCTCTTCAATAATTTTTCACTGGTAGATGTGGCCCCGTGGCCTTTGGCACCTACTTGGAATAATGGTCGGTTGGGTGATATGACGATTAAGAAGAGAATCGACCGGTTCTTTATTGCTGAAGCACTCTTGGGCTGCCTACATAACTACAGATCCTGGATACAACAAATAAAAATTAGTGATCACCTGCCCATTATCCTACAGTTTGATGTCGAAGATTCAAAACTTTATTATCCGTTCAAATTCAATTCTACTTGGCTTGCGGACGAGGATTACACCCTGGGTCTGCGGGCGGAATGGTTAGCGGTGGATGTCTCGGGGGAACGCACTGCTATGGATAAGTTGGCGGTAAAACTTAATTCTATCAAAAACTATACTATTTCATGGGAAAAGAACAAGAAGGCTGGGATGAATAAGGAACTTGTTGAAATTGAGACTGACATGAAGATTCTGTTGACGCGCAATCCTGATAACGGATTATGCCCTGGTGACGCACTCAAATTATCTTCTTTGGAAAGCCGTAAGCTTAAAATCCTCCTGACTCATGAGGAGACTTGGCGACTAAAGAGTCGTGCTATATGGCTCAATGCTGGGGATCTGAACACAAAAATTTTTCACCGGTATGCGGATTCAAGAAGGATGCATAAGGCAATTTGGGACCTGAACGATCATGGTGGTCGGCGGATCTGGGGGAATGATGAACTGATGGGGGAAGCTACTCGACATTTCCATGATTATTATTGTGATCCAAAGAACACTTCTTTAGCTGAACAATTCAAGGTAATTAAGGAATACCCCCGAATGTTCAGCGATGAGGAGGGGATGGAAATTTATAGAGAAGTTTCGTTGCTTGATGTGGAAAATACTCTTCATGGTTTTGCCAAAGATAAATCACCTGGGCCAGATGGGTGGACGGTGGAAATATTTAAACATTTCTTTGATATTATGGGGGAGGATATCAGACTGGCTGTGGAGGAATCCAGAAAATCTGGCACCGTTTCGGGGGCATTAAATTCCACATATCTGACTCTTATCCCGAAAACATCTCACCCTGACAGTTATAATGATTTCAGACCTATCGCACTCTGCAATCTTGTGTACAAAGTTATTGCCAAGATCATTGCTGATCGTTTAAAACCCATCCTGTCAAAATATATCTCGATGGAGCAGTATGGTTTTTTGCAGGGCCGTCAGATACATGATGCGGTGGGGGTGGCACAGGAGATTCTTCATTCTGTAAAACAGAAACGTCTGGAAGCTCTTATACTTCAGCTGGATTTAGTGAAAGCATATGATAGGGTGAATTGGGATTTTCTGAGACTGATACTGATTCAGATTGGGCTGCCCTGGCAGGTTATGAAGTGGATTATGGCTTGTACAAACTCGGTAAATTATGCAATATTGATTAATGGACACCCCACGGATTTCTTTAAAGCGTCCAGGGGACTACGTCAGGGATGCCCACTCTCGCCCCTCCTCTTTATATTGGTTATGGAAGGTCTGAGTCTGACCATCAATAAAGCAAAGAGGGATGGGCTGATAGAAGGCATTAAGATTACCAGAGATATTGCTGTTACTCATTCTTTGTTCGTGGACGATGCTATGCTGTTTGGTAAGGGCACTCTTGATGAGTGGGTACATTATAAGAAAATCCTGGACTTATTCTGCTCGGTAACTGGCATGACTATTAGTTACACTAAATCTCAGTTTATAAAACATTCTCTTGAGTTGGAGGCGGAAGCTGCTATTGGATCTATTTTCCCCCTCAATTTCCTGGAGATGGAGACGGGAACAAAATATCTTGGTTTTTATTTGAAGCCTGATAATTACCGGTCACATGACTGGTCATGGCTTATTCGAAGATTTGAAGGTCGTATCAGTCACTGGAGCTTTCGTTATTTATCTTTGGGTGGCAGACTTACGTTGGCTAAAGCCGTTCTGCAGAATTTGGGAGTGTATTGGTTCACTCTCTGCAAGGTTCCTAGATCTATTCTTTGCCTCATTCGCAGAAAGATGTATAATTTTTTATGGTCGGGTGGTGGTGACTCTACTAAATTTCACCTTGTTAGCTGGACTGTCCTGGCACGCCCTTGGAAACTGGGGGGATGGAATTTAAAAGATTTAGACCTTTTTGTACAGGCCTTGCATGCAAAATGCCTCTGGCGTGCTCTATTTGACAAGTCTGTATGGGGCCGGATTATTAGGGCCAAGTATCTGAAATGTATATCAGTAGCAAACTGGTTCCGGCTGGATCGTCACTCGACGGTGGGGGTATCAAATTTTTGGAATGGTATGATGGGATCATACAAGATTGTTTCACAATGGATCGCTTGGAAACCTGGAAATGGTCGTGACATCAAATTGGGCCTTGACCCGATCGTGGGAGGTCCTATGGAATATACACTCTCGGCGGATTTGAGGATGCATCTCACACAGAAAGGATATTGCTCTCTGGCCCATGCCTTTGACCACTGCAGGGAAGGACATCCACGATGGATCACTGCTTCACAACTGGGCTTATCTGGAACATTGGGGACTGAATGGAATGTATATACCAGATCATTGTATCAATCTAGACTTCTCTTATCTGACGAGGCTGACAGCTTATATTGGTCGTGGGATGTGTCTGGTGGAAGGGTCTCGGCACATATGGCATACGAGGCAAGCCTTGCTGGGTCTATCACTGTGGATACCTGGTGGAGGAAGGCTATCTGGAAAATGAACATGCCCCTCAAGATAAAATGTTTTTCCTGGCTCGTGCTTGCAAATCGGGTGCTCACTTGGGACAACCTATGCAGGCGAGGTTACATTGGTCCTGGATGGTGTCCCTTATGCTGCTCTGTGGGGGAGACTGTTGAACACCTTTTTTTGAATTGTGGCTTCATACGAGACCTGTGGAAATTGATTGCTGATGGTGTCGGTGTACAATACTGCTGGGACGCACACTCACTTGGTGACTGCTTGGAAACTTGGTCACATCTGCCTGTTGTTTGTAAATAACTCCCATACTTCATGATCTGGGAGGTCTGGAGAACTCGCAATCTTTGCATATTTGACGATGTGAAACCTTTCTGTGCGGGTTTATGCTACAAAATCATTGCTGCATACAGGGAATTCACAAACACTGTTAAGCCTGCTGTGGGTAAGAGTACTTGTCGGCTGAATATTCGATTGTCCCCCCCCATTTTGGTATTCCCTTGTGGTTTTTTTGACGGGGCTACTACTGGATGGAATGGCACGGGTGGCTCGGGTGCAACTTTACATTTTACATGTTCCATCACTGTGCATCTGTGGTTAAATCTGGGGATGGGAACTAACACGAGAAGTGAGGTTTGTGCTCTCTGGTTGCTTTTATATTGGGCTCGTCTGCGGGGGATACACTCTCTTGTTACTTTTGGATACTCTAAGACAGTTATCTCCTGGGCAAAGGGTAGAGCCCGCCTCAATGTTGCTGGCCTGACTCATTGGCTGGAAGCGGCGAGGAAGCTCATTCTGGAATTTGAACATATCCATTTTGAACATATTTATAGGGAGGTAAATCAGGAGGCTGATATGCTTTCCAAACGAGCTCTCCATTCTCAGGCTGGAACCATCATGTGGCAGGAATGGCGGGATGATACACTTTTTGCTCATGGGTCCCATTTGCTTCACTGGACATGATGATGTGTCACTTTTATGCTTATCCATATTTTGTTTTCATTCTGATGTAGGCGATATATATTATTTTCATTTGACTCCTTGTATATATGTGCAGATCTTTGATATATCATGCGTCCAACCCCTTGTTGGACTATCTATTACCTATTATTATATTTGCGGCAGACTATTGCAGCTGTGGTTGTTTGGTAGCAGTTGTCTTTCCTTTTTGGGACCCGCTCCGGGGTATATGTGCCGGCTGGAGTTTGTTATTTTTTGTCTTTACTTACAGGTTTTGTTACAATATATGTGGGGATCTATATGCTTTCTGTGGCTGTGATATGAGATCATGATTGATCTTTTGGATACCTCACTATCTGGATAGATTATGGGATATAGCATGGATTTGATATTTTTAGACACTTGCACTCTGGCTTTTAAAAACCGGTTTGTCCCGGGGTTATATTGATCATATTGTATAATGTGAATTTGTGGTTGACAATTGGACATATTTTACTATTTCGCATATTAATAGTAAGTTATATTTTCGTGTGGAAAAAAAGAGTCAAGCTGAAGATCATTTAAAATGTAAAAAATTATTACTAGAATATTCCAACTTAGCTCTTGATTATTATAATTCTTTGTTATAAACCTTATAAAATCAAGCTCATAGATATCAAAATTTATTAATTGGAGATTCAAACTTAAGCCTCCTATCAAATAAGTGATGAGAAAATATCACTTACTCACACCCTCATCCCTTTACTATTATATATATTTAACTTGTGAATTCAAAAAAATCTGACGAGTGTAAAGAAATCAACCATCATTTACTTACGGAAAACGCTAGAATTTTTGTTGAAAACAAGCTCGAGTGGGAAACACGAATTTATTTGTAAAAAAGAAATTAAGATTATAATAAGTCTATTCATTCTTTCATTTCAATTAAAAAAGGCCAAGCTGGTCAGTTATCATTCTTTCATTTCGATTCAAAAAGGGTGAGCTGGTCAGCATTGCATTAGGGTAATTGAGACATGCGCATGCATAGGTGGATTCCTTTCTCTATCTATTTTGCGGCTATTAATTTCACACGTCTTTTTGTCTCTGTGGTTTCCCATCCGATTCTATCACAAAGACTTTATGTCTTTAAAGCCATGAACAGGCGACCAGCGATACTTCTACTTTACCTTTCCTCAGTCCTGCGAGAGAAACACCTGGCTAGATTATAGAATTGGGGGATGCTATTTTGCATTTGGTAATTGGCCATCGCTCCTTTTAATTTGTCAGGCAGTTGAAAATGGAAGATTTGTGGAAAATAAGCTATCCATATCCACCCGAGCCGTCCTCATCTTCTCAGGCTGCAGCGTGCCTTCATCATGGTAATATTGATACAACTAATGAAGGTATTCAAATTCAAACGGCGATCCAATCAGTTAAGTTTGGCCAGACCGGAGCTTGTACTGATGTCAATGCAACTGCAGCAGCTGTATGTGATGTGTTTGCCACTAAAAGTCCACATGATTACGGCCTACTCGGAACAGCTTCTCCAGGGCCGAGGGTACAGGTTGATCAGATTGCCGACGATGATTCTTCACCTGCGATCACGCGATGTTGGCAGAAAATCGTAGCTAACGTTGGCGCTCAGGGTCAAACTCTGACCTCCAGCTCGCGGGCAAGTTCTTCGTTCAATTCCCGCAACCCTTTTCTTCGACCAACACGGAACAATCGATGGAAGACAGCAGCAGGGGGAGGAGGTTACGATCTTATGGCCAGGAGGTGTACTGAGAACGGTCATGTTCATAAACTGGTGGAAAGAGAGAGGCGGAGTACAATGAAAACGCTTTGTTCAACGTTGATATCTCTACTACCCGAAGAATATCACAAGGTTAGGTTTTCTATATCTTAGTCATCTGAATAAAAGTATGAAAAAACAAAAGCACCAAAGGTTTTACTTGTGTTTGCCATTTTTGTAGACAAAACAAGCATTGTCGGACCAACTGCTGGAAGCCATTAAATACATTCATCATTTACAAGATACCCTCATAGAGCTCGAGAACAAAAGAGATGGCCTCAACCTCTCGGTCACTGTTAAACAATTTTCCAACAGTTCTTCTGTTTATAAAAACTTGCAACCTTCCCAGGCTCGCCCGTCCAATGTATCGGAGACATTTCCGACAATTAGGGTTAGTAAATTTGGTTCAGGCATTCAAGTCACTGCAGATAGTTTTCGGAATCAGAGTGACTTCTCTACTCTTCTATTAGTCTTAGAGGAAGCTGGAGTTGAAGTTGTGAGTGCTTCGGTTTCTGCTATAAATGATAAGGTCTTTTGTAGCATTCACTCGAAGGTATTCTCTTAGTTATCATCTGAAATGCTTGACTCTATGATGCTTATCTGGATTTTTCTTTTCTGTAAGTACTCTTAACGTTTCTATTTCTTAACGCTGCAGCTCTCAGAGTTTCTCCATTTCGATAGCGCTGTCGTACACGGGAGAATTGACCAATTGATGAAGGAAAAATTTCCGCCAAATTTACTGTTAGAGTAATATTTATCATAATCTCCTTTGCCTGGTTGCATATTTAAGTTACAATGGATATATTTGACTTCTATTTTTAGGAACAGGAACCGATTTCCTCTCCATTTTTTTTTTTGTTATTGCTGCTATCCGTCCATTTCTATTATTTTGTTATCTCTGCTATCTTTCCATATTGGTTTCCCTATGAAGCGTGTACACATTATCTTCCCTACGTACAGTGCAAAACAAAACTTTTAGGAATGTGAGAACTTTGTTCCCTGCCAATGAACGGAGACTAAGACAATTTTCATATCCGCGAAGACAATTGCACTAGCTTTAATGTGAAAGGCTTATTTTGTTACTAAGTGTATACACAAGAAACATTTGGGTATGTGACAACTTTATTCCCCTAACAGTTCATTGCGTCGCAATTTTCATATCCACAAAGGCAACTGTGTAAACTCTTAGTACATGGGAATGTGTATTTTGCTGTATTTTCTATTTTAAGAAGTTTGTGTTATTCTTCATTGATAAATGCAGTGATTTAGGGTTAGAGCCTATATTTGCATACTTTCTCTGTAAATACAATTCTGAGCATACTATGATGTCAATTTCATTTCTGTTTTTAAGATTTTGCAGCGCTTAAAAAATAGCGTGTCTTTAAAAAGCTCTGGGTTGGTTTGCCTTTATTAGATGTCATAATGCAATGCAGAGGCAGCCATGTTCTATGTGCTCAGTCCTTCAAAGTTGCTGGATAACAACTTGCACTCTACTCCATTTCCTGTGAAATAGAAAATCTTTAAATGGAAAATCTGTATGTTAAAAGAACAATTTTATTACTTTTTAGATACTTTAAACAAATCATAATAAAATATTTCTGTTTTATATTTCTGTGTGCATTTGAGTATTATACTACTCATTTTGATAGTTGTATTTGAGTGCTTTTTATTTTTAGCAAGACAGATTGTTCCCGGGTTTAGTTAGAATATTGCATACTAAAGGATTTAAGGAAAGTATATGGAGACTTTGTTTTTTTTAATGTGTTTTTTTTATATTAAATATTGATTGTGATGGGTTATAGCATATAACCCTTCTAAACATTGTCATAAGGTTAGAATGTGGGTTTTACATTTTCATAGTTACTATGTTATAATAATTTATATTGTTATAATTTTTTTTTTTTTAAAGAAATGTCAATACTTTTTATTTTAGTTAGAGAATTAAGGTATGGCCAGAAATACAATCATTACAATATGAGTTCAACAAGAACTTCATGCCACTTATAAAAATTGAATTGTGTTGGAAAGGAAAACAATCATTCCTCCCAACCACCTAAGCTACAACTAATGGACACATTGTCATAATTACTATATTATAATAATTAGTTATAATATTATTTTCTAATTAATATTTGTTATTAACTTTATGTTTGTTTTAAACAAATTTTGATAGAGATTATAGTTTTCAAGTGTATATCAAGGAAATGGACTAGATGTGTAATCACTTGGTAGAGATGAATTATAATGAACTATTGGTTTGCCATTATTCCTTGTTTTTCTTTAAATCTAACTTACAATAGTGGATATTTTTTATCATTTTTTAGATGTCTTTCAAAAATAAATTTGAATCGATATTTATAATACTTTTAGCAACCACCATATAATCTTGAAAGGATATAGATTTTTATTATTATGTTTTGTTTGTTTCATCAAATTTAAAAACTTAATATAAAATAAAATAAATATGAAGAAATAGATTTAAATACATATTTAGATCTTATAATTTTAAATCATTGTTGATTTTTCTTCACTATCTTTATTAGTTGGGCATCAAACTTAAACAAAGTCATCAAGTCAAACAAAATTAAATTAAAGTGGATAAACATGGCTTACATTTTAGTAAGTGCAAGCACAAAATTAATTAAATAAATTGATAAAGTTATAACATGGTTTTTTTAAATTAATTGATAAAGCTATAACATGGTTTTCTAAAAATAGTTAGATAGTGAATTATAGTTATAGTTATTGCAGAATATTTAATATCTTAATAATAAATTTATTTTATTTTTTTACATCAAGATCAAGATCAAGACTGCGTGTCTTTTAAAATTAAAAGATACCTAGTTACTAGAGGATTTTTAATTTATCAGTGGTATAGAGTAGTAGTAAAAATTATTTGAATTAAAATTTGATTATCAAATTAAAAATATTTAATCTTATTAATTTCTTGAGGGAAATTATTCTCATTATTAGGTTTTTAATAAATAATTATTTTGTAAATAGATAAATTCATTTTTTTCATTCAAATAAATGCCCATGATTACTTTATGATGTTTTACACCACAATCAAAACAAATTCAATTACTATTTTTGCACCGAGTGAAAGGAGGTGCTCTACAGCCCAGTATTTGCACCGAGTGAAAGGAGGTGCTCTACAGCCCAGTATTTGTACCGAGTGAAACCAGGTGCTCTACAGCCCAGTATTTGCACCGAGTGAAACCAGGTGCTCTACAGCCTAGTATTTGCACCGAGTGAAACCAGGTGCTCTACAGCCCAGTATGAGGGGGATGTTGTAACATGTGGGAGTTTGTCGAGTTTTTCGAGTGAGGTATGAGGGAGATGTTGTAACATGTGTGTTTGTCGAGTAACATAACAAAATATAATTTAAAATATTGTTTGGTCGGCCATTAAATATTTCCAAAATGAAATCATTAACTATATAAATAGGCAAGCTATTAACTCTATAAACGTTACATCGTGATGTAACATTTGTTACTAACAAAAGTTCATAAAATAAAATATTATGAAAAGTAATTAAAAAATAGATGTTCGTTTATAAAATAAAAACTTAAAACTTAAACCTGGATCTATCAATCAAGAGAGATCAAATTTCTTGAGTTTAAATTTAAAAAGAAAATACACCTCAAGAAATTGGATCCCTCTCGGTGCTTGATAGATATGGGTTTAAGATGGATCTATGTTGGTTTATACTATTTAAACACATAAACTCACATGATTCATTTATGAGGTTTTGTATCATTAACACAACGAGTTCAGAAATAATTATTTTGTAAATAACTCAATTAAATTATTCATTTTTAATATTATTCAAGCAAATAAATACCTATGATTCTTAATCTTGAAAAATAATTAAAGACAACCATTTTTAATTTATTATCATTATAAATAATTAATAAAAGTGATTTAAATTGAAATTTGATTATTCGATAGTGTATATTTTTAGTGATCTTATTAATTTTCTTGATGGATATTAGTATCATTATTAGGCTTCAAGCACAAGGCACGGGTCTCAAATCCTTGGACATGTTCAAGGGAGGAAAACTATACCTTGGGCCCTAAAAGAAAATTTTAGCAATATAGGACCAAGAAAGATGACCAAACACATGTCTTTCTAAGAGTATTCTTAATGTTTATGTGTGGGTGTTGATGCCATTTTAAGTTGTGATCACTAGCGATAGGTCTACTAGCCCTCAACCTTGTTAGGAGAAGAAACCTAAACCTTAACCTAAATGAATCTTCTAGGGATGTAGGGATACTAATGATTTGTTGAGCCAACATAAACGACATTTTGAAAAGATTTATGGCCTTATAATAGGGATAATGGGGGGCATTGGAGGAAATAAAACTAGGTATAAGTCTTCAAGGAATATACATGATTAAGGGAGGAAAATCTCACCTTGGACCTTAGAGGAAACCTCTAGGCATATAAGATTAACAAGTATACCTCGAACCACAACATAAAAACTCCTAAGGGTATTGTTGGCCTAATATTGGGGGTATTCATGTAACTAAGAGGTTTTAAGCATTATATATGGGCGTTTATGACCTCAACATTTTTTAGGGAGGAAACATAGGCCTTAGTCCCAAATAAAATATTTTATGCATCCAAGGCCAAATACAATAATTCGAACCACTAGACTTGACCTATTAGGGGTATACTTTAGCATTGAGTGAGGAAATCAACATCATTATGAGTTTTTTGCTAGTATATATGGGTCTTATATTTTTGCATATTGTCATAAGAGGAAGATACTTATCTCTCATTTTGTACTAGTGTTAATTCGTTATGTTTGGTCATCCGTCTGTGGATGGTAAGTCGTACTAAAATTTAACCGATTATCCAATCTGGTATATAAATATTCCCAAAATTTACCAGTGAACTTGGCATCTATGTCAGATATAACGGTTCTTGGTATACCATGTAGTCAGAATATTTCTTTAAGGAATATATCTGCAATGTTTATTGCTTTATAAGTAGACTTCAATGGAATAACATGTGCAGCCTCAGATAGTTTATATACTACCACTAGAATTGGGTCATTTTGTTTCTTTCTTCTAGGCAAGATGGTGATAAAGTCCATACTAATCACCTCCCATTTCCACTCTAGAATCAGTAGATTAGGTTGCAATAATCCAGATGGGTGTTGATGCTCAACCTTTAGCAATTGACATTCTTGGCACTTAGTTATGCATTCCGCTACATCAGTTTTCATTTTTGACCAAAAATATTTTTTCTTGATTGCAGAGAGCATTTTCTAATATCCGAGATGCCCCGAATATGGCTTTTTGTGAAATTTCATTATAATTACCTATCCGAAAATATGAATTTTCTAGTAAATAAACCATGTTTTTAAACCACATTATTCCTTCCTTATCAATATTAAAATTTGGAGATAACTGTTCAGACCTGTTTGACTGTAATTTTTTTACTACATTTTCATAAAATTGATCCTTTCCAAGGCTGGTCCTAATTCTGTCTTTTAGATCAGATTCTATTTGACTAACAAAAATTGCATGAATTACATGCATACTCCTACTCAAACCATCTTCTAATTTATTTTCCTTCCCCTTAATATGATTAATCTTGAAATCATATTCACTGAAGAATGCCAGCCACCCAACTTGTCTTGGATTTAGATTTTGTTTATAAAATAGGTATTTCAAGCCTATGTTATTTGTTTTAAGAAGGAATCTCTTACCTATAAGGTAGTGTCTACACATTTTCAATGCATGGATAATGGCTGCAAATTCCAAATCGTGGGTTGCGTAATTAAATTCATAATATTTGAGTTTTATGGGCTCATAAGATATGGCGTAACCATTTTTTATGAAGAACCCTCCCAAACCTTCTTTACAGTCCAATCAGTACATACTATAAATTCTTCATAGGGGTCAGCAATTTTTAGAATATGAGCAATCGTTAAAAGTTGTTTGAGTTTGACAAAACTAGCTTCACACTCTTTTGACTAGACAAATTTTACTTCTTTTTGTTGAAGGGAGGTTATGGGATATGCAATTTTAGAGAAATTTTCAATAAATCAGATCTATAATAACCTGTTGAACCCATAAAATATCTTATATCTGACACATTTTGGGTAGTATGCCACTCCATGATGGCCTTAATCTTATTAGGATCCACCGATATTCCTTCTTTTGAGATGACATGGCCAAGGTACTAGATTTGATTCTTGAAAAAGTAACATATACTAAATTTAGCATACAGTTGATGTTCTTGGTGGGTTTGTAAGGAAATCCTTAAATGTTCTTCTCCATTCTTTGAATATATCAGAATATCATCAATGAAAACTAGTACACATTTATCCAAGTACTTACTAAATATAGTTTCCATTAGGAACATAAATGTCATAGGAGCATTAGTTAATCCAAAGGGAATCACTACAAATTTGTAGTGCCCGTATTTGGTTCGGAATGTTGTCTTACTAATATCTTTGTCTCTAATTCTAACTTGATGGTATCCTGACCTCAAGTGAATTTTGAAAACACCTTGGCTCCATGGACTTGTTGGAATAAATCATCGATCCTCAGTAGGGGGTATTTATTCTTGATTTTTACTTTATTTAGTTGAAGGTAATCAATACATAACTTCAACATCCCATCCTTTCGTTTAACAAAGAGGACTAGTGCTCCCCATGGTGACACACTGGGTCAAATATACCTTTTCTCTATCAACTCTTGCAATTGTAATTTAAGTTCCACCAACTCGGGTGTGCTCATACGACAAGGTTCTTTAGATATGGGTACTTCCCCAGGTACAAGGTTAATGGAAAAAAACAAATCCCTTCTTGGAAGTAAACCAGGTATCTCATATGGGAATACATCTTTAAACTCATTTAGTACAGGAATCTCTTCTAGAATCTAACTAGCCTCTTTGGTCGGGTTCTAGACATTTGTTGCATAGAACTTACAACCTTTTTGTGCACTTCTTTTGAGCTGTAAAGCTGTAATTTGTCTGACTGATATTTTCTTGGAATTCCTGTTATTGTCCTTGGTTTACCCTCATTATTGATGCATGTAAATGTTTTATTAAAACAATTGAGCATCATTGGATGTTGTTCAAGCCAATCCATTCCTATAAGGATATCATAATATCCTAAGGGAGATATGTTTAAATATATGGTTGTAACTATTCCATTTATTTCAAGGAAACAATCCTTCACTAGTTCAGTTATTCTTCTTTTTGTACCCGTTGCTAATTGCACTAGCCATGCTTTAACATGTTTACTTATTTTTAATAAACATGCATCCATAATTTTAGGAGGAATAAAACTGCGACAAGATCCTAGGTATTTAATATAGTAATGGGTTTTTGAGCTATCTTACCTCCAAATTCTACCATAGATGACTAATGGTCTGCTTGTCTATCTTCTAGGGAAACACATATTATGGGAGTCTTGGCTATATGATTCACTCTCACCTCCTCCTTCATATTATTTACTCTTTTCATGTTTCCTTCATTATATGGACAATTCTTGTAAAAATGAGGTTCTTGGCACCCCCAACATTGTAATGGTCATTGTATTGTCTTTTCCCATATATCAGTTGCTAATTTGTTTGTACATTGTCCTGGGAAATTTGGCTAGAACTTACTTTTTCCAAAATATTTGTTATTTAGATAGCTTATGTTTTGATTTATGTAAGGTAATGGTTTATAACCTTTATTCCTCTGTTTAGATTTTACCTTTTTCTTTTCCCTTATTACCTTCAAATTTTCTACTCTATGTTGACTATATGCTCATAACATAATTTGGCTTTGTATATAGATTCATCTAATGTTTTTGGACAATCGAATTCAATCTTATCACTATAATATTGTAGTAGATATCTTAGAAACCTATGAATTTTAAATTTATTCTCCTTAATATATGGGACCTAATGCAATAAATGCAAAAAAAATTCAATTATCCCATCCATATTAATCTGCCCCATTTTAAGTTCATGAAACTCCTTAATTTTGTTATCATAGAAACTTTTGGATAAATATTTTTCCTTAAAAAACCTTTTAAATCTTGGCCATTTAACTCCCCTTTATTTTAGACCCTTGGTCACCTTAAGATCTCTTCACCATCTTGCAACATTTTTGTTTAAATTATAAATAGCTAGACATGCTTTCATATCACTCGGATAGATATACACTCGGAAATACTTTGACATTCAAAGTAGCCATTCTTCATCCTTCTCTCCAAATTCCATTTCTCCATAAAAAAATAGGTGCTTTTATATTCTTTAATTCACCATTCCATCCTCCATGTTTCTGGTATTAAGTTCGTTTCTTAGAGGAAGGACCTTCATAATCATTATTCTCGGTACTATTAGTAGTAAATTACTCATCAGATGATGTCTCTGATCCTTTTTTTTGTTCTAATGACATATTCAAGTTACATACTTCGGACTTGTTTTTCTTGATAAGGATTTGTTACTACATTTCTTGAACTATGACCATGCGGCTAGTTATTTTCTATTTCCATTAGATTTTGCAATAGAATCGCATTTAACTCACGTTGTTCATCATTGTCTCTTATATTATGTTCCTTTAATTATTCCTTTAGACTTCGCATTGTCTCCAGCATGTTTGATGGCGTTGGTGTCTTTTGGTCTCCCTCCATTTCAAGAAAAAAGATTCTGATTGTCTTGTTGGCCCAAATCATCTTACACCACGACCCATGTTTTATTTCAATTCTAGTTCTTTCGTATTCGATTTTCCAATTGATATATGATTTATTCTTGTTGTGACAAAGATTCCCACATACATTCCAAATATTATCGTGTTCTTGCTGTGTCTAGAGTCAAATCATATAGTTGAAGCTATATTGAGGATTGATCTGCTAGATCAGCTTGTATATGCAGTTGAACACGATCTGATCGAGTCATCTAACACATCCACTATCTGAACAATAACACTAGTTTATCAGTGAAAACTGTTAACTATAGAGTTAGGCAGAATAGGTCTCAAATGATGCAACTTGTGCTTTGATACCATTTTGTAACACTACACTCTTCTACATTTTTTTTTATTTGCAATTATTATTGTCACACAACTATGGTAATATCACATTTATAGAAGTGTTAATTTACATTAACATAATGAATTTACTCTTAGACCAATTCCTTCATGGAAAATAAGATTCACGATGATAGTTAATACCTGACGAAGCTATTTTTGTTTTTCTTTTACAGATATTATAAATAATTTAGTAATGTATACATTTACTTGCAACTTTAATTTAATTTATACAACCTTTGCACTCTTGTCTCTTGGTGGGGTGACCCTATGGTGCCCTATCATAATAGGTTCAACTTGGAGGTTGTTCTAGTGCATGTACAAAGTGTTGACCATGTTGGAATTTGATTACCTTCGGTACGTGGTAATGTGAGGCCTAAGCCTAAAGGGATCTACCTAGCTCATACACGTTGCAGGTATATTAGATAGAGTTTAAAACTTGTACACTATATGAGTTGTTAAGATTCATTGTTGGTTGACACCTGGAGTGATGCGCTATGCATTAAGAGTAGAATAGTACTCGTCCTCGGGATTCGTTATCATTGTCTTTTGGGGAGAGTTTCCCATTCTAAAGGCTTCTTTCGAGCCAACTCCTTTGGCATGGATTTGGCTCTGCTCTACGAGAGATCAATTAACCTACTTCTGTTATGGAAATATTTTATCATAGTTTATCACACTATTTAGCTACATTTCATGCCTCAGGAAACCAATATCGTAGGTGTGGAAAGAACAACCAGTACCTCTGCTAGTTATTCATCGGTTGGGTACTCTATTCTGGAATATTTTGTTTGAGTTTCCAGTGAAAGTTGGAGTCTCTACATTTATTGCAAGTAGCTTCGGACTTTCTCGAGCCACTCTTTAGATAGGTAATACTTGTGTCTTATCTATTTGTTACGCATACTCTTTTTTACAGTGTTTGAATTCCTTATCCCATCTCCATAAAGATTATTAACTCGTCCTTATTTTGTTGTAGGCTAATTACTGGTACTTGTTGTTCTGAGCTTCAACCATAATTTGATATTGCCCAAGTTTTCAGGTAATCTTGACTTAAAGAGCCCTTGTTTTCCTTTATGGTTGATCTCTTCCAATTACCTAACTTCCGGTTCTGTATTTGTAGATGGATTGGTTAACGGTCTACTAAGGATCTGTTCTAAACTTCAGGGCATCCTTTTTTTTTCTTGCGGGTATGCGTATAGTATTCAAAACCCTTCATCGACTACGAAGGTTATGGCTCATTTGAAGGGTTTTAACCACCCCCCTTTCTCTTTGAATCATAAAAAAATTTGTAAATTCCCAAAGGAGTACTCGGTTGTGCATAAGTAAGGGAAAATTAATTATTTCTTAATTTATTTGTAATTAATGGAAAACCTGTGATCCTTTAGGCTGATTCTATAGGGTTTACAAATGTGGTCGTGTAGTTAGATTTCGATGCCATAGTTGTATCGAACCCTCCTCTGCTATTCCATTTTCTATATGTATAAATGAATAGTGTGGATTTAAGATACTTTTTACTATCTTGTATTCATTTCATTTCAGCACTCTGGACTAGTTATGACGTTTTTGGCTATTACAAACTATATGTAAGGGTTTATGAAAGGATTTGAAACTTATTAAGATCCTTGATATTTCTTTGTTTCGTTATAACTTTTTTTCCATTGCCATTATGTTATTTAATAGTATTAAGGTTGATTAATCGGTTACAGGAATTTTAATACATGCAACCTAATTTAATCTATTTCTTTTAGATGTTTGAATTATAAAAAAAAGGTAGAATCAAAACTGAAACATTTGTTGATGGTTAGTGATGTAGGAGCATCACTGCCTAGGCAGGTCAGTCGAAGTTAATCGACATAAGAGAGCTGACCAGAGGCAGTGCCGAGGATCGCTAGTTCGTGAAGCAGATTGACTCGTCGAAGTCAATAAGTCGAGAAGAAGTTGTCGAAGCAGTCGACAGGAGTGAAGAAGTCGAGAGTTGACATGTCAATGTCGACAGACGACAGTCGATAGTCGACATGTTAATGTCTATAGGTGACAAGTTGTCATAGAGTCATGGGAAGGTCGACATGTTTTGGAACCGCAACATCCATAGGTTGGGAATGAGCCAAGCGAGGAGGAAGAGGCAGAATGGCGAAGCCTAAAGCGCATAGTGAAGCTGACAGGTGAGTCGAAGCTGACGGAGGACAGTATGGTCGATGGGATGGTTTACTATAGCTTGTCAGAGGGAAGCGTAGAAGTCAAGGAGTGTACTTGGCAACAATTTGGGGTTGCTAAGGAAGTTAATGGCAGTTATTGTAGGTGGGTGAAGACATGACAGATGTCGTCACGGGCAGAGGCTGTGTAGCGCAGTCGGGATGCTGATAGTTGTAGGTCCACAGGATAGTGGAAGGATCGGCTGACAGAGGATGCATGTCTCCAGAACAGCAGCAACCAAGTAGAAGACCAGGGAGTTTGGATCAGTTGAGAGAGTTCCATTTTGTTGGAGTTGCAAAGCAGAGCTCGAGGAGAAGTTCTATAGATTGGAGAGAACAATCACACGGCTTCTGAATGTAGAAAAGATCAAGTCATAGCTCAGAGTTCCACAACGAACTAGGAGAGGGTGAGGTTGACACATAGAGAGAGCACACCGCAGCCACTTCTGTATTGTAACAGCTGAGGTTGACAGATAGTTAGTTATTTGTATATACAGTTATTCCGCGTTGAACCGATCGGTAGAATTAATATAAGCCACTTCTGGCATCCGATTCTACACCCTGTTTGTGTGAACATTGTGGTTGTGTCGTGTGTATTATTAAGCAAGAACCTTCTTGCAACAAGGCGATTTGCGTCAGTTGGTATCAGAGCCATAGTATCTTGAGAGCTGAAGGATAGCTATACCGGAGCTTGGAAGTGAGTCTGGTTGAATTGAGCGGGAAGTGAATTCCTATGCGCAGAAGAACATCCAGTGATATTGAGCCTGCAAGTGCGTTGAACAGCTCCAACTGAGGTTGGGTAGAGTTGTACACGACTTGTTGAAGTCCAGTTGCGATTGGATGAGTGAGAGTTTCAGTAGAGGTTGAAAATGGCTCACAGAGGCGTTAATGTCTGAGGACGAAGAGCGTGTGGCATAACAGTCACAGTTGATCATGAGATGTTCGACGAGTGCGTCAGAACAATGTGAACTTTTACAAATGAAGTCATAGTGATCAAAGAAATCCAAAGGCGTGGTTGTATTCTTTATGCGTTAGACCACAACGACGAGGAAGTGAAAGAGGTGGAACCACGGGAAGCAGTGAAAGATGAACCAGAAGAAAAACTCATCAAGCTTCTGACGGATATGAGAGGTCTGGAAAAGATAGACGTTCGCACCTACTCAAGAATTTTAGACCCAGAAGACTTGATCGACTAGTTCAGAGAAATGGAAAAATACTTTGACATAGAGCAGATCGAGGATCCTAAGCGGGTTAAGACTGCATGTTTAAGGTTGAACGGTCATGCCTCATGGTGGTGGGACAATGTACAGGCTGACAGAGTCAAGAAGGGCAAGGAGAAAATAAAGTCTTGGGATAGGATGGTCGCCAAGTTGAAAGGGAAGTTCTTGTCGAATGACTATGTGATTTCCTTGTTCAGGAAGTTACAGAACTTTCAACAAAAGGAGATGACTGTGAAGGAGTACACGAAAGAGTTCTATAGGTTTTCGATAAGGTTGGGACAGACCGACGAAGGAGGATAAGCTGTCGCTAGGTATGTGAACAGCTTGAAATATGCCATTCAAGATGAGTTGAGCATGTCAAGATTCAGAGTAGTGGGTGAAGCCTACCAGTTAGCTCTGAAGGCAGTAGAGAAACTGTCGAGAAAATTCGCAGCGACCAAAGGTAGGGCGACTGGTCTGGGTGTGAGGAATGTGATCGCGAAAGGTCAAAATAGAGGTTATAGGAAGGAAACTGTCGAAGATAGTCGACATGCGGAAGGGGCATCGACAAGGGAGAAAGCGCAAGAGAACCGACGCGATGGTCGTGAGAACCACGGTCGAGGTGCGTATGGTCGAGGTGGTCCATCTGACAGGAAAGTAGCTAACAAACCAGCCATAATCTATTACAAGTGTTATGGAGAGGGACACAAGGCATATGAATTCCCAGAGAACCTGCATGCTGCAGAGGAGTCGAAACCTAGACATTGAAGAGATGAGCAAATCGACGAGAGGGAAGAATCAGCATCCGAAAGTAGTGGAGATGGGAAGAAGAAAATTCGGGCCATGACAACCGGCAAGACACTGGTTCTGGATGACAGATGCGATGAGCAGGAGTCGGCACAGTGGAAGGAGATATTTCGAATGAAGGTATGAATCAGCGAATGGCGTTGCAAGACCATAGTTGATGGTGGAAGCACTGAGAATATTGTGTCGACAGAGGTGATCGAGAAGGAAAAGTTGAGATGTCGAGAAAATCCAAACCCATACAAGATCTCATGGTTGCAGAAAGGACACCATGTGAAGGTGACCAGACAGTTCCTGATTAACTTAAAGGTTGGGAAGTTAGAGGCCAACGTACTGTGCGACGTAATCCCAATGGACGCGTGCCATATGTTGTTAGGAATACCATGGCAATATGATCAGAAAATGATCTATGATGGTCGAGCCAGCACAGTCACAGTGTGGAAAAATGGCGTGAAGAGGACTCTTGAGCGGAAATAGGAGGAGCAAGCCAACGATAAGCAAGGCGAGAGTAACTTTTGGGAGAAGCGCATGCTGATGTGTTCAATGAAAGAATTCCTCACGGATTTCCTATGACTCCACTTAACATTGGCTGCGAAAATTAATGTGAATATTTGGACCCGGTTTCACTCCTGCCTGGTTGCAAGAGCAGAACGAATGACTGAAAACTTGAAGAAAACTCACTTAAAGAAACTAAAACTGCTCGACAGACAGAAGCGACCTGAGGATAATAATGTTAGAGAATATAACAAGACTACATTAGATATCGAAGTTAATAGGGTGTCGGTGTGTAATAACAAAGTACTAATAAATAATGGTGATAATATACATTCAGGACTGCAGGTGAAGTTGGTTGATTGCATAAGAGGCGAATTGGTAGATAATAAAGGGTTACTTGGTAATAATAACATAGAATGGATAAGAAACGATGACAGCATATAGTTGCCACCGGAAGACAGTAAAGGCTTGTCTTTCGTTTCATCAGCTGATAACGAAGGTGTTGAACCGGCAGATAGCAAAGTAATAGTAAGTAATAATAACACGAAGATAACAAAAAATGGTGATAGCATACTGTTGCGACCATGTGAAAGGGTATATTTTAGCGTGAGAGTTGAACCAATAAACATATATAACATATCATGCAACAACACACCAGAACATAGGTGTGAACAGGTGGGGGTAATAAATGCTGGGGAACAGGTTATTCGAACGGATGTTGATAAAAATTTGGATTTAAAGTTTGATAATAACATGGCTGACATATTTCCTGGCGAATCAAATGATAAGACGAAGATCAGCGTATTAAATTTGTCAAACCAGCAACTTAATAATGATGCGTTGAATGTTTTAAAGAAAGGTTTGAGTTTCTCGTTTGCACCCAAAAGAATTCCTGTTGAAAACATTATATGTGCCATTGAAGATTCAGTGATGTCACTTCCTGAAGATACCGCAGTAGAAATAAGGCAGGATTGTGCTGTAATATTAAGGAAAGCAAAACCCCCGAAACAAAACTTAACTAAAAATGAAGCAACAGCCATTAAACACTTAAAAGCTAACAAAGATATCATGATTATGAAGGCGGACAAAGGAAATGCAACAGTAATAATGAACACTAGTGATTATGAATCTAAAATGAAAGAACATCTCACAACAACTGGGTGTTATAAACAACTAACAAAAGACCCAAGCACTAAGATCATTAGAGAGGTCAACAAAGCCATAAAAGAGTCTTCGCTAGATGATAGCTTGAAAAAGAAACTCACCCCAAAAAACCCCATCATCCCAAGAATTTATGGACTCCCGAAGATTCATAAAATTGGTGTACCACTAAGACCTATTGTGAACACCATCGGGTCACCAACCTACAATCTCACAAAATATCTTGCAAAAACCCTTAAACCATTAGTTGGCCACACTTTTTCTTACATCAAAGATTCAACACATTTCGTGGAAAACATAAAAGATCTAAAAATTGATGATAACGATATGCTAGTAAGTTTTGATGTAACCCAACTTTACACAAAAATCCCAATGGAAGAAACTATCAATGTGGTGGAAGAGATCACTAACAAGGAGATAACCAACCTTGTAAGAATTTGTTTAAAATCGACCTACTTCACCTTTCATGGGGAGATGTATGAGCAAACTAGCGGTGTTGCAATGGGATCCCCCCTTTCCCCTGTGATAGCCAACCTCAACATGGAACACTTTGAGAAGAAGGCATTGGATTCTTACCCACTAAAACCAAAAGAATGGAAACGCTTTGTGGATGACACCAATTTCTTTTGGCCACATGGCAGAGAGAAATTAGATGAATTTCTTATGCACATGAACAATCAGTCCGAACACATAAAATTTACTATGGAGATCCAGGAAAACAACTTCCTTCCTTTTCTTGGCGTACTGATCACTAAGAAGGAAGATGGTTCCCTAGCTCACCAAGTGTATCGTAAGAAAACCCATACTGATACTTACTTACATGCTAACTCACACCATCACCCTTCACAAAAACTTGGAATATTGCACACACTCGCTACACGAGCTGTGAGGATATCTGATAAGCAACACCTTGATAATGAACTAAGACACCTTAATAAAACCCTCCAAAACAATGGTTACAAAAGGAAAGATATCAACAAAGCATTCAGGAGAGCGAGAGGATTAGAAAATAAAAATAAAAATCGTAACAATGAACAAGAAGACGTAGGAAGAACCTTTCTCCCATATATACAGGGAACAACAGATAAGATTGCCAAAGTGTTGAAGAAAAAGAAGATGAAAACGATATTTTTCCCTCCTAACTCACTAAGGAATTTGTTAGATAAAGCCAAAGACCCGATCGACCCTAAACTAAGGAAAGGTGTTTATTCGTTTCCATGTTCTTGCGAAGACGTATACATAGGTGAGACAGGTCGCTCAATTCAGACTAGACTGAAAGAGCATTGTGCAGATGTTATTCATAACAGAATTAAAAAATCAGCCGTGGCTGAGCATTCGTCAATGACTAACCACCATGTTTGCATTGAAGAAGAAAAAGTCATAGCACTCGAAGATAACTATAACAGAAGACGCATCCGTGAAGCAATTGAAATTGAGAAACACCCAAGAAATTTCAATAGAGATGACAGTCTCAACCTGGGTGATTCTTGGAAACCAATCATTCACTCCCTGCAAAATAGGAACATAAATAAAAAAATCTTGAAGATTTATTATGAAACTATAAATAAAAATTATGGAATTCAAAATTGAGCTTCAAAAATTTATAAAGATTAAAATTATATATTACATTTATAATATAACAATTGTAAGAACTTCATAAACTTAAATTTCTTTAGGGAATATATTATTAAACTTTAATTTTAAAAATTAAGGATTTAGAAATTAGGTTTAAAAGTTATAAAAATTAAAAATCTAAATTTACAAAATTAAAAAATTAAAAATCTAAATTAAATTATAATATAACAACTATAAATACTTCATAAACTTAAATTTTTATTTTTTTTTGAAGAATTAATTAAATAGTTCTAATTAAGTTAATATAATAAATTTAAAGTTAAATTTAATATTTGAGAAAGACTGAGTTCTAAACTAGTGAACATAATATTCTATGAAACTAATAACAAAAAAAAAAGTTTTAAAGAATTTAATAAGAATAGTAGAATAATAAACATTTGTCAAACATTAATTTGTTAATAGTTATTAATAACTAACATTAATAAAGCTACATTAATAAAATTGGTATGGATTAATATAAGAACATTTAATATTAATTTGTTTTAATCAATTAAATAGGTCGGTGCTCTCTCATTAATTAAAAAACAAACTTACATTATAAAAAAGTAGATTAGTGTAGATTTTCAATTGAGATACCTTTTCTCCTGAAGATGGACTCAGCTATAGAGTCTGAAACGCGTCGAGATCAAAACCTCTACACAGGTTTCCAATCTCCCTTGAAAATAACTGCAACCTGTGAAAGCCTAAATGAGTATAATTAACTGGCATGATCACATGTCTACGACGTGAAGGTTGCAATTATCATCTCTGTGAGTGAAATATCAGTCAATCATGCATAACTTAAAATTTTGCGTAAGATTAGATAGATTTACATAATAACACATGTGATTAACAGTCAAATATGAGAGTTTTGATCATTAAGCAATCATTGGATTTAAAGATTCCATGTCTGATCAAACATAAGGCAGACGAACAAACTGGATCAACGCTTGAAAATAACAAACCAAGCACCAAAAATAAAAAATTTAAATTATCTTTCCATATGCAATCATGGCCATCGGATCATGGTATGTCAATGGTCGGGATGCGAGATGCGGGATGCGGGATGCCAAGTGCGGGAACTCATTGTTCATAAATATGTATACCCTTTCGCAATCCGCAATTTGCAAATGCGGGTTGCGGAACACAAAACACAATGCGCGGTCAAAGTACTTCCCGCATCCCGCAATTGCAGGTTGCGGGAAGTATAAACTACTCTTTATTAAAAAAGGTCTTTCCGCATCCCGCAATATGCAATTTGAGGGTTGCGGGAAGAAAACTTTACATGCAATTTTCTAAAAAAGACCCCTTTCCGCATCCCGCAATCCGCAATTTGTGGCTTGCGGGTTGCAGAAGGAAAAACTTCAAATGCAAACCAAAGAGTCCGCAATCCGCAATTTGCGGGTTGCGGGTTGCGGGATGATCGAAATATTTTAACCAAACAGTTATTTCCACAATTCATAAAAATACACTAAAAATGCATAATTTTGAGAAGGAAAATTTACTAACTTAATTAGATCAAATCAAAGGTAGGAAAATGAATGGCAAACAGGTTGAACAACCCTGAAATTGATTAAGTTACTATTTGATATGAAAATGGGGCTCCCATATTTTGGATAAAACATGGGATCTGTTGTGCCTACAACAAATGGCGACTGGCTGGGAAGAACCAGTTATCTCTGTAAATGAAACCCTTAGTTATAAGGTAGATATGCCAACCAACTCATTTTCAACCTGCAATCTACAAAATGATCTCATGAAAACACAATCAAAACAATAGAGTTAGTCATATGATCAATACATTCCCATCCAAAACCAATTAATGATAATATTTAATCTAGTAAGGTAGTTTAGGATCAAAACATAAATCCTATACCTTTATTGATCCACATCGCAGTTGGCATTTGTTGTCGGATGCTAACTTCGACACATCTTCGACTAGCCTTCGTTGTTGATACAAATTTGATGAGTTTCGACGCGACATGACTTCGACAACTTCAGCACCTCGCACCTGCGACATGTTCTGCACCTTCGACATGTTCGACAACCTCACAGTTCATGACATTGACATGCAGCGTCAACATGCGACCAACAACTGTCAAACTTCGACAGTCTGTCTCTCTGTCTTCCAGTCGACTGTAACGGTTGAACAGTTGAACCGCTCTAACTTATTCTTTGTAACTAAATGTAACAGGATGACACCCAAGCATCTCAGACTTCTATATAAGCATGTATAATAATGTAACATACATCAATCAGAATCAGTTTTTGATCTGTTTGCAAGTAATAGAAGAACAGTTCGCATTCCTGCATATTTCCTGTGCATATCTATGTTTATTTGTATTGCGTATTCTTGATTTTTCTCATTCTATTTATTAAGCTTTCGCCATAACAGGGCCGACTCATTCAGTCGAACTGTTGTCCCCCTCGTGCTTCCTGGACATGACCCGGATCATTGGTATCAGAGCGTACTCATTTTTTCTTGCTTAAGTTCTGCGTATACACTTCTCTCGAAGTTACCTGACTTATGCCGGTTTAAACTTGCTCGCAATCTCAGCAATCCAAGCAAACGCGATCTCCAGAAATGACAGAAGAAATAGACGATAGACATGTAGCCAACGAGACAGCACAGCTTATTGAGCAATCTCTAGCTCGACAACAAACTAAAATGTTCACCCAATTCAATGAGATTCTCTTGTGATTCGCTTCGACATCCTGAGGATCCTTGATGAGAACTCACTCCGACAAAATCAAGCCCTTCAAAGTGCAAATGAATCTCGACATATCGAATCTTGAAGGTAATATTGACGCAGAATCCGTCGACAATTGGGTGCAACAATCAGAATCCTATTACACTGTAAATCAACTCTCTGAAGCTGAAAAAGTCACCATTGCGTCCTTAAAGATGTCAACCTCCGTGCACTGCTGGTGGGAGAACCTCTCGACAAAGATGGAGAAAAGTGGAGAACCCATCGAAACATGGGATAAATTCATCGAACACATCCGGAAGGAATTTTACCCGCTCAAATACCTCGAGCAGCAGTATAAGAAGTGGCAGCAGCTAAGGCAATGGAAAGACCAATTAGTACAAAGTTACACCGATGAGTTCTATCGACTCATGGCAAGACTTGGCATCCAAGAATAAGAGAAATTGCTTGTTCTAAAATACACCAGCGGATTGTCTCAGTACATCTAGCAGGAGATAGAATTTTTGACTGTCAACCAACTGGTAAAAAGGAAAAGCACGTTTCGCGACAAAGCCAACATCAGGAAGACCACCCGACAAGAGGGCACCATCTGACTTCGACAAGATGAAATCTTCTCAGCCGACACTGCCAAAGCTTGACAATGGTAAGAATCCTTTTCACAAAAGGGAACATAGAAAACAACTGCCGACCGAAAAATGGTGCAATTACCACCACTCATCTTAGCATGATACGTCTGAATGCAAAGCTCGGAAGACATTTTTGGAAAAAGTGTCGACCTCCGACGCGTTCAACAAGACGGTGGAAGAATCTAATCCAGACGCGATGACCCTTTTGACCTCGAAAACTCGAGAATCCTCAACAATTGTCGACGAGGAGGAACGAGAGTGCCTGTTCCATACACGAATATGGGTCCAGAGCAACCCATTGCATCTGATCATGGACAATGGGAGCCAAAAGAACTTCGTTTCTGAAGAACTAGTAAAGAAATTAGGTCTTGTTACCACTCCACATCCTCAACCTTACAACATCGGTTGGATGAAGGATGGACAAGAACTACGGATCACTTGACAATGCAAGCTCACCTACTTCATAAAGCCTTTTCACTAGGATTTTTGGACCCAAAATCCAACGACCAAAAAGTCGTATTTTCTACATCTTGCGGTCGACTATCTGACAACCTCAGTATTTTTTTAATGTCGGTCCAATTTTGGATTAAAACCGACGGCTCAGACTTCATCGGTTCTTCGATGCCTCTGGCAATCGGATAACTGGCACCCCTCACAACTGAAAAGGGCTTGGATCCAACGTCTTTTTGCCGTCGGATCTATGGCATAGTCGTCAGTATTTTGCACTGTGGCGATCAGATAACCGACGCCCCTCACAACTGAAAATGGCTGGGCACCGCCATCTTTTTCCGTCGGATCTATGGCAAAGTCACTGGTTTTGTGCACTGTGGAGGTCGAAAAATCGACGCCCATCATAACTGAAAATGGATAGGCACTGACGTCTTTTGCTGTCGGATCTATGGCAAAGTCGTCAGTTTTGTGCACTGTGGAAGTCGGAAAACCGACGCCCATCCCACTTGAAAATGGCTGAGCACCGACGTCTTTTACCGTCGAATCTATGGCAAAGTCGTCGGTTGTCTTTGTTGTGGCCGTCGATTATCCGACACCATTGGAAAATTAAAAAAAAAAAAAAACATTATTGTTTGGAAGTGTATGTTGTTGATATAATTCCAAATAAAGGTGTAGAAGAATTAATTGTAGCAAAATACAATAAGGAAAAGATTGGGGGTAAAGGATCTTGTACAGGAAACTCAAGAAACAATGGAAAAGTTGTAATGGATATATGTTGCAGTAGTGAGTGGTGTTGTAGTAGAAGATGACACTATAGAAGAGAGTGGTGTTACAGTGGTGGAGTTGCAAGGAGATGATATTTAATTAGATGCAATAGTGGAAGATGCAAATGTGAATGTCTTATTTCCATAATGTGTAGTATGTTGATATCATTGCAGATGACTTTGAAAGTGCAACAAAAGAAAACAGAGTGGATAAAACCAAAGTAAAAATACAGCAGTTGTATCATAAAGAGTTTATGGAAAAGAGTGGAGATGAAGTAGAGCAACATTGTGTTGAATATGATTGCAATAGAGGAGTTCTTGCGTTAAAAAAAAATCAAAATGAGGAGAGGATTGAGAAGTCCAAACATTTGTGGAGTTTGTTGCTTGAAAATGGTAATGTTGTAGAAGAGGGAGGATGGAGAGGCAGTAAGCACGATTCAAAAAAAAATGAGAGAGGGAGAGATATTTGAGGGAGTATGGAATGATGATGCATGCTTACCTTTTATGAATTTACTTGACAGAACCTTGTTGAATTTTGAAGTAGCACCATAAGGGGGAGCATTTTAGCATGAAAAACCCAACGACAAAATGTTGATGAAGATGGAAAGGTACAAGGATAATTTACAAGACACAATATCAAGATCAGTCAATAGGCGGAGTAGTTGAAGCAAATGAACTTTTAATTCATTTGCTCCAACTACCACCCCTATCATATGAATTTGTCCCATCGTATCCAAGTCTTACCTTGATTTCAAGAGGCGGCTGTGAAGTCAGACTGTCATAATGCATCATTTCATATATCTCTGGTTTTCTCAAAACTCTAGAATGAACATAAAGAGGATTTCAACGGTAATATATTCCATATTCCAAACCTATCAAGTGCACTTTTAGGTCAACAATTTTGATGTCTCCGAACTGTGGCAGCTCTATGGCCATTTTCACCCTGTAAATTGAAGGATTCCTGCAAACACAAACCACTATGTTACGCGAACTTCTTTCGGGGCTTTGTTACATTTGCTTCTAAGATCTTTCATCGCTTTGTCACAAGAATATTTTTGACCTAAAAGTACACTTGATAGGTTTGGATGGAATAGATTTCCGTGGAAATCCTCTTTACATTCATTCTTGAGTGACTCGATATTAATAATTCCGACAATCACAAGGGGATAAATAATGTTAAAAAAGGAAAATAAAGAAAACACATAAAGGGATACGTAAAGTTGACAAAGGAAAATAAATAAAATCTATAATCTGCATCGAAAGAATAACCGGGTACAAACTGAACTAAGGAGATTCGAACCTGCGACTTATGTCTATTCCCAAGGCTACCACCTTCAAGCCTGACCTTATCAATCAATTCCCATCACCATTTCCTCTCATACGAAGTCCCACAACCATTTCTCTCAACACCCAGTACTCTTCATTCATTCTGCATGCATTTCACTATGCAATGGTCTCAGATTCACTACATTTTTCCTGAATTAGTTTCTCAATTCAATATGACCCACGCCCGTCATCCAAGGAGTGTTTCCAACGATCTTGAGTTTAAGCCTAGCAACGGTGACGATTCATGGTATTATGTTTCCCTTCAGCTACAATATGGAAAACTCATAGTCCACTACGAAGGTTTGTCTGACAAATGTGACTGTTTGGGTCATGCTGAATCGAGAAATTGAAACCATCACATTTCTCAGACAAACCTTTGTATGAGAGCTTTGAGTTTTTCATATTGCAGCCAAAGGGAAACATAATACCATGAATCGTCACCGTTTCCAAGATGAAACTCTAGACCGCTGGAAACACTCCTCGTACGGTGGGCGTGGTTCACGCTGAATCGAGAAACTAATTGAGGGAAAGCGCATAGGGAATTTGAGACTGTTGCATAGTGAAATTCATGCATAATGAATCAAGTAAGATGGTAGCCTGTCGTCTCCCACTATGAAATGCATGCAGAATGAATCAAGCTCTTGAAGGTGGTCTCCCATTGTCAGTTGCACTTCAAGCTTGAAGGTGTTAGCCTTGGGACTAGACATAGGTCGCAAGTTCGAATCTCCTCAGTTAAGTTGCAACCCTAAAAAATGATGAACATTGACAACGGGCAGCATTTTTCTAATTGTTGTTGGTGTATGCTAGATTAGTTGCAAATATCATGCTTCAGAAGCCAGGCTTCAATGGTGAATAGACCATTTTGGAAGGGTTTAATGTGAGGTTAAGGATATTGATTCTAGGGAAATTAAAGAGAAGGTTAAGGATATTGATTCCAGTGCATCATTTACTCAGCCTTTGAAGTTGTGGAAACTTGAAATTGGTTATGATGAGCAACCAAACATCACAACAAGCTCCAATAAATTGTCAAAATTTAGATGACACGCAAGTGGGTTGTAGAAAGCCATCATCATAGCCATTCATTGAGCTCCTCTCTGTTTCAAGAATACTTTAATATTCTTTACTGAATAGGTCCAACCACGTGAAGGTGGAAGCTCTTATGGCCCCTCCCCCCCCTCACATCACTCTCAATTCCCCATACCCAATGCATGTACTTGAAAAAAAAAATACATGCAAATTAATCCATATTTCATCATGAACTTTCATCTACCATTTATTCAATAAAAGCTAACATTCATTAAACCATTGTTTCATTCAGTCAACACATTCATACAATAAAATATAACATTCAATAAACCATTCATTCATTCAGTCAACACATTCATTCAATAAAAACTGACATTCAATAAAGGTAATAGTTTGCTACACTGAATCATTAAACCATTCATTCATTCATTAGGCCAAAAATCATGGACGATATATTGTTATAAAAAATAATTAGACGACATTTTTTGAGTCACTTCTTTTTTGTTTTTCTTCTCTTTATAAGTGGTAATAATCTCTAAGAGGAGCATCTACATCTAGACTTTCTCTTCCAGTTCTTGGTTCTTCATCAGGCACTTGTGGTGATGTCTGCATCCTAGAGTACTGATCTAGACGTGGATTTTACGGCAAGGGGTTCGGATTTGCTGCAATAATGTGAAAATGTTACATCGTTGTATTTTTCTATTGTAATGACAAGTATTTCATTTAAAAAAAACATTACAAAGGTGTTTTTTTACCTAGTGTGGCCACATCATGTAGTTCATGTTCTTGTCCAAGCTCAACCTGTACAGTTTCACCCTCTACATGCTCTGCAGTTGAAATATGGTGAACTACAATTAATGTTCGCCATTTGCAATGCTATACATAAGATTGTAGCATATGAATAAATTCATTACCAGGATTCGAAACGTGATCTTCAATTTGTTGTTCTCCCTCCTCGACATTAGGGGGATCATTGCTTTCTTGCTCAAAACAGAGTCAATATTTGTTGTCAAGTATTTATAACGAATAGATTGCACAAGCAGTTAATCTTCAATAAAGTATATAGATTCTATTTACCTGTGCACCGGATGGATTGGTACCAGAAGACTGTGTTTGGCCAGACAATCTTTTTCGGTGTTCAACAACAGCTCCAAAGCCTTCCTTGAAGCCAGGCTTCATGTCTTCCTCAGTGGCATGTTCATTGAATCGTTTGGCTTGCATATTTGCATAACGTCATTAATTAACATTTTCCGGTGCAATAAAACGAAAAATAATTTGCAATTTTTTATTTGTATGCATTATTGGTTTTTTGAAACTTACAAATCGTGCTGTGAAATTGGAATAACCACCAGGCCCATGCTTGTGCTGATCTATTTTTTCAAGTCTTGCCTTTTTGGCCTTTTATGTGTCTGGCAGCCTATGCAAGTGTTGAAATACGTTAGATGTTCCAAGTTCGATATAGAAATATTCAATAATAATAAGGTTTTGAATTACATTGCGGAAAGTATTATATACCTCCCTGTGCTTGGTGTTATCTTTCCTTCTCTTCTCTGAGCCCTATCCCTTCCATCCTCCACTAGATCTCTTCACTCCATTGGTGGAATCATTGGAGGGCGCTCATACCTAGGGTATTTTTCCAGGTGGGTCCTATATTGGTCTCAGACAACCTTCACATGTTGTCTAGCCTTTTTCATGACCTCGACTTTATTGAAGGTCTTGTTCCCAAACAGGCCAACCAACCGATTAGTGAGTTCATCTTTTAAACATTTCGGTTGTTTATCCCACCTTTCTCGGATGGTGGGCCCGAAGATCTCCAAGCACGCGTCATTCATTTGTTTATAGAAAGCATCATTTCCTGCGAAATGATCATGCCATGATCATATTTAGTTGAAAGAAAACATTTTATTGGTATATTACAATGAAGTTATAAACACTAACTTGATCGACGTATATTAATTACCTAGGACCTTATCGATATTTATTGGGACGAGATCTACGTTGACCAAAAATGTTACCTCCATTGTTCCCATGCTAGTGACATGGGAAGATCCTAGAAATGCAGCTAGGTCGATATCAATATTACCAGGATTCTCGGTGTCGACCCCTTTTTCTGGAGGATCCAGTGTGCGTCGGTCACTAGCGGCCGATGCGCTCATAGTTGGGGTCCGTGGTGTGTCAGAACGTGTTGCCAACAGTTCATTCGACAACAATGGCGAAGGAGTCGATGCACGTGGAGTCGTTTGCTCATGATGCCACATCTCTCCACGAGCCTCGCTCGGGCCAACATCGACTCCACCACTATTGTGTGTTCTACGATAATTCTATAAATACAAACCACGTCTTACACGTTCAGTACTATCATATAAAAGAGAAAATTATAAAGTCATAAATGAATTATTTTATGAATCAAGATTCCTCAACTTACTTCCAAGGATTCAGATTTCCGTTCCAACAATTCAATCCTTGCCAAGTTCTGGATTGTCTGCAGAAACTTGATTAGCAGAGAAACGAGTTCTGCACTATATTTTTCCAATAATTTGTCTATCATCTTAAATGGGTTTGTGGATTCACCAATTACGTGGGAATCTTTAATGATCTCAGCCACTTCAGGATCTACTGAACATTCTTCTGGTGTTGTTTCATACAACGATTCACTGGGCTGCAACAAAATATATATAAAACACTATTGAGGTATATCATGATAGATTCCTAAAATTATATTAACAAAACATATCTATGATCATGATAGATTCCTAAAATTACAACTAGGTTTACTTGGTTCCTGGACGATGGTGTCGTCTGATCTACAGCTGTGGACTTGCCCCGATCATCAAGCCCCTGCAAAAAGAATTAGAAAACATTATCACAACGACACCAATATACACACGAAAAATACATAACAAAATAAATATTATGCTACGTATTATATTGGTACAATTCCAATGGATTATACCTGCAATGTAGAGGATCGTGATCCACTCCTCGGATCGATGCTCATAGGTGACTTGCCCTGATCTGCTAATATCTGGGAGCTGCCCCTTACAGATACCTAAATAAAAATCATAGTGAAAATGATCACCCAAACGAATCCATAACTAATCATGAGAAAACACATCGATTAAAAACTATTATTAAGCATTATATTTTTACTATTACAAAGAATATGTATACCTGTTGCGTCGAGGGTACTGTGCCCCTTGCAGAACCGGACTGCATAAAAAACATAGAGAAAATTACGTAAATGAAATAATTAAATAACATTATAGGAACTAAACCAATATACAAATAATGAAAAAACAAAGGAAAAAAAACTATTTTTTCTTATTATATTTGCACTATTACAAAGATGTATACCTGATCCCTCAAGGAAGATGTACTCCTTCGACCATCTGCTAGTGGGTTTTTATCCTGATCACTAGCCTGTGAAGTAAATATGGAAAATTTAAACGAAATAAACTAACGAAAAAATCCTTAATATGTTAAATTCATTAATAAAAGGTTGGGTAAATTGTTATATGTACCACTCCCATAGTAACTTTTTTTTAATCTACTCGGTTCAAATTGTAATTAATAAGCAAATATTCCCCTACAGATATTGATTTAATGGAAATTACAAAAACACGGTTTCCTTCACGCCCCTCAAATTCGTAGTTTGATTGCTTAATTGTAGACCCTGGTTGTGTATTGTTTATAAACCCCACAATATTCCCTGTGGCCTTTGGCCTTCCGTCCATGTACAACATTGCTCCTTTAGTTTGATTTTTGTCTTTCAACTGTAAATAGTTTGTTGACAATCCATAGCTATGCATACTTTTTGTAAATTGGACCAGGCACATCCAATCTGTGTAGCTGTAATAGGGTCCAACATACTCCATCAATTCTATACATGTGTTGTAAGAGACCCTTATGCCATCCATGCTGAACAACCCAAAACCATGTATTGACGACGGTGCTATTCGATATATCCTCTCGTTCACACAAAAATCTGTGTTCGGTTGAGGAAGATCCCTAGGTACCCATTGTTTCACTAAATGTCTGTACCTCAAGGGCACCTCGAGGTCATCTTTTGTCTCATCACCATAAGAACATGACCCCCCTCGACTATGAAAAAATTCATTGCGTTTATCGAATTTTCTTTTGGTCTTTTGACATCTAGTTGATACAACTCTTCTATACCTATTGGATGTCTCACTTTCCTCTGGCCTTCCTAAACTCCCCTCGCTCGAGGAAGACAGATCTGACAAATACCTATTTGGTTCTACCTGCACCATGGGAAAAAAGTTTAGATACGACCGCAAGGCATAGCACCTCTTAAAAGGTGGCATGTAGCGCCTTTTATAATGTTACTTGATCCTCATTCTCTTTCTCAACATGTAGGCATTCAAGCGATGAGGAAGACGATCACTTTATCTTTCTTATGAGTACAAATTCACGCAGTTATGAGCTTTCTTTTATTGCTCCTTTGTGTCTTGACTCCCATATCAAACCATCCAACTATCAGCTTTGTCTTCATAGCCCCAAAGTCTCTCTCGTCCCATCAGTTTGGGTTCATCAACTCAGTAATTGAAGTCCAGTCACATTTAGTAAGATATTTATATTCAACAATAATAATATAAAATAAAAATCACTAACCATTATGGAAAACGTCTAAAAGTTTTTATGACTTTCAAAAGTAAGATCTTTTAGGTGGTTAATAAGTGTTCAAAAATATTCAAAAAAAATATTTTGTATAATGTTGTGGAACTTGTATAATCTTATTCAAGCATGGTCTTCTTAGATGACTGAAAGTAATTGAATCAAGCAAAAACGGAACCGTAAACATGTAAGCTGTTTTGAAAAATGGTAGCTCTCAGTCATACTCCCAACTAATGCTGCCTTTGGACAATTACTTGTAATATTGACTTAGGGTATTTAATTCATAACATAGATTTTCAATCATATTGACATAGATAAAAGTAGGGCTTTCTTTATATTATCATGACATAGTTACAAATACTTTCTTTTCAATCTTTATGACCATTTGAATGGACAGACCCCACTCATAGCCAAATACTTTTGAGATATTTACAACTCATTGGAGTATGGGGGACCATATCATTCTCAAAAGACATTAGATTCAGTATCCCATGCCTTTGAATAAACAAACCTCAGGACCACACGTCTATTCTGATGCATGTGGACGTCTACGTGGGTTTTGACAAGCCATTGTTGTTGGTTTTTAATGTAGTACCCAAGGATTTGAGCCTTAGTAAGCTTTGTCTGCAAAATATCTTTGACCTATTCGAGAGATTCTCCAACTTCCCGTTTCATATTATAAATAACAGTTGGTTCTAATGCTGTCAGGTTGATGCTGAATGACCGCCACCAATCTCTAATCGAATTAGGGAAGTAGAATGTAGGATCCTCATAGATATGTGGAATTTGAAGTCCAAACTTTAGCATGGTATAATATGTTCTATCTGTATTTTCTTTTCTCAAGAATTTCCACCATAATTTTTTATATTTTGCATAAGTGTGTGTAGTACTTGGAAACCAAAGACTAGCATCTTGATGTGGCCATGCTTCCAAAGAATGTATTCGGTTAATACAGTAGTATTGTTGGTCTAGTTGTAGCCCTCAGTGAGGTGTAGAGCCCTCCGTCGAGATTAAGTTAAGATCTTGGTAGAGTTGTGTTAACCAATTGCTTGCATTAGCTGTTTTTCTTAGGGAGTTGTTGTAAATCATCTCTAGTACAATACTGGATCCCATAGGCATTCTTCTGAGTTCTGGCACTAGTCTAATAAAAGCATTAGATCCCTGTAAGTTAGCATCTAACACTTCGGCATGTCTCAACTCCCACTTAAGTTTCCATTCTTGCATATAATCCAACCAACTCATATTATCATTGATAGTATAGATATGATTTTTTCCTCCGGTCCAAGTAGAGATTTTAATGTTTACTTGTGGGTTATGGGCCTACTGGATTCCGCTTTGACCTTCTATGCTCGCATGCCTCGTGCACGCTTGCAGTAGGATCGCTTGTTTCAGGCTCACTTGCTTCAGGCTCGCTTCTTAAAAATTAACAACACACTTCTGTGTCAAATATTCTCTTGTTAAAAAGGCAGGAATGCTTTTTGTTTTCCCATAAATGTGCTCATGAACAGTACAGTTATAACATCAAAACAATGCTTGCCATCTTGCAAAATTTCCCTTTTCCGTTGCAAATTTTATTGTGTTGTTTAGCACAAATGGAAGACTGGAGCAATATGTTCTTATGATAAAGCCATGGTTCAACAAATAAAGTCATAGTTCTACTCAATTTTATGTCAGGACACTTATTCTCCAAGATAATTTTTCTCACAAGTTCAATCGAGGAGTTCCACCACTCTTAAAATTCTTTACCAACAATTTTTTCTGACAGGACACGTCTTAACTACTTAATTCAAATTATTTACCAATATTTGATTACCAACAATTTGATTACTTAATTCTTATAACCAACACATATTTGATTACCTGGGTGTAGACGTTTCCTGTAATATACTCAGAAGAGTTACTTTTAGAAATGACTGTGCCTCTTAGAGGCCAGTCAACTCCAGGAACCAAGTGACCCTATTATAGGTTTAGTACAAACCAGAGAGAGAGAGATGACTAGGCTATGGTATAGTCAATCAAAGAAATTCAATGACAGTCAAAAGGCTCAGTACAATCATAATAAAGATGAGCTGATAGCCAGCAGACTGAGGCCAAATATACTCACGGCCTCCAGTAAGGTACAAGGACAAACCAAAGGGTAAAAAAACCAACCAGTAAGGTACAAGTAAAAAAGAAAAGAGTGGGTATAAATTAGAATCATAACCCTTGGGACTAAGGGGGTGTACTACCTCAAATGTGGACAAACTACGTCCATAGTTATACCCACAAGACCAAAAACATAAAAGTTAGTACAAATCAAAAGATAACTCAATATCAGTAAAAGACCCAAAAGGTGATAGGAAAGGTACCACAAAAAAATGAAAGGACCAAAATTAAAGGACAATCTACCACAAGACCAATAAACAAGAGGGTGTAAGGACCAAAAGTAAATCAACCATTGTGGGGAATATACAAATAAGGTCAAATTCATATTGCAATAGCTCCTTGTAACTACCTGTTATTTGACATGACAAAGAGATGGAAGGTCAAATAATGTCAAATATATGAAATAGCTCCTTGTAACTACCTCTTATATGCGATAACTCCTTGTAACCGCCACTTATATGCAATAGCTCCCTGTAACTACCTCTTGTAACTCAAATAGGACCACCAAAAGGTATGATAGCAAGCAACCTTCCTAACTAAGGTATGGAGGGTGGTACGAAGTGGGTATAAAGACTCATAACAACTTGGACCAAGTGGTTGTACCTCAAATGTGGAAAAACTACCATAGTACCCACAAGACCAAAAACATAAAAGGTGGTACAAATCAAAAGATATACCAAGATGAGTAAAAGACCCAAAAGGTAAAGGGCAAGGTACCACACAAATATTATCGACAAAAAGGAAGGACCATAAGACAATCAACCAAGGTGGGGTACAACCAATCATCTCTCTCTCAAATGTACCATTGTTCCATATAACCTGAAAGACCATCATCACAGTAAACGGAAAAGTCCACACAGATGATGTGATCACATGGTCCTCTAGACTAATCCTAAGGTCAAGCGTTAGTGGTTCCATCAAGGGGTGTTCAATCCCTTGAGAAGACCATCTAACTCAACCATCTCGAAGACCTAGGAGAAGAGGACATCACACATCATCAGATAATTGGTAACTGACCGTGTAGGAACTCAAAAACCCTAAAGAAACCGAGCGTGCAGAAGGGGAGCTAGAAAAAGACAAGGCTCGTAGGCCAAAAAAGCAAGCTCAAAAAACTGTACTGGGACCAGTGTCACAGTAAGTGAACTGAAAAAAAAGTGGCCAGAATACCAATAAGTGGCACTAAAAGAAAAAGACCCTCTAAAAAGGTGAAATAGCAAGCAAAACCTCCTAACTAAGAGCTGGAGACCTCAACAAGTTGTATCCTTCGCAAGGTGATGAAATCCAAGTCAAAAAATACAAAATGAGAGACCAATAATGGAAGGATATCCCTCTACCGAAAGGGATCCTGGGTAAAATAGCCCTAGTAGAAAAGTCACTAAGCTACCTCATTCATGATACGTCGGAAAAGGTTTTCAGTGCTTCTGCCTTATCACCCTTGTATCACCAGTATGGTGGCTTGAGAATACAAGGAATAAAATGATCGATGTTTCCTTAGGGATAAGTGTTTTGCGGCATTCCACAGAGTCCATTTGGTTCTCGATCTCGTGGCGGTTTAACCCTTGAAACAATTGGAGGCCCCTCCACAAATTGGTCGATGATCGTGTCAACAAGAACAAGAGGATTTTAGCACCCTAGAGGACAACAACTATGTCTCAGTTGATAATGACAAGGGGGAATTATTTAGATGCCTATCCCCAGTGTCCTACCTAACTAACAAATTCTTTTTATCCTCAAGCGAGGTTAAAGTGTGTTGAGTTAACGAGTTAAATTTTAATGGTTGTATTACTCAGTCAGGTGATGGAAGTGCAAATCGTGGTGTGATGACTGACTCAAACCATGCAAATGCATATGAATAAAATAAGCCTTTCCTTTCAATGAATGCTAGCTAAGGTAAGGAGAGAGTTCTTTCAAACTATAACTACTCTTTCAAATTAAATGAATGCAACAAGTGTTCAAGTTCATTCATGGGACCTCAAGGAGAGCTTCAGATATACTCAAGTCATGTAAATGAATTCATCACATAAAACAAAGTGATAATAAATATAAGGAATTGTATATATCCATGTTCATAATTCTTTAGGCACACTTATAACATTCTTCAATCATTCTTCACAAAAACACAGTGATAGTGAACTACAACTCCTCTTCCTCCAGGAAAACATAAAATACATATAATTACATCATTCATTATGCAGTACAGAATTGTGAACTTAAAGAACAGTCATTTACTAGTACTAATTACAATGTGACTCGATCCGAGGAGTGTTTCCAGCAGTCTTGAGTTTCAGCATGGCAAAGGTGAGGACTAGCGTGGGTCACCATTGCCAAGCTGAAACTCAAGACCGCTGGCAACACAACTGTAGGCCAACTTTATTTCATATCCAAAATAACTATTAGATGGTTTTAGATAATTTTGCACCAATTTCAAATGGAAATCAAAATTTATAGGGTTTTGGTGAGTTTTGGGCACCTTGCAGCTGCATAGGAAACCTTAAAACAACATTGGGCATATTTTAGGGGGTCATCTTTTCAAATGTTGGACATATTTCAGCCATTGAATAAGTACTGGCAGTCATAATTATGAATGTTAGGCCACAAACCTCAGTTATCCCTTGCAACAAGTTATTGGAAGCGGATCTATGGAATTATGGAACAATCAACACCTGATAAATAAGTGAATCCTTTTTCCCTTCTACTAGGTTTTTGATAGCTAAAAATAGGGTTAGGTTTAGAGTTTTGAAATCCTCTTAGAACCTGTATTATTCTTATAGAAGTAGAAGGTCATATTCTAATTATGGTGAGTTGACATGATGAGACACTATGGCCTTTTAGAGTTCTCTACAATATGCTTTTGTCTCTCTTCTATATTAGTATCACCTCCACACTTCTACTCATACTATGGATGACCAACACCTAATGGAAAAGTGAATTGTTTTCCCTTATTTTGCTAGGTTTTTTATAGCAAAAATCTCTTCGAAACTCTATGATACTTTTAGAAGTAGAAGTCCATATCAAAATTATGGTGAGCTGACATGATTGCCACTTGTACCTACCGAATATTTTGACCATTACCTTGTTGGGGCCATAAATTTTGTATATGAACTTTGTTTTGTGAAAATATTCCACTACTGGAAAGCTATTGAGTCACAGAATGCAAAAATAGGCATACAACCTAGGTCCTTGATACTAGGTCCGCCGAAATTCTATGTCTTTGTCCCATAAAAAAAGGAATTTCCATTTTAGTCTGTCAATGTAGTTGACCCAAATTGGTCAGACTGGAAGGGCTTCATGGCAATTGGAGAATGTACACTCTCACCTCATATTATCTCGCTCATATTATCTCGTTGTATTTTGGGTTATTCATGCTTTCTAACCACATGTGGGAATCCTTAGATAACCTATAAGCAAATTGTGAACCCTAAAGATAAAAAAACATTGCCAAAATGCAATTAATGCTTATTGTAATTTGAAATATCAAAACTGTAAGATGCATTAAAACACACTAAGCAAGCATCCAAAACACAGATTTACACCTAAGGAAATGTAAAAACATTAATGTCGAAATTATGGTCAAAGTGAATTGTTTTCCCTTTTTTGCTAGGTTTTTTATAGATAGGGCAATTTAATTTATAGGGCAGGGCAATTTTTAGCCGTAGGATAGTTATCAACCTAATCCTTGGCATATCAGGGCAATCTAATTTATAAACAGGGCAATGATTTGGTTGACATCCATACAGGGTAATTTCTAATCCTCTACAATTAAAGGCATCACAATACCATATTACTAAGTATCCCAAGGCATTTTTATTTGGAAATTGGTTTACAAATTATAAATATGCAGGTTTGATATACTTAGCCGAATTTTTGGACCCATCTTTCATCACATTCGCTGGGTAAATTAAATGCTAATTTGCTAGTTTATGATTCCTTGGACCACTGTCATATTGTTCCTAAGTTAGTGTTTGAGAAATATCTTAAGCATATCTTGGTTACTTGATCACTATTATTACCATCACACTTGGAATTTGTCTCACTGCTGTTCATACTCTCTTACATAGAGCAAACCTCTGAGTTTGATTCACAGTGATTTTATTGCCCTTTGTTACCATTTGGTTACTGCTGTAATAGGTCTTCATTTGCTTCATTCTTGGCAATACTTGTGGAGCATATTGCTTGACTACTACTTTCGCAACTTATAAGACATCCTGATTAAATAATTGTGCACAACCCACCTTTGAGTAGTGTAACCAATCGACAATAGAGTACAGTTCACAACACTATAAAAAATTCATGCTACGTGACAGCCTCCTAATCTACTCTTTTGCATGCCCTTGATCTCACATTTGGGACTGTTTGGTGCCTCTAACAAATTCATATTGATTGCAAATTATCCTTTGGTTGAGATATGACTTAATTGCTTTGAGAGATCGAAGGCTTGTCTCCTAAGCCACCTAGATAGGTTGTTACAAGATTTAGGAACTAGTCACCTAAACTTAAAAATAAAATATTAAGTTTGGACAAGTGGAATCTTGCAAATGGCAGTTCCAGGAAAAATCTGTAACTCCCAGTTAGGGCTGAAATTGAAGAGTTTTTTTTGCTGTCAAAAAGAAAAAAACTAAGAAACAATCGGTAACTCGCTGGGGCAGAAATCGATAATAGCCTGTCAATGAATAAAAGAATGAACTCAGAAAATTGAGAGAGGTCGGGTATTTGTGTGAATAATTTGAGAATGGATGGACAATTTCTTTATTTTCTTCCTTCATTACCTGAATTCATGGTAGCCATATCCCTAGTACACATGGAGGCGTTTTAATTATATGTCATCGAGGTTTTCCTACAAGTTTCAGTTACATCAGGGTTTCATTTCAGCAGAGATAGACTCAGCCCTAGACATTATACATGCAAATGCTTGAGAAACTCCAATAGGCAATGTTGAACCCGAAATTCACTCATAATATAGCTCTATGATCTATATGTGGAAGGAACTGATGTTTTCTTAGTGACAGGCGTAGGGAAGCTCTCATAGGAACCAATAATCGAACTAGGGCTTCAAACATAGAAAGAGACTCAAGATGCGAGTGGAATGAGTCTATTGTGACAAACGTTGAAAGATTCAAGGAGTTAATCCACTCTTGCAGTCAAGATTGAGGGATACCCACCGAAAACTGGAAGGAAATGCGTTACCATTCACTACAGGGTGTATTGCATCCACATTCTGCACATTGAATTAATGTCTTGATAATTCGAGGAGTCTCATTACTAGGAAGGGGTTCTTGAGCCCATGATACCTTATTGAATATCACCACCCCCAGAAGATTAGAACCTGTACAGTGAGGCGTGATCACTCATTGCGTTTATGGGCACATGGGCTGGTTGTTTGAGAAGTAGCACAGGTTTAACCTAGGCACCAGAACTGTGGTAGTGAAATTTCAGACACAAAGCCTGAGGTCTTATGTGGAGTTTCAAATATTGATGAGGGGCTGAGACAACTCACTTAACTCGCGTAGTGACAACCTTCCCTAGATTCATACCATTTCCAGGCATCAGAAGTGCACAAATTTACAGGTGGAAAACCCAAAATTGCAGGAACTAGAACCCAAGCAACATACAATTGTGGGAATTTCTATTTGGGTATAAGAGACTCACCGATCTATGAGACATTCTGGCTGGTGGCAGAGTCCTCTGCGCGTTCCTGGTTCCTGGTTCCTGGTGTGTTATCCCCCTTTGTTTCCTGGTGCATTATTCCCCTCCGGTGCCTTGTTGGTATGTAGCTTTAGTTCCAGACGATGGGAGGCAGAGTCCATAGATGAGGCAAGAGGCAGAGTTCATGGAGAATGCGATGGGTCGAGGTAGGGTTCAGAGTTTCGATACGATGGGAGGCAGATTTCGTGGATGAGGCGAGAGGCAGAGTAATGTCGAGGATGCAATGGGTCGAGGAAGGGTGCAAAGTTCACAGAGGAGGCGAGATCTCGGTGGGAGAATGAGGTTGTATGCGGGAGAATGAGGAAGTATGTCATGTGTTTTGTGTTTTGTGTTTTGTTTTTTAGTTTTTTCATTTTGTTTTAATTAATATTTTGTTTTAATATTTAATATTAAAATATATACTCAAAAAATAAAATATATATTTAATATGCAATGGTACCAAGCACTATCTAGCCATAGGAAATCATGTAAATGAGCAACACCCCAATATTATCATTCATATCTATAAAATAAAGGTGAGCGTATTAGAAAAAAACACTAATAGCCATTCATATCCATAAAATAAAGGTGAGCGTATTAGAAAAAAACACTAATAGTTACAAGGTTTTTCTATGCAAATGAAATTAGTAAATAATTTGTACTTGTACTAGTGGTATGTTGTGTGCATGGATTTTTGAAGAATATCTTAATGAAAGATGGAAAATATTGTGTGAATGTATGTGACTATAGTTTGGGGAGGTTAATGATATTGCAGGTACACCATTGCATACACATCATTGGGCTAGAAGGCCTATCTTTCTACACCACTAGATGCAAATCTAGCCACTCTATGTCTACTAAACCAAGAGTTGAGAACAAGGTTAGCCACTATAGTTGTGTGATAATTTATTTTAGCTCTCCTCTATAAGGGATCCAATATAATGCTCTAATCCTACGTAGCTATGCTCCAAATCGTATGACATGGTCTAGCAATTTATTTGTATGTAGCTTTTTGAGATGGAGGGGCAGCCCCTTATTTGTGGTTGGTGTGTTATGTTCTTGGCTCCACCTTACAAAGAATTTAGTAATTGCTTGACTTTGATGTCACATAATCAAGTTGTATAGGAACTATTTGAATTGTGCATGCATGTCTAATTTGTTTTCATCGTATCAATCCAGGTGTAGTGTGTGACTATTAAATCGAATTTTCGTCATTTATGGTTGTTGATACATACATCCCCAATTGGAAAAAGTGTTGGGAATGTAGTTTCAAATAGGCCCTATGTGTTTTACTCATTGATTGGCAATAAACCAATTTCTATCCACACAATCTTATTTGGTCAACAATGTCTTCATTATCCATTTTCCTTTTGGATTTTTACTGCATCTAGAAATTGAAATTCTAGACATAGTAAAAATCCAAAAGGATAATGGATCATTTAGATAGCTCGGAAAGCCTGAATCACCTTAATGTCTTCATTGTGAAAAAAATATTTGATCTTTTTCATTTCTCGTTTCATAGTAGGCAATGGAAGATAGATTTTATTATTGTTGGGTGTCACCATTGTTTTCTAGATAAGGTATGTTAGATTCTTCAAGGGATGTGTCATGTCCCAAATTTGGAATTGGGTCACAATGGCCTAATCACATTAGCCATATTCATTAGATTTTGTAAAATTGATGTTAAGGGTCAAATAATTGCCAAGGAGGAAAATTACTAGTTTCCTAGGTTTGGGGTGGAAGCTTTGGAATTTGGAATAAGGGGGATAATAAATGATGTTTAGACATTAGAAGGGTTCAAGTATTTAATAAATAGAGTGAATAAATAAATTCAAGAGAAATCCTAGGTGACAAATGGTTTTGGAGACATATGGAGGATGTGGGACCCACACTAGCTTGATTTTTCATAATACATGGTATCTCTCTTTTGCAAATTTGAATTAATGGGAATGTGAACACTCTTGGGTGAGTTGGTAAGTCATAACACATGTCATTGAGCATATTAGGTCGAATTGGGAAGGATTGGTAACCTCCATGGAAGATAAAGAGTCAAAGTGGAAGTTTGTGGACACTTGGGCTAGATTCCCTAGCCCCTATGACACCAATGATGGAGCATCTATGACAACTATGACAAATTTCAGACCTGACCTCTGACATCTGACCACTATGACATGTCAGCCCCAAAAATAGGCTCAAGGAAGGCGAATTTGGGAGTTGGAGAAGCCAAAGAGACTCAAAATCGAATTTGGGAGAAGATGGAAGGTTAGAACTAGGAGACAAGTGGCAAATGTGGAATGTTTCCTAAATGGAAATCTATTGAATCTATTGAGAGGATTCCGACCCTTAGAAGGCTAATGTTGGTTATAAAATGTAGAAATGAAGTATGAGAATGGCTTGTGATCATTTGTAGAATTTGCAATTGCATTTGTGAAGAGGGAGAGCTAGTGGATGACTAGTTTCTTGCCTTAGCCAATTTCGAGGGTGAAAGATTCCCATCCAAGTTGGCAATTGGAAAAGCCATTCAGACCTTTCATTTGGAGCTTTAATGGAGTCTTTATTTGCAGTTGTAAGCTATAGGGCATCTCATGGTTTCTTCTATTGCAGCTCGCTCCTTCAACCATTTCTAGTTTTGATGGCATATTCTTGATCCTTGAGGGAGGGCGTTTTTGGTGAGCTATTGTACTCTTTGGGGGAGCTTCTAATGCCCCATTTCTTTTTTAATATGAATTAAATACTCTGTTCTTCATCTCCAAAAAGTTTCAGGTCGAAATTCCAAGTAGAAATGTATAAATCTCATTTTTAATGGAAGAACAATGCCATTTCCCCACTACCTTGTTGTGAGCCAATGTATTGATGATGATTTCGAATGAATGGATGATTCTCTGATATATTTGTGATAAATATAATTACATGGATGTCTTATACAAGTTTCATGTACTGTACTTGAGCATTTGAAGCATTTTTACTCAGTTTAATTGCATTGGGAGAAGAAATAATGTCATTTCCCCAAGGGTCGAATTGGGGATTTTTGCAGTTGAATGGGAGAGGGTGATAACAGTTGTAATAAACCATTAATGGTTCATATGATACCTTAATAATATACTTAACACATTACATACCTCTGTTCATAAATTTGAGTGGGTTTGGAGGCATTTGGGAAGCCATTTTCAATACTTACCTTAGGGGGATTTGAACCCCAAATTACTAGTAAAATTGCATACTTGGTCCAGAATCTTAAGAGAGTTTGCAGAGGTCTTTTGGTGGCCATATGTTATCCCTGAACATCATATTCAATTCCTAATATCATTCATAAACCTTCCTTGAATATTTGAAGGCATTTGGAGTCAATTTGAGACCTAGAGACCAATACTAGTCAAAGGGAAATCACTAGTAAAGTTACCTACATTGACCAGAATTGAAAGAGTATTTGAAGAAGTGTTTTAAAGGTACAAAGGCATCCCTGAAACACATATTTATGTTCTAATATCATTCATATACCTTCTCAGAATATTTGGGATCATTTGGGGAAAATTTGGGACCTAGAGATCGAAACTAGTCAAAGGTCGAACCAAGGAAAAAAGTGGAAAATTGCAATTTTAATAAAATTCCTAACAAGGGACATTACAGTGGTATCAGAGCATGGTCCTTGCACCTGTGTATTAGTTACATACATTCAAGAATAATTAGCAGCCATGTCTTACTATTATGATGAATCCTATGAGTACAATTCTTATGAGGAATATGCAGGTGCTTATGAGCAATATGAAGCAGAATGTGAATGGTATGAGGAAGAGGTGCTATCATGCAACACTTCTTACAATTTCAAGAGAAATGAAGATTATTCTTATGACTTTAAATCTGATGAATATGAGTGTGTCACACCAACCAAGGATAATTCTATGAGTGAGTTCCAAAGATGGAGAGCAAAATATAAAACCTTGCCCCAACAATATCAAAAATATCAAGAATATCTTGCTTTTAGCAAAAATACACAAAATGCCATGTCTTTTGAGTACTATGCTGAACATGTTTTTGAAAATAGGCCCAAAAATGAAGATTTGGAGTTAGTGAAGAAAGGTTTATGCCCTTCTTGTAAAAACCCTTGGAGCGAGTATCACATATGTGTGCATGAAATGATGTCCTCCTTGAGGAGAGCTTTTGAGATTTATTCAAGAAGATATTCCAAATATATTGATCCTAAGGAAAACAAGGGGCAAAATGCATCAGCTTGCTTTAAGGAGAAAAAGGAAGAGACATCACAAGAGCATGAAGAAGATTCTATTGAAAATATGGAAGATCATTTCGAGACACCTTCTAGCTTAGACATGAACCAAAGAGCATCTACTGATGGATGCTTAAACTATGAAGGAGTACCTACTGATGGGTGCTCACACCTCTATGTTGGTGACATAGAGATCACTTTTGAAAGTGTTTCTACAAGTACAAGTTTCATTAAGCATGATAATGAAGACCTTGTAGCAGTTGAAGAAGAACCAAGATCAACTTCCCCATCACCACTTGAGCTTCTTGAAGTTGGTCCAAGCAAAATTGAAGAAGATGAGGAGGTTCATTTGCAAGAGCCTCATTTTATTAAAGGGTCCTTAAAGATGAATGAAAATAAGATCCAAGAGTCCCTCAGCATTCTCCATGACACTCAAGCATTGGTGTCAAATTCTTGTTGGAGAGCTACTTCATTGGAGGAAACATCCTTCCTTGAAGACATGGAGAAGATTCAAAGAGCAATGTGCCACATCAAAGGTAATTTCATGTCTTTGCTTTTTGATAGAAACCATTTGTTTGAGCTTAATGAATTGTTACATGATGCATACTTGAAGAATAATGAGGATATTCATAAGCTCACAATTCAAAATGAGCAACTTCTTGAAAAGTTGCAAGATACTTGTTTTTCCTCCTATGTTTCAGATTGTCAAATGGTAGATTGTTTGGAGGATTCTCATGACATGGTGGATCATGAGAAATGTGAAAATTTGAATGTTCTTGATGTGTTTGAAGATGAACTTGAAGAGATCCAAACACTTGATGTGCTGGAAGAGGAATTTGAATTGCCTCTTGATGAAGGTAATGCAATTTTTAAAGAAGAGCATGATTCCTCTACATTGGAACCAAACTATGACAAAGAGTTCACACTTTTGAAGGAGCTGCATGATACTACCCATATGGATCCTTCCCATGATGAAAATTCTGTACTTTTTGATCATTTGGGTGATTTGGTTCATTCTCCTACATCCTACAATTCCATGTTTTGCAACATTAGTCACAATGAAGTATGGGTGAAAGGGTTCTTTTTTATGGTGCCACATGAGGAGTATGGAACTCCTAGATTTACTTTTTATGATGATATGGTTGGAGCACATTCTTATTCACATTTGCAGCAACATTATTTGTCACTTTATGATGATGCAAATCTACATGGATGCACCTATGATATGCATTTGAGTCACTTGAAGACTCATGGTTTTTCTTGCTCAACATTTGATTCATTTGATGTTGGAGGAACTTCATCCAACACTTGGGAGAATAGATTTATGATTGGAGAACATATTTTTTGGCATCCACATACTTTGTTATATTTTTATGATTCTCACATTCATGGATGTATGGGTGAGACTTCTTTGAGTCATTTGAAGTCTCCTTGTTTTTTCTGCTCATTATTTGGTTCAGATTTTAGTGGAGATTCTTCATTCACTCCTTGGATGAAAGAATACATGGCTGAATATTTTGATGCATATCACATCCTTTTGGAGCAACATTATAGGACATGGGATCCTCACCTATGTCATTTGAGCAGATTTGATTGGTCACTTGAAGCTTGTATGCACTTGGAAAATGGTGGTCTACTTGCTTGGAGGTATAAGCACTTTCATGACTCTTTGATGAAGCATATCCTTGATGTACATTTTCATTATGTTGTTATGTACTTTGATGATATATATTTGGTACTCATGATGTTTGGAAGAATGCATACAAGAAAATGGGATCCAGGAATCCTCTTATCTAATGGTGTAGGTTGGAGAGCACTCTTAATTGTTGGGGTGCAATACAAGCAATGGGACCCTGGAATAATTTTTGTCTCATTGGTTTCATTTTTTGGGGGGAAGCAAGCAGTATGGGAGATGGATTCTCCACTTAATAAAGTGATTTTAATCAGAGTAGTGCAGCAGCAAGCATGGCGGTTCCTCTCTAAAATATTCATGGAAACTCAAAGACTCAAGGTTTGGCAATTCAATGGCAACTTCAAAGAATTATACAGAAAGCGGGTTCTTCAACACCCATGTTTGAAATTGCTTGAGGACAAGCAATATTGGGAAGGGATGATTTGTCATGTCCCAAATTTGGAATTGGGTCACAATGGCCTAATCACATTAGACATATTCATTAGATTTTGTAAAATTGATGTGAAGGGTCAAATAATTGCCAAGGAGGAAAATTACTAGTTTCATAGGTTTGGGGTGGAAGCTTTGGAATTTGGAATAAGGGGGATAATAAATGATGTTTAGACATTAGAATGGTTCAAGTATTTAATAAATAGAGTGAATAAATAAATTCAAGAGAAATCCTAGGTGACAAATGGTTTTGGAGACACATGGAGGATGTGGGACCCACACTAGCTTGATTTTTCATAATACATGGTATCTCTCTTTTGCAAATTTGAATTAATGGGAATGTGAACACTCTTGGGTGAGTTGGTAAGTCATAACACATGTCATTGAGCATATTAGGTCGAATTGGGAAGGATTGGTAACCTCCATGGAAGATAAAGAGTCAAAGTGGAAGTTTGTGGACACTTGGGCTAGATTCCCTAGCCCCTATGACACCAATGATGGAGCATCTATGAAAAATATGACAAATTTCAGACCTGACCTCTGACATCTGACCACTATGACATGTCAGCCCCAAAAATAGGCTCAAGGAAGGCGAATTTGGGAGTTGGAGAAGCCAAAGAGACTCAAAATCGAATTTGGGAGAAGATGGAAGGTTGGAACTAGGAGACAAGTGGCAAATGTGGAATGTTTCCTAAATGGAAATCTATTGAATCTATTGAGAGGATTTCGACCCTTAGAAGGCTAATGTTGGTTATAAAATGTAGAAATGAAGTATGAGAATGGCTTTTGATCATTTGTAGAATTTGCAATTGCATTTGTGAAGAGGGAGGCCATTCAGACCTTTCATTTGGAGCTTTAATGGAGTATTTATTTGCAGGTGTAAGCTACAGGGCATCTCATGGTTTCTTCTGTTGCAGCTCGCTCCTTCAACCATTTCCAGTTTTGATGGCATATTCTTGATCCTTGAGGGAGGGCGTTTTTGGTGAGCTATTGTACTCTTTGGGGGAGCTTCTAATGCCCCATTTATTTTGTAATATGAATTAAATACTCTTTTCTTCATCTCCAAAAAGTTTCAGGTCTAAATTCCAAGTAAAAATGTATAAATCTCATTTTTAATGGAAGAACAATGCCATTTCCCCACTACCTTGTTGTGAGCCAATGTATTGATGATGATTTCGAATGAATGGATGATTCTCTGATATATTTGTGATAAATATACTTACATGGATGTCTTATACAAGTTTCATGTACTGTACTTGAGCATTTGAAGCATTTTTACTCAAGTTAATTGCATTGGGAGAAGAAATAATGTCATTTCCCCAAGGGTTGAATTGGGGATTTTTGCAGTTGAATGGGAGAGGGTGAGAACAGTTGTAATAAACCATTAATGGTTCATATGAGACCTTAATAATATACTTAACACATTACATACCTCTGTTCATAAATTTGAGTGGGTTTGGAGGCGTTTGGGAAGCCATTTTCAGTACTTACCTTAGGGGGATTTGAACCCCAAATTACTAGTAAAATTGCATACTTGGTCCAGAATCTTAAGAGAGTTTGCAGAGGTCTTTTGGTGGCCATATGTTATCCCTGAACATCATATTCAATTCCTAATATCATTCATAAACCTTCCTTGAATATTTGAAGGCATTTGGAGTCAATTTGAGACCTAGAGACCAATACTAGTCAAAGGGAAATCACTAGTAAAGTTACCTACATTGACCAGAATTGAAAGAGTATTTGAAGAAGTGTTTTAAAGGTACAAAGGCATCCCTGAAACAAATATTTATGTTCTAATATCATTCATATACCTTCTCAGAATATTTGGGATCATTTGGGGAAAATTTGGGACCTAGAGATCGAAACTAGTCAAAGGTCGAACCAAGGAAAAAAGTGGAAAATTGCAATTTTAATAAAATTCCTAACAAGGGACATTACAGGATGGATTGCCATTATTTGTAGACATATTATGAAATCGAGCAAAGACATTAATGTGTGCATGTACAAGTGCAACACATAATTTATGGTCAAGTTCGACATCATAACAATATTTGTTGTTTTGTATATTACAAAGCAATACATTTATGATACATGGATTGGTCACATAAAAGTCATGCACTTTTTTCCCTTTGTTCCATTCCTTTTCACAAATAGTATGTCAAGGTATATAAAGTGGCGTTGAAAGTAATTTGTAATTTGAACAATGTCTTATGGAAAATTAGTAGTGTAACCACTGTATTTGTATCTCTTGGCTTGAGCATGCTTAACTTGCAAAATTGCACTAACGATGATGATGATGATGAAGATGAGGAGGAGGAGGAGGAGGAGGAGGAGGAGGATGGAAGTGATGATGAAGATGATGATGAAGATGAGGATGATGATGATGATGATGATGATGGTGATGATGATGATGAAGAAGATGGTGATGATGATGATGATGAAGATGATGAGGAGGAGGAGGAGGAGGAGGAGGAGGAGGAGGATAATGATGATGATGACGATGATGATGATGATAATGATGACGATGATGATGACGAAGACGATGATGATGATGATGATGATGATGATGATGATGATGATGACGATGATGATGATGATGATAATGATGACGATGATGATGACAATGATGATGATGATGATGATGATGATGATGTTGATGATGGTGGTGGTGATGACAACGACGATGACGATGATGATGATGATGATGATGATGATTATGATGATGATGGCGATGACGATGATGATGAGGATGATGGAAGTGATGATGAAGATGATGATGAAGAGGAGGATGATGATGATAAAGACGATGATGGTGATGATGATGATGATGAACATGGTGATGATGATGATGAAGAAGATGATGATGAGGAGGAGGAGGAGGAGGAGGAGATGATGATGATGATGATGATGATGAAGGTGATGATGTTGATAATGGTGGTGGTGATGATGACAAAAATGTCAATGATGATGATGATAATAATGAGGATGATAATGATGATGATGATGATGATGATGATGATGTTTTAGTCTTGATAATTGTGCATTTCCGTACTAAGCTTCTCTCTGTTTCGAGAATAATTTAATATTCTCTACTAAACAGGGCTAACCACGTGAAGGTGGAAGCTCTTACGGCCCCTCCCCCCCCTCACATCACTCTCAATTCCCCATAACCCAAAAAAAATATCTATGTACAAAAAAATTAAATGTCTATATACAGCATGTTTCTAATTATAACATAGAGAAAAATGGAAACTCACTAAGAAACAGTTAATTTATTATTACTGCATACCTTGTAAAATTTAATGGTCTTCATCATCTTCTTCATCCGAGTCATTGTCTGTACTATCATCCGATGATCCAGATTCAACATTGTCAGGATTGGCCATATCATCATCGCCATCAATGTCCATTACGATCATCATGTCATCATCGATATCATCTTCATGGAGTACATTGTCTGATCCATCATCTGATTCAAGAAGTTCTTCGACGTCTTCTACTGGAACATGATCATCTAACTCATGTTGATCATGATCATCTTCAATGACGTCTTCTTCTTCGAGAACTGCTTCATTACCTTCATCTATGTTATACTTTACCGGCCTTCCCCTTGGATCGTGTCTCACAGCAAATGACCAACCCGCTTTACCTAGAACCTCAGAGTAAATACTTGTTCACATTGGGTTGGAAGAACATAGGGCCCCGTTCCTGGCTCAAACAACCTTGTATTTACCATGGTAAATCCATTATCATGTTCGATAATTGTTTTGTCGGGATCACGTTGATTCAATCGACACCTATACCATTTGACAACGAACATAAATACCTTGAAGGAGTTAAAGTCACACTGAAGAATGTCTTCCAAATACCCATAGTATCGATTTTCAGAGGGTTCTGGATGTCTGTCACTTCTAGAAGAAACATTGGTCACCTCAAAGACTGCAGATATCCCACAATCAGATGTTTTCTTTGTTTCATCCAATTTTTTGATGCGATATCTACATCCATTGCACCACATAGACTTATGGTGTTTTACCTACAACAAGCCATACAGAAAAAGATTACATAATGATCATCCAATATTTATGATTAACTAGTGCATGTTTATAATGCCATACAAGGAAAAAAATGAGAGTGACATACAACGACATTATTTTTTACAAAAAAAAATAAGTGTGGATGATTAATATGCTTACCTGATTATCTTTTAAACCTCTTGCTAAATTGATTTCCCTTTGTGTTAGATTGGTGTCTCCATTGCGATGTGCAGCTTTAACCAATGAAGCCACACCTTCCCATGATATTCCATGACCATACTGTTCACATCGTTCGATCCATACCTTCATCCAGTCAAGATTGTTTGTGATGTATAAATGAATCGTATCCCACTCTCGGCCAACTGTTTGATGACAGTAAAATTAAAATTCAATACAAATGTATAGTAACTTAACAAAGTACATTACACTCTGAATTGATGCAAAATATTGAATATAAAAATAGAATATGTATGATATTATATATACATAAAAATCACCAGTCAAATGTGTTATATTACCTTTCACCTTCCTCGATCTACCTTTCCCCTTCGGGTATTCCCCTTCGAAATTCTTATTAGATTCTAGATCACAAATGCGACGTAAATTGAGCTTTTCTGCTCATTTAGGAAGATATTCACTAATATATAGCATGTTTTGGTATACCATATATCCCTCCATCATAGAACCCTTAGCATATGCTTGTTGTCTGACCAAACCCTTCATAAATTTCAAGTGCCTCTCAACCATCCACATGGACCTTGAGTGCGCAGGTCCGCACAGTTCAATCTCCTCAACTTGGTGTATGAGGTAGTGTTCTTGTGCATTGAAAAATGCCGAAGGTAGATGTTTCTTCATTTCACACATGAGATGAGGAATTTCTCTCCTCCAATACTTTATGTCTTCTTTATGGAATTCTTTAGATGACAACCATCTACAAGTGACATGACAACCAAATCAAGAGGTTAAAGGAAAAAAACATTATATTATGTAACATGAATTAGAGAATGAAAATCAAATGTAAGTTCAATGTTGGATTAAAAAAACACTAAGCGCATGGAAAAAATCACCACTTACCTCATGTATTTCCCGAGACTATATATTATTTGCTTGACATTGTTGTCGAAGTTGTCCGGGATAGAGAGAGGTAGAACATATTGTAACAATAATATACAAATCGTTTCATTTTATCAACAAATTAGAGTAGACAAACAAAAAATATACCAACCATATTGATTGGAATAGAAAAAAAAAAAATTAAATACATGCCATAATAATTACCTTCATGAAGACATGCCAATCGTGAGTCTTCACCCCCGCGAAATCACCTTTGTTTGTTATGATATTCTTCATGTTCGTACAAAATCCGGTGGGAAATTTAATTTTTCAAATGACTTCTTTTACAACATTACTTTGCTGGTCCGTTAACATCCATGGAAGTGAGTTGATATTAATTTGCTCTCCGTTGCTATGAAATTGAATGACGTCTTTCATTGCATGGTTGCTATCTTGAATGTCTTTGCAAATTTTGACAATTTTTTCTTTGTCACTCCTTCCATCCAATATTCACCATAATGTTTCGGTCGCATTCTTTCCGATATGCATTGTATCAAATAGATTAGCAATTTGTAGGTGCTCATAGTAGGGAAACCTACTAAATTTTCTAGGATAACTTTTCATTCCTCGTGGAAGCCCATTAATGCCTTCATGATCACATGAACGACAATCATGAAATTACATAAATCAATGTCAATTACAGTAAACAACACACAATATTAAAAAATACAGTATAACATAACATATACGATGATTCATTATATGTACCTTGACGATTTCTATTATATTGCAACTTCCATAGGCGAGGTGTCATTCTCTATGGTTTTAATGCAGTCTCTTGCTTTCCATTGAACAAATGTTTTTCAGTAGTTTGATACCTATGATTCTTAGAGAGGAAGTGCCTATACTCATCAAACACCTCCTTTCCTAAGCTTTTTGAACGACAAGATTTTATCTTAGGACCACAAACTGGACATGCAAATTTCCCCTTTGTCTGAAGACCTACATAAAGAGATGGAATGTCTATGTCAATGATAATTATATACAAAATGACTGGATTATTTAGAAAAAAATGCCTGCGTAGTATATTAACTAGTAGTTCGTAAAATTAAATGCAAATAAAGTGGAACTTATAATTACATACCACAAAAATGGGTTAACCCTGGGGCATCATGTATTGTCCATACAAGCATTGCATGGAATTGAAATTTCATTTGTCGTATTGGTCTAGATACGTCATACATAGTGATGCCATTCTATAACTTCAGTAGCTCGTCAATAAGAGGTTTGATATATACATTCATATCTTTGACTTGGTACTTACCTGATTGTTTTGAACATATAAAAAATATAATTATGAGACGTACCATTTAGATTATATATATGAAACCATATTGCACAATAGAAAAACATTAAATATATATATGACATTATGCGACAAAAATACGACAAATGAGATACCACTACATTAAAAAAAAATTTGCAGTGTTCATACATGGAATAATCATCGACAACATTATGTGCTCCCTCTTTATTGTCAACCATGGAGGAATGTTGTTGTTGATAACAAAAATAGGCCACACCGAGTAAACAAATCTCATCTTTGCAAATGGATTGACACCATCTGCTGCCAAAGAAATCCTAAGATTATGAGGTTCTTCTTTAAAGTGAAGCCATTTTTCCTCCATATCTCTAAATGCAGACCCATCTACAGGCATCCGAATAATGTCATCTTGAATTTTGTTTCATGCATGGTAATCCATAAACTGCGCTATGTTTTTGCACTTGAACAGTCATTGCAAACGTGGAATAATGGGCATATAACATAAAACCTTGCGAGGCACCTTTTTAGTTACTTGATCTGTGCGATATCTACTGATATGGCATTCAGGGCATTCTGTTACAAATTCATGCTGATTGTAATATAGAACATGGTCATCGAGGCATGCATGAATTGCTTCATACTGCATTCCAATTTATTTCATGATGGCAGATAAATCTCGATATATGCGAGGTAAAATATTTGACGGTGGTAACAAATATTCACCTATCATGCTACAACAAATTAAAATAAAAATCTAGTTAATATAATATAGAAATAATATTAATGAAACAAATTTCATCTATCATAATTTGACTTATATATGAATTAACAATAAAATACACAATCATATTTATTTTTTGATGGAATATATTACATACCTTAACATCCGTGTGACTGATATGTTTGAAAGACCATTCATAACCTTCAAGTTCATTATCAGCAATATAGCAGAGAGAAGATTTGTCTTGGAGCCCTCATAAAGGGATTCGTATGCCTTAACAAGAAGAGGTATATCATGAATATCATCAAAATGTTCATCATTTTCATGATCATCATCATCATCATCAACATCCATTCCAACATTAAATGAATCATGGATCAAATTATTTGTAACATCATCTTCAACTATGTTATCAATATGATCATCTTCTTCAATGCGACCATTAACTTGTTCTCCATTAATATTCATAGCTTCCGATACTTGTTCTGGAAGCACTTCCTCTGGACGAAGTGCCCTAGGATATCTTTCCTTTATAATTACATGAAACCATCAATAGATAAAAGTTAATATAAGAAATTCAAACGCAAAATGTAAAAATTTCAAATGCAAAATGTAAACATTTGTGTGATGCATTTAAAATGTAACAAATTTTGTACTGTTGGGATGAAAAGAATAATGACCAATTGTACTGTTGGTCAAATAGGTGCATCCAAACTATCCAAGAGACATAATAATTGACCCAATTACTGAGCAAAGCTACTCAAATATAACCCAAAATTTCTCATACTGTACTCCACTAAGGTAAGATAAATGATGCTATGGTAATTTCTATAGAGAAAATATAAGAGAAATTACAACATGCCAATATAGTCGTTATTTCTATTGTCATGATGGAAAGTGTCACAAATCTAGAGAGTTAAGTGCTTTCCTCGGTGAGTGGGTTAGTCTCACTAACGAACAAATAAATGAGTTATTCTACTATACCCTAGATTCAACATGCACAAAAGAAGAAAAAAAATTTATATTAAATATTTAATATTAAAATAATATTTATTGTCCATGTTAGTCCCCATCTATTGAAACCATGATCAATACAAAAATTTACAAAATCAATCAAAATAAAAACATATATAATGCAAAACTTACAAATGGATGGTATTCATGTCCCCCCTCAGCATGCCCATGCTCCCTACAATGTTTTCTAGCTGTTGTGATCAAAAGTATTCTCCTCTTAAAGCCCCTGCATTGAATACATGGACAATAGCATTTCCCATCACCCCTTCTTTCAACTCCTTCCCACAATCTAGCAAGCAATTGTCGATTTTGTTCGTCTAGATCAAGAATATTGCTAGTTGACATTTTATCGTAAAGAGCTTGAATGAAGATTATCAATCTTAGAAAATGAAGCTCCACACTTCGCTCGCTTGAATCACAAAAACAATGGAAATAATGAAAAACAGTCCGCCAAATAAAAAAACTTCCGCAAACCGTCGCTTGTATAGCAAACATGTCGGAATGTTTCACTATTTATAAGTTTTAAAATTCAACCCTCTGTCAGATATCCGACACCTTGAACCTAGTTACCGTTGGAATTTTGATGTCGAATTTTCGACCTCCTCAGGTGATATAGCTTGGCGTCGGATATCCGACAGCCTAAGGCTTAATATGTTGTCGGATATCCACAGAGCCGTCGGATATCCCAGAGGCCTCATCGGATATTTGCATATCTGTCGGATATCCAATGTCGCCTTCTATCAATTTAAAAAATCATCAAATTTTGAAGTTTTATGGTGAAATCCGACGACACAGTCCTTTTTCGTCGGAGGTTGTTGGATTTTGTCATCGGATTTTGGGTCCAAATCCACTAGTGTTTGAATATGAAGTACTATGTGACGTGGCACCACTCTCCGTAGCCGGTGCCCTGTTTGGGAAACCTTACCTCTGGGATAGACATGGAAGTTATCAGTCATGGCCTTAGAAGGTGATTGTCATAATCCAAAATTGATGGTTCAGCATACCAGAGCGTCAACCCACACCAACGGTTGCACTGATATCTACCAAATAGACAAAGAAGCTCATCAATCATGCTCAGAAGTTTGAACTAATCATGATCAAGCCGCAACATTCTAAGAAGACTGTAGTAATGAGTCGAGTCATCGACCAATGCAGTTCTCAACAGAAGCAGCAAGTCAATCATATTCTTGATGAGTACGAGAACCTCTTTCAAGCTCCAGACGGAGTACCTCAACATTGTCAAGTAAAACACTCCATTGAACTTGTTCCTGGTTCTTCTTTTCCTAACACATATGTTTACAGAAGATCCATTCTCGAAAATGAAGAGATTCACAGACAAATCCAAGAATTAATCAACAAAGGTCATATCCGACCCAGTTCCTCTCCTTGTGGAATTCCAATCGTCCTAGTTTCGAAGAAAGACGGGACTTGGTGCATGTGCATCGACTACAAATCTCTCAACAAAATATTGGTGAAGAATCGGTACCCTAAGCCACGAATACACAAGTTCATCGACTATCTGAAAGGTGCTAGATTCTTTACTAAGCTCGACCTCAAGTCGAGATACCATCAAATTCCAATCGAGCCCTCAGATGTGTGGAAAACTTCTTTCAAGACCAAGGAAGGATTGTTTGAATGGTTAGTCATGCCTTTCGGCTTAACCAACACACCTGCGACCTTCATGTGATATATGGATAATCTTCTCCGACCTTTCATTGGAAAATGGGTTATTGTCTATCTCGACGACATATTGATTTTCAGTCGATCATGGAAAGAACATGTCGGGCATCTTTGACAAGTCCTCGACACTCTCCAGCAACATCGACTCTACTTGAACATGGACAAGTGCTCTTTTTCGAAGACCAGCATCAAATATTTGGGGTATGTAATTGACTCTGCACGCATTCACATCGATCCAGACAAAGCACGGATCCTCAAAGATTGGCCCATTCCTAGAAGCATTCAAGAACTAAATTTTTTTCTTTGTTTGGCGAATTTCTATCGACGGTTCATACTCGGCTTCAGTCACATAGCATGGCCCTTGAATCAGTCGACGAAGGGAAATGGGGAAATTGTCTTCCAATGGACAGAAACACATCAAGCAGCTTTTGAATAGCTCAAACACAGGTTCTGCACTGCACTAGTACTTGTGTTACCTGATTTACATCATCCCTTTGAGATTGAGACAGACGCATCAGACTATGCCTTGGGTGCAGTGATCACTCAGTCTGGTCACCTAGTTGTTTTTCATTCCGAGACTTTTAATGACATAGTTAGAAGATACTCGACGTACGAAAAGAACTGTATGCCATTGTGCAAGCTCTCAAGCAATGGAGGCATTACATCCTTGGCAAGGAAACGGTCATTCTTACTGATCACAATCCTCTACAGTTCGCTCCGACACAATCAAAGTTGCAGACAAACTGACAAATCAAGTGGATTAATTAACTACAACAATTCCAATTGGTGATTAAGTATCGGAAAGGAAAGGCTAATGCCGCCACAGATTGCCTCAGCTGACCACCCATTACTCTTCTTTTAACAGTGATGAGTATGCAGGGTTATGAAACGACCACTTGGAAACAGTTGTACGAGGATGACAATGACTTATTAGCAGTCTACTGACAGTTACAGACTAACAAGTCGTCGACCTCAGACTCCGACTACTTCCTGAAAAACACCTTGTTATACAAGCTTGGACAGCTTTGTGTACCAACCGGTGAGCAACGCCAGTAGCTCATTTGGGATGCGCACTACAACAAGACTGCAGGACACTTTGGAGTAGCAAAGACACTTGATATTCTGCAAAAGTATTTCTTCTGGCCTACCCTTAAATCTAACGTCAACAATTACATTCGATCATGCCTGGTTTGTGCCATTTCTAAGCCGCCTAATCGACGACAGGGATTGTACACTCCTCTGCCAGTTCCTAGTCGACCATGGGAATCTATTTCTATGGACTACTTGATGGGTTATCCTACTACCAAACATCAACATGACGCGATATTAGTAGTAGTAGACCGATTTTCCAAGATGGCCATTCTCATACCATGTAAGAAGACTACAACAGTGCAGCAAACTGCTTAGCTCTTCTTTACGCATGTTTGGAAACACTTTGGTTTACCCACAACCATCATTTCCGACCGAGATGCCAGATTCGTCAACATCTTTTGGAAGACCCTCTAGAAACAGCTAGACACAAAACTCTCATTGTCGACAGCTTTCCATCCTCATACCGATGGACATACGGAATTTGTGAATCGCTTGGTAGTACAACTGATTCGCATGTACAATCACCAGCATCGACGCACATGGGGTGATAGTCTTCCATACATACAACACAGCTACAATCGTGCTCAGCACATCTCTACAGGAAAGAGTCCATTTGAGATCTATTACGAATTTCAACCCTCAGCGCCTATCAACTTGATCATCTCCTCGACACAGGAAAACTTCGACATAGACCGCAGCCGGTGAGAAGTTGATAAAGCAGTCAAGTTTCAAGAACAGATTTGTGACATTCAGCGACAAGCATAGGATATGTTGCACAGAGCAAACAAGAAAGCTAAGGGCCGACACGACAAGCACCTCCTTCCTCATACATTTTGCGTTGGGGATAAGGTTTGGATACATCTTAAGAAGGAGCGCTTCACTGGTCCTTTCAAGAATTTAAAACCTTTGTGATATGGTCCATACAATATTCTTTGACAGGTTGACGAAAACGCTTTCCAGCTCGACATTCTTGCTTGCCTGGGTCTGCATCCAGTCTTCAATGTAGATCTACTTCGACCATACCATGCACCCTTGTTGGAACAGAATGACTTCTCAATAGCAGAACCTGCAGACATCAACCTAGATGTTCAGGAGCCTCTTCCTTGCGACACCATTGTGGGACAACGGGTATGCCTTACAAGGACGAACATAATTCCCTTGTTTCAAGTTTCCAAAGCTAGCTAGATCCCATCTCAAGGAAAGTGGTACTCTGTTACTGAAGTGACCGACAAGTTTCTTCACCTTCACGAGCAAACAATGGGGTCCATTGTTTCTTAAGGAAGGAGGTCTGATCCACATCGTAGTTGACATTTGTTGTCGGATGCTAACTTCGACACATCTTCGACTAGTATTCAATGTTGATACAACTTTGACGAGTTTTGATGCGACATGACTTCGACAACTTCAACACCTCGCACCTGCGACATGTTCCGCACCTTCGACATGTTCGACAACCTCATAGTTCATGACATCGACACGTAGCGTCGACATGCGACCAACAACTGTCGAACTTCGACAGACTATCTCTCTGGCTTCTAGTCGACTGTAACGGTTGAACAGTTGAACCACTCTAACTTGTTCTTTGTAACTAAACGTAACGAGATGGCACCCCAGCGTCTCAGACTTCTATATAAGCATGTATAATAATGTAACATACATCGATCAGAATCAGTTTTTGATCTGTTTGCAAGTAATAGAAGAACAGTTCGCATTCCTGCATATTGCCTGTGCATATTTGTGTTTATTTGTATTGTGTATTCCTTCTTTTTCTCATTCTGTTTATTAAGCTTCCGCCATAACAGAGCCGACTCATTCAATCGAACTGTTGTCCCCCTCATGCTTCCTAGACACGACCTGGATCATTTATGTAATCATGGAAGGGAAGATTTATGATTAACCTTTGGAATAAACTCAGATCCATTCTGGATTACAATATATGGATCATCTTGGCTTTATTAATTATGCATTTATGTACATGTATATTTCTCTTTTTTTTCTTTTTTTTTTAAATAAATAAGACTTCTGCTGATATAAGGTCATTGCCCTGACTTGGTGATCAGATGCTGGCAATGCCATTCACAAGTCTAATTTGGAATCTGAACAAGCTAGCTCATTCAGGAGACTCCTTGTCTTTCAGTTTTCTAAACTGAAATAAATTACCATGGCTTGGTGACCATAGGTGGTAATTCCAATCAAAATCAAATCCATGATCATGGTAGGGCTGGCTTGTGATAAGACCCCCCCCCCCTTATCCTTATATACAACAAACCATCTTAAAAGAAAACAAAAATTTATTAATGTATAGATTACAAGACACTACCATGGCTTGGTGACCACATGACAGCAGTGTTACTCACTGATGCTTTGCAGATCATGAATGGACCGACCTGTGATAGGATCTTCCACCCTCCATCCAGAGCTGAAAGTCATCTCCCAAGTTTGGTGGCTTGATGTGGAGATGTCATTCCACGTAAACATCTATGAACATAATGGGATGGCTCGTAATGAGACCCCCCATCTTGTAATCTACTTTTATTGAGATAAATTATTATCAAAGTGATCAGAATGGAACCTAGAACAGATAATTCTAACCAGGCTATGAGAGATTATTCCATTTACTCATGAAACAAAAGGTAAAGAACTCCAGTCCTCTCTTCAACTCCAATTAATCAAACCAATATTTAAAAGATGTTGATGATAGTGGGAAGATATCAATCAAGGCCCTGCAAAAATTGACTGTTTGATTCCATGAAGAGCATTTTCTGATGTAGGCTGAATGTAAAAAAAATCTAGCATACTACCTGAAAACTTCATATTGTATTAGTCTCAAAGACACACTGATCAACAACCTTTTCCAAATGTGCAGATTTATTTAAAAGAAAAGAATCATAAGGAAAAGAAAATCAATCAAAACCAAAGGAAAAGAAACAAACCACACTTTATGTACAAGTGGACTAACATGCTCTCCTCAAACAAAGTACTTCTTGAGCAACTGGACATTCACTGGGTAGGATTCTGAAGAACCTTCCAGTGTTTGTAATCGGACAGTACCAGGATCAATCTTTTCTGTAACAATGAAAGGTCCTAGCCATAAGCATTAGAACTTAGTATAATCATTCTTGTCCTTATGTTGCTTGTCCCATTTTAAAACTAAGTCCCCCACAGAGAACTCCCTGTCAGATGAAGACTTCTCATCGAACCACCTCTTCACAAGCTGTTGATGTTGATACAACTTGTTTTTAGACTTTTCCTTGTCCTCTTCTAGTTTGAGTAATGTATCAATTCTGTGCTGGAGTGGGGAAGAGTCACCTTCTTGCACAGACTGTGCTAACTCTAGGGAAGGAATCATGAGGCTGGCTGGTAAGACAACCTCCTTACCATAAACCAAGCAGTAAGGGGAGTTTCCAATGGACACTTTCGGAGTGACACAGTCTACCCAAAGAGCATTGTATAACTTAATGTGCCAATTCTTGTGGTGAGTAGTCATTGTCTTCTTTAAGATGTTAATTAAATTCTTATTAGAAGACTCTGCTAATCCATTCTCTTGTGGATAATAATTGGCAGAAAAATTTTAATTTTATCCCTTTTTCAAGGGCATATTGAGTTAATTCAAAAGAGGAGAAATATGAAGCATTGTCAAACACTAGGAATTCCGGAGCACCAAACCTGATGACTATCTAAATTTCCAGAAATGAAATTACTTGGCTTGTGTTCGATTGTCTAAGAGGGACTGCCTCTACCCATTTGGTAAAGTAGTATGTAGCTGTCAAAATATACTTGTGTTGCAGGGAAGAAGGAGGATTAATAGGTCCAACAAAATCCATACCTCACTGCTGGAACAGGAATTGAACTGTGACTGGCTGCAAGGGAAATGCAGGTTTTTTCATTTTGCCATCACACTTGTGACATGGTTCACATATTCTGGCGTAAGCATAGGCGTCTCTGAACAAAGTAGGCCAGTAGTAACCTGCTCTTAAGATCTTGTGGGTAGTGGTTTCTCCTGAAAAATGTCCTCCTGCAGGTCTTGCATGAAATTCCAAAAGAATATTGTCAGTTTGAGCTCTCTCTAGACATCTAAGGAAAACACCATCATAATTTTTTGGGGTAAAACACCATCTATGAACTAATATGGTGTTGCTTTTAATATCAAGTCTTTGCGTTTTTTAAAGTCAATGGTTTCAGGAGCATACCCATGAATTAAGAAAAATTTAATGTCATCATACCAGTCAGATGCATGAGCAGTGATAACATTGACAGAACCTGTTGAGGTGCTTTCTTCTTGCTCCCACTCGATTTGTTGTTTCACAGGATCATTTGACTGAGCGGTAAGCAAACACAAACCTTGGCCTTTCACTATTTTTGTTGTTCTTATCTCTAAATCGTATTCTTGCATAGCTGTCATCCAGTGAGCTCTTTACTCTCCCAATTCTTTTTGAATCAGAACATTCCTAATAGTTGCGTAAGGCACAATCACTTTAGTTCCAGACTTCAATAAGTACAGTCTAAAATGTTTAACTAATTTATAAACCACATAAGCTTGTTTGTCTATTTGGGAGTAATTTAACTCTGCGCCTTTGAATGTCGAACTCATAAAAGAAATGGGAATTTCGAGATCGTCTGGGTGCTTCTGTGTAAGAGCAGCAACATAGGAAAAGTCAATAGCAAAGGTATATAAAATAAAATCCTTACTGAAGTCAGGAGACATACGAGCAGGAGATTCTGCAATAGCCTTCCTAATCTCAGTAAAAGCATTTCGTTGTTCATCAAATCATTTATACTGTGCATCCTTCTTAATCATCAATTGTAAAGGTTTAACAATTTACGCAAATTTTGGGACAAATATGCGAATAAAATTTATCTTACGAAGGAAAGATTGCATGGCTTTGCGCATACCTGGAAACTCGATCCTTGCGATGGCCTCTGTGCATTCTGAATCGATAACCATACCTTCTTTCGAAACAATAAATCCCAACAGCTTTCCTTCAGTTACTGCGAAGATTGATTTCTTAGGATTGAGCGAAATTCTGTATCTTCTGCAACGTTTGAATACCTGTTTCAGGGCAGACAAATGTTCATGTCATTTTTTTGAAAAGATAGTAATATCATCTAAGTATACAACAATAGAATCGTGCATAATTCCTCTGAAAGCTATGTCCATTTCCCGCTGGAACGTAGCACCTGCATTTATCAACCCGAATGGCATTCGTATGTAGGAAAAAGTTCCCCAAGGGGTGCTGAAAGCTATTTTTAACTGATCATTAGGAGCAACCAGGACTTGTTTATACCCTGAAAAACCATCAAGGAGAGAAAACATTTCTGAACCTGCAACTTTCTGTAAGATCTGTTCCATAGGGGGAACATGGTAATTATCTTTCTCGGAAGCTTTATTAAGATTTCTAAAATCAAAACAAAGCCTAATATCACCATTTGTTTTGCGAACTGGTACTAAATTAGCAATCCACTGTGTATGCCTGACCGAAAAGATAATTCTTGCTACAAGGATATTTTCCAGCTTCTTCTTAACAAAAGGTTCCAAGCTAGGGTGCATCTTCCTTAGCTTCTGCTAGTAGGGTTTAGTGTTTGGCTTCATCGGTATATTGTGATTCCTAATATTATTGTCGAAGGTTTTCATGTCATCGTATGTCCAAGCAAATACATCCTTAAATTCTCTGCATAACTTGATAAAAGCTCTCTTTTCATCAGGTGAACAGTCAACCCCTAGGTTAATCATGCGAGGGTTCTGTTCACTTCCCAAATTCACTTGTTCATAATTGAGAGAGGATCTCTGAGTTTTACAATTTATCTTCTGCTTGAACTTATCTTGGAGGTCGTAAAAATTTTCCAGGTTGATAATTGACTTAGGAATCAAATTGGCAGTTCAAGTGGGATCAGCTAGAGATTTTTCATGCTCAATTTCATCAATGGAAACATCTTGAAACATTTCCTAAACTGTAAGAAAATCTAGAATCTGTTGGTCATCATTAAACACTTTCCAACTGGTTATATTGTCCGGGATCGAAGGTCTATACATTAATTCAATAGAGAAAGTATCTGGTGACAAACCTTCTGGAGTTATCAGCCTAGATGCAGTAATAGCTAGCAGGTCAGCATCGAAATTATGAGACCTTGGGACCAACTTAATATTAAAAGCAAAGAAATAATTTGTTAAATCTCTTACCAAATTTCGATAATTAAGTAAATGAGGAGATATGAAATGAATCTTGTTTCCCACCTACTTAACTATTATTTATGAATCCCCATAACACTCAATTACCTGGGCATCCATATCAATTGCTTTCCTGAGTCCCTGTACCAAGGCTTCGTACTCAGCAATGTTGTTGGTACATTCGAATTCAAGCCTGCAAGAAATCATGGTTTTGGTTCCTTTTAGATCGATGAGGACACAACCTACACCAACTCCATCTTTAGATCTGGAACCATCGAAAAAAAGAGTCCAAGCATTCAAATCTAACTTATAATTAGTATTCACACTAGATACATTATGTGTAATAGCACCTGAGAATGGAACAGATGTAAAATTGACAATCTGAGACTGATCCTGTGCACTCTCAGCAGGTGACAAATCTGTAGGTAAGTCTCCAAAAAATGTATCAAAAGTGAAATGTTCCACATGTGAGCTAAAGTATGCACCAGGCTCACTGGGGTCATTCAAATCTGTGACAATTTGCTTCATATAAGGCTCCCTGCTGATCATTATCATGTTTGGCCTCCCATTGTAAGGAAGCCACAAGTGAGACCAGTTAGTTGGAAAGTAGCCCTTAAATTTTTCCGACCAATCTCTACTCAGCCACATCCCATACATCTTTGGGATATCAGCCACAACGATATCCATAGTCTGGTGGATCTTGGGGTCAACAGATAGAGTTAACATAACATTCTTTAGTTCCCCTACTAATTTCACTTTGGATCGGTCAAGCTGAACAATCTGAGTAGGACATGGCTCCCAAGCAACGTTTAATTTCTTACAAACTGATAAGGACATTACATTGGATGAGGCACATGAGTCTACCATACAATGATGAACGTTCATGTTAAAAATCTCAACGGTTAACAAAAAGGGAGGTGTCTTTTTTCCAACAGGTTTTGGGCTGCTGGTTTTGGTGTATGACTCCAGATTATTGTTTTGAGTCTCCCTAGGTTTGTTGACAATTATGCTTTTGGAAAAATTGTCCCTCATAGCAGAGATCTTCAACAGTTCAAATACATAGATATTAGCTTTCATCTTCGTTAATTCATCAATCAAGTTGTATTCTATCTCAAGGATAATTGTATCCTTTTGTATGGTTGTTTTGACTCTGTCTGTTGTGGGTGTAGAGGTAGAAGCTTCATGCATTGGTTTCCTTTACTCCTTGTGTTGTATGGGTGTTGGACATTAAATACTGTTTCAGGCTCCTCTTCTTCCTCAGCCATGGGAAGTTCTACAAATAAACTGATGGTATTTACCTACTGGTCTTCTTCCTCATCCAAAGGTTCATGATCTTGATTCTCCTATAATTCTTGTTCAGGGTGATGAGGAGAATGATGGGATTTCAAAACTAAGGCTTTTCAGATATACAAAATTTCCTCCTAGTTCAACCCTTCTTCAGGATTGGGTGGGACTTGGTTTTGTTGAGGTTGATAGGGTCTTCTAAATGGTTGTCTGTTGAACCCCCTGTTTGTGTTCTGGTTTTCAGTGTTAGTTCTCTTGAGGTCAACCATTTCGTTAGAGATATTCTGGAGATTTTCTTCATGTCACCCATTTCGAAAGGGTCTTTATTATGTGCAGCAGGATTTGTGGGAACATCAATTTTCTTGAGTGAAGTGGAAGGTTGTTCTGCTAAAGTATCTGGATTATCCTTCAGACTGAAAATATATTTCTCAACCTGAATAGCCTCAACAAAGGCCTCTTGCAAGTTTTCCTTGTGTGCCCATTTAACCCACATACCAATGGGAACTGGTAAACCTTTCACATAGTATGCGACCAGGAGTTCTTCCGCAGGAAGAAGAGTAATAGGGATTCTATTTTTTAGATAGGAAAATCTCTGGTTATAATCTTTTACTCTTTCTTTACCTCATATTTTCATAGAAGACATATCAATTACCAAGTCTTCGGGTGTCTTATCATCTCCAAACTTTTGCATGAATATTTTCTCAAATTCATCCCAGGAAGTGATAGACCTAGCTTCTAAGGCAAAGTACCAAATGGATGCTTTCACTTGGAAGGTATACGGGAATAACCTATAAACTACATCCTCATGGATAACATTTCTAAGCCTGATGGCTTGCATGAATTTCTTTATGTGATCAAGTGCAGGTGACTTTTCATAAGGATCGAAATTAGGTAGCCATTTTTCAGGATTTTTAGGGAGTCTGTGTTGATCCGCTAGGATAAAAACGACATCCTGGTCCAACTAGGGTCTATTTTGACCTTCAGCCATGGATATGTCCTCTGAAGATGAGCTCGAGGATGAATCATTATCTGAGGATTCTTCAGATGAAAAAGATGAAGACGGAGGTGGTGGCGGTGGTGGTCCACCTATTGTCACTTGTGGTTGATTTTCTTACATTTCCCCAAATAATGTGTCAAGGTTAAAATCTGGGAGCATATTGTGGCGGGGTGAATTATGTTGTTCAGGATTTTGTTCACCTGAATTATGATTATCAAAATTATTGGCTCGCGGACCAGTGTTATGGTGTTCTTGAATTGCTGCTAGTCCTAGATTACGTTGTCCAGCGATTCTTTTTTGCAACCTAGCAACACTATCAGAAGAAATTTTAAGAATCTGTTCGAGTGTGAGGGATCCCCTTGTGGGTAATACAATAATAATATCGGCCCTCCTAGTTTCTTGCTCTACGACAAGGGTGGTAGGAATATTTTGAGAATTTTGTACTGGTTGTTCTGTTGAAGTTGAAGCTTGGGTATGGCTATGTGTAACAATCGGTTCTCTTACTAGAGGAGGTTTGTTTAAGTTCTATTTAGGCATGATTGGTACATAGCCCTCCTTTTAGCGCCATTTTTTGATGCCTCGGCTGTGTATGTGCTGGAATAGTGTCCAAGGCAAACAACAAGGAATGAAAACCCAGCAAAAGGCTTCAGATAATCCTACACAAGTATTACCCTATCCTCGAGTTGTTTGGTGTGGTTAACACCCACGGATACAAAGGCCTCCGTTGGAACTTGTGAGTGTTTGATCCTAGAAAGGATATGTCTTCCTATGGAGAAAGACAAGAGTTTTCCTAATCCTAAGAGTTAGTTTAGCCTTGAAAAGAAATCTAATCTAAGTCAAGCCTATTCTAAAAGGAGTGATTTGTTTGTGCACAAGACAGCTTGATCTGAAAATTACTAAATCCTTTCACCAACTTAACAAACATGAAAAACTGGATCTTGACTCAGTAGCTCAAGATATGATCAGTTAAAGACATTCAACCAACAATAGATTAAGAATTAAGTGCCTACAAGCTTATCCTGTATCTAGAATGTTAATTGACAAATTAACATTAACTCAATGTTTTCTGTGAATCATTTGCAGAAATAGATAAAATGTTTTAGATAAAGACATTCAATTGAAACATCAATTACAGAGATCATAAGTGGAGAGAAATCTAAACTATAGATCAATGCAGATTATTGATTGCAAATGATAAACAATATTAGTGAATGTGTTGAAGCAAAATCATAATCCATCAAAGACATTTGACAAATTATAGCAGAAGAGATAGCTGAAGAAAACTGACTGTGTATTAGGGCCTGCAAAACATTACATAGTCTGCAACAACAGAGCATCTCCAGTCTCTTTTAGCGATTCTATCCCCTAACCATGCATCCCTAGCTATGAGATCTAAAACCCCCTTAAATAATAATTACAAAGTAATAATTCAGGATCAAATCCCCCATAGAACAGGGATAATCAAAACTAAATTATCCTAAAGATGGCCAAGAAACGACTTCCCCTTGGCCTAAAAAATCTAACAATCCTTATACATAGGAATAATAAACCAATTCGGACCCCAAACTGGGCATCATACAGTTTCGAAAGATTGCACCATATGCTTTCAAGAATATCCTGTCGTAAGCTGAGGAGAATCCAGATAAATCATGAGCTATTGATGGTAGCTGGCAAAGGAACTGTGAAATCTTCCCTGGATTTGTGAGAACCAAAGATATCTTCAAAGAGTGAAAAATCAGCTAACGGATCATCCTTGAGAGGAATTGTGGGGAACACAGGTGGCAAATTGATGATGAAGTCCCGAACAATTGTATTATCTTGATCAACATATTCTTTATTACCCTTCTTCTGCTTGTTGAAAAGGAATCGTTCATATGTGACTTGAACATCACCATCTTCCTCTTCACTATCTGTGCTGTCATCAGAAACATCAACATCAAATGGTGCAGGAACAGGTTCAGAGTATTCCACTGGCTGAGGATCTTTCTCAACAGAAATGCAAGAAACTCTCTGCATTTTACTTACAACATGCAATTGTTAGCAGAGATATTAAAATATCAACCCAAAATTTGCATATATCATCGTAAACTAACAGGTTATTTATAACAACCTTATAGGAATTAAAACCACAGGATTTGACATCAATTGAGTATAATTAACTGGCATGATCGCATGTCTATGATGTGTAGGTTGCAATTATCATCTCTGTGAGCGAAATATCAGTCAATCATGCATAAGTTAAAATTTTGCGTAAGATCAGATAGATTTACATAATAACACATGTGATTAACAGTCAAATATGAGAGTTTTGACCATTAAGCAATCATTGGATTTAAAGATTTCACATCTGATCAAACATAACACAGACGAAAAAACCGGATCAACGCTTGAAAACGACGAACCAAGCACCAAAAATAAAAAATTTAAATTATCCTGCCAGATGCAATCATGGTCGTCGGATCATGGTATGTCAACGGTCGGGATGCGAGATGTGGGATGTGGGATGCGGGATGCCAAGTGCGGGCACTCATTATTCATAAATATGTATACCCTTTCGCAATCCACAATCCGCAAATGCGGGTTGCGGGTTGTGGAACACAAAACACAACACGTGGTCAAAGTACTTCCCGCATCCCGCAATTGCCGGTTGCGGGAAGTATAAACTACTCTTTATTTAAAAGGGTCTTTCCGCATCCCGCAATCTGCAATTTACGGGTTGCGGGTTGCGGGAAGAAAACTTTACATGCAATTTTCTAAAAAAAAAACCCTTTCCGCATCCCGCAATCCGCAATTTGCGGGTTGCGGAAGGAAAAACTTCAAATGCAAACCAAAGAGTCCGCAATCCGTAATTTACGGGTTGCGGGTTGCGGAATGATCGAAATTTTTTAACCAAAAACTTATTTCCGCAATTCATAAAAATGCATAATTTTGAGAAGGAAAATTTACTAACTTAATTAGATCAAATCAAAGGCAGGAAAATTAATGGCAAACAGGCTGAACAACCCCGAAATTGATTAAGTTACTCTTTGATATGAAATTGGGGCTCCCATATTTTGGATAAAACATGGGATCTGTTGTGCCTACAACACTCATATATTATCACATCTTATATTTATCTCTTTTCTTATCTGCGTGGTCCACATGTGCCAGCTTAATTATCATATCAAATACACTAAGGATATTTTCCCAATGATGTGATCATATTGTCCTACTATCGTTCCAAGTGGTTATATGATAAGTAATTCACTCTAGAGGTTTCCAATCTCTAGAGGATACTTAATAGCTCAACCATGGTTAGTAGTACATTACACACCATACATGCTTCGACATGCAAAGCATCACCTCAACACATGAGGCACCACCTCAACACATGACTATTTGTCTTGACACACAAGACCTTAGCCTTGACTAGCAAGACTGTACAACATCATCACTTTGAAAAACAAAGCACTTGCCTCCACACATGAAGCTTAACCATTCTTGAGTCAAACTCAAGATTATTCTCCAAGTTTCCCAAGTCCAACATAAGATCCTATAAGGCACTACCTCTACACATGAGGCTCAATATTGACACAAAATATTGACCTAGAGAATGACGCATGATGATGTAACTTTAACAAACACAACGCATGATCCAATCAGTAGCTTCAGTAATTAATCCAATTTGTAAAAGGATCAACCTCAGAAAAGTCTAGTTCACTTTGTCATATTCCTTTACCAAGTCCATCTTCATAAAGAGATCTTGTAGCTTCTTGACCTGAATAGAATGGAGACTCTCTTGAGCCACACCAATTGCATCAAAAGTTTGCTCGTTCTTCAAAAAACCATTTTTTTCTTTGGACATACCTTCAACTAAACATGTCTTGAGTCTGTTTGCAATAACCTTTGTGATGATCTTATAGATCATGTTACAAAGAGATATAGGTCTATAATCATTAAAAGAGACAGAGTTATGCTTCTTGGGGACAAGAGCAATGAATGTGGCATTCAAAGCACCTGAAATATACCCTTGTGTCATGGATTCTTCCACCACCTTAACCAAATCATCTCCAAGAATATAAAAAATCTCCAAGAAGAACTCTACAGTTTAGCCATCTAACCTTGGACTTTTAGATTTTGCAAATTTCTTGAGAATGTCCTCAATTTCTTCAAAGAGACAGAGTCTCCAACTCGCTGACCTTTATTATCAGACTCAAAAACCTGGGAAAACATTGAATAACTTGCATCTATGATCCAATATTATTCAAACTTGGGTCCTAAAATAGAGAACTAAAATGAGCAGTAGCAGCTTCTTCCAATCCATGTTGAGAAGAGACAATGTCACCATTAAGGTCCACAATATCCCATATAGCATTAATGTTTCTTCGATGCTTAGCATACTTGTGGAAAAAGTTTGTATGGTGATCCCCTTGTGAAATATAGATAGCCTTGCTTTTCAATATCCATGATTCCTTATCAACCCTCATAATACTTGCTTTCTTGTCCTCCAAGAGAGGAGGCTGATTTTATCCCCTTGAGATAAAATCCCCAAATTGTTGTTTTTATATCTGGTGTGAATCTCCTCTTTAATATTGACTAGCTCCTGCTTCATTTCAATTTTTTTCTTCCTCTCCCAAAGAGCAACTTCATGTTTAATTTCCTTCAGCTTAAAAGTCAAAAGTTTCCTCAAAGAACCCTGTGAGAGTTGAGACATTGAATTCCACTTATTTCTAACTAAAGTTTTAAAAGCTTCATCTTCAATCCAAGAGTAGTTGAATTTAAAAGGATAATTTAATCTGCTTGCACTAGCCTCCAATCTAAGACAAATTGGTAAATGATCATAGATTCCCACATTTATAGACTAGGACTTGTAGCAATCCACTTTTTCAATTAAATCTTCTAGCATCGGAAAACGATCTAACCTCTTAGCCACTCCAACTAAACTAGATTTCCCATTTCTCCAAGTAGGATTCAAAGGAAGAGGCATAACATCCACGAGATTTGCTTCATGAAAAATTTGATTGAATAATCCTGACAAAGGATCCACCCTAGGATTAGCACCCCGGACTTCCCTTGCAGACATAGTGAGATTTAGATCTCCCTCAAGAATCAAATTTGAGTCCTTTAAAAGGTCATTGTCCACCACTTCTTCCCAAAAAGCTTGTCTTCTAGAATAAGGGCCATAACAATCAACATTTTTTACTCTCTAATCCAAATCTCTAATACGAACCTCCAACATAATCCCTGCACAAGTCAAATAGGGAGAAAATTTAGCAATCTTAGGGTTCCAGGCTGATAGAAATCCCCCATACTACCCAACTACATCCACATAACAACACTTCCAACAAGGAAGGAATTTCAAAAAAACTTGCCTCTGCTAGTGACCTCCACTATAAACAAATATTTGGGCTCTATTTAGAGGAGCATTCGCTATAACCTCCGCTACAGGGCCTTTACCTTGTAGTGGAAAAAATTTCCTAGAATTCACATTTTATCCATTCAAAATCATTTCAGAACAAAAATTTGTTTTATTCATTTCTTTCAAGAACTCTTCATCGAAACCAACATAATTATGTTGCTACTATGTTTCTCTTCTTCTTCCTTCACTTCCCTGTAATACCCCCAGTTTTAACTTGGAATATATTAAATAAAATCATGTAAATGATGTAAATATGCTAGTATGGATTCCTAGTGTGGAGATAAAGGCCAAGGCTCAACTAGTGAATGGCTAGGCATGTATAATGTCAATATCTCTACATGGACTATGTGGTTGGTTTATCATGCCAATTCGAATGATATGTAAATATTATGTTGGAAAATAATAAAATGGTCCAAGATGGTTGTGTAAAGAGCATTAGAGGGTCTATGATTCCACTAGAGAGGAAGAGGAAAAGGGCCTATGGGACATTAAATCCTCTATTTCCAAGTGTCAACCTTAGAGCTCATCCATTTGTTGCCATTCTCCTCAAATGAGCCAATTAATTTCTTTTGACTGTTTTACCCAATCATTGAATGCATGTGTGAGGTTGGTGAGGAAATTCAGCTCATGTAGTTATGGAAGAATGGGATGAATATACTTCTATGATTGTTGTAAGATTCCTCTCTTCTATGTTCAGAAGTTATGGCACCTGTCTTTTCCATCATTCTCTCATATTTTGGAGTCTAATATCCATTTTTCATTATGCATATTTTTACCAATAGATTTCTACAATACACATAATTGTCATTTTGTTGTTCATTACCAATTCCCAGACTATGCAAACCCAGAAAATATAATTTGGAATATAGATGAAGATTTGAGATAAATTAGATGGTTGCAGGTGAGCATAGAGATTTGGCAATCTAGGAACCCATACCCATTGAGTTTTTCTATTTGGGATGCTTGAGAATCCATGAATTAATGTTACAGGAGGTTCTCCAAAAACATACAACAGATTGGATGTTGTTCAGTTTAGCCTAATTTCACAAGCAAGATCACTGAAAGAAACACAATCACAATATAGACAAAGATTTACCTTGGGAAACCCTCATGGGGTAGAAAACCCAGCAAAGCTTTCCTCAATATAGATAATCAACCCAATACAAGATGTAGTCCTCAACAAGAGCTCCTTCTCCTCCTATGCAGACCTCTCTCTCTCCTATGCGCCAATCACAAGTGAGTGAATGAAATGGTATAAATGAGGAACACACCTCCTCTATTTATACTTGTGTTCTAACTGACTTTTCACCCTAATGGGGCCGACCTCTCCTAAGAGAGTCTAATAACCCCTAAACAGCTAACTCAGGGCCGATCCCACATGGGATATCTAATAACCCTAGTTACCACACTCTCTCGGAGGAATAAACATCTCCGGATATACAATAGGGTCTCCATGGAGGAATGAAACATCTCTAGAATAATAAAGTACAAATATAATATTCTTAGAAGTTACAATATTTCAACACTCCCCCTTAACGAGAAGGATATTATAACAACATCTGCGAGAGAAAGGAGTCATCGAATACATGATACATGATATATCTATAAATCATTGGAAGCTTTCTTTATACATCATCATCAGTAACTCATTCAGTTACTAGAAAATAATCAATACTGGAACATCTACATCGTTGGTATTGAGTCTTCATCTTCTGCAGCACTTGATCAGCTACAGCATCATTGTCATCTGGATCACTCGATCAATAGCCTCATCGTCTGGATCTACTGATCATCATCATCATCTGGATCCTCACGATCAACATCATCGTCATCTAGATCATCACGATCAACAGCATCGTCATCTAGACCATCACGATCAACAGCATCGTCATCTAGACCATCACGATCAACAACATCGTCATCTAGACCATCACGATCAACAGCATCGTCATCTAGACCATCACGATCAACACCATCGTCATCTAGATCATCACGATCAACAACATTGTCATCTAGATCATCACGATCAGCAGCATCGTCGTCTAGATCATCACGATCAATATCTGGATCCTCTCTATCAACAACATCAACATAGAAGCATACTCTGCAATGTACAAGATCCTATTACGGGATGATCAATCCCTCTCACTTTAGGACATAGGTCCAAGGATGATACAATCCTGATCTGCTTACGGGATGATCAGTCCCTCTCAATTTAAGACATCTCTCATGTCTATGGACGATGCAATCCAGATCAACTTACAGGATGATCAATCCTTATCTCTTTAAGACACCTCACCATGTCTAGGGACGATGCAATCCCGAATCAACTTACAGGATGATTAATCCTTATCACTTTAAGACACCTCACCATGTCTAGGGACGATGCAATCCTGAATCAACTTACAGGATGATTAATCCTTATCACTTTAAGACACCTCACCATGTCTAGGGATGATGCAATCCTGAATCAACTTACAAGATGATTAATCCTTATCACTTTAAGACATCTCACCAAGTCTAGGGACGATGCAATCCCGAATTGACTTACAGGATGATTAGTCCTGATCACTTTAAGACATCTCACCATGTCTAGGGATGATGCAATCCCGAATCGACTTACAGGATGATTAGTCCTTATCACTTTAATACATCTCACCATGTCTAGGGACGATGCAATCCCGAATCAACTTACATGATGATTAGTCCTTATCACTTTAGGACATGATCCCAAGGACGATGCAATCCTGATCCACTTGCGGGATGATCAATCCCTATCACTTTAGGACATGAGTCCAAGGATGATGCAATCCTGATCCACTTATGGGATGATCAATCCCTATCACTTTAGGACATGAGTCCAAGGATGATGCAATCCTGATAGTCCTCTTAGACAAAGTCTAAGTACCACTACATCGACCTCATCATTGGAACAGGTAACCTCATCATCAACCTCATCGTTGGCACAGTTAACCTCATCATCGATATATGTATCCTCATAATTGATACAAGTATCCATATCATCGATACAGTATCCTCATCAATACAGGTATCCTCATTATTGACCTTACCGTCAATATAGGCAATCTCATCATCGATACACGTATCCACATCGATACTAGTATCCAAATATCATCATCGACCATATCACTCCCCCTGTCAAGGAGGGTCCTTCTGAACAACACCAAGCTTGTCTCGGAAATACTTAAACTTTACTCGAGACAAAGGTTTGGTCAATATATTTGCAACTTGTTCGTCAGTGCTCACATACTCAAGCTTGATAGCTCCTTTCTGCACTATATCCCATATATAGAAATATCGGATCTCTATGTGCTTTGACATATCATGGAATACTGGATTCTCTGTCATCTTGATACAACTCTAGTTGTCACACAGGATCACAGTGGGGTCCATCTCTAAATCAAACAATCCTGATAACAACTTCCGAAGCCATATTGCTTCACAACTAGCAAGGAAGGCAGCTATATATTCCATTTCAGCTGTGCTAAGAGCCACACTTGACTACTTCCTGCTAAACCACAAGATCATGGCAGATCCTAGACAATAACATCCACCCGATGTACTCTTCCTGTCTGATACACTTCCTGCCCAATCAGCATCTGTGTAGCCATACAATCTGAAGTCATGATCTCCATGATAACATAGACCAAAATCTATCGTACCCTTTAGGTACAACATCACATGCTTTGCAGCTATCAGGTGAACTCGTCTAAGTTCCACTAGATACTGACTCAGGGTGTTCACCGCAAAGCATATATCTGGCCTGGTATTTGTCAGATACATTAATGACCCAATAATCTATCTGTACAGAGTCACATCCACTAACTCTGAAGAGTCATCAGCTAACAGTTTCAAGTTGGAATCCATGGGAGTGGCCATGGCTTTGCATTCCAACATATTGAATCTTTTCAAGATTTCCATAGCATACTTACCCTGGTTGAGAAAGATTCCTTTTGGGCCTTGCCACACTTCCAAACCTAGGAAGTAGTGCATCAATCCGAGATCTTTCATCTCAAATTCTGAAGAGAGCTTCTTCTTGCACTCGATAATCTGTTTCTCATTTCCAGTCAGAAATAGATCATCCACATATAGCAACAATATGACAGGTTCATCATCCATAACCTTGAGAAAAAGATTAGGATCAGCTTTACTTTTGGTAAAGCCCAAGCTTGTCAAGAAACTGTCAATTCTTCCATACCAAGCTCTAGGAGCTTGCTTCAACCCATACAAGGCCTTCTTCAGTTTGCACACATGGGTTCTTCCATCTTCCACCTCAAATCCTTGTGATTGTTCTATCTACACTTCTTCCTCAATCACACCATTCCGAAAAGCTGTCTTTACATCCATCTGGTGTAATTCCCACTTCATCATGGATGCAAGTGCCATGATGGTTCTAATGGAAGTGTACCTTGCAGCTGGTGCAAATGTTTCTTCATAGTCAATTCCCTCTTTCTGAGAGAATCCTCTAGCCACAAACCTTGCCTTATATTTTTCAATGCTACCATCCACATCATGCTTTATTTTGTATATCCATTTGGAGGATACCACACTTTTGTCTTTTGGTTTGGGAACTATATCCCAAACATCATTCTTCGTTATTGACTGGTACTCCTCAGTCATTGCCTCTACCCACTCTTTCTTATGAGATGCTTCTTCATAACTAGTGGGTTCTTGATCTACCAGATCACACATCAAATCCATATAGTTGGAAAATGACTTTGGTTTCTTGCTCACTCTGGTGGAGCCTTCAGGAGCTCCATACTTTTCTGCTCCTAGAATAATGTCTCTTGCCCATGCTGGCTTTCTCTTTCTTGATATGTTTGTGATAGGGGGTTCTTGTGGTTCTAACATGTCATGGTCTTCTGGTGTTACAACTTCAGGGTTGGGTACAGCCTCTACAGTTCTGGAAGGTTCATATTCTTCATATACTTCTTCATACTGGCACTTCCTAGATCTCTTGAGAGTTGCTTCTTCATCAAATGTCACATCCCTACTTATTTCCATATGATGGAAACCTGGGATGTAAATTCTGAATGCTTTGGATGCTTCACAATATCCAACAAAAATTCCCTTCTTTCCAGAGGGATCTAGCTTGGTCCTCTTTTCTTTTGGAATGTGAATGTATACTGGGCATCCAAATATCTTGAGGTGACTTACCTTAGGTCTCTTTCCCGTGAACACTTCTTCTGGAGTTTTGAAATCAAGAGCACTATGAGATAGTCTATTCTGCACATAGACTGCTATCTTAGCTGCTTCAGTCCATAAATACATAGGTAGGTCTTGATCATGTATCATTGTCTTTACAGCTTCCATGATGGTTCTATTCTTTCTTTCCGCAACACTATTTTTTTGAGGATTGTAGGGAGTGGTTAGTTCCCTCTTGATTCCAGCTTCTTTACAAAAGTCTTCAAAGTCCTTTGAAGTATATTCTCCGCCATTATCTGTCCTGAGTATTTTGATTTTCTTTTCTGAATGATTTTCTATCAAGGCTTTGAACTCCTTGAACTTTTCGAAGACTTCATTATTTCCTTTTAGAAAGTATATCCAAGTCTTTCTTGAATAGTCATCAATGAATGTAAGATAGTATTCATATCCACTCAAAGATGTGGAGGGAATTGGTCCACATACATCTGAATGAATTAGTTCCAAAGTACTCTTGGTTTTTGTTTCACTCTTTGAAAACGGGTTCTTGATATTCTTCCCTTTTGTACATCCTTTGCATGTGCCATCATGATCAATCTTTAAGTCTGGTAGTCCTATAACTACCTTGCTCACATTAGGTAGTGCTTTGTAGTTAATGTGAGCAAGCCTCCTATGCCATAGCTCATTTGGGCTAGTGGCTTCATGTACAAGGGAAGCTTCTGGATGGCCCTTGAGTTTGTATAGACCTCCTTCCTCTTCACCAATAACAATTGCATCCTCAATTGATTTTCCTTTGGGCCACATGAGTACTTTCCCATCTATGAATGCAACCCTATAGCCTTTCTTATCTAAAGCTAAGATAGAGAGTAAGTTCTTCTTCAAACCTGGTACATATAAGATCTCCTTCATCTTCAATGGGGTTCCAGAATCAAACTTGTAACTTGCTTCACCAACTCCCTTAATGGGATATTGATAGTCATCTCCTAGGGATACCTTTTGTGGAGAGGTCTTCTCTTCAAGTTTTGAAAGAGTCTTCTTTTGTCCTATCATGTGCTTTGAAGCACCACTATCAATGAGCCATATATCTTCTCCAGGTGTTACTGCTCCAAAGAATGCAGAGAATAGAACATACTCTTATGCATCTTCTTCTTCCTCTACTTTAGATCTTTTCTTTTGAGGCCTTTCCTCCTCTTCTTCTTCTCTATCATCTTCTGTTAGATGAGCTTGATGTCTTTTGTGGTGAAAACCCTTTTTCTTCTTTAGAGGACAATCCTTAGCAATGTGTCCTATTTTGTGACAAGTAAAACATTGAAATGAGGAGTAATCTCTTCTTTCATTAGTTCCACTTTTCTTTTGAAATCTGTGTGGAGGTTGAGACTCCTTGTGACTATTCTTCTTGAAGTAGGATTGATTACTTCTTCTCTTGGTGTGGGTGGCCAAAACTTGGTCATCTTCCTTGAGAAAGGCTTCTCTGTTGGCAACCCTAGCTTCTTCTTGAATGCAATCCTCCCATACTAAATCAAACTTCATACTTTCTTTTCTGGCACACATAGTTTGGATGAATGACTCCCAAGATCTAGTGACACCATTTAGAGCAGTCATGACTAGTTCATCTTCATCAAGGGTATCTCCAATAACATCTAGTTGTTCCTTGAACTGGAAAACCCTTGAGAAATAGTCTTGAACAAATTCTCCTTTATTCATCTTGGTGCTCTTCAATTGAGCTCTCAGGCTCATCTTCCTATTGATGTTCTTTCCCTCATACATTCTGGAAAGGGAATCATACATTTCCTTTGGAGTCCTTTTGGATGTCACTTGGGGAATCAAGTGGTCTTTGATAGAATCAACAATGATTCTCTTTGCCCTAATCAATTCCTTCCTATGCTTCTCTTTGGCTTCATCTTCCTCAGGTTCTGCAACCTCATCTTTGATATATTGGGCAAGATCATTCTCTTCAAGAATGAGACCAATCCTATATTTCCATGCCCGAAAGTTCTCTATACCCTCTAACTTGTCTTCAAGCTTAGTGCTTGGAGCCATCTTATCCAGGGGATCACAGAGATTGAAGTTTCTCAAAAGATAGAATAACACTTACCAGGAGATGTGCTTGATTGAATTGAGAATACTGGTGTGTTCTACTTCTGGAAACTTCAACTTTTCACCTTCCAGATCTACAACATACTTTCTGGTTTTCTGGTCTTCACTTTTCTGGTTCACTGGTGCACAGGTTCGCAGCTTTTCTGGTTCACTGGTGCATAGGTGCGCACTTTTTCTAGTTTACTGGTTTTTCTGGTTTTCTGGTCCAAAACCCAAACTAGGGTTTGACTTTCCCGGAGTTCTACCCACTCAAAAATTTCGATCTAGGGCTCAAAACTTTGATTTTGAGGAGGGCTATCCAGCCATGCAATCAAAATCCAAAAATTTCAACTTTTGCAAAAACCCTAATTTTCACTGGAGGAGGAGAGAGAGGTATTTTCACCTTGTGAAAGATGTCCTATTCAGGCTAGCTCTAATACAATGTTAAGTTTAGCCTGATTTCACAAGAAAGATCACTGAAAGAAACACAATCACAAGATAGACAAAGATTTACCCTGGGAAACCCTCATGGGGTAGAAAACCCAACAAAGCTTTCCTCAATATAGATAATCAACCCAATATAAGATGTAGTCCTCAACAAGAGCTCCTTCTCCTCCTATGCAGACCTCTCTCTCTCCTATGCACCAATCACAAGTGAGTGAATGAAATGGTATAAATGAGGAACACACCTCCTCTATTTATACTTGTGTTCTAACTGACCTTTCACCCTAATGGGGCCGACCTCTCCTAAGAGATTCTAATAACCCCTAAACAGCTAACTGAGGGCCGACCCCACATGGGAGATCTAATAACCCTAGTTACCTCTCTCTCTCGGAGGAATAAACATCTCCGGATATACAATAGGGTCTCCACGGAGGAATGAAACATCTCCGGAATAATAAAGTACAAATATAATATTCTTAGAAGTTACAATATTTCAACAGATGTTACTACACACACTGGTAAGCATAGTAAGGGTTGGATTTCCTGAGGAAAATATGGATCAATGAATGGGAATGCCTTCCTTTTGTTGTAGGGGGGAGTTGGAAGGAGTTCCATGGCTATGATGGCTGAGTGAGATTCTCGTAGATATCTAGATGATAATTTGGCTAAGCATTGAGAGCAGAATGAGTTGTGGGCTAAGAGAGAAAATCTTTTAGGTGTTCCCTTTACCCCGATGGCCTCATATCCCAACTTGGGGGTGGCCTCTCAATAGAAAGTGTATATGATGGATAGAGTGACTATAATTGGGTGGGAAATTTCTCTTACAAGGCCAATTACTTGGATCTTCTTTGTTTAAAGATAAGTATTCTCTTTGTATTTGAATGTGTAATGATTTTATATTATGATTGTGATGAATATGTTGTATATACATGATGTGTGTGCGTGGGTATAGTTTATTTCCGATGTGTTTATATTTATGCATCTGCACAAACATTTTATTGTTATGAATTTCGTATTATGCCCATGGGACAAAATTTAGAGGCCCAAAATTCGTAAATCTCCCCTCTATGGGTTAAAGTGATGAATAGGGATGTGACATTACCATAACTTAAATTCCTTACCATCCTACCCAAATCTAAAAGTGTTCTTTCTTCCATCATGCATCACCTTTCAATCATACTACCATGATTTTTTGAACACGATACAACACCTGTGCATTAGCATCCAATCACACACAATTTCATCATGATAGTCCCTAACATGAAAATATACCTTACATTAATCTATCACATTGATTTAATAGCTACTGCAATTCTATACCAGTGGGAAATTATGAGGATTATGCCCTAGGTTCTTGCATATTTCATAAATTCCAACATCCACCTATCGTGGCATATTTCTCATAAATGGATTAGCAACTTCCATGAAATATCTCTATCGGGCCATGGGTCAAGTGCTTCATAGGTGGCCCTCTATTTTGCACATCGTGCACTTCACTATCTATATTTCACTTGGGTTGTCCTTTAGCATTTCTTGAATATGCTTAGACAGTGCGGATAAATGGTATTTGAACTACGCTAACCTTGGAACCAAATCTTCCACCAATCCATTTATAGACTCCAATTGCATAATAAATTCCAAAGCTTTCCATTGTGTCAACAATATTTGTTACAAAAATGATCATTATTGCAACAAGGATGCCCATAGATGAGGTGAAAAACCACTAATAAACCATTCCTTGTGTTACAACCTTAGAGTAGTGTAGCCCAATCTACTCATCAAGTCTTTGAGTCATTGGTCATACTCCTAGATGATTTTTCCAAACTTTTTCTTAATCTCCTTTAATTTTGCAATGTTCAACCACTCTAACTTGGGCTTCTGGAACTCCTTCTCAAATTAATCCCTCAATTGTACTAAAGTCACACCATTCAAGGAGAGAGTTCTATACTTACACTTCATATACCATTGCAATATTCTTCCTCACAATGTTGTTTGGAATTCCACCAGGCACATCATATATGTGGCTCTCTAAGTGTTTTGGATAGTGTCACAAAGGAACTAGTGTTTCTTTGTATCTTTGTTTCCTTTGCTATGAAATAGAGGCAATCACAAAGATGAATCCTTGGTTGAGTTGTCACCATCCTTTGATGACTTTGTATGTTATGGACAGAATTCCCAAAATAGCTTTAAAATAAAAATAAATAGTAACTACAAGCATTGGGAATGAAATAAAGATAATGAATAAGAACCTCTTCGAGAAGGAAGCCTCCTTTTACAATATATCAAATGCAAAAGGTGATATGATCTCTAAATGCAGGTCTCCTTGGTATATATAGGAGACAAAGGGTAAAATCACAATTAAGGTCCTAGTTGACCAATAAAGACAACATTAATATAATAATAGAAATGCAATGTCACGGTACCTAGGGATTAGCATGTCCCTCGCTTTCAAATAAGTGTTGCTTTCAACACTTTATTAATTGTGGGTGATTTTGCAAGAAAAACTCATCTTCCCATGTTGTTTGTTATACTGGCAAGTTCTTCCACTTGATGAGGTACTCAATAATTGCTCGATTTTGAATTTGTAGTTGCTTGATCCATGTTTCAGAGATTGTTTTAGGTTAAAGTATGATTTTTCCTTCTACATCAATCTCTGGTGAAATAGGTTGGATTGGGATCTTGTCATTGATTACCTTTTTAAAGAAAGAAATGTGTAAGGTTGAATGTACACATGAAGGATGCAACTCCAACTTTTAAGCCATACTTTCAATCCTATGCAACACCTTATAGGGACAATAGTTCTTGGGTGCTTTCTTTTTTGGTTGCTTGAGGGATGTATTTGTTTGTATGGTTGTATCCTCAAAAATACCAATCCCCGATTTCAAATTTCATTTCACTACAATGTTGATATACTTGTTGTTTCATCTTATTTTTTTCTATAGCCAAGTTGTCTTTCAATAGTTGGAGAACCTCTTTTTGGTTCTCTATGTTATCCTCCACTGCTTGAACCTTAGATTTCCCTTTCAAGGGTGATGTGATGGATGGAGGATGGGAGCCATAAAGTCCCATAAATGGGGGAATTTTTATGAAGTATGGAATGATGTGTTGTACCACCATTCTACCAAGGAAAACCACTTGGCCCACGATGTTTGTTTATCATATACAAAGCAACAAAGATACCCTTCTAGATATTTTTTCATAATCTAAGTTTTCCCATCAAATCGAGGATGGTAAGAGAAACCGTGAGCTAATTGAGTATCCAAACAAAAAAATAATCCATTCAAAAATTTCCAATGAATATTGGAACTTTATCACTTACAATAATCTTGTAAATTCCATGTTGCTTTTGGATTGTTTCCATGAATGTTGTAGTTATTGTACTTGCTTTAAAAGGATGACAAAGAGAGAAAAAATGGGCATACTTTGTGAGTGAATCCACCACTACCATGATGAAATGCTTTCCTTCATACTTTGGTAGACCTATTATAAAATCCATTGAGAACTCTTCCCATGACTAAACTTGTAACCCATTTTTGTAACCTAGCATCTTTGTAACCCATTTTTGCTGCTATTCTAAAGATAATTGTTGTTCCAAAAGGTACTTAATACTATCATGATTTGTTCTTACCTTGAAGTGTATTTCTTTTAGGTAAAGGCACCATTTCTTAATTGAATGCGGTATGACCAACATTACATTTTCATAAATTGGTTTGATTAAGTTTTTTACTTTAAGTTGCCAGCTTTACTGCACCAATTCTATGCCCTAAGGCATACACTCCACAATAAAGGTTTTTGTGAAGTCAAGCATGGTTATTGTAGAAGTTTTACACATAGCCTCTTTAAGTTTTTCAAAAGATTTAACTGCTTCTTAACTCCAAGAAATTCCTCCTTTTTCAATAACACTATTAGAGGTGCTTCTATTTGATCATAATTCTTGACAAACTTGCAATAATATCCTATCAATCCTAAGAATCCTATAAGATTCTTCAAGCTTTTGTGAATTGGCTATTCCATCATTGTTTTAATTTTGTTGGGTTCATTTTGATGCCTTCTTCATATGCAATATGTCCCAAATATTCCAATTCTTGAACCCCAAAGGAACACTTAGAAGGATTTTTTATATAGTTGTTGCTCCTCCAATAATTTTATGACCATGTCAATGTGTTGTACATGCTCTTCCCAAGATTTGTTGTAGAATAGTAATCATTAAAAAATACTAACACAAATTTTCTAAGGAAGAGTTTAAGAATATAATTCATCAAGGTTTGAAATGTGGAAGGTGCATTGGTAAGGCCAAATGCCATCACAAAAAAACATAATGTCCTTAATGTGTTTTAAATACCATTTTCAGAATGTCATCTCACCTCATTATGATTTGATGATATCCAAAATGAAGATCCAACTTAGTAAAGAAAATTGTTCCCTCTAATTCATTTAATATTTCATCAATGGCAGTAATATGAAACTTATCTTTAGTGCTCATCTTGATGAGCTCTCTGTAATTTGGACACACATGTCATGGAGCTTCTTTTTTGTGAACCATCATCACTTATGTAGAGAAGGAACTTTGGCTAAGTTGAATGATGCCAACATCTAACATTTCTTGAACCATATTCTCAATCTCACTGTTTTGTGGATATGGGTACTTGTAAGGTCTAATGTTAGGTGGTACACTTCTCGATTACAAGTGAACAACATGGTCGTGATATCGACCAGGTTGAAGACCTTTAGGCATCTCTCCAAATACCTTGGAATGTCTGTCAATAACTTTTTGGATTTCTATGGGAATAAAGGGTATAGATGTTTGAACATCTAGTGAGCACAATTGTGCAATTACACCATGGTGTCCCTTTTTTAGAAATTGTCATGCTATTAGAGATTACCACTTTAGAGGGCTTCCTTGGGATACCTCTAAGTTCAATTTCCTTGCATTATGAGGAGAATATCATGAAAAGTTCCTGAATATTAAGAGATGTTGTACCCAATGATTGTAACCATTGGACCCCTAATACAACATCAACACCACTCATTTGGATTGCAATCATTGGATTATCAATAAATACTCCCCCATAGTAAGCTTAATACTATGGCACTTCCCTGGTCAATTTATGGTACCTCCATCTATAATCATTACTTGAAACTCCAGTGTTGGATATATAAATCAATTCATAAGTTTGGCTAATTTGCAATTAATCAAGTGATGGTTACTACTATAACCAATCAACACTGTTGCCTTTTACGTTTTTTTTATATATCCTTCCATCTTGAGAGTTTGAGTGCTAATGTCGGCCAATGCATGACAACTAGATATTGTTGGCATAATATTTTCTAGTTCTATATATTGATATTGTTCCATCTCTTGATCTTCTTCATCTTCACAATCTATGTAGAATAATTTATTCTCACTGCACTTATGCCCCTTGTTGTACTTGCTGTCACAATTGAAACATAGTTCTTTTTCTCTTCTTTCCCCCAATTGTTGAGGTGTAAACCTTGTAGTCTAAGTGAGTTTAGGAGTGGGAACATTTCCCTCTCTATAGTTGCTAGTGGCAATTCTTATGGCAGCCATATTTTTACATACTTTTCATGTCTTACTAAAAGCATTCTCCGATGACTTAGGTTCAAATAGATATACTTCATGTTGAATGTTTTCCTCTAAAGTGTCGATAAAGAGATACAATAAATTATCCTTTGGAATGTTGTTCACTCTAAGACTCAACTTTTGAATGTGTAAAATGTGCTTTGTGACTAGACCTATTTGCTTTAGATTTATCAATTGGCTAAAGAAGGTGTGTCTTTTAATATTCCCATAATGTGTTATCAATTCATCCGTAAATGCAAACTACAAGACAATAGAGTCATTTTTACATTCACAAAGCCATTGGTACCACACAAATCAATTAGGTTCTAAATACAAGGATATAATAGTTTCCTTTTGTAAAAGAAACACTTGGTGTAGATTAAAGAATTGCTCCATCTAGAATATCCATGTTATCAGATCATTACCATCAAACTTTCTCATATCAATCTTCAGAATGAAATAGTTGGTTTCGAGTTGAACCCCTACTAATTTGGATCTTGAAATGATGGATGATCAAGTGTCATGGACTCAAACCTCTTATTCTCCAATTGTGTTTCAATTTTAGCAATATGTAAATGGGACTCAACCCTCTTGTTCTCTTCGTCCTCTTCTTAAGGAGGTGAATTAGAAAGAAACAAATTAAATAGAATAAAAATAAAAAGAAAGAGTAACTCCAAGCATTGAGAATGAAATCAAGAAAATAAATAAGAAGCCTCTTCGAGGGGGAAACCTCCTTTTACAATATATAAAATGCACAAAATGAGATTACGAGGCCTATCTGACCAATAAAGACAACACCAATATAATAATAGAAATGTAATGTCAGAATATCTCGGGCTTAACATTATACCAACAAAAATCCCTTGGGACCTGGATGTTATACAACTTGTACTACTTCTACAATAATACTTATGGAACTAGATGTCATTGAAGAAAAATTATGTTTCCCTTTAGCGGTCACATTCATGTTGTTCATTGCCAATGTAGCAAGAGTAGTTGAACCGCTAATCAACATACACTTATGCTATGAATAGAAACAATCATGAGATCTCGACAAAAATGAAAAGGCATATAGAGTAGGGTGTAGAAGGGATTGACTTAATTGCAATTTTATTCTAATCCCTTTGTGATATGGCTTCTTGTAGGGTTCAAATACAAAAAAGGCACAAATCAAAAGCATCTTCAAATGCCTCTTCTTGATTTTCCTCCTCCATGACTTCTGCAGTGACTACTAGGTTGGCAAGGTTAACCAATGTATCTGCACATGCAGTTCGAGTATCTATGTCCCGCACATCATCTTATGGTTTCCATCTCAACTCTTTAGAAGTTACTTCCACCTTTGTGAGATACTAACTTCTCCACATCACCATACTTTCTTGCTTATTTATTTCAGAGCCAACCAAAACTCTTCTTATACTTCTATCAACCTTTGCATCATCCAACACTTTGGATGTTGCTTAGGTTCATATCCTCCTATCAACAACTCTATCATAGCACAAATAAATTCAATTTCTTCCTACCACTGGTTCTCTATTATCTCTATGCGTCTTTGTTGTCTCTTTTGTTGTTCCCTTTCAACATCCATTTCCTTTACCATTATCAATCCTTGAAATAATGTATGACATTGACTCTTCCATCAGGTCCTCATATTGTTCCAACCCTCCATGTAGGGCTTACGCTTCCATCAGGTCCTCATATTGTTCCAACCCTCCATGTAGGGCTTACGCTTCCATCTTATCAAGGCTTGACAACATACCTCGTTCCACCATCAACATTTTAATACACATTGGTATCTCTTTAAGCAATCTCTTGCTTGGTCCTTTCCTAAATAATTCTAACACCTTAGTTAAATATTGATGAATTCTACCACGAACTCCAAGTCACCACTATACGTTCATACCAAAAATCAACTACTCAAGTCAACTTATGGTCATACTATTAGATCTTTAACAAGTTATCGATGACCCACTCAACTCTAAGCCATGGAAGCCAACATTGATGTTACTCATGTTACAAGTCTCTTTGTGAAAATAGCAAGTCAAAATTTCACCATTGATCTATTTCTATAATAAAAAAATTATAAATTTAAATCAAAATTTTATGCATGAATGAAAATTTCATTATCATATATTTTACATAATAATCCACATACCACATGAATAAAATAAATGAAACATACATACCATAAGTATCATTCTCACCCTACACTAAGTCTTCAATGAGTTATAAATAATCTTAACTAGACATAAGAAAGTTCATTCTATCCATTGACTATCTCCTCATCTCAGGTATCTTAAGTCTTTATGTAAAGTTGTTCCTCCCTATATTTATGTTGATCAAAATCTCTTTCTTAACATCATATGCTTGTTTTGATAATTTTTTTACATTACTATTTAACTCTTTATAAATGTGAGAGAAAAATATCCATTAGAAAGTATATTTATGTTGATCAAAATCCCTTTGTTGATATCAAATGCTTGTTTTGATAAAAAATTTACATTACTATTTAACTCTTTATAAATATGAAAGAAAGATATCCATTAGAAAGTAACAATTTATTTAAAAAATTGATGAATGATGCAGAAGCAGAACAGGTGAAGAGAGCTGCCATTGTAGGGGGATGGTGCGTACAGGACCATGAAGATGAAAGGCCACCGATGAGTAAAGTTGTGCAGATATTGGAAGGCATTGTAGAGGTGCCTCTGCCTTAAAACCCGACAGTCTCGTGCTTTTCTTCTGGGATAAAGATTCATCTTCTGCATACAACGATAAGAGTCATAATCCCTCCAGTACGCTGTAGAGCTTCACAGTATTCTCTATTTCGTGTACATAGTATCCTCTATTTAGTTGTATTCTATATTTACTTAGATTTTCATCTAACCCTCATACCGGAATAGTGAGTGAGAAAAGATCGAATTCCAACATAAACTTTGTCAAAGGATTTGAAGTCGTTGATCAATAATTTAAATTAATTATAGTTTGTTGATTAGTAATTTAAATTAATTAATTTTAAATGTTTTTTTTTTAAAATAAAGTAATTAATTTTAAATGTTTGTATTTTTAAACATTTTTTTCTCTTATTGCGATTCATTACTAAATTAGTATAGATTTATTTTAACTTTAGATTTATCAAATGTACAATAATACATTCAATTATCACACCTTAAATAAATTTGTGGTTAGTTGATTATTTAGAAAAAAATAGATGATGAAGAGAAATTAGTTCAACTTTAAATACATTAAATCAAATTTCGATGTATTAATAATTATTTTATATAATTAAAAAATAAAATTGTGGTTAGTTGATTATTTTGAAAAAAATAGATGATGAAGAGAAATTAGTTCAACTTTAAATACTTTAAATCAATTTTTGATTTATTAATAATTATTTTATATAATTAAAAAATAAATTAATGTAGCATATGAATGTTTTTGAAAAAGTTAAAGCGTACTAATGATATGACTATGTTTTCTCTTAATTTCGAGTTGGTATAAGTCATTAAATTATTAATAGATTGTGTTTTTTTCTCAATTTTAGCATGGGACATATTATTCTGAATCATTAATCACTATTCGAATATAAATTTCACATCATCACTTCCATTATAGAGTGGAAGATCGACTACTCAAACATGACCAAATCTCCTATCCAGTTTGCTCACATTTCAATAAACAAAACAACATTAAGTGATGATTTTTGAATGAGTCAATGCATGCATCAACTCATCTTTTCCACGTCGATTCATTTGTCCCTGACATTAAGTTTAGAGTCGTGGACATTAAACCTGACGCAATTTTTCATTTGGTTGTTTCGTAAGGGTTCAATTCAATGTTTGAAAATGCATATTTTTGGGGTTTTTTTTGGAAACAATATTTGGTGGGTGCTCATTGGTGTCGTGCGCTGGATGCCTGCCTTGCTTCCTGTGCCCCAGGATCCGATGACATCATGACGTTAGGGGGCCTTAAATGGGTGTGGGTGTCGGTTTTCATCTTCATTCTTGTCCGGAGGGCTACGAGGGTTTTCTCTGGCCGAGGGTTTCTCTGGTTGAGGGTTTCTTTGGCTGGGCGTATGGCAGTGGTCGTTCTTCCAGTGTTTCCAGTTTGCTTGTTTATGGTTTTGGTTGGGGGTGATAAGTATGGGTTGTCCCCCCTGTTTAAATGTAGGTCCTGTGGATGGCTACCTCTTCGAAGACTGCGTCGGGTTAGGTTTACAACAGATGTGGCCTTCTGCTGCCGTGGGCTCACAAACTTGCCTGTTAGTTCTAGGTTCGCTGTGCATGGGTTAAATATACCTCTAAAATTACTTTCTAATAACATTAAACTTTATTGAAATGATATGTGGACATGATATATAAAAGAGTATTTGAAAAGAAATGGATGGATCTATTATTGAATGTCTAGATCATATCATGTGTGGATTTAAGATTGTATCTATGTATTGGGGTCGCTTATGGTTAGTTTAATTTGATATGGTTTAGAACTCAATATATTGAGTTTACTTTGGAACATAAACATGTGATGCATGATTTATTATGATTTTATAATTTAATGGCAATGGATGGAAACGGCTTGTTGCTTTGTGAGAAGAGTTTCTATAAATGCTCTTGGAAGGTACAGTATGAATCATCACTCTACATTGATGAAAAGGGTAAAAAAAACATATCACCCACCACGCAATGATGCTCATATGAATATCCATAATCCATGGAGAGCATATGTGGATTGCCAACCAATGCTCTTATGTTATGATGTCCACAAGACTCCACCTCATATGCCTATCGTCGTTTGCACTTAGAAGCAATTATAAAAGTTAGACTTGCTTTCAAACACAAAATTATATTGTCTACTTACACATGCCTTTCTCTCATTTTACAACATATTGAAGTTCTTCTCGGCATTTTTGTCAACAACCTATGAGGAGCCACCCCCTATGATACTAATAATAAATTAACCCTAAGTCGTCTATTGATGGCCTATGAAGAGCCACCCCTGTCATACCATTAATAAATTAACCCTACGACTTGGTGGACCTGACATCCACAAATAATTAATTTATGACTTTCTCATTAATAATCAAGGTTGTGGAATCAACTATGTGGAAACCCTTTTTAGTTTCATCTCCCACTTGGTGTTGAATCATATGGCATACTTGGCTCACACAAAGGAACGTTAGAGACAACAATTATAAATTCTAAATAACAAAGCTGACAGAGCGAGTACCACTTTCACCTCTCAATTTTACTGTTTCCCCATCTCTCTATCTGAGGTTGTTTTTGTATTCATCTGACCATAATTTCATTAAAAGCAATCAGACCATTAGATTAAAAACCATAATTCAGCAGGCATTCTTTCCAACCGCCTTCTTGTTATAACCGAACATGCTTCATACATGAGCTTGTGGATATATTTTACCAGTGTAGAGCCAGAAAGGAAGTAACAGAGACAAACAAAGCCAGCCAGTGGCACTAATTTAAGCATCCTCCAACTCCATATCCATAGCCCACTGCACTAGGTAACTTTTTGCAAAAGCCCTCGATGGAAGAATTTCATTTTTCATCATTGCAACACCTACCTAGCACTGATTTTGAAGTCACCATTTGGTGCTTCAACAACCTCAGGATGATAAGTCTTAACAATGGGCATTCGGTAAACTCATAAAACCACCTCTCTCGACAGACACCATAGCACGCACGAATCCCTCTCTCCCGAAATAAAAAGACGGAAAATTTTGGTCGTTGTCTGTGTTGGTTTACTTCTGCATGTGTTTTTGAACACATGGCAATAACATATTACATGAATTTACAATGACATATTATGCATGTGTTGTGGACAGATGGCAATAACATACTTAATTAACTTATTTTATTATGGTATCAGAGGACGGATAATTAAGTATAAGGACAGGTGGTAATAACATATTTAAAAAAAATAAAAAAATTATTTGACCATTCTCATGAAAACCAGTTGAAATTAGTTTATCACACAAATGGGTCAATTCTCCAGGCCGGATTCAATTTTCTATAAGTTGGAATCTAATAAGTTTGTGAGAATTTGATTGTTAGTGTTACCATTGCTTTTTATTTTTTTTATTATTGTAATAGTTAAATTATATAATAATTTTTATATTGTATTGGTTGGTTAATTTTTAAAATTAAATAAATAGTAAAAACAAAATATTCCACTTTAAATTATATGTTACGGTGTCAATAGTTTAGGGTCAAAATAAAATATCACACTTTAATTATTATTAAAATGGTTGTAGATGTCAAATAGGATTATACGTGATGGTTATAAAATTTATTGTTTTATGTTTGATAAATATTAGCAGTAAAACTTTATATTGAGTAGAAGAACTTCAAAGTAAGGAGAATTTTAGCATGGGAAACTTTAAATAAACAGATTATGATTTAAATATTTTAATAATTTTGTTTGTTTCTTAAATTGTGATATTAAATAATTAATATATTTTAATTTTATAATAAGTTGTAGATATTTATTATGAAAGTAAAATTTTATTTTATTTTAATGTATTTTTGTGATTATTATAAGGGAGATTGGTTTTCTTGTAAATACTATACATGTTAAAATTAAATTGCTTTTCATTAGCTAAAAATTTCAAGCAAGGAAATAAGTTAATGTGCCAAGGCTTAGAAGCATTTGGCAAGATTGGAAATCTATCCTTTATGGACCATAAACAGGTCAGGTCACTTAGAGAGTGATGGTTGTCCCATTGACCACTAGGTTATGGTATATTTTTGCCACATTAAGAAAGAGAAATTATAATGCTTACTATAACGTCTATATGTTATAAAAAACCTTTCTAACCCTTAGATGTGTGTATCTTTTATAAAATGTGCTTCTCTTTCTAAAAGGAGAAGAAAGACTTTAAAATTCCAAATACAAGTTATACAACTATTTCTTTTCTTATTTATTTATTCATGAAAGATATGTGTATGTGTCTACGGTGAAGGTCTATGTTTACTTTTCTTATTTATTTATTCATGAGATGTATGTGTCTAGGGTGAAGATCTATGTTTATATATAGGTGCCTCTAAGTAAAAGAATACAATCCGTTCATTAAATAGAAATTAATATAAATGGTGCACTTGGAGTGGTCTTGCAAATTGTGTATACACCTTAATCTAGCCCACCCAAGTTTCTAGCCTATGTTGTCATGGCATTTGATAAATACATTGGTCCTCCATGGGACCAATTTCAACCAAAGCACATACCAATTCCACCCATAATTTGAAGTAACAAGAAACAAACCCCCTCAATATGGCTTGGGCATTGACTATCCATAAATCCCAAGGATTGGCATTAACAAGGTCAACCATTGACAATGGTAACAATGAAGGTCAATGATTAAACCTCAGAGCAATTCCACATACTGCAACGTTAGAAGGAATCTAAATTACACCATCGTTCTCCTTCGAACACTATGTAAAGATGAAAGACACTTCATATGTCTCACTTCAAAAAAAGCAAGAGGCATACCTTCATTCTCTATCCCTTTCACACTTAATCCTCAATCCTTGCACTCCCTCTACCGAATGACACTACCGATGTTGATTTCTTATATATTTAGAGTCAAACTTGATCACTACCTAGCCCTTTATTGTTTTACTCACATATGTATACCTTTTTGTATGACAAATTAATGTACAAATCATTTTACTTACCATCAATTACATGAGTTTCTATTTATTGCTTAGTAGTATTTGCAATAGAGTTTTCCTTTCAATTTCATTTATTACTATCCCTACCATAAATTAGCTAGACTTTCTTTCAAACACATATAAGTATATACACACAATTTTTTTTTCATTTTACAACATATTGAAGTTCTTCTGGACGTTTCATTTCCCCACTTTGAGGGTATGCTAATATTATTTTTTTAATTTTATAAATTAAAAATTAAATTAAGTTAAACTTGAGAAGAGAAAAAGGTTTCGTCTTTCTCTTTTATAATTTCAAATAAGCTTTTTAATTGAATTGTAAATATAAAATAGGAATATTTGCAATGCGCATTTCCGAGTCCGACCACTTGCGAAAAAGAGGTTAAGAAAGCTTTTATTGCCCGTTACCTACCAATGAAAGGTTTAGAATGACCGGATCCAAAGTTTACAAATCTTCCCTGACACAAAAGTATACATCTTTTACGCTGATTCAACGTTTCATCCAAGGATCCCCAGAGAAACTGGATTCTATCGCCAAAGCGTCAGATCTTATACCTCTGAACGTACAGAGATCAATGGCCAGTGTATAGCCATAGACGTCCTCACGGAGTGCCCGATTCCGGTTCAAGGAGTGCTATTCCTTTCTCTTCTATGCTCTGTTATTGCTCATTAACTTCATTAACAATAAGAGGGCAGGGTGAAGTGAGGGCGCTCGGGGTGGGAAGAATCTGGAGAGAATGGCGGCAGCAGGAGGAGGAGCGACATCACTGTGGTGGGATATGGAGAGCTGCCCTTTGCCTTCTTACGTCGACCCTTACATAGTTGCTTCCATGGCCTCAGCTTTACTCCGCAATTTTAACATCATCACTTCCATGGTTAATGCTGGAGGAGATGGCAGCTCCCTTGATCATTATCAATTCTCTGCCTACGAATGCTTCTCAGAAATTCAGACGGAGCTTCATCAGACGCTTATCAACTCTGAAATGCAACTGCACCAACTTCTTCCTGGTCAGCACATTCATTGCGCCAGCTTTTTTAACGCTTTGTTTCATTAAACCCTCATCAAATTATTGATTTTTTAACTTAGGGCTTAATTCATCTGTAAACCCTTTTCTGCTATTGCTTTCCCTTGTTGGCTATTTTTTGAGTTGCCGGTACTTGTTCAGCAAATGGCAGTCGCTTGCTTGAATAAGAGCATGTTTGAATTAAGCCTCGCTTTCCTTTCTGCTGTTGCATAATTTGTACATTTACATCTCTTCTTTTCAGGGCATTTTAGGAGCGGCAATACCTTGATTTAAAGTTTTTTTTTCAATTTTTCTTTGAATTGGCTGCATTTGTGATTTGGTATTTTCATAGTATATTGGTGCTGAAATTGCTTTTAGGTTATAAATAACAGGCAAGACTAGGAATGAAATGGAGAAAATGATGATGGCGGATATTCTTCTGTGGGCGATGGATACGCCAGCACCGGCAAATATTATCTGCATCGTTGGGAGTGTGGATTTGTGTTACGTCTTTCAGAAGCTCCGGCAGAGATCGTATAATGTTTTCTTGGTCTGCCAGTCTATGAGTGAAATGCCTCAAGGCATGTTGGGTGGGGTTAATGATTGTTTGGGATGGTTATCTTTTTTGAGGTTATTACAGAATGAATATCAGCAATCACACTTTCGTGGAGGGATTAGTGTTTATGATCACACTTTCTCTAATACTGCTTTTCCTGCTTCTTCAACCTCTATTCGCAATAGAGAGATGGAAGAATCTAATAATGCATCCTATTTAAATTACAGTCAGGAGAATTTATTCAGTCTGCAACCCTCCCTGAGTGGTGGATGGGATAGTACATACATTCTTCCATTAGATGAAACGGTCGGCAGTAGCCAAGTGCAGACAGAGCCTAATTTTCATGGCCATTTTATCAGTACAGAGAAGCTTACGAGCCCTGTATCTTCAGCATCACCTACAGAAAATAAGGGATTGGGTTCGTTAGAGGAATTCAAATTATGGCTGGCCCGAGTTGTAAACAGCATCGAACATGCAGAAAACGGATATAGTATATCTCACATTCGTCTGGATTTCGAGAAAGCAACCAGAAAGATTCTAAATGAGAAGTTGCTGGGATTTTCAAAGATAAAAAATCTTGTAGAGGAATGCAAGGATATCGCAGTGCTCAAGGAAGTCAAGCAAGGATGCCATTTTGCTTTCCCTCTTGAATTGGGTACACAGAAGAACCTAGTGTCTTCACCAGGTGGAGTGAATCGAAATCCAAGTCCAGAATTTAAACCCAAAGCAGAAACAGATCCAAAACTAAAACAAAAAGCTTCTGCGGAGGACTTCAGGGAATTTATCTACCATATGCTGATGGCCGGTGAATTCTCACAGGGTTTTTTGTTGGGTCGTCTGCGTCATAAATTTGAAGAGCAGACAGGAAAGGTTCTTGATGTCAAGCATCTTGGTTACAAAAAGCTGTCTAACCTTATTGCGTCATACAGTCACCTTCTGTCAGTGGACAATGCTGAATCCAGTCGAATTTTTCCCTCAGGCTTTGTCAGCGAAGCGAAAGTAGATGCAGATTGCCCTTCGAGTGGTGGAAGTGGCATGGATTTGTTAAAAAACAGGGTTCGGGAGGAAAATATATTTAACGAACAGTTGCATTACATGAAATCTGAAAGCGAATGGCTACCATCTATGACTACTGGCTTTCGGGCATCAGGGAGCTTTAGCCCTTATAGAGATTCAAATAGTCCTTTCCAAGAGTATCATGGCATCAAGTTAGATTCCTCAAGCACTCCTGAAGGATCTCAAGTTAGTGAAAGGGAGGGCCAATCTTCTAATACAGTCAGCGACACAACATCCTTTCCTGGGGAATTAAAAGGATCCGATATTGCCAAGCAACACGTCTCCACTCTTCAGTGGGATAGCAATGACCCCATCGAGGACTCGATCAATGCCGAATTCCTAATGGCAGAAGCCATGCAAAACATGAGCCTAATGAAGGAAAATGCAAATCTTTGTGTAGAGTCCACTATTCATGCATGCAGACTAGGTTTTCCGGATTGGAATACTCCACCATCTGAGTCTCCCATCTCAGAGCCACAAGGAGGCTGTAACAGCCCTCTTGCTGAACCACTTCAGAGCAGGAGCAGGGCAGAAAGTAGTGCCTTTTGTGTAGAAGATTTGAGGTATGGGATAAGATTGGATTGCAAACAAAATGAGTTAAATACACAGAAGAACCCCGTGTCTTCACCAGATGGAGTGCATCAAAATCCAAGTCCAGAATTTAAACCCAAAGAAGAAACAAACCCAAAAATAAATCTAAAGGCTTCTGCAGAGGACTTCAGGGAATTCATCAACCAAATGCTGCTGGCCAACGAATTCTCACAGGGTTTCGAGTTGGGCTCTTTGCGTCGTAAATTTGAAGAGCAGACAGGAAAGGTTCTTGATGTCAAGCATCTTGGATACAAAAAACTGTCTAAACTTGTTGCGTCATACAGTCAGCTTCTATTAGTGGACAATGGTGTCACTGGATTCAATCGAATATTTCCTGCAGGTTTTGTTAGCGAAACTGTGCCCAGTAATCCTAATTCCAATACAACAAGCGAAGTAACCTCCATGAACACCAACCATGATCTCGCTCAACTGAAAGAAACAATGGAAGTAGACTGCCCTTCGAGTGCTCTAAGTGGCAAGGAATTGTTAAAAAACAGGGCTTGGGAGCAAAATATATTTAACAAACAATTGCCTTACATGAACACTGAAAGCCAATGGTTACCATCTATGACTACTGGCCCATGGGCATCAGTGAACTTTAGCCCATATAGAGAAGAAGCAACTGGTCCTGCTTTCCATGAGAATAATAGCATCAAGTCAGATTCCTCAAGCATTCCTGGAGGATATGAAATTAGGGAAAAGAAGGGCCAATCTTCTAATACAAGCAGTGACATGATGTCCTTCCATGGAGAATTAGAAGGGTCCGATTTTATCAAGGAACATGTCTCCACTCTTCGGTGGGAGAACAATGACCCCATCGAGGACTTGATCAATGCTGAATGCCCAATGGCAGAATCCATGCAAAACATGAGTCTAATGAAGGAAAATGCAAATATTTGTGGACCCAGTATTCATGCATGCACACTAGAGATTTCAGATTGGAATCCTCCACAGTCTGAGTCTCCCAGCTCAGAACCACATGCAGGTTGTAACAGCCCTCTTGCTGATCCACTTCAGAGCAGGAGCAGGGCAGAAAGTAGTGTTTTGTGTGCAGAAGACTTGAGGTATGGGATAAGATTGGATTGCAAACAAAATGAGCTAAATACACAGGAGAACCCTATGTCTTCACCAGGTAGAGTGAATCGAAATCCAAGTTCAGAACTTAAACCCGAAGCAACAACAGATCCAAAAATAAAACTAAAAGCTTCTGCAGAGGACTTCAGGGAATTTATCTACCAAATGCTGCTGGCCGGTGGATTCTCGGAGGGTTTTGTGTTGGGCCGTCTATGTCACAAATTTGAAGAGCAGACAGGAAAAGTTCTTGATGTCAAGCATCTTGGACACAAAAAGCTGTCTAAACTTGTTGCATCATACAGTCACCTTCTATCAGTGGAAAATGCTGGCACTGAATTCAGCCGAATATTTCCTGCAGGCTTTGTCAGCAAAGTGGCGCCCAGTAATCCTAATTCCAATCCAACAAGCAAACTAACGTCCTTGAACACCAACCATGATCCCACTAAACTGAAAGCAAAAGTAGAAGCGGACTGTCCTTCGAGTGGTGTAAGTGGCAAAGAATCCTTAGAAAACAGAGCTTGGGACAAAAATATCTATGTCCAACAGTTTCCTTACATGCACTCTGAAAGTGATGGGCTACCAGATATGACTGGTGGCTCACAAGCACCAGCAAGTCTTATCCCTAAGCAAGCAAATAGTCCTGATTTTCAAGAGTGTGACATCAAGTCAGATTCGGCAAGCACTCGTGGAGGATTTCAAGTTAGTGAATGGGAGAGTCAGTCTTCTACTACAATCAGTGAGACACCGTTCTTTCATGGGGAAGGATCCGATTGTATCAATCTTGTCTTGGCTCTACAGAGGGATGGCAATATTGCCATTGAGGACTCGGTCATTGCCAAACGCCTGATAGTAGAAGCCATGGAAGACAGGAGGCCTATGATAGAAAATACAACTTTTTGTCGAGAACCCAGTATTCCTGCTGGTACAGGGCTTCCAGATTCGATTCCTTCAGCTTATGACTGTCCCAGCTCAGAACCACAAGTGGATTGTATCGGCCCTCATGCTCCACTGCAAAGCAAGGGAGAAAGTAATGCCGTTTGTTCAGAAGACTCACGGGATAGTATAATATTGGGTTGCAAACAAAATGAGCAAAATACAAAGAGTGGAGGGAATGAAGGGAGTATTCATATGATTAGTGCAGTTCCTTCAGCAGGATCAATCATTCAAGTTGCTGGAAGAGGTATGCTTTTGGCTCTCTCCAGTTCACAATAAAGCTTGCTTGCTGATATAAATGAAGTATTACCAATACCAATTCAGGGTTTAATCATGTTTGAATTGGTGGACTGTGCAGGGCTAAAGAACATTTGTGAACTCGCAATGTGGAGAAAGAATCGATGAAATGAAAAACAGGTTATGAATGAAATTCAGAATCAATGATAAGTTAAATGTATCCATGGTTATTATATTCAGAAATAAAATACTTTCTCAGGTGCAATCCGGTGCTTGTGGATGCCAATGTAGTAGAATTAGCATGGATCCATGTTAACCTCAGATCTATCAAGCATCAAGAGGGATCAAATCTATTGAGGTATAATTTTTTTTAATCATTTAGGATGAATCTAGACTCTGTGTACTCTCACTCAACTCCATATAACTGTGAACTCGCAACTTTTGTAAAGATGAATATGTAAACATGCAATTTTGATTATTGTTAAGATATTTATATTTGCATTATTGACAATTTTATATGTAAATATCATATCTATGTTATGTCTAATTATATGTGTCAATCTAGTATCTCTCTATGTAGCACTTTTATATTAGGTGTGCATATCAAATCTCTATATTTCATATATTTGGAGATATTTTATTTCAGTTTGTATCTATATTTAGCTAACATATAGCATTATTATTATTATTTGTTGCAAGTATTATATTTTTTTAACCCAACATATGACGACTTAAGCATTATCCATGTGACAACATCTCTATCATATTGAGCTGTGGATGCACCTCGCCACTCTGGTGCAACAAGGTATACTGTACACTATTGTAAATACCAAAAGTTAAGTATTTGAAAATGAAGGAAAACAAAAATATTGGATATGCCTTGGGTGCTTAAAATATTTTATTGAATGTTATTCATTGTTTTGTTGTTTGTGTTCTTGACCTCCCCCAACTCCAACTTTCAAGCATAAAATCACTTGAAAAATCCTAGCCCCCACCCCTTCAAAATGTCAAATAAGCATAAATGGAAAGAAATAAATAACAAGCTGTGAGATGTAAAATTCAAGAATCAAGAGTCAAATAAGTTTGTTTTTCCTACTCTTTTCATTCCCCTCCTTACAAATGATAAATGTTTAACTGCTGGGTGAGGATGAGATTGCTAGGACCTCTCCAGCCTCAATCAACAGATGGCTCGTGAAGAGTGAACATGTCACAAAGTGAGATTTGAACCCGGTTGGGAAGGATAACGACTTCTCCTCTCAACCATATAAACTAGACCCAATTCACATAACTGCTAAAGCTCTTAATGTAACTAACCTAATAAAAAAATCCCTTTTTTCACTGAGCTAGTGATATGTCTCTAAAAATAACACTGATACTGAGGAGAAGGAGCATCTTTCTCGCTAAAGCTGAGCAATTAGCACATGTTGAAAGAAACCTAATTAGGTCCTGAACACAAAGAAATCAGATACTGCGTCTAACAATCCGCTTTGAATAATTTCAGATAATTAAGAAAGATGCAAATAATTTTTAATTTTTTACAAAGGTTACCGTGCAAGTTGGAGTGCTAAGAGATCGCTGAGCAGCACATGAGCTACTGACTAATATGAGATTAGTACAATGTAGCCTTTGTAACTAATCCATGATCGCAAGGTTCATCCAGCTTTTCAGGAACATATGCAAATGACTCCACAATTCAAGTCGAGCACACAGAGAGATGTTCCAAGACCTGCAGAAAGTGTTATCTTGAGGACCAATACTATGTATAACAAAAACCCGCTACAAGGTCAGAGTGCACAGCTAATTTGGAAGCAATTTGAATTCGTCGTCTTCACTGGAAATCCAAGCATCCACCCATGCTCATACCAAGTCTCAAATATATTGACTTAATACACAACAATATACAATGATTTAATGCACAACAATTAAATCACCACCACAATTTAAATTTAAGAGACACATGGCAGCAACCACTTTCAACCAGGAACAACAATTAATCAGATTTTAACTGACATCCACAAACTGACACCTACAGCAATTTACTCATACACATATAACTCTTGAATGGAGTCGCCACATTAGATATCTCATAGTTGCAAATCGAGTCTCAGTAGAGCCAGTAAAATACCATTTCTCAAAATTTAACGACAAACCATTCATTTGTTTCTCCTTCAGAGGCAAATCCCATTTCTCACACAGCAAGAGGTAATGCCATTTCCTGTTCAGAGATTGATCCAACAATTTCCTTTCAGGAAATGCGATTTCCTTTTGCTTTCTCTCTCTTATACTGCCTAGCGATTCTGCTGCAATACCCAGAAAACTGTTCCTCCTCTTCTAGCGATTCTGCTGCCCAGAAATTCTGCTGCAATTTCTAGTAAATTGTTTCCTCTTCCTCTAGCGATTATGCTGCCAAAAACAGCCCCCCTCCTTTCGTCAATTCGAATCCCTACTCTTCAATATATCTGTCAGATCCATGAACTCAGGACCTTGCCCGCTGTTGGATGAAAGGAATCTGATGGTTCTCTGACTTGACACATACTTAAAAAAAGAGAATCTTCAACGTTTCGGAGAGATGCAGACACCTGCTGACTGCTACAGTAATGGACCTGCACGAAACTGCAAATACACACAAGTAAATCTATAGATATTCTGACTATTAAAGATCTCCAAATACACCGAACTGCATATGTATACTAACTTCAGAAAACGTCTCTGATCAATGATCACGACACTGTTTTTGTTTTATATTTCTTCAAACACCACAGAACTCAAAGACCTTTACAGCAGAAAGAAAACACTCTCAAACAGTCTCTCTTCTTTTCCCCACACTAATCTCCAAATATAACTATCAATAACAAAAAAGAAGTATAAAAATTTGACGATTTGGCCTAGATGTGGGCTTTTGTGAAAGTTTCAAGGAAATCCAAGTTTTTTCATTTTACAAAATCTGAATTTAACTGTGTTCTAATGGCGATAAATGGATTCAACAGCATCATAAACACCTGAGCACCCAAAATTTTAGATTTTAAGAATTGTAACCAAGATTTATAAAAAAATTTGTCACATGAAAAAAGACCACTTTTCCTACAAACTTTTTTCTTAAACCCCCTGTGTCCCTCCCTGGGGAGCAGCTACAAACTATTTTTAGTAATCGACAAATCCCCCTAATTTCTCACATTTTTCCAACTGCCCGAACAGCTGGTTGGTCTTGAGTTAACAGCCACTAATCTCCGAAAGTGGAGGATATACACGTTTACAGAGTTGCAGTGCATCATCCTCCCCTTCTTTTAAAATTTTGAACCTCCAGGTCCATAAGAATCAAGTTTAGTGAATCTGATGAGCTCCTCCTCAGTGATGCAAGTGCTGGAGTTCGGCAACCCTTGCCATTTAACTAAATATATCTTATAATTTTTCTATCTTGTAGCAGCGACTTTGGTGTCCACCACTCTCTCGATACGTTCTCTCCATTCTTGTGGTAATAGTGTGTTCCAGTCTTCAAGTGCATCTTCTACAATCTCTTCGATACCTGCATGATAGGGATATATATCTGCAACATTGAAGACGGGACTGATGTCAAATTCTTCGGGCCTATCTACTAGATAGGCATTTCCATTTATTTGCTCGAGTATTTTGCATGGAGTCTGGACCAATCTTCTTTGGTTTCAATTTATGATAAATTTCTTTCGGGAATCTCTCATTCTGTATTATGTAGGTAAACCATGACTTGATCACCCTCGTGGTATGCCTTTGCTCTTGGATGCAAATCAACTTTCTGTTTGTATTTCTGATTGGTGCTTTGTATTTTCAGCTTGACCTCCTCTTGTATATTATGCATATGCTTCACAAAATCCTCTGCTATTTGACTAACTCGTCTTTCCTCGAAAATGTCAACTAGATCCACTATCCCCTTTGGGTTGTTTCCATAAACAATCTGGAAATGAGACTTACCTGTCGATCGATTGATGCTGAAAAGCAAATTCACCCTGTCCTAAAACCAAGTTCTATTGCCTCGGATTTTCCCCAACTAAGCTTCGAAGTAAATTGCCCAAACTTTTGTTCACTACCTATGTTTGCCCATCTGTCTGAGGGTGATAGGCCGAACTATATTGAAAATATGTTGTCAAGTTTCCTCCATAACAGTCTCCAAAGTTGCCAAGAAATTTTGTATCTCGGTCACTTGTGATTGACTTGGGCAATCCATGCAGGTGCACCATCTTTTTAAAGACTAACTCAGCCATCTTATTTGCATCATTTGTATTCTTACATGGAATGAAGTGGCCCATTTTGGAGAATCGGTCTACTACCACAAAAAAATAGTCATCTCCTCTTTGAGTACGAGGCAATCCCAATACAAAGTCTATGGAAATGTCTATCCATGGTCCTCTAGTACTGTTAAGGGTTTATATAATCCAGTGTTTTGTTGTCCACCTTTAGCAGTTTGAAAAATTATGTATGGTGAAACAAATTTATCGACATTCTTCCTCGAGTCTTAGGCCAAAATAAATTTTCACTTACTAGGATTTAAGTCTCGTTCCTATCAAAATGAACACCCAAACCATTTGAATTTATTTCCCTAATCAACTTTTTTCTCTTGGATCCCATGGGAATACAAAGTCCGAGCTCTTTAGACAGAAACCCGTCAGCCAATAGGTATTTTTCAAGGATAGTTTTACTTGCATTTTTTGGCTTGTTGAGAGCCTCAATAATTTGGTTGAAATATTGATCAATAGCATATTCCTCCATTTCTTCAAACCCTACAACTCATTGGTCACAATAGGTATTTTTGAAGGATAGTTTTACTTGCATTTTTCGACTTGTTGAGAGCCTCAATAATTTGGTTAAAATATGGATCAATAGCATATTCCTCCATTTCTTCAAACCCTACAACTCATTGGTCATAGTGACAAGTAGGCGACATCTCCTACTTAAAGCATCAACTACACCATTAGTTTTTCCACTTATACGCTACACTACAAACGTATAACTATGCAGAAATGAAAACCATTTAGCTTGCTTATGAGATAGCTTAGCCTAAGAATTTATATATTTCAACATTTGATTGTCAGTTAACATGATAAATTCTCTATGCAAAAGGTAGTGTCTCCACTGTTTCAATGTCTAGACAGTTGCATATAGTTCTTTATCATAAGGGCCATACCTTTTTTTGCGTCATTTAGTTTTTCATTGAAAAAGACAACTCGTCGACCTTCTTGACTTAATACCCCTCCAATCGCCACTATTGAAGCATCGCACTCAATGGTAAACAACTTCTCAAAATCTGGTAGGGCTAGGTTTGAGGCCTAGGTCGCTTTCCTTTTGAGATGTTCAAAACTCTTTTCAGCGGCCTTAGTCCATGAAACGGACTTCCCCCTTGTACAATTAGTTAAGGGAGCACTTACCCCGTTGAAAGTTCTGTAAATTTATTGTAAAAGTTTGCCAACCCATGAAAGCTCCTCACATCCGTGATGCTTTGAGGAGTAGGACATTCTAGTATGGCTCTAACATTTTCTGGATTCATACTCTCCTCATCTACAGAAATTACATTCCCAAGAAAAACTAACTTGTCCATGCAAAATTCACTCTTCTCAAGATTCACAAATAATATCGCCGCCCTAAGTGTATCAAACACTATTTTCAAAGGGTTCAAATGCTCTCTTAGGTTCCTACTAAAAATCAAAATGTCATCAAAGTAAATAATGAATTTTTTTTCGATGTAGGATCTATATACCCGATTCATAGTTCGCATGAAAGTGGTTGGAGCATTAGACAATCTAAATGTTATAACTAACCATTCATACAAGCCATCTCAGGTTTTGAACTTGGTATTCCATTCATCACCTTCTCAAATCTAGATTTGATGGTAATCACTCCTTAAATAAACCTTGGAGAATATTTTTGCACTAGCCAAGTAGTCTAAGATGTCATCCATTCTAGGTAACGGATATCAATAATTTATGGTGATTTTGTTGATAGCCCTAGAGTTGGTGCACACTCTCAATTTGCCTCCTTTCTTAGGTGATAATAGAGTTGGTGTGGCACATGGATTCATGCTTTCTCTTACGAATCCTTTTGCTATTAAATCTAAAATTTGCCTTCTCATTTCTCAATTCTCTTAAGGGGCTAACTTGTAGGTAGCTTGATTAGGAAGCTTTGTTCTTGGCACCAAGTCAATATAGTGTGTAATACATCTTGAAGGAGATAAACCTATTGGTAGCTTTGTTGGAATTATATCTGAATATTTTGTCAACAGTTCTTGCAATCCTTGTGGGGGTGTTCTCCCTTTAGGTTCCCTTTCCTCTCACAGGCATAATAGATAACAAATCCTCTCTTTTAATTTGTTTGCAAAACTTCTTATAATTCATCATCACAAATAACAATGTTGTCATTTCATGCACCTCTTCTTCTTTCCATGGTTTTAAAAGGTTCTTTTTCTCGTCATGTCTAACTTCAGAAGTGTTTTCCAGGCCATAATGGATTACTTTACGATCATATTTCCAGGGCCTCCCCAACAATAAATGACATGCATCCATCAGGACTACATCACACAATAACTTGTCCTCATAGGGACCGATTTTAAAAGAAGCCAAACAAAATTGTTTCACAACAATTTATGGTCCTTTTTTCAACCAGGAAATCTTGTAGGGATTTGATTTTGGAATGCAAGCAAACTGTAATTTTTGTACCATTTCAGTACTTACTAGGTTGTCAGTAGATCCTCCATCAATGATCACCTTACATACTTTGTCCTTGCACTTGCATTTGGTGAGGAAAACATTCTTCCTCCTCCAATCAACTTCCGTACTCTCCTTGTTTCTCGATATCAAACTCCTTTGCATCATCAAGGTTTTTCTCATTTTCACTTCAACTTCTTGGGCCGCAACCTCCTCTTCTACAACCAATGCTCTTTTATGGTTTTGGGGACAATCTATCGCTTTTCACTACATATGAAGCACTTTAATGGGCCTTGATAGCCAAAGGTCTATCCTCTTCCTCTACCTCTAAAGTCCCCTCTTCCTCTTGATTCATACTTCACTTCTCGGTCATCTCCATACCCTTCATTCTTGGCAGGTGTTGAAGAGCTTCCTCCACAGGATGCATTTCCAATCTTTCTACTTAATATCTTACCCTTATTTTTAGTCGGTTTTTCTTCAACAATTCATCTTGGAGTTGGAACTGTAGTCCATTGACATATCTAACAATGGACTGTTCACTATCTTCTTGTAGGTTTTCTCTTTTCTGCAACTTCATAAACAACTCGGTATACTCCCTAACAAACAATTCCTTTTTCTGCAAGTTATGGAATTGTTTGAAGATAGTGTGTAAGTAATCCGAAGGAAAAAACTTGACCTTCAACTCCTTTAGCATCTTGGGCCATAACTTGGTCTTTTCTTTATCTTGTTTCTTTCGAGTATTTTGAAGGTTGTCCCACCATAAGGCAGCGTGTAGTTTTCTCTTTGTCACAACAAACTTCACTCTCCTTGGGTCCTCTTCATCCAAGTTTTCCATTCCATTAGCAACTTAGGGTTCAGGTCACCTTTGAAGTCTGAAACCTTGGTCTTAACTTTGGTTCCTTGTTTTGAAATCAGTTTTATCAATCTTTCCATGGGGTCCATTGCTCCAATTAGGGCTATGGCATCCTCTTCTTCATCCTTTGAATCATATGATTGGTGTAATACCCCCGGCCCAGATTTATAACTGATACTACATTCTAAAAAATTTTGCTATGAAGTATGTAGATAGCATATTTATTATTTTAATATAAAATTTCCAGTTGGCTGCGTGGTGAGTAATACGCTGAAGAGGAGATCTAGATATTAACCGAGGTTTGTGAGGGGGTAAGGTTTACCTGTGTACCTTGTCTCCTTGATCAGTTGTTTTCTAAACCTGATGCTAAAATCCCAAAACCCATGTTCTTAAGCCAAAATCAAATGGGGGAGTGATTAATAATTAAATATTATTAATTAAACTTTGGGAGAATTTAATTAATTTTGATTAAGTTGTTAATTGAAATTATGGGAGAGTGTAATGTGGTTCCTTTGGGATAGCCATGTAGGAACCCAAAGGGGGACACTCGTTGTTTTTCATGAAGGATGCATAAAACTGTTTCGGGTTGATACGGTTGCATGGGGGGGAAACGATGGTGGTGGCTAAATCCTGGAGTGAAATTCAGACACTTGCAGTGAAGAGTATCATTGTGTGTCTTTGAATACACAAAAGTAGAAGAAAACTCTGGTTTTAAAACCTGTACTGGCATTGTATTACCTTTGGTTGAATTAACCAGTCAATTGGCAATTTGTGCATGAAACCCCGAATGGAATTCCAACGCTTGCAGTGAAGTGTATCACTGTGTGTCTGTGAAGGAGCTCTGGTGGGTTAATTGTGGAATTGACAAGGAATTGGTTTAAAAACTATTGTTTTGTTTGTGCCTGGTTGTGATTATTTCATACTTCCCAGTTATTTCTACTTTGTCCCTGTGAGTGAGCTGAGGGGGTTGGTGAGTTACATTTGGTTAATGTCTGGATCTCATCTCGGGGGTGGACTTGGGAGATGAAATAATATAGGCTGGACAAATTCTACGGTTGGGTGGAGCGTGGCTCACATGCAGTCAGTTGCTTGTTTCAAGACAAAATTTCAGATAAGTATATGCATAATTCTACTTCTTTACAATTTCTATGTTAAATAATAATTTAAGAGAATTCTAATGGTGAGAAATCATGGTTTAGAATTTGTATTTTGATATACGTTAATTCTCTACAAGTATGCTTTGAAAAATTATGTTTGTGGCACTTCTGTGCATAATAAATTATATTTCGGGTGCAAATGAAATTTAAATGGATTTAAATTTCTGGGTAAGTTTAATTTACCTTGAATAATTATTTCTTCAACCTAAGAAATTTTATAATATGCATCTTACTGGAGTTGATGCGTTTAAATGATTGGGAATTTATATTTTGGGGAAATCTGGTTGAAATAATAAATCCCGTGTTTTAATTTAATCCCTGAGAATTTAATAACCATTAGTTGGAATTTCCAGAATTGAATTAAATTCTGATAATAAGTTTCTTGTAGTTAATGGTTTAACTAATTCTGAAATTGTTGGTAAATTCTCATTTTACTTGTTTTGCACATTTATGTAATTATGGAAATTGTAGGTAATTTCTAGTTTTACTTGTTTACACATTTCCTTAATTCTGGAAATTGTTGGTCATTTTCTGTTTTATGTATTTCCTTGGTTACATTTAGTAAAATATGAAGGAAATATCTTGTTTACGTCCTAGTTTTTAGGAATTTGTGAAAATTGCTAAAATAGAGTTATGGTGAAGAATTTGTGAAAGATAATGAGAAATAAATGTTCAAATGTTGAAGCAATGTTATAGTTATGTTATGGGTCTTATAATAGACTTATGCTTCAACAAAAGTGTGCATAATGTATTTATGCATGTGATTAATATTATAATTATGTTTTTCTTTATAAAAAATAAATAAAAAAACTATGCATGTTTTGTTTAGTCATTGTAACTCAAGAGGGTGTTACAATTGGAATCTAGATTCAATTGTTGCTAATCTCTTGAGTAATCCCCCCCCCCTCTTTCCTTCTTAATTCAGCATTCCTCCTGCCTCTCCTTCCCTCCTTCCCTAGTTCAAACAGATTCCCCTCTGATCCATTTTTAGGGTTGCTCTGATACCAATTTGATGCAAAAAATTGTTGACTACTACAGTAATGGACCTACACGAAATTGAAAACACATGCAAGTAATCTAACACATATATTTTAACTATTAAAGATCTCCACTTACACTAAACTACATGTGCAAACTAACTTTAGAAAACTCCCTTTATCAATGATCATGACATATTGTTTTTTTTGTTTGTTTTATATTTCTTCAAACATCATAGAATGCAAAGAACTTTACAACAAAAATAATTTTTTTTTCTCAAGTAGTCTCTCCCTAAGGCCTTTTCTTTCCCCCACTCTAATATCCAAATAGAACTATCATTTAAAAAAGAGGACTGTTTTTTCCTACAAACTCTATTCCTAAAACCCCCCTCGTTCTCTCCCTTGGGAGCAACTACAAACTATTTTTAGTAACTGGAAAATCCCCTAATTTCTCACATTTTTCTAACTACCAAAACAACTATCTGATCTCGAGTTAATGACTACTAATCTCCGAAAGTGGAGGATCCATGCATTTACAAAGTTGTAGTGCATCAGGTAGGTCCACATACTCCTTCAAGATACGATCCTTCACTCTTATTGTGTAGCTTCTCATTGGAAATGATTACAATTACTATGAATGGTTATGTTGTGACCAAACAATTGGATTTCCATTAGAAGGTTGTGTCTAACATTACTGAGAAACAAAATTACTACACATGGAAGTGAACTCAAATCTTAATAATAATAATAATAATAAACTTAAAACGAAATATTTGGTTGTGCATAATTGCAGGGAGGCTCCTGCATTAGAGTCCTGGTAAATAAAATGTGAGTATCGTACTCACAGGATTGATAATGATGAATTTCATGTCAATGGTTGCGTGATTCGACCAAACTCTGCTTTAGAATTCCAATTCCAAATTGCATTCTCATTGTCTTTACCTTTCTAGTGAACTAAAGCTCCTTATACTAAGTTCTCCTCATCCTATTACAAAATCTCTCATCAAGAACCTTGACAACTTCATAATGTTCTTTCTTTGGAATCCATGCTTCATAATGTACAAGTTGCATATTGTTAGCTTCATCCTACTAGTTAATGGTATTCATACAAATCTACCACATTAAATATTGGTGAGATATCCAACTCTTATGGCAACTCAATCTTGTAGGTATTATTTCAAAACTTCTTTAAATTTATGCATGTCCCTATCTTATTAAATATCATCTTGGTATATTTTCCTTTCGGGAGCCTTTCTTTCCTCAAAAGTGCTAGTGTGTAACATCCCCAAAATTTCAAAAAAATTGAAAATTTTTCTAAGCGGTCTTTTCGCCAATAAATGCTATGCGGAAGTATAAAGTGTATATTCAGCATCTGTAGTTACTGCTGACTTGTATTAATTATTGCGACATTTAACTCATCCATAATTTATCTTTAAATAATTTAATTGTCTTAATGACAATTAAATAGTTAGGCAATACTATGTCTATAATTAATAGTATACTGTTTAGATTTATAAACGTATAATTGCGGAACATTTATGACTAAAGGTCTTATGTCTTGATGATGCTATTTCTATATTCGTGAATTTGTCATCTTTTAACTTTAAGGTAAAGTAGTAGGTCTATGACCCCTTTATACAGTTACGAGTGTTTAATGAAACTTAGTCGTTTTCTTTGTTGTGATCTATTGATATTTTGGTTTACAGTTACGATGTTTCTTATGTGTTTTTATTAATCATACAGTTCATATTTTCTGTCGTACATATTGTTATTTAATTTTCCATAATACGAACAATCTTTGTATGATAGGTTGTATTTAACCCTTTTGTTGATAAGTGAATACTGGTACAAGCCCGAGGCTTACTTAGCTTAAAGCTAAAGCATTCTCCCTATTATTTTGTCCAGGTTACAGGTTTGTTTCCTAGTACGGGTTTGATAAACTTATGTTATTCTTTAAGATGTGGTTACACCATGCTCGTTAGTATTCTTGGTTTGGATGAGTTAGGGTGATGACTCCTAACTAAGCTCTAGGATTAAGATATCAAAGACCCTAGACTTATACAAGGTGGTAGCTTGTATTCCAACATCATGGTTCTAATTTACAATGTACATTCAAATGAGTGTGTGATGTTATTATGCATGTGAATACTATGGTGACACTTACTTCATTTCTTCATCCTGGTTTATTTATCAACATAATTTAATTCCCAGCTTGTCCATAGTGTGGGAGTCTTCCATGCTATACGAATGATGCAAATACAAATCCTAGAGTTGGTGTGTGAATAGTTGACTTCAAAGTATACCATGAACTTCGTGGTTTAAGAATATCTACTTGGTCTTAAAAACATGAAATGGGTTGTACTATAGAAAAGTGGGTTTTTGGTTCCCATTCGACGCTATATTAAAATGTGTTCCATGAAATAAGTTGTCAACTATAATGAAGTGGGTTTGTATTTGATCGTCGATGGTGGTAGATGGAGCATTAATGTCGATCACATGAATGATAGTTAATGCTGTTCAAAAGTATCAACACCCTACTGCTACGTTTGGGTTTTTGGTCTTTTTGGTTATTCGTTGTGTTTCATCGTGGAGGAGGAGGGTTGAGCCTTCTCGGATGCCATATTTGTTTGGCATCCAAAGCTCCACTCGTTGAGTTAGTTGGGTGCTAAGAGTGCCGGGTCATGAGGAATTATGGTGTTTCCATCGTGTGTTGGTGTTCCACCATCAGGTTCTCAACTCGACTTTGTAGTTTGACCTCTTCAAGGTAAACTATTTACATTGATCACACCTTTAAATGTTTACAGTTGTGAGTTTACATCCGTGTTAGTGTTTAACCTTGTGTTTATGGCATGACTAGAAATATCTTTCCTAAGTGATGGCTATTTGAGAGCAAGGGGCATGCCAACAATGGTTGTCAATCACCGGTAAGCCTCGGTCCTGTCCAGATGTTCCTTTGCCAACAAAGATGTGTTGTTTGTTCCTTCGTTGTTCCTCACCAGTGCATTCTTCGTTTGTTAAATGGGCTATGAGGCTGCCTAGGGCAGCATTACTGTGTTAGTCAGTTTTCTGGGCGATGACCCGAGTTGGGGTTTCTCCTGTCAGTGTTATAAGGAAAGTTGTTTACAGGGTTTACTAGCATGGAGTACCTTTGGTCTCCCTGAGCAGTATGACTGCGAATGTAATAAACTTTTTGATGGAATACAGTGTTTCTTTTGTTCCAACAATATACTTTTAATGTTCCTGTGTTAAAAAATGATCATGGTGTATTCGCAGCTTCTTGTAGGATTAGGAATGGATTTATAAAATGGTTTTGGGTACCAAGTTTGGCCCTTAGATCAAACGATAAAAATAATACCCGTGTTTCTTTGGTGTTTTCAGTTATGGGATATTTTTAGGGATAAACCCTAACCCTGAATTCTATTTTAATTTATGTTACTGGGTTTCGATGGTTGGAAAGCTATAGGGTTTGAACCCTAAGTTGGTTTATGAAATTAAGTTTGTAACTTGAAGATTTATATGTCTAAAATATAAGTCTGGTCAAGTCGAGACTCAAGCCCTTGACCTCAGTTTGGTACTGCACATAATGTATCTTGCCTCTTTTCTTATATTCGAATGAATTATAGATTAACTTGATTTTTGTTGTTTACAAACTGATAACTGGATATTTGTTCCATTTTGAATAATGGATTCTGTGTAATGTTGGTTTGTAATGATGTAAGCTATATATAATTTACAACTGGGCGAGCTCATTTAGAGACTCGACCCTATGAGTTTAGATTTACTTGTTATCTTGATGAGTTAGCTTTGATAAAAGGTTTACGAGCTCTGTTTTGGTAATAATCACTAAGCTCTTAAGATGGAAATGTATTGAATCTTTATAGCTAATTTTATTGATTTTAATGCTGTCAGTGCTGGAAATAACCTTAGGTAAATTTTACACTAGAAAACTATGGCAATCCTTTGGGGTTTCATCCTTATAAATGATATGTATCGACTCTATGTTGTATTCTACAGAGATATTAGTATTGGAACTTGGTATGAAAAGATATTGCAGTCTTGCAACATTTATAAAGATCAATGTGTGAATATACAGGGTATGACCCTTAGCGTACTTGATATGCTTTGATACTCGACTGGTTATCAATAACATCCACAGTTTTTATAGTATAGTTTTATTGTTGTAATGCTTGCACAGGTGATGCGTTATTCTAGTTCTCAGTTGTTATAAATTATTTGTTTATAAACTTACCCCGTAGGGTGTTTACTAAGATTGTTTCCTGTATTATATTTATAGATATATAATCATGAATATTTAACTCTGAAATCCTAAGTGTGAGTTTATACAATATATTGGTGACAGGTTTGTTTATGTTATATAGGTCTTTTTAAAGCTCGATAAGAGCCTTGTTAAAAACTGTTATAATAATTGTATAGTTACTATGATATTCGGTTTGATTATCTTATAAAGATGTCTTTGGTGTTTTCTGTAAAGACTTGAATTATTTATAATCCTAAATTGATTTCTGTTTATCAGGTCTGCATAGTCTAGGGTTCCAGTTTGCATTCAGTGTGAAACCTTAGATAAAATCTGTTATTTGATTTATGAAGAAGAAGTGTATATATATATATATCGAATAACATGTACTAAGGAGGACAATAACATTTAATAAAATCTGAAACTGATATATTATACATAATGAATTTTCCTATTTTACCAGAGTAGTATTTCATATAAAATATATTCTATTCGAAGTGTAGAATACTGCCATTTTCAGATCATTATTCTCAAGTTAATTAAACCCTTCCTGTACTAGAGTACATCATCTATGACGAAAGGCAAAATAGAGGAAGATATTTTAATCATTCATCTATATCATCTTATTCATTCATCCAATCTACATAAACTAATTTATCTTATTAGAAAGCAGTCATTAAAATAGCTAACGGATACCTAAGAAAAATAGAGGAAAAACTATGGTAACATATCAAATAGTTTTCATAAATAATTCAACAGTATTGCAGAAGTAACATAAATAAAAACAAGTAGAACCTGAAAAATTGATAGGGTGGACAAACACCCAAAGAGGTCTGTTCCTCCCAACCTTCTCCAGAAGAGTAGCCAAGCTTACTTTCTTTTTTGGACCCCCAAGCCTGTTTGCTGAAGCACTAGGAAGAAGTCTTTGTGTAGAAGCAAGGCACTCAGTTTGTACTTCAGTAATTAATGGAGACTTGCATACACACCTCACATATGTACTTCAGCAATCAATGGAGACTTGCATACACATCAAAACCTCTGCACTCAGCAGGAATAAGACAATCTTACTCTGTAACTCAAACATAGCTTCCCCTCATCGAATCTCTTGTGTGCGATTTTTAGCAAAACCAAAAGGTAAGTTCTCTCGTTAGAGAAAGTCTGAGCCTCTTCTAAAATTAGATGGCTATAAAAAATATGCCTAGGTCTTTTGGTGGTCAGGTTTTCATTCAATGAGCCATAAGCTCCAGTTCCACATTCTTGGGAACTTGACCACAATTTAAGGGAGTTGTCCCATAGCTAGTTACTAAGTTCAGATGCTGCCACTTGTTCATTGTCTTGTACCCCAAATTCCATTCCTCCTAGTGGGTCAGTAAACACTCTTTCAAAAGTATCTTTGGGTGAGTGTCTCCTATTTAATTTACTAAATAATAATATTATTCATTTACAGTCATCCTTGACACTTGGTCAAATATAAAACTTTACAATAAAAGTTAAGGTAATGTTTTTCTACAAACATAAAATGTCTCAAATACTAGGTAGGTTACATACACCCCCTCTTAAGCTCAACATCATCCTCGATGTTGCTTATTCTTCATCAGAGCCTTCCTGGAACAAAATTGGATATGTTTCCCGCATATTACTTTCAAATTCCCAAGTATCTTCATTTGGGCTAAGGTGCTTCCATTACACCTTTACCTACCCTATGGTACGATTCCATAGCAAAATTTCCCTCCTGTCGAGGATACAGTCCGATTCCACCTGGAAATCTCCTTCGGGCTCCACCTGTATGTCATTTCAATTGATCATATGAGTAGCATCATGCACATACTTTTTCAAAATAGAAATATGGAAAACATTATGTATTCTCAGATTAGATGGTAAAGCCAACTCATATGCAACTGGTCCAATTCTTGATAGAATTTCGAACGGTCCACAATACCTGGGTGCTAGTTTAGCACAACTTCCAAGCTTAAAAGAGATTTTCTTGGGTTTTACTTTAACAAAAACACGATATCCTACCTGAAATTCCTTTTCAGTTTGTTTCAGATCTACATAACTTTTTTGTCTGTCTTGTACAATTTTTAAATTGCCTTGTACCTGCTTCATGGTTAGTTCCATCTATTTTAACAAATCTGGTCCTAACATCAATATGTCAACATGATTACTCCAAGAAATAGGAGTTTCGCATTTCCTACCATACATAATCTCAAATGGACTAAGTCTAGCAGAAGCTTGATAGTGATTATTGTAAGCAAATTCAATTAAATGTAAATAGTCTTCCCATTTAGTTGGTTGATCTTTTACATACATTCTTAACATGTCTTCTAAAATCTAATTCACCCTTTCAGTTTGTCCATCATTTTGTGGGTGAAAAGATGTACTCAAATTTAACTTAGTATCTAGACCTTTAAACAATGTTGTCCAGAAATTTCCAGTAAACTTAGAATCTCGATCAGAAATTATTACCTTAGGTATTCTGTGTAAACGAAATATTTGCTTCCTAAACACATCAACAATGTTAGCAGCTTTAATAGTAGTTTTAATAGGACTAAAATGAGCCGCTTTACTAAGCTTATCCACAACTACCATTATTGAATCATTCTGCTTTTGATTTCTAGGAAAACCGGTTATAAAATCAATACTTATAATTTCCCACTTCCATTCTGGAATTGGAAATGGATGTAATAGGCCAGCTGGGTGTTGATGCCCAGCTTTAATTTGATGACATTCAAAGCACCTAGCTATGTATTCAGCCACTTCATTTTTCATGTTTGGCCAAAATAAATCATTTCTCAACATTGTTATCATTTTCTGGTAACCAGGGTGTCCCGAATAAAGACTTTTATATATTTTATCTAAAATCAACAACTTAACTTTTGATACATTAGGCACATAAAGTCTGTTTTTATATGTCATTAAACCTTTTTCGTTTATGATGGAATATGTTATTAAATTTTCAGATACATTTTCAACAACTTTTTCACGTAATTTCTGATAATTTTCATCTTCCTTAATTCCTTCTTCAAGCTGATTTTCCAGATCTGTTTTATAAGTGCTGATTGCTGCCACAAAATTTAATTTAGTGTTTCTTCTTAAGGCATCAACTTTATTTTCTTTACCCTTAATGTGCTGAATCTCGAAATTGTATTCGCTAAGAAAAGCTAACCACCTAGCTTGCCTTGCGTTTAGATTTGGTTGATCCAACAAGTATTTTAAACCTTTATTATCTGTCATTAATGAAAACTTCCTACCAATAATTAGGTGATGGCGCCACATCTTTAAGGCATGTATCAGGGCTGCCAACTCTAGATCGTAGGTTGCGTAGTTCTTTTCGTGAATTTTTAGCTTCTTTGACTCATATGCTATTACATGACCTTCTTGAGTTAAGACCCCACCAAGTGCATACAACGAAGTCCTTATTTGGATCTGCAATTTTTAATAAAGGTGTTGTTAACAATTCTTTCAATTTCTTAAAACTCTCTTCACACTTTTGATCCCAATTAAATTTCTTTTCCTTTTTCTACAAAGAGGTTATGGGATTCGCAATTCTGAAGAATCCTTCAATAAATTTTCTGTAGTAACCTTTGATTCCCATGAATGACCATACATCAATTACGTCTTTCGGGATAGGCCACTCATTAATTGCTCTTATTTTATCTAGGTCTACTGCGATCCCATCTTTAGATATTACGTGACCTAAGTACTGTATTTTATCTTTATAAAAGTCACATTTATTGAATTTAGTATAAAGTTGGTGTTCTCTTAAAACTTGCAGAATTATCCTTAAGTGTTCATCATGTTCTTCTTTAGTCTTAGAATAAATTAGAATATCATAAATGAAAACAATTACAAACTTATCTAGATGCTTATGTAAAACATTATTCATTAAACACATGAAGACTGTTGGAGCGTTAGTTAGCCCAAAAGGCATAACTATGAACTCGTAATTCCCATAACAGGTCTTGAAAGCAATTTTAAAAATGTCTTCGTCTTTTATCCTGACTTGATGGTATCCAGACCTCAAGTCTATTTTAGAAAATATCGTTGCTCCGCATACTTGATCAAATAGATCATCTACGTGGGGAAAGGGATATCGGTTTTTAATAGTCATGTTATTTAGTTGACGGTAGTCTATGCATAAACACAAAGTGTCGTCATTCTTTTTAACAAAGATAACCGGTGCTCCCCAAGGAGACACACTTGGCCTTATGTAATTTTTATCAATTAGTTCCTTTAACTGTGATTTTAGTTCATTAAGTTCCAGAATGTTCATTCTATAAGGATCCTTTGAGTTAGGTACTGCACCCTGTACTAACTCAATGGTGAAATCTAGTTCCCTTTTCGGAGGTAGTCCTGGAATTTCTTCCAAGAATACATCAGAAAAGTCCCTTAGAATAGGTATGTCTTCCAGTTTTTACTTATCTTCCTTAGTTGAATGTTCGTCATTAATTACATTTACAACAAACATTTTACACCATTTCCTTACAGCCTTCTTTACTTGCAAAGCATAAATTTGTCTAATAAAAGCTTTTCTAGGGATTCCTTTTTTCGTTTAAGTTTCTCCTTCATTATTTAAACATGTAAAAGTCTTTTCAAAGCAGTTCAACACTACCCTATGTTTTTCCAACCAATACATTCCTATTAAGACATCGTAAGACCCTAATGGTAATACATTCAATTTAACTTGTGTCTTTAATTGACTCATAAGCAAATCACAACTTTTAACAAATTCTACAACTTTTCTTTTGGTTCCTGTAGCTAACTGAACCAACCATGATTTATCAAAATTTTCTACTTTTAACTTGCAACTTTTTACTAAATCAAGTGATATGTAACTCAAACTTGCACCTGGATCAATTAAAATAGAAACAGATCTGTTTTGTAACATACCTTTGATCTCGACCATTGAAGTTTGATGGTCTGCTTGTCGGTTTTCCAGTGCTGCGTTAATCCTGGGCATTTCCCTTGCTATATCACCAAATGTTGGTTTTGTCTGCATTGAATGAATGTTGTTGACTGTTTTTCTCCTATTCGGACAATTTTCTCTAGTATGCGGCCCTTGACAGTCATAACATTCTAAAGGTGGTCTTTGTTCATTATTTCTATTATTATTATTATTATTATTATTATTATTATTAGGCAGGCTCCTTGCAGCTGTGTAACTCTGCGGTGCATCACTTCTGTAATTATTGCCATGAAAATTTTTGCTAGTAAAATTCCTCTTGTTACTTCCAGAATTATTATTAAAATTTTTCTTTTTATGCTCAAAGTTACTAGGTTTGTTATTCCTCCAGCTAGATATACCTTCTCTTTTTCTGTTCTATTCATAACAAAAATTGGCCTTTCTCATGGCTTCTTCAAGAGTTGTAGGATTATCGTACTCAATTCCGTCTTTTATATTGAAGGGTAGACAACTCATAAACCTTTGTACTTTAGGTTTTTCTTCCACTATATAAGGTACATACCTTAATAGACTTAGAAATTTACTACTTAACTCTTTCATACTCATAGAAACCAACTTTAAATCATAAAACTCTTTTTCTTTCTCTTTGTAGTATTGTTCAGACATAAACTTTCTCTTAAAATACTTCTTAAATGCACTCCAAGTTATGTTCTTTTCTTTAATATTTTTTACTTTCTTACTATCCTGCCATCAAATGTCTGCTTTCCTAGTTAGATTGTAAATGGCCATCTTAGCTTTTAACTGGTCTGAATAATCATATATTTGAAAGTATTTCTTCATACTAGACAACCATGCTTCGACTGCCTCTCCCTTTTCATTTTCACCATTAAATGTTGGGGGTTTTATCTTTTTAAATTCCCCTGAAATCTATTCATAAGGTTTCTGCTTTTTTCCCTTAGGACTGTTGTCTCGATCATACTTATGTTTTCTTCTATCAGTTTTATCATTAGATTCAAAAGAAGAGTCACTATCACTTTTATGGTATTTTACTTTCTTACCTCTGTGTTGGTAGGACATGGTTCCAGACTCAGATTTTATTTCTATTCTCCTATCTTTTTCATCATTATGATATTTTTCGAGTAAAATCTGATTCGGCTCCTCCCGAGCTCTTCAAATTCTTTCATTCTCTTCTTTAACAGTTCTTATCTCAATTTTTAAATCTTTAATTGTAAGTAAAATTTCAGATGATTGAACATTTAATTCTAAATAAATTTCTGCGTTAATTTGTTCGTGTTCATTATTATTACGTTCACTATCATGAGATCTATCCTCAGCGGATTCTTCCGGTACTTCCATACCTGCAAATTTAAATATCAAACTGTTCTGTACAGAAACAAATTAAAACAAAATTAATAAACTATATTTTCTATTTTCATTTTCTATTGTGCGCATTGAGCCATATTCAAGCCTAGAGTTTGAACCTGGTTCTGATACCACATGTAACATCCCCAAAATTTCAAAAAAATTTAAAATTTTCTAAGCGGTCTTTTCGCCAATAAATGCTATGCGGAAGTATAAAGTGTATATTTATCATCTATAGTTACTATTGACTTGTATTAATAATTACGACATTTAAGTCATCTCATAATTTGTCTTTAAATAATTTAATTGTCTTAATGACAATTAAATAGTTAGGCAATCCTATGTCTATAATTAATAGCATACTGTTAAGATTTATAAACGTATAACTGTGAAACATTTACGACTAAAGGTCTTATGTCTTGATGATGCTATTTCTATAATTTTGAATTTGTCATATTTTAACTTTAAGCTAAAGTAGTAGGTCTATGACCCCTTTATACAGTTACGAGTGTTTAATGAAACTCAGTCATTCCCTTTGCTGTGATCTATTGATGTTTTGGTTTATAATTACGATGTTTCTTATGTGTTTTTATTAATCATACAATTCATATTTTCTGTCGTACATATTGTTATTTAATTTTCCATAATACGGACAATCTTTGTATGATAGGTTGTATTTAACCCTTTTGTTGATAAGTGAATACTGGTACAAGCCCGAGGCTTACTTAGATTAAAGCTAAAGCATTTGCCATGTTATTTTGTCCAGGTTATAGGTTTGTTTCCTAGTACGAGTTTGATAAACTTATGTTATTTTTTAAGACGTGGTTACACCATGCTCGTTAGTATTCTTGGTTTGGATGAGTTAGGGTGATGACTCCTAACTAAGCACTAGGATTAAGATATCAAAGACCCTAGACTTATACAAGGTAGTAGCTTGTATTCCAACATCATGGTTATAATTTACAATGTACATTCAAATGAGTGTGTGATGTTATTGTGCATGTGAAGACTATGGTGACAGTTACTTCATTTCTTCATCCTTGTTTCATTTATCAACATAATTTAATTGCCAGCTTTTCCATAGTGTGGGAGTCTTCCATGCTATACGAATGATGCAAATACAAATCCTAGAGTTGGTGTGTGAATAGTTGACTTCAAAGTATACCATGAACTTCGTGGTTTAAGCATATCTACTCGATCTTAAAAACATGAAATGGGTTGTACTATAGAAAAGTGGGTCCCATTCGGTGCTATATTAAAATGTGTTCCATGAAATACATTGTCAACTATAATGAAGTGGGTTTGTATTTGATCGTCAATGGTGGTAGATGGAGCATTAATGTCGATCACGTGAATGATAGTTAATGTTGTTCGAAAGTATCAACACCCTACTGCTACGTTTGGGGTTTTGGTCTTTTTGGTTATTCGTTGTGTTTCATCGTGGAGGAGGAGGGCTAAGCCTTCTCGGCCGCCATAACTATTTATCATCCAAAGCTCCACTCGTTGAGTTAGTTGGGCACTGAGAGTACTGGGTCATGAGGAATTATGGTGTTTCCATTGTGTGTTGGTGTTCCACCACCAGGTTCTCAAGTCGGATTCGTAGTTTGACCTCTGCAAGGTAAACTATTTACATTGATCACACCTTTAAATTTTTACAGTTGTGAGTTTACATCTGTGTTCGTGTTTAACCTTGTGTTTATGGCAGGACTAGACATCTCTTTCCTAAGTGATGGCTAGTTGAGATCAAGGGACAGGACCACAATGGTTTTCAATCACCGGTAAGCCTTGGTCCTGTCCAAATGTTCCTTTGCCAACAAAGATGTGTTGTTTGTTCCTTCGTTGTTCCTTGCCAGTGCATTCTTCATTTTTTAAATGGGCTATGAGGCTTCTTAGGGCAGCATTACTGTGTTAGTTAGTTTTTTGGGCGATGACCTGAGTTGGGGTTTCGCCTGCCAGTGTTATAAGGAAAGTTGTTTACAAGGTTTACTAGCATGGAGTACCTTCGGTCTCCCTGAGCAGTATGACTGCGAATGTAATAAACTTTTTGATGGAATACAATGTTTCTTTTGTTCCGACAATATACTTTTAATGTTCCTATGTTAAAAAATGATCATGGTGTATTCTCGGCTTTTTGTAGGATTAGGAATGGATTTATAAAATGGTTTTGGGTACCAAGTTTGGCCCTTAGATCTAACGATAAAAATAATACCTGTGTTTCTTTGGTGTTTTCAGTTATGGGATATTTTTAGGGATAAACCCTAACCCAGAATTCTATTTTAATTTCTGTTACTGGGTTTCGATGGTTGGAAAGCTACAGGGTTTGAACCCTAATCTGGTTTACGAAATTAAGTTTGTAATTTGAAGATTTATATGTCTAAAATATAAGTCTAGGCGAGTTGAGACTCAAGCCCTTGACCTCAGTTTGGTACTATATAGATTGTATTTTCCTCTTTTCTTATATTCGAATGAATTATAGATTAACTCGATTTTTGTTGTTTATAAACTGATAACTGTATATTTGTTCCATTTTGATTAACGGATTTTGTGTAATGTTGGTTTGTAATGACATAAGCTGTATATACTTTACAGCTGAGCGAGCTCATTTAGAGACTCAAACCTAGATATTTTATGAGTTTGGATTTACTTGTTATCTTGATGAGTTAGCTTTGATAAAAGGTTTACGAGCTCTATCTCAGTAATAATCACTAAGCTCTTAAGATGGAAATGTATTGAATCTTTATGGTTAAGTTTATTGATCTTAACGCTGTTAGTGCTAGAAATAACCCTAGGTAAATTTTACACTAGATAAATATGACAATCCTTTGGGGTTTCATCCTTATAAATGATATGTATCGACCCTATGTTGTATTCTACAGAGATATTAGTACTAGAACTTGGTATGAAAAGATATTGCAGTCTTGCAACATTTATAAAGATCAATGTGTGAATATACATGGTATGACCCTTAGCGTACTTGATATGCTTTGATACTTGGATGCTTATCAATAGCATCCACAGTTTTTATAGTATAGTTTTATTGTTGTAATGATTGCACAGGTGATGCGTTATTCTAGTTCTCAGTTGTTATAAATTATTTGTTTATAAAGTTACCCTGTAGGGTGTTTTCTAAGATCGTTTCCTGTATTATATTTATAGATATATAATCATGAATATTTAACTCTGAAATCCTGAGTGTGAGTTTATACAATATATTGGTGATAGGTTTGTTTATGTTATACAGGTCTTTTTAAAGCTCGATAAGAGCCTTGTTAAAAATTGTTATAATAATAGTATAGTTACTATGATATTCAGTCTGATTATCTTATAAAGATGTCTTTGATGTTTTCTGTAAAGACTTGAATTATTTATAATCCTAAATTGATTTCTGTTTATCAGGTCTGCATAATCTAGGGTTCCAGTTTGCATTCAGTGTGAAATCTTAGATAAACTCTGTTATTTGATTTATGAAGAACAAGTGTATATATATATATCGAATAACATGTACTAAGGAGGACAATGACATTTAATAAAATATGAAACTGATATGTAATATAGAATGAATTTTCCTGTTTTACGAGAGTAGTATTTCATATAAAATATATTCTATTCTAAGTGTAGAATACTGCTATTTTCAGATCATTATTCTCAAGTTAATTAAACCCTTCCTATACTAGACTACACCATCTATGACGAAAGGAAAAATACAGGAAGATATTTTATTCATTCATCTATATCATCTTATTCATTCATCCAGTCTACAGAAACTAATTTATCTGATCAGAAAGCAGTCATTAAAATAGCTAACTGATACCTAAGAAAAATATAGGAAAAACTATGGTAACATATCAAACAGTTTTCAGAAATAATTCAACAATATTGCAAAAGTAACATAAATAAAAACAAGTAGAACTTGAAATCTTGATAGGGTGGACAAACACCCAAAGAGGCCTGTTCCTCCCAACCTTCTCCAGAAGAGAATCCAAGCTTACTTGCTCCTTTGGACTCTCGAGCCTGTTTATTGAACCACTAGGAAGAAGTCTCTGTGTAGAAGCAAGGCACTCAGGTTGTACTTCAGTAATCAATGGAGACTTGCATACACACCTCACATATGTACTTCAGCAATCAATGGAGACTTGCATACACATCAAAACCTCTGCACTCAGCATGAAACCTCTGCACTCAACAGGAATAAGACAGTCTTACTCTGCAAATGAAAACATAGCTTCCCCTCATTGAATATCTTGTGTGCAATATCCAACAAAACCACAAGGTAGGTTCTCTCGTCAGATAAAGTGTGAGCCTATGCTCAAATTCGATGGCTATAAAAAAGATGCCTAGGTCTTTTGGTGGTCAGTTTTTCATTCAATGATCCATAAGCTCCAGTTCCACATTCTTGGGAGCTTGACCACAATTTAAGGGAGTTGTCCCATAACAATAGTTAGTTACTAAGTTCAGATGCTGCCACTTGTCCATTACCTTCTACCCTAGATTCCATTCCTCCTAGTGGGTCAATAAACACTCTTTCAACAGTCTCTTTGGGTGAGTGTCTCCTATTTAATTTATTAAATAATAATATTATTCATTTATAGTCATCCTTGACACTTGGTCAAATATAAAACTTTACAATAAAAGTTAAGGTAATGTTTTTCCACAAACATAAAATGTCTCAAATACTAGGTAGGTTACATAGTGCCATATCTTCTTCACATAATTTCTTCTCTCTTCTCTTCAAATCTGCATTGTTTTTATATTTCAAGTTGCTTGTTGTGCTTTCTTTGCACATGCACTTCTTTCATAAACTTGGAAAATATCTTAGCACCTACACTTTTCACTTGCTTCCAACAAACTCAAGAAATCTATTAGTCCCTTAAATTGATGACCTTCTATACACAATTGAAATGGCACTTTACTCATAGACGTTCCCACTAAATCACTATATGCACATTCAATGTGTGCAAAAACTATGGCCAAATTGCTTGGCTTCTCTCCAACCAAGTGCCTCAACAAGTTTTCCAAACTTATGCATACAACCTTAGTTTGGGCATTAATTTAAGGATGATATGTTGAACTAAATTGTAATTTTGTGCCTAATTTTTATGTGATGTACCTTAATAGCAGAATAGGAATTTTAGATTAGAAATAACAAAATATAGCAAGATTTTAGAATAAAAGGACAAAATTACCACAATAGTAGACAATTCTAAATAACCAAATATCACAATAGAAATACATTTATTAATGGAATCAATGTTCACTCGCTTCTTTGAGGGGGATGGAGCATAGCTCCAAATAAAAGATACTTCCCGAGACATGTTATTACATTGCTTCTACTTCCTTATATAGTTCTATCTAACCGCCTAGGTACTTTCTAGAGAAGGAACTTTTTGATACTAGTTATATCTAAATTCCTAGAAACTTCTTAGAGAAGAAAATTTTAGTAGATGGAATCTTCTAGATACTTCCTACAGAATGAATCTTTTAGTAGGTAGAACCTTCTAATAAGCCTTCTTACAATGATTCCTTTTCATACTACATCTACTTTATGGGTCTTATTTCATAGAAATGGTCTCAACACATAACATCCTATCTATCTACTTAAGTGGTTAAAATAGGAGCTAAATAGTAATATTGTCCCTAACTTCTTCAACAAGGTCCTCTAGTAATACCTTAGTGATGGACCCGATCCTATCACTGAGAGGGGGGGGGGGGGTGAATCAGTGACACAACTCTGAACCAATTTTTACTTAGTTTAATTATGGTTTTGAAGATATAACACCAAATTTGAACACAGTAATTTATCGTGGAACCCAATAGGGAAAAACCACCAATACTTTTCTATTAACTGCAAAATTTGTTTTACAATTTACAATAGAAGGAAGATGTTTTTCTTCCTCTTTGGATCAACACCAACTAATTAGGATGCACCCACACCCATATTTAGTCAGTTACAACTGACAAGGAACCACCTACTCCCTTGAAGGCACCAACCTGCCCTAGCTCCTCCCTGCCACCCTCTGTTTATAAATTTGGGAAAGGATATTCTGTACTGTGGAAATCTTCTTTATCAAATACTGGACTTCATGAATGCTACTATGTCTCTTCTTGTTCTTAGTCTTCAATTAATCTTCGACAATCACATCATTCTGCTTCTGATCTTAGCAAATATACAGGCCAGCCATCACCCCTATTCATGAACCATCATCTCTGCTCATACAAATACATAGCTCTTCATATCATCACATCTCTTCGTTTAAGTTCTTAAAAATATTTTATATTTGTTTTAACAAAAGTATAACTGTGTTTTTGCTTCGCTTTTGCGCAGGCTCTGATTTTGGCACTTATCTCTGTGTTTGAACAAGGTTTGACCTCTTTTATTTGGAAAAAATATTAGTCATAGTAGCAAGCAATAGATTTCTCCCCTTGTGGAAATCTAAGCAACCTCAACCTTCATCCTCCGGATACACTAGTCCAGTCAGCAACCATCGATCTCCAACAATCGAGCAATGGATCCATCAACAACTTGTTAACTGCTGGTTGACTGTGTCTTAATAGGATTTTATTAAAACAGGTTGGTTATCCTCCAGAGTTGGTAGTATGCCAAAAGCACCGATAAAAATGGAAGTCTTACTACCAACCAAAATAACGAACTCATCTAAGACCACGATCACTCCATATGACCATCGTGTCCACAAATATATAAAATAAATATTAATCCTATAGACGAGATCTCCTCTGTAAATCAACAAATGTTGTCACGTTTTCCAAAAATGTAGGGGGCATGACAGGTCGTCCCATGCTCTAGGCTGGTGACTACTTGTGGATTCCAAGCACCTAGAGCCCCCACCATACCTTCGCACTACGCGTCGAATAACAATAGTGAGGCTGGGCTTTATAAACATATAACAACTCAACCTCTGTAACACACCTAGAACTTAACATTTTATATTGTGGAAAAACATTATTTTAAAAGTTATTGTAAAGTTTTAAGTTGTTGACCAAAGATGGTCAAAGATGACTGTAATTGAATATTTTATTATTTAATAAATAATAGAAGAGACACCTATCTAAAGAAGACTATTGAAGAGTGTTCACTAACCCACTAGGAGGAATGATAGGTGTAGAAGGAAAAAATTACAAATGGCAGCAACAACAATTACTTTCTAGCTGATGCAGGAGGCATCTTCCATAAATTGTGGTCATGTACCCAAGAAAAGGGGGAACTGAGTAGGTGGCACATTTATTGCTGACCCAAAGACCTAGGCATATACCTATCCATTGAATGGGAAGGAGGCTCAGTTAGAACCTTGTGGATTTGTTGCACACTGAAAATTTAGGCACACAAGAGGATATTCGATGAGGGGAAAGCTAAAGTGATATTGCTGATAGTTTGACTGCAAGATTGACTGCTAATTTTGACAGAGCGAACCAAAAAAGCTTCTACACTAAGTCTTTGTCCTAGTGGTTCAATGAACAGGCTCGGGGGTCCTGAAGCAAGTAAACTTGGCTAGACGGTTGGGAGGAACAATCTTCTTTGGATTTTGTTTTCATCTTCAATTTACCAGGTTCTTAATGTTCTTTTTATTAGTTTATCTATTTAACTGTTCAAATGATTCGAATGTAGAACCAATGATATTATTCTGTACAAAAGTCTGTATTTATTTTGATAGTTGTAATATAGAAAGAATAGTGATTATAATCTATCAATCTGTGTTTGATTATAGTGTTTATTTCCTTACGAATTTAAAAGGTAGTAATTCTTTTATGGAGTATAATTTGCATAAATAAGCATAGTACTATAAATGTATGGTTAAACAATGTTATTATCGTACAGATTAAGAGTAAATATCTTATTATTTACGATATAAAATAGTCATATTTAAATTCAGTAATATTATATTAAAGTATCGAGACAAGAATTTCTGAATAAATAAACTCATATATATATATAGATTATAAACAGACAGTTTGAAAGAAAAACGATAATTAATTCTCAATACAGGCTCAAAGGCCGAATTACTTCCCAAAATGCTATTATTTACTTACATAAAATAATCACAGGACATATAGCATATTCATAGCACTCATAATTTAGGATTAGGACATACCTAGGATTAATAGATTATAGGTAAATTCTAAATGTTATTAGTCTCACATAAAAGCATTACATTCGAAACGAAAACATTTATCATCAATACATACAGATAGGATTAGTGCAGTAAGTAGGCCGAGACTCTTATAGACATGTTAGTATTAATGCCGAGCAATCCAACTAAAAACAAAGTGACTCAGGTCAGGCAAAAGTCTCTTTTCAACCAACTCGACATAATAAAATGGACCAAGCATAAGTTTAACATAAAATACATTACAACAGAACTCAGTAGCGCCTACCCTGTAAACAACGACTCTCTCATATTGATTATGAATGATAGGTAGTCTTCCCTAACGAGAGACAGACTCAGCGCAGGCTAGCTTTCGAAACCCATAAGGGTTTACCTTCCAAGAAACACATATGAACATTTTAAATAATCAAGCTTAGTATTGAATACAAATAGCCGAGATGCTTAAAAGCTTGAAAAAAAACTTATATTTTCGACATCTCTGTTAACAGTACTAAAAATCCTAGGTTCAGATTGATATTGAAAAGAAATTTCCATAGCTCTATTTTAAAAGCCAGAATAAACATCAAAGGAAAGACGCCAGGATTCTTTAAAAAAAAGGCCAGAATGGTAAACATCTTTTAGAAACGCAGAAGTGGCAGTTATAGCCAAGCCGTATAACGAATTTCACACAGAACAGAGACATAGCTACAAAGACATGTAATTTATCCAAATATTGTACAACAAGGGTATTTCAAACAATGCTGGAACCATAAATTATCCATTCACACAGACTACAAGGTCTGGAAACAAAGGGTTCCAAAAAAAACATTTACTCTGTATTTTTTTTAAATATCTTTTGCCCGAAGGATTGCAACAACAGATTATATCTCAGCCATTAACGCTGGAGGTACAACACCATGAGAGTAGTTACCATATAACTGAGGGTGGCTCGTAAAATCCCTTGTAACTCCCAACGAAGCCATTTCAACCCTGCTCCATCTTTGCACAAACTTTTCACACTATAGAATTTCGCAGAGGCTGTAGATTTCTAGGGTGCCCAGGTCTTACCAGGACAAATGACGCCGGATCTTCCACGACCCAAGTCTATTTCAACCTCAAGCCAAGCCCAAACGTTATTTATTCCAGTGAACCCTCCTGGCATACAATAACGAAAATAGGTTAAAATAGGAATGTGGTGAAATATATAACTTCTGCAAAATACAACCAAATGCCATGAACTTCAGAACTTACCCTGTAAAGCTTCGATGCTGCTGCAAGGGAGCCTGCGCTTGCTCAGGCGCAACACCTTCCCAGTGATGAAAATGGCTGAGAGCCCTCGGCTCTCCTCACTAAATGAAAAATGCAGAAAACAACCAGTTTGGAGAATGTGCTAGGGTATACCCCATAGCCATCCTGGAAAGCACTCACGAGACTCCACATGGGGACATTAAATTCGACCCTACCTCCACCTTAGGCCAGATTTTTACCCACTCTCTATAGTTGGAGAATGAAACTTGTCATTTCCAAGCACTACATAATTTTACCTTGGATGCTTGTGTTGTTGGCTTACCTAAGTTTGTTTTGGAAATCAAGGGGTTAATTTTCCATTTTGACACAGCTGCAACCAAAAATGTTAAAAATGCCTTAGCTCATATGAAGCTAAGTAAGACTCGAGACTCTGTAACTCTAGCATCAACAAAAGGAACATTAAGCATAGATCTTAAAATGCAAGCATGGCGAAGGAAACACCTTAGTAACACATGTCAAGCACATAAACTGTAACAAGCAACAAGGTCGACACAACATATCAAAGTATGAAACAAGTAATTCTATCTTTTTAGTTTAAAGTACGTATGTTAGAGTAGTAGTACACAAATATTTAATGGAGGTACCAATTTCAAAATATCAGTATCATATTTCATAGAACTAATACTAGTTAAGATAGGCTAAGTCACTAGCATTATAACTGAGTTCTAAGGTCAATACTATCCTTGAAATCTATGTTGCTGACATGTTAGGTCTTAGAATGGTCCAAACCCCCTTAACAATTTTTATTTTATTTTATTTTGGGATTTTAAGGGATATTACAACCTCGCTTCCAATGTGGGATAAATCCCAATCGTTGAATCAATCTGCACCATTGATCACCTGTTCGGACAGTTACTGAGTCTCCTCATTGATTTCTACTATAGATCTTTATCTCATCGATCGACCTGCTTCTTGCATCGATCGACTGCTCCTCCATCACAAGTACATCCTTCTGCCGATTGTCTCAAAAATTTCTTGAACTTGGTTGAGCACATCGGAGTCGGAAACAGAAGAAACAAAAGTAATTTCTAGACCCTTTGTACCAAATCTGCCAGCCCTTCCAACCCTGTGCAAGTAAGTATCTGCAGAATCTGGCATGTCGGAGTTAACGACAATATTTACACTCTCTATGTCAATTCCTCTGCCAACCAAATAAGTTGCAACTAAAATCCTCTCAATCCCACTCTCACTCCATGTCTTGAGATTGTGATTCTTTCTTGGATGAACTGATCGGCCATAGAAGCACAGGATAACCAAAGCAACTCGTTAATGTTCTTGTGGGTAGCATGGGCCATGCCAAACATTAACATCCCAGAAGGCCTACCATGGTAAGCTCCCAATATATAATATTTGGATCTTAATTTCTTCAGAGCTTTCATGGCTCTAACCATTTCCTCCTCTTGTTTCTTCTCTCTCCTTTATCACTATGATGGCTTCCTTCATGATCTGAATCACTCTCAGATCTCTCAATGAGTTCATCAACATCAAAGTCCTTCGTGCCTATGGCATTTTCCAGGGAAGAGACATTAAAATCATAAGCCAAGTCTGAATGGTTCTCATCTTCTTTTGTGTAAAGCACATTCACATTCTTGTTATCATCATGGAGGTTGTGTAAATAGATTGGACGATGGATGTCTATTACAAAGACACGAAACTTCTTCTCAGATCTCTCAATAACCATCACCATCACACATCACTGCTCATGTCATCTTACATTCCCAATGCACATTTCTTTTCTGTCAATGCCAACCATTTGCTTTGTATCTCATCTATTTTTCATCAATGCCAACCTATATATCTTCCATATTGCCAACAATCTCCCCCTTTGGCATTGATGGCAATACTTATTTTCATTTCTCCCCCTTTGACATCAAAGACAAAGTGTTGAATGAATCCCCTTGACTATGATTACTGTCTCCCCCTGGACTGATGCCAATCTGATGCAGTATTTTCTTGAGAGGTTAGATTGGAAGAGAAACTACTCCTAATCTTTGCCTGAGATATTCAAATACATCCCTGCTTAAGGGTTTAGTAAAAATGTCTGGAACTTGTTATTGTGTTGGTACATATTCCAATTTAATGTTTTTATTTGCATCCTAATCTCTTAGATAGTGGTATTTTATTGGAATGTGTTTTGCTTTGGAGTGATGGACAGGGTTCTTGGAGAGACTTATAGCACTTGTATTATCACAGTAGATAATAGTGGGTTCTTCAAACACTACTTTGATGTCTTGTAGGGTTTGTTTCATCCATTCCACTTGTGTGCAACATTCTGCTGCTGCAATATACTCAGCTTCAGTGGTAGACAGAGAAATTGAGGTATGTTTCTTGCTTGTCCAAGCTACCAATGAATCTCCCAAGAAGAATGCTCCTCCACTTGTACTTTTTCTGTCATCTACACAACCTTCCCAATCTGCATCTGAATATGCCTTTAAAGAGAATGAATTCTTGCTAGGGTACCACAATCCAAGATCTATGGTTCCTTTTAAGTACCTAAATATTCTTTTCACAACTTGAACATGGCTCTTTTTTGGTGCAGCTTGGAATCTAGCCACCATTCCAATAGCTTGCTTGATATCAGGTTTGGAAGTTGTTACATAGAGTAAACTCCCAATCATTGATCTATAGTATTTTGGATCTACAACCTTGGACTCATCTTCCTTGCTTAGTTTGCATCCTACTGTCATAGGTGTACAAACAGGTTTGCAATCCTCTAAATGAAATTTCTTGAGCATATCTTTAACATACTTGGATTGATGGATAAACATTCCCCTTTTGGACTGTACTACTTGTAATACTAGAAAGAAATTCAGTTCACCAATCAAAGACATTTCAAATTCTTGTTGCATCCTCCTAGCAAAGTCCTTACTCATTTTTTCATCATCACTCCCAAATATAATATCATCAACATATACTTCCACAATGATCATGCTATCACCAACAATTTTACAATAAATATTACTGTCTGTTGATCCTCTTTTGAGGCCTTGTACTTGTAAATAAGGATCTAGCCTTGCATACCATACTCTGGGTGCTTGTTTTAGCCCATAGAGTGTTTTATTTCATCTATAGACATATTCTCCTTTATCAGTTAATTGAAATCCTCTTGGTTGTTCAATATAGACTTCTTATTCTAAGTTTCCATTAAGAAATGCTGACTTGACATCCACCTGGTATACTTTAAATATTTTGTAGCTGGCAAAGGCTAAGAACATCTTAATTGCCTCTAATCTAGCCACATGTGCAAAAGTTTCTTCAAAATCTACTCCTTCAACCTGAGCATACTCTTTACATACCAATATGGATTTGTTCCTAATTACTTTCCCAGTTTCATTTACTTTGTTTTTAAACACCCATTTAGTTCCAATGATATTCTTATTTTTTTGTCTTGGAACCAGTTCCCAATTTTGATTCTTTTCAATTTGGTCCAATTCTTCATTCATAGCATTGACCCAATTCTCATCTTTGCATGCCTCTTTGATTGAGCTGGGCTCAATATGTGACAAGAGTGCTATTTATGTTTGATACAACAATTGTCTTCTTGTCTCTACTCCAGTGCTTTTATCTCCAATAATTAGGTCTTCAGGATGATTCCTTTGAGTTATTCTTGAGGGTGTCTTTGTGTCTCTTCTTGGGGATTCTTCTTTTATCTCTTCTTCTCGAATATCTTCCTCTTCTTCTCTGGTATCCAATTCATATTCTTGTATATATTCCTTTTATTCTTCATCTGCTTGTGTACCAACTGACTTATCATCATCTTCGTCTTCATTGTCAATTATGGTCTCTTGATGTTTGGTCTTTTTTTTAAATCATCTACTTTAACATCTGCACTCTCAACAATCTTATGTAATCTAAGATTGTAGCATCTGTAATCTTTCTTGGTAGAATCATATCCAAGAAATATACCTTCATCGGATCTAGCATCAAATTTTCCGCGATTCTCATCAAGCCTTTTGAAGTAACATTTACTTCCAAAGACCTTGAAGTATTCCCGAAGGATCTCTCCCAAACCATAGCTCATAAGGAGTCTTATTACTGTTAATCCAGAGCTGACCTCTATTTAATATGTGTACTGTTGTGTTTACATCTTCCCTCCAATATCCATCAAACAAATTTGCTTCATTGAGCATAGTCCTTGCAGCCTCCTGGACTATTCTATTTCTCCTCTCAGCAATCCCATTTTGCTGAGGTGTTCTGGCAGCATAGAATTGTCTCTTAATTCCATGGGTTTCACAAAAGAGATCAAACTCTTTTGAGGTGAACTCACCACCATTGTCTGATCTAAGACATTTGATTTGTGCCTCTGTTTCATTTTCAACAAGGGTTTTAAAAGCTTTGAACTTGTTAAATGCTTCTGATTTTTCCTTGAGAAAAAATACCCAATCCATTCTAGTAAAATCATCAATGAACATCATAAAGTAGGACTCTCCTTGCAAAATTTTGGTACTTGTAGGTCCACAGAGGTTAGTGTGAACTAGCTCTAAACGTTTTGAGGTTGAGTATTCTTTTGTTTTGAACCTTATTCTAGTTTGCTTCCTTGGTTGACAATGTCTACATATAGGATTTGAAGGTTTTGTGATCTTTGGCAAGTTTCTTACTACCCCAAGATTACTAACTTTCACTAATTGTCAAAGTTAATGTGCCCCAACCTCCTATTCCATAGCAAACTTTCATCCACTAAATTTATATGACATTCCTCATTTAGTTTTGTATTTAGTATGTATACATTCTCAGGGGTTCTTGGGGCAATACTAACCAATTTTCTTGAGTCCTTTCTCCTAATCTCACATTTCTGGGAATCAAAGATGCAGATGTGCCCCTGATCATAGGTTTGGCTAACACTTAATAGGCTAGGTTTCAGATTTTCAACAAGCAACACATTCTTGGCTTTGTCTTTTCCCAAATTCACAGTTCCTTTCCCAAGAATGTTACCTGAAGCATTGTCACCAAATGTAACTTTACCCTTTTATTTCTTTAAGTTCAAAAACTTATCCTTATCTCCTATCATGTGTTTTGAACAACCACTGTCAACATACCAGAGATCTCCTTTATCTTGGGATTTCAAGGAAATAAGCCAATCCTCTTTTGATGTTTTTTCTTTCCAAAGATTCTTTTGCTCTTTAATGAATTTTGGTTTTTATGAGATTTCCATTAATTTGCAATTACTTGCTTTATGTCCATAGTTATGACATTTGAAGCATTCGAAGTTCCTTTCTTGTATAGGTGCAAACGAGTTGTAATTTCTGCTCTTAACTTGATCAACTGTTTGGTTTTCTTTGAGGTCATAGTTCTTAACCCTCAAGTTTTTCCTTCCATATGCTCTACAATTTATAGCTTTGTGTTTGAAGTTAGAGCATGCAAAGCAATAACCAAAGAAAATGTGAGGATACCTGTTTTGATAAACCTTCTTTGGTGTTGTCTTGAATTCCTTCTTGATGGGTGGAAATAATCCTCTGGAGTTATGATCATTGCTTGTCTTTTCTTTATCTTTCTTCTTGAATGTACTGAGGAAAGCAGCTGCATAATATTTTGAGTTAACTTGGTTTTCTTCTTGAGAATAACCTATTCCATTTTTGTTACTTGGATCCCTTTGTGTAGGTATAATCTTATCTAAGACTTTAGAGCTATTTTCATATCTTGTTTGGATAATTTTTGCATCAAGCTCTTTTCTTAGGTGAACTAATTTTGCCTCCATTATTTCACAGGTTAGTTGTTTCTCTTTAAGAGACTTCTCCAAAATTTATTCCATCCTATTTGCATATAGGATTTGGTTTTTCAGGTTGCCCATGATTTTATCCATCTCTTTTTCTTTATGTTCATGTTTTTCTTTTTGTTCAACTACAACAATTTTCAGCTATCTATATTTCTTTTTGTATCTTCTTAATTCATCCAAGGCATTGAGAAGTTATTCTTCTATATTAACCTCTGCTTCATCTTCTGACTCTTCCTTATGCTCAATTTATTCTATCTCATTCTTCAATACCTAGAAAAAGGACTTCATCATCACTGTCACCAGACTCAGATGAACTGCTATTCTCTACTTTTTCCTTTGTATTTCTTTTTCTTATAGTTGTATTTTCCCTTTTTCTTATATTGTTTATTTTTGTCATCTTCATCTTCAGAGTCTTCCTTGGGATAAGGACACTTGGATGCAAAGTGCCCAACGTTTCCACAATTAAAACATTTGAAAGGCAGCTTGCCTTTGTACTTCCTTGATCCTTTTTGAAGTTTCTTAATAAAATTGGATTCTTCTACATCAAATTCTTCATGATGGCTGGGTTGAGGTTTTTGCTTCTGATTTTTTGTTTTCTTGAGTGCCTTGAAGGTTGCCTCTCCCTTTGGGAGGTTCTCATGACCTAATCTTAACTCATAGGCTGTGAGGATTCCATACAATTCATCCATGGTGATTTGATCTAGATTCTCTCCGTATTCAAGAGTGGACACTTTAGGATTATATAGGATAGGAAGTGTTCTCAATATCTTTTCAACTATCTCACTGTCTGGAACTTCTACTCCCAAACCTCTGATTGCATTAACAATACTATCAACTCTTTCGAAGTACTCTGAGATATTTTCTTCATATTTCATTTTTAGACCTTCATATTATACTTTGAAAGATTGGAGTTTGTCCCTCTTTACTTTGGAATCTCTTGCATATATAGTTGCCAATTTATCCCAGATATTTTTTGCATTTCCACAATTTAGTACTTTAGCAAGGACCTTCTTACTCAGTCCATCTTGTAGTGTGTTTAAAGCCTTTGCATGTTCCCAAAACTTCTTCTTGTCTTTTGCTTCTTTGGGAGTGACTTTTGGAACATCATATCCTTTTTCAACTACCATCCATACTTCCATTCCAATGGACATCAGATAGATTTTCATTCTAATTCTCTAGAAAGCATAGTCTTCACCATCAAATAGGGAGACTCTTAATGACATCTTCATCTGCTAATCCATTCTGATGTATACTTCTCTTCAAGTGATTAAACTTTATAGTGACGAGACCTGCTCTAATACTAATTGATGGATCAGATCCTGTCACTGAGAGGGGGGGGGGGTGAATCAATGACACAAATTTTGAACCAATTTTTACTTAGTTTAATTATGGTTTTGCGGATATAACAACAAATTTGAACATAATAATTTATCGTGGAACCCAATAGGGAAAAACCACCAATACTTTTCTATTAATTGCAAAATTTGTTTTACAATTTACAATAGAAGGAAGATGTTTTTCTTCCTCTTAGGATCAACACCAACTGATCAGGATGCACCCACACCCCTATTTAGTCAGTTACAACTGACAAGGAAGCACCTACTCCCTTGCAGGAACCAACCTGCCCTAGCTCCTCCCTGCCACCCTTTGTTTTTAAATTTGGGAAAGGATATTCAATCCAGTGGAAATATTCTTTATCAAATACTGGACTTCATGACTGCTGCTCTGTCTCTTCTTGTTCTTAATCTTCAATTAATCTTCGACAGTCACATCATTCTGCTTCTAATCTTAGCAAATATATAGGCCCGTCATCACACCTGTTCATGAACCATCATCCCCGTTCATACAAATACACAACTCTTCAAAGCATCACATCTCTTCATTTAAGTTCTTCAAATATTTTAGATTTGTTTTAACAAAAGTATAACTGTGTTTTTGCTTTGCTTTTGTGCAGGCTCTGATTCTGGCACTTGTATCTGTGTTTGAACAGGGTTTGACCTCTTTTATTTGGAAAAAATATTAGTCATAGTAGTAAGCAATAGATTTCTCCACTTGTAGCAATCTAAGCAACCTCAACCTTCGTCCTCTGGATACATTGGTCCAATCAGCAGCCATAGATCTCCAACAATCGAGCAATGGATCCATCAATAACTTGTTAATTGCTGGTCGAATGTGTCTTAACAGGGTTTTATTAAAACTGGTTGGTTGTCCTCCAGAGTTGGCAGTATTCCAAAAGCACTGATAAAAATGGTAGTCTTATGTGACCAACCAAAATAATGAACGCATCTAAGCCCATGATCACCTCATATGACCATCGTGTCCATAGATATATAAAAAAAATATTAATCCTACGGACAAGATCTCCTTGGTAAATCAACAAATGTTGTCATGTTTTCCAAAAAGGTAGGGGGCCTGACAGGTTGTCCCGGGATCCAAGCTGGTGACTACTCATGGAGTAAAATAACCTAGAGCCCCCACCATACCTTTGGACTACGCGTCAAATAGCAATAGTGAGGCTAGTCTTTATAAACACATAACAACTCAAACTCGCTGCCAATGTGGGATAAATCCCAATTGTCAAATCAATATGCATCGTTTATCACCTGATCGAACGGTTGCTGAGTCTCCTCATTGATTTCTACTACATATATTTATCTCATCAACCGAACTGCTTCTTGCATCGATCGACCGCTCCTCCATCACGAGTACGTCCTTATGCCGGTTGTCTCAAAACGTTCTTGAACCTGGTTGAGCACATCGAAGTCAGAAGCAGAAGAAACAAAAGTAATTTTCAGACCCTTTGTACCAAATCTGCCAGCCCTTCCAACCCTATGCAAGTAAGTATCTGCAGAATCTGGCATGTCAGAGTTAACAACAATATTTACACACTCTATGTCAATTCCTTTGCCAACCAAATCAGTTGCAACTAAAATCCTCTTAATCCCATTCTCACTCCATGCCTTGAGCTTGTGATTCTTTCATGGATGAACTGATTGGCTAGAGAAGCGCAGGCTAACCAAAGAAACTCGTTAATGTTCTTGTGGGTAGCATGGGCCATTTCAAACATTAAAATCTCAGAAGGCCTACCATTGTAAGTGCCCAATATATAATATTGGGATCTTAATTTCTTCAGAGCTTTCATGGCTCTAACCATTTCCTCCTCTTATTTCTTCTCTCTCCTTCATCACTGTGATGGCTTCCTTCATGATCTAATTCACTCTCAGAGCTCTCAACGAGTTCATCAGCATCAAAGTCCTCCGTGCCTATGGCATTTTCCAGGGCAGAGACATTAAAATCATAAGCCAAGTCTGAATGGTTCTCATCTTCTTTCGTGTAAAGCACAATCACATTCTTGTTATCATCATGGAGGTTGTGTAAATGGATTGGACGATGGCTGTCTATTACAAAGACACGAACCTTCTTCTCAGAGATGTCAATAACCATCACCATCACACATCACTGCTCATGTCATCTTACCCATTGCACATTGATTTTCTGTCAATGCCAACCATCTGCTTTGTCTCTCATCTATTTGCCATCAATGCCAACCTATATATCTACCATATTTCCAACACTTAGAAACTTGTTGTCCCTGTATGACATGATGGTCTTTGACAAACCATGTAGTTGAACAACTTTCTTAAAAACAAAACAATGATGATTGTGTCATCATTTGTCTTCTCACATGGGATGAAATGTGTGTTCTTTGAAATTCTATTAACAACCACAAAGATAGTCATTACCTCTTCACGTTTTTGGCAATCCAAAAACAAAACCCATGCTCGAAACCTCCCATGGTCCATTTGGTACAAGTAATTTCGTATACAATTTGGTGTTTTGGATTCTTCCCTTTGCATACTAACAAAATTTACAACCTTCCACCCATTTCGTCATGTTGGTAGAAACTTTGGGCCAATGGTATCTTTCTTCTATTAAAGTCATTGTCTTGTCCACTCAAATGTGACCTCTAGAACCACCACTCTGCAACTCTTAGATGAGGTTCTTCCTCATTGATTCTCTTGGAATAGATATTATTTGATTTTGAAATAATAAGCCTTCTTAGATGAAATAATCTAATTAGGTTGTCCTATCTCCATTCACTACTTGTTTACAAGCATTCCATGCCTTTGAAAAATCAACTTTTCATACAACTCTTTCAAGATTTGAACCAACTACCTCTATGTACATCTTAGTTACCAATGTTCTCATTTGACTAAATACATTGATAAGTATATTGAACTTTCCACTCACTTGCTTTAGCCCAAATGAATAGCTTCATAAGAACTCCCCCCAATTCATGTGATTTTGATTCAATGTTAATCAACATCAAAGCTTGATATTAGTGTAGAAAAAAAATTCTTTATGCAACATCTAGTGTGTCCACTTCTTCAACCCGTGAATAATCGCACATAACTCCTGATCAATCTTAGAATACTTTCTCTTGGCTTCATTGCCCTAAAAGGCACTTCTACAACCCAATATGGGGCAGATGTTGTCACGATACATACTATGTAATGCAACATTCCAACATATTAATAATTGATTTGACATAAATTTTAATTTAATAAATTTTAAAGAATAGGAAAAAGTAATAAGTAAAATAATGTAAAAAAGTTAAAAAGTAAAACAATGTGAAAAAATAAACAGTAAAATAATGTAGAAAAATAAAAAGTAAAGCAATGTAAATAGTTAAAGTATTTATTTCAAGTAGAACAATGTTAAATTGTTAAAGTAAAACAATTTTAAACCTATCCAACAAGAGATAGACAATAGAAAAGGTTTGCACCTCTAGGGATTTGATCCCTCTCGGTGCATGGTAGATATGGAGTTAGATGGGTCTAGGATGGTTTAACTTCTCACTAGAGTAACATATTGGATTTCCTTGATTCAACACCACTCCTACCATTGTCCCACTTCCCTCACAATTCAATTGAAACATTTTACCAAAATCGGGTAAAGGAAAGTCACTTTTCTTTTCAAGATACCAAAATTCTATCGACTTGTCAATGTCCACTGGAAGCTTCCATTTCGAATACAATATGTTAGTGGTGCACAAATCCCACTAAAATTTCTAATGAACTTTTGATAAAAAAATGTTAACCATCAAAGCTTCTTACCTTGAATGTGCTCTTTAGTGTTAGCCATTCAACAATCACTTGGACCTTTTATGGATACATCTTTAATTCTCCTTGAGCTATCACAAATCACAAGTACACCATTTATTCTTGCATGAATGGACACTTCTACAAATTAATCAACAACATCTCCTTAAATCTCAACTTCTCCAACACTTGTTGCACATGCTTCAAATGCTCCTTGATCTTGTTGAATATGAGTATATTGTCAAGCTATACAACCATGAATTTGTGCAAGAATGGCTTCAACACCTCATTCACTCATGAATGTGTTGGGTGAGTTTGTCAATATAAATGGCACAACCATCCATTCATACACGCCCTCTTTTGTATTGAAAGTGGCCTTCCACTCATTTCCTCTAAGATTCTAATTTGGTGATAACTTCTCATCAAGTCAACTTTTGAAAAATCCTTTGCACCACTCAAGCAATACATTAAATTATCCATTCATACCAATGGGAACTTGTAATTAACAGATATCTTGTTCATGGATCTTGAATCTGTGCACATCCTCCATTCTTCTCCTTTCTTTGGTGCAAGTACAATGGATACCGCATAGAGAATCGAGCTTTACCTTACAAAACCTATATCCAATAAGTCTCAAACTTTCCTATTTACTCTTACACTCACCGATGGTGTTTGTTCGAGAAACTTGAACTATGAATCCAATCTATTTGATGAGATATATCCCTCATTGGTGGAAAACCAATCTAAAACTCATTTGAATTATTTTCTCATATTCACATAGCAGGTCCTTTTCTTTAGCGGACAATTCTTCCTTGAATACAAATTTTCTCCCCTTGAAAAAATTGCATAATTGTGATTCATTTTCTTCATTTACTTTAAGAATTCTTTTATTGAAACCAACATAACTCTGTTGCTACTACTTTTCCTTTTTTCTTCCTTCATTGGCTACAACTTGAAGTCCTTAGCATTCTAAATAGACTGGTGAGTGTTTTTCCTTCCACCATGCATCACCTTTCATCATGATACCATAGTTTTCTCAACAAGATATGTCATGCACTTTTTGGCATCACATGACACAATTTCATCATGATAATCACCAATATGAAAAATTACTTTACATTCTTTTGTCACATTGATTTGGTGGCCTTTTAACAACCATGACACTAAAAACGAATGGGGCACGGTGTGCATTTTAAATTCAAATTTTGCACCATTTTGTTGACGTTGAATTATCCATGTTTCCTTTAGTGATTCCTTTATCTATAATAAGCATGCAACACATTCCTTTGGAATTGAATTTCATTTAAAAATTCTCTTTCTTAGACATGGCCCTTCCTCTTTCTTATTTAGTTTTAACGACACTCTCCTAATCATCAAGTTCTTCCCAAGCTCAAGTTCTGTTGGAACTATTTCTTCTCAACCAATGTTCCCCTCTGCGTATGATCCATGTTCTCTTTCATCATGTATTGTACCTCCATTCCCTTGTTTCGGAAATTCGTATCCCGATGCCCATACTAAGAACATTTAAAACATATGCTTGCAAAAATGATAATGTGTCCTCTTCCATTATATCATTTCTCTCTTTGGGGGTAATTCCATTCTCTGGTTCCCTGTTGAGAGGTGTTGATCTATCCTTCTTACTTGCCATACATTTTTCCTCTTCCATAACTCTACCACTCTTCCTCTTTCCTTGACCTCTTCTTATATTTGATAATTGATGTCATCTTGTTCACTTCTCTTATGCTTTCAAGGACAACTGATAGGCATCCTCTTGTTTATTAATTTTCCTAATGATCTCTTCAATTGCAATTGGTCAAACACAACTATATATCCAATGTTATTTTTCCACGATGGATTGCTCATGATTCAATGATTTGCTAGCTCAATCAATGATGAAGATTGAAATTTCCCTCTCTATCATATATTTCAAGAAATGGCACCTTCAAAATAAAAAATGGGGTATCCATTAATAGAGTGAGGTTGCTTGGATGAGAATGTGGCTTGCTATCCCTTTTTCGACTTTTTCCAAATAAATTAGGTGAAGTAAAAATCATGCAACATGTCTATGTAAAACAAAGTTTTCATCACAAGAATGTAGACTTACAAAGCAAAGTAAAAAATCAAATAAGATTGGAAGTGTAGATTTGTTTTGGGTTATGAAGGATAGCTAGTGAACCAAGGATGTTCTTGCATCATAGTTCCATATTAAATGAAAGGAGAGCATCTTTATCACAATATTGGTGACAATTGTTTAAGATGTGGTCCTCCTCCTTGACCAATTCCTATTGAAATAACCCACACCATTTATTTCAAACATTGCTTTCGCCAATGGTTCAAATGTTGCTTGGAATCCCTCCCTTTCCTTTTTGTCTTTTGCCACTCATGAAAGACATGCTTGCTATATTTGGAGATTTTTTCCTCCTCTCTATCTCCTGATTAGTCTTCCTCTTCTTCTTTGATTTATTTGTTGCCATTTTTTGTGTTATTGCATTGCTATTAATTGCATCAATGTTGTCTTCTTGCTTCACAACAACACTCCAACACCATGTTTAATCTGTTTCCACTACCAATCTTGAGATAGGCGACAACATCACTCTACCATTCCATTCTTTCTCCTCTTCCATGCAATGCAACTTAAACTTTTTCCCATCGTTCTCAATCAAATAAGTGTTCTTATGACCATTATGGATTGTGCCTCTATTGTACTATGATGGTCTTCCCAACAATATGTGATTGACATCCATAGGAAGCACACCACACAACACTCGAACATTTTGAACACCAACATGTAAGTCAACCATATACTGCTCCGACATTGTGACCTTATGCCCTTTTTGAAACTAAAGACATTTTGTATGCATTCGGGTGAGATGTACACTTCAAATTCAGTGTTTAGGTAACCTCGATGGTACCTTTGTCTACAATCAAATTGCATCACTTATCTCCTAATTTTCACTTTATCTTGAATATGTTTTTCCTCTACTACAAGTCTCTTTCAAGTCTCTATCTTGGGTTTCCTTTGAATTTTGTCTAGTATTTGCAACCTCTTGTTCCATTTCCTTAAACAATTCTGAACCAAGCACAATTTTGTTAACTAGGTTATCCCAAGTCATTAGTGCCCTTCACCTTCTACCATACAAAGGTTTAAATGGACTCATTCCCAATGATGATTATTGCCCATTGTTATACGAAAACTCTACCAAGTGTAGATAATCTCCCCAATTGGATGGTTTGACCATCACATACATGTGAAACATGTCTTCAATCTCTTGATTTACTATTTCTATTTGTCCATCTATTTGTGGATGGTAGGAAGTACTAAAGTTTATTTGTGCACTCAAATTTGTAAAGAGACTTTTCCAAAAGTTAAAATTAAATTTTATATTACAGTCATATACAATTGCTTTGGTTAACCCATGCAATTTAAATATTTCTTTCATGAATATTCTTGCTATCTCATCAACCTTGTAAGTAGATTTAACTCGAATCAAATGTGTCTTCTTAGATAGCTTATTTACCACAACTATGATGGAATCATGCTTTCTTGAAGTAGTTAACAGTCTAGTATTAAAAACCATAATTGTCACTTCCCATTTCCACTTCAGAATTGACAAAGTTTGCAATAAACCTATTGGGCATTGATGTTCAGCCTTCACTTGTTGGAATTTCATACATTTAAATGTTAGTTTTTCAACATTTAATTCAATATGATCCAGGATATTAACTGAGAGAACAACATGTACAACATATCAAGCACAAGAGACAAGAGACATTAAGCATTTCACCGGGGGAAACCAAGAAGGTGAAAAAACCCACAACTTCCTCAGAGATAGAATGAGCACCAATACAAAGATTACAAAGATCAAACCCCAAAACAAGATGTCTCCAGCAACTACTCGTCCTCCACTTGTGCGCACTCCTCTCTCTCAACTATACGAGTTGGATGAGTGAGTGAATGAATGAATAAATAGAGAGGTGCTCCTCTCTATTTATACTTTACCTTTACTTTCGTTTTCCTCTAATTGGGCCGACTTGCCTTAGGAGAGTCTAATAAACCATTACCACTTGGCATTGGGCTGACCCCACTAGGGTGGTCTAATAACCCTTTAACTCATATTGGGCCAACCCCTCTAAGGTGATCTAATAAACCATCAAATATAAGTTACGACACTTACAATATAGCTTGCAACACTTGCAAATACAAATGACAACACTTCCAACCGAAGGAATAATACATCTTCGTTGGGGATACAATAAAGTACAAATGTAATACATACAATATACAAGTGAATATCTTCCGGAGTTACAAATACATCAACACTCCCTATTAACTAGGAAGGTATTCTCTTGACACAGGTCATCAATACATATAGGCACAAGTATTCAATTTTGGAGCTGGATCATCGTCACTAGATCACAGAGCATCATTGTCACTACTGTTGTACTCATCATCTCGATCACTGGTGCTATCTCTCAATTCTTCTCGTCATAGTAAGTTCTACAGAGCCAACCCTTTTTCATGTTGGATGTAGGCCTATGTTACACCTAAAATATACCCATCATGAGATTCAATGTATACACCCCTGAAGATATCTTGACTGAGTAATCAACCTGGGAGGATTTGTACCCATTTGTATCAAGTTTTGAGAGGTCATTGCAGGTTGCACTCATGCAACATGCGATGTTGCAGCTTGCTTCATTGCAGGGTACGATGAAGTCAGTTAATGGGCAAAAATAGCTTCTTCAAGGTTCTTCTTGAAACTTCCTGACTTGGGGCCTTATCCCTGACCTCTAGGGGTGTTGGTACTTGATTCCTAATACCTTGGGAGGATCCCCTATCTCTCTCCTACCATACCTCAACCTATCCTATCCATACCCTATCCACTTAGTCCTATATAAGAGAAGCTCTACCTCTCTCCAAGGGGAGGAAGTCTATGGTGTCTACATGTTGGTGAAATCACTCTTGAGAGATCTCTGCTCATCCTTGAGAGACTCAAGCTTCCTTAGGAGGAAATGGCAAATGGTTTTGTTGGAGAAGGGCTACAACATTAAGCCTTGGTTGTAGTTCTATATCTCTGCTATGTACTTCCCTATTTTTACAGTAATACAAATGCTTTCCACCAATATTGTTCATGTGTGTAATGATATTGAGTAGTTTACCTGCTTAACTATTCACTTAGATCTCTTATTGTATAGATGCCCTTTACTTGTTTCTCTTGTTTCTTGTCATGACAGGTCTTGCAGCTTGGATCTGACGACCGTGAGACGTGGAGCAGCATTCAGGAGAAAGGATAGCGAAGTGAACGGTAAGACATCTAGTACTCGATCCTTAAGTAGATCTAGGAAATGCATTTGTAGCCTATCTTATTTGTTCTAGACTCGCATTGAGCTAGGGAGATCCGGCTCTCATCCACTCGAGTGGATTGTCTGATAAACAAATCTGGCGACCATACTGGGGAAAACTTGTCTGATTCTGTAATTGTCTGAGAGTCATTTTCAGTTGATCGCTTGACACAAGCCTTGCATTTGTCATTTGCTTCGTGAGTTGATTTCACTATCAGATCTTCATCTTGAAGAATCTGATCTACTTCCTCTAAGTTTATACTACTCATTTCCAAACCATTCCATAGTTCATTGCTTGGAGATCTAACTCATTTTTGGACTTAGATCTCGCCCGTCGCACCTAGATAGTGGAAATAGAGTGACACTGTGTCATTTCTGGCCTCTATTCTTTACCTGTTAGTCACTCATCGCAGCCTTTTCACTGGTATATTGCGACATCTTCACACTTCCTGCACTGGTGAACTGCGATTTGTCAAAATTGGACATGCAGGCATCCCCCCTCCATTTGTCAGTCTGAACTTTGGTTTGCTGTATAAACTCCCTCTGTGTTGCAAGATCCAGCCAGGGATCCCACCTTTGATTTGTGTGTTGAGTGTTTGGTTTTGTTTGGATTGATTTTGGGTTCCGTTTTGGACAAGTCTGAGGACCGGTAGTGGTGGGTACTCTTGTCTCCTCCACCTTCATCTGCTCACCCTTGCTTTCCCTTCCTTCCATTCCTGATCTGAACATTACATTAGATCAACTTCTAGACCTCGTTTACATTATTTCTTGAGCTTTGTTTGCTATTATCTGATTTTGAGTTAAGATGGTCTTTCAGCTTGATTGAGTGCTTGTCTTTTCTGGAGTTTTCTAAGGGTATTAGTGTTGCAAGTAGTGTTTTCTTTTCGTTCATTTGGATCTAAAAGCTTACTTGTTATCAAATTTATTCTTTGATGCATCTATCGAAAAGTTAAAAAGTGCTTCTTTCCCATCATTCCTTGAAGTGTTTTTGAAAGAAAACCATCCTTGCATTGGAATGTTTCATTTATCAATCTTTTGGAAGATTGAATGAACGTATGATCGTTTGTGTTTTTTTTTTTTTTTAAATTCGAATCGCTCATCTTCTTGAAAAACTCAAGCTACACTTCTGATTTTACAAAAGTATTTCCATGCTAGGGAAAGATAAGTGCATTTTTTATTTTTCATTGCTTTTAGGCCATTGAAAGTGAAATTGAAAAGCTTGCATACTCCATCTTAGAATTCTCTCTTTTCATTGCCTAGTATCATTTTTGTTTTGAAAAGAAAAAGAGAAGGAAATTTTTTTTGATTTGGATAGTAGTGTTGTGATCTTTGTGTTTCATTGAAAAAGGAAAATAATGCTTCTATAGTCAAGTTTGTTTGAATTGATATTGTGTTGCATTGTGTTGCTTTGGCAGTCTTGTCGGAAAGAAAAAGATTTCTCCTTCCCGTAGCTAGAATTCATTGAAAGAAAAGAATATTTTGTGCATGTAGCTAGGACTTGCATTATACTTCTGATTATGTACTCACCTCATGCATTCACCTAACCATCCAAGATAAAATTAACGGTAGAACTAGGTAAAATTTTTAGCAACTTGTGTGTAAGTTAGAGACGTGTTCTGGCATCGTTAAGTGTGGCAGCTGTCATTATTTGCCAGCACTATATCCCGGGGGTATTGTATTCTTCCATGTACTTATCGGTATATCAAGCTCCTTCACGTACCCACCAAGTCCATAATATGTACTTGGCATATATCGAAGGGTGTATCATGTACTCGGTAGTATATCAGAAGGTCTCTTGCCGAACGGTTGTGCATTAGACAACACCACTATGGATTTGAGCTCCCACGTGCCTTGCATATATCGGGAGACACCATTAGGATTCTTGAAATCAACTGAGTTAACCATTTGGCTGTCTTGTAAAAGCAATACACCGAGAACAACACTCGGGGAGATTAGCACACACGTACTATCCAAGTAATCGGGTATGCAGGCAAGGGTACGGTCCTAATCCTCCTTGTCGCGTCATATTGTTGGACCCTGCAGTATATCGCGGTTTGCGATGCCTTGATATTCTCGTGAGGTTCCAGACTTTAAAATCCACTCTGTCACATAAGTCTACTTGTTGCCTTAGTTTGAGTAGGTGTTTTTGGACTGCTTTTCTTTTAGCATACCTTTAGGAGAAACGTTGTTTCAACCATCCTGGCCGATTTTCCTGACACTCTGGTGGATTTTCCCTGGAGAAGGTCCCATAGGATCTTAAACTTATCATCTGAATATCCCCTTAATCCGGAGGTTATTTCGAGGGTAAGAATGGATCAGCGTAACATGGTCGTAGTTACTGAAGTGGAAAACCCCACTCTGAATGTTGGAGGAATTTTGTTTCCACAAACTCCTTCAGATTCACCTGCCTCTCATCCCCCGCAGGATGAAGGAGCACAAATCTCCGCTTCACAAGACCTTTATCCCATCATCTCGGGAGAACCTAGGTCGTTGGAATGGATAAAACGACCCCGGGACGACCCTGCAGCAGCTGTTGGTCCTTCAGCAGCTTACTGGACATCTTCTACTGGTCACCCAGTGGCTCTTTTTTCCATCGCATCACCACCCAACGAGACTTCTTCGGATGACCCTTTGGCCTACTTTCGTGACCAATTAGCTCACCTTTGCTCTATGGATGAGGAGGCCCGACAGTCAAGTCTCCAACGAAGGGTCGATCGTTACCCCCTTACCGACCCATCTCAGATCATCTGATATCTTTTGGATCACCGGAACAATCTTCCCACCACATGACCATTAATGAGACTGGTCAATCTTCACAAAAGTCCAGTCCTGCACTTCAAGTGAATCAACCGGTTGAAGAACAACAGTCCAACACACCGATCACTACCACAGTTACTTTACCAGTTCCTCCTCCACCTCAAAATTCAAGGGGAGGATATTCCATTTCCCCGGATTATCTCACTGGTAATGTTATTACTACAGTAGCTAATCAACAACCTACATTGGTTCAACCTTTGAATAGCAGTCAACCTATTGTGGCTGGGGGGCAATCCCCGTTTCCTAACCAGAACGTAGGCGGTGGAATCCCCAATGGACCTTCCATCAGACATCCCCAACCCGCTAGACCATCCACCATGGGATTATCTCATGTTGGGGGACCCTCCAATGTAACCCTACCCTCATGGAGTCAAGCATATCCAGGTTCTGTTAACCCTGCGCTGGGCCAATCTAATCCCAGAAACGCACCATATGGGATACCTTATCCAGGGAATCCATACACTCTATGGGGGAAATAGCCTATGTTGCAACACGAACCCCAACCAACTATCCCTCAAGCACCACCATCCCCAATCGGTCCTCCCCCACCTAACTCTGGTGGAGTCCCACCTCATTTTACCAACAATATCCCTCACCCTCCTGGTGGTGGCGGGAATGGTCCACCACCCCCTCCAGGCGGAGGCGGTAGGGGACCACCCTATTATAGTCGAGGAGGACATTTCCCTTCGGGTGGTGGAGGTGGTCCACCACCCCCTCCAGGTGGAGGTGGTGGAGGACCCAATTACTATGGTGGCGGTGGTGGTGGTGGAGACCCCCATGCTTCCGGTGGTGGAAGTGGTGGGGGCCCCCATCCTTTTGGCAGTGGAGGTGGTCCACCACCCCCTCCAAGCGGAGGCGGTGGTGGGCCACCTTACTACGGTTATGGACCCCCACCTCCACCCGTTGGTGGCGGTGAACCTCCACCTCTTCTTGGTGGTGGAGGTGGACCCCCACCTTATTGGAATGGACCACCTTACGGTGGCGGATCCCCTTACGGTCCGGGCGGCACACCCCCCTATGGCCAGTTTCCTCTTCGTACACCTTATGGTCATACCGGTCCTCACACGCCTTATCCGTATTATCAATACGCACAGCCTAATCCATAGCTTCCCTGTTTGGCTACCTTGGACCTACCTGACCTATCTCGTGTAACCAACGACCCCATTTACCACAGAACTAATTGGCCACCTATTCCGGTGAAACTTCCGTCTGATATCCCAAAATTTGATGGAAAACCGGGTGAAGATCCTAAAATCCATGTGATGACTTACCATTTATGGTTTTCATCTAATTCCTTGATGGACGACTTGATTCATCTTAGATTGTTTCAAAGGATTCTCACCGGTTCGGCTGCCAAGTGGTACATTGAGTTGCCAACCCACTCTTTTCCTGATTTTGGCTCTCTTGCCATGAACTTTTTGACTCATTTCTAGCTACCTATATGGTATGAAATTGGTATCGATCTTTTGACCTCGCTCCATCAAAATACCGCCACTCATATCTACGATCATATCCATGAGTGGCGAAGGAGACGTCGTCTCATCAAAGTTCCCATTCCAGATCAACTCCTAGCAGACTGGGGTACGAAGTCACTCATCCCTATCATAGCAAGAGATGTTTCCATGTGAGGTGCTGTCACCGAAGAACAAGCCATCACGAGTGCCCATGTCTAGACCTAGTCTACACTTAATCTGGCATTTTGTTTGATATTCTTCCTAACGCACCCCACGACGCTAACGATCCTGCGAAACCACTTAAGGGACCCCAAGTCGATGGCATCATCGGATCCCTTCACACCCAGCCTCCTCATCAAACTGTTGGTTCTTTGAGCCCCCAAGGTTTGTCCATTACCAACACAGGATGGTCTTAGCACCACCAAGTCATCCGCTCCTACTGCTACTAAAGAAGTGAATTCTGTCTCATCAGCTTCACCTCAGAAGACTGGCAGTAAGAAGAAAAACAAGGGAAAACCTAAGAAATATTCTTCCCAGCAGGAACAAAAGAGCACTCCCGATGACGCCAAACAGAAATGGAAGTTAAAATATCCTTGTTTACTATGTGGATATGATCACTTCTCTAAGGAGTGTCCCCATAGAGACGAAGTCCAAAAGTTTCTTAGGGGAAAACCCACTCCCGCAGTCCTCAACGATCTGCTTCCCGCTCAAAACCAGCAGATGATTGCTCAACCTCCCCCATCCCAGGGGGAATCATCCAATACCGCGCATTTTCTCATGGTGCGAAATGAGATGATCAATTTGAACACTCTCTCACGATCATACGACACGGTCCCTTTGAAGGAACCTATTGGGAGCAATACTGAAAAAGCTTCCAACTCCTTACCTGATGTCATTGTCCCATCAACTTCTCTCACCATCGAGAAGCCATCTTTCGATTTGATATTGCAACCGCCCAAGGGCATGATTAGAAAAGATGTTTTTAATACTAATGCTTGGGCAACACATAATTACAATATTGTAGAAGACTTGGCACAAGCCCCTTGCGCCATGTCCACGTTGGAAATTTTGAAAAATTGTCCCAATCAACGCAAAACTCTCATTGCAGCTATCGGTGCAGTTGACCCTGATTCTTCGAATACCATCATGTTCTGACTTGACCATTTCAAGCCGAGGATTTCCCACCAGCTCGCATTTCAAGTAGCTGCAAACCTCGCTGGGAAAATTGTCCATCGTACCCTTCTGGACAAAGGTGCCTCTACGTATGTCATGTCAATCGCCTGTTGGAGAGCCATCGGCTCTCCCGAATTGAATCGCTCTCCCACCACGTTGAAAGCATTCGATGGGCGTGGCTTTCAATCTCATGGGATCTTACAAGCTCTCATAGTCGAGCTAGGTGAAAAGACCATAACCATCAATGTGGAAGTGGTCTACGCCCTAATAAACTATAATCTCTTGCTTGGTCGCAATTGGTTTTACACCATGCAGGCGGTAGCTTCTTCAATCTTCCGCACGGTGTAATTCCCCTACCAAGGACGAATTGTTACCATCGACCAATTAGATTTTTGCACACCGGACACTACTACTCATCCTAGTGACCATGTTCCTTCCATTGGACAAACATCAAAATAGTATGAGAGTATAGGGGTTGGCCTTTTGAAAGATTCATTTCTCATGGGCATTTTTCCCATTTCAGACCCCCCCTAATCATGTTGCCTCGGTGAACATGATCTCCATAGAGATTTCATCTCACTCTACTGATACTTGGCTTGTACCGGACGAAGCCACAACACACCTGATTGGAGACGCAATGCCTCTTTCACCCGTCGAACGTATTTATGAGGCTATCCAATCAGCACCGAAGGACCACCTAACCATGACCTCCCCATCTTGTTCTCTACAACAAGCATCATCCCTACCCAATATCTTACTTCGGACTTTTCCATCAGATGAGTCCATCATGGAAGTTATGAATGTTGATGATGGCCTATGGGATGACCTTCACCATAGGTCCTCTTTTCTTCCACCATTGGAGCACATAGAGAACAACATTCACACCATCTTTTTCCGGGATATCTTCCCTTTCCCCCAGTCACCCGTACTTGCATGTCTTTCGAACACCAAGGGTAACTTGGCCAACATTGAACCTACCACCTCGGTAGACATCTCGGTAAAACCTGGTGTAGTGGAACACATTTGCATAGGCTAGAAGTGTTCCCCTGAAGAAATAGCTATGGGTACGGCCTTATTCAAGCGATTTCAAGACGTATTCGCTTGGTCCTATGAGGAGATTCCTGGGATAGACCCCGTGATTGTTTCTCACGAGATAAAAACCTATCCCGACATCAAACCTGTACATCAAAAGTTGCGACTAGTACACCCCCGGAAGACCGTAGCGATCAAGGCAGAAATTGAAAAGCTCTTAAAGGATGGCTTCATCTATCCTGTCCCGTTGACAGATTGGGTATCAAACATCATCCCCGTGAACAAAAAGAAAAGCACCATTCGTGCCTGTGTCGATTATTGGGACCTTAACAAGGCTTGTCCAAAGGACAATTACCCGACCCCATTCATTGACCAGATTATCGACAATTGTGCCAGAAGCGTCATCTTTTCATTCATGGGTGGCTTTTCTGGTTACAACCAGATTGAGATCAACCCAGCCGACCAACATAAGACGACTTTCATCTATCCTTAGGGGACATTGGCATATCGCAAACTCCCGTTTGGCCTTAAAAACGTTGGCGCCACGTTCCAGCGAGCCATGTCGTATGCCTTCCATGACATTAAGGACTTTGTGGAATCTTACTTGAACGATCTCCCTGCTCATTCAAAGCAGCGTGAGTTCAACATGGATCATCTGATGGCCATTTTCCTTAGATGCAGATGGTACAATATCCGTCTGAATCCTCATAAGTGTATATTTTGCGTTGAGTCCGGACACCTCTTAGGATTTATAGTCTCAAAGGATGGGATCCACATCGATCCCTTAAAGGTGGAGGCCATTGTCAATCTCCCACCTCCCACCACTGTGACGAAACTTCAAAGTCTCCAAGGGAAGGCGACTTATTTAAAACGTTTTGTTTGCAACTGTACGGAAAAGACTAAGGGGTGCATGAGATTGCTTAAGAAGGACGTCCCATTCATTTGGGACGATCAAGCTCAAAAATCCTTCGACAGCATCAAACATGCCATCACGCATGCCCCTGTAATCCAACCGCCGAATTATTTCTGAGATTACATTTTATATCTCACTGCTTCTGCTACCACTATCGCCATGGTTTTGGTACAGGAGGATCAAAATGCCCAGGAACATGTAATATACTATGCAATTAAGGGTCTCGCTGACACTGAAACTAGATATTCACATGTTGAAAAATTCACTTTCGTGGCAGTCATCGCCATCCAAAAGTTTCGACACTACATCCTGCTTCGCACCACCACCATCATTGCAGACTCGAACCCCATGTACCATGTACTGACACGTTAGGTGCTCGGGGGAAAGTATTCACATTGGATCGTGATACTGCAAGAATTCGATCTTCTTTTCAATAAATCCAAGTCCAAAAAGTCCTTGGTGTTTGCTGAGCTGATTTGTGACTTTCCCCGTGTTGATGTAGAAGTTGAGCACAATGACTCCTTTCCAGATGAGTCACTGTTTCTCATCAGTATGACTGATCCATGGTATGGAGATATTTTGTTATATCTTCAAACCCAACTCTTCAACCCTCAACTCTCTTGTGAAGATCATCGTCAAATTCGTCATCATGCAAAATATTATCCGATCATCAGTAATACTTTGTACTGCCGTGGCACCGATTCCATTCTTCAACGTTGTCTAACTCATGACAAGGATGAATGCATTCTGAATGACTGTCACACTGGGGTGTGTGGAGGTCACCTCTCTTGGATGGCTACAACCTAGAATATTTTGCGCCCAGGATATTATTGGCCTACTATCTTCAAAGATTGTATTGAGGCCGTGAAAAGATGTCCTCCATGCCAACACTTCCATTCGAAGAAGTGCACCCATCCCACCCTGTTACACTTGGTTATTTCCATGGGCCCCTTTGCAAAATGGGGCATCGATTTTATGCATTGTAAGCCTACCTTGGCCGGGGGCATGGTTACATCATCCTAGCTGTGGATTACTTCACAAAGTGGGCCGAGGCAATGCCTACATACCAAAACAATGGCAGAACCTCCGCACTCTTCATGTTCAATCATGTAATAGCGCGGTTTGGACTTCCTCAGGCTATAGTTACTGATCATGGTTCTCACTTTCAGAACCATGTGGTTGATGAACTGAGTGATAGATTGGGTTTTCGACATGAAAACTCAACACCTTACTACCCGTAGTCCAATGGACAAGTCGAGGCCATTAACAAAGTTTTGAAAACTATGGTCCAACAGATGGTAGGTACACACAAGTCTAACTGGCATAATATGCTCTTTTCAGCATTATGGGCCTACAGAACCTCCATTAAAACCGCCACAGGTTTCACTCCTTTCCAACTAGTGTATGGATTGGAAGCTGTCCTGCCTATAGAGTGCGAAATTCCATCTCTGCAACTCGCTGTCGAACTTCTTCCTAACACTACTGCCGAGGAAGAACATTTCCTGTACTTAGCAAAACTTGACGAGTCTCGCTGAGATGCTGCTCTTGCTAATGAAGCACACAAGAAACGCATCAAATATCAATACAACAAGTCATTTGAACCCCGTATCTTCAATGAGGGTGACCTGGTCCTCACATACGACTAGAAACATGATAAACTAGGAGCAGGAAAGTTCGAGTCCATGTGGCACAGACCTTACATCGTCAAACGTGTTTTGGAAAAGGGAGCATATGAGCTTGAACATTATGACAGAATATCTTTGGGTGAACCCCGTAATGGGCTTTACCTGAAGAGGTACTATGCCTGACCCTCTCATGCATAGATTTTCTTATATATACCGTACATGGCGTGCTTGTGTCTTTTGTGTGGTGTGACACACTTGTTTCTGAGTGTCTTTTTAGATCTTGTTTTCGCTTCTCATACCATGTTTTGTCTGCATGTGCAGATGGAAACATGCTATGGATTCGCGAACAGCGCCAGCCGGCATACCCGTAACCTTGCTTCGGCAGCCTAGGTACTGTATTCCCCAACAGGTGAGCTCATTAGCTCAAGAGGAAGTTTGCTTGGATTCGCAACCAATAATGCCGCAGAGTATCTGTCGGTAGTTGGAACCTTAACCGATGCAATTTCCTTGGGTATGAACCACATTGTCATCCACATGGATTCTCAACTAGTGGTTTCCCATCTTAACCGGGTTTACGCTATCCGTGATCCTACCCTACTTCGTCTCTTTAGACGGGTTCGTCTCTTGGAAAGGTCGTTTGAAACCATTCAATACCTGCACATTCCATGAGAGTTAAACACAGTTGTTGACTTGATGGCCAACTTCATTCTAGATTGGTACATCGCACACACATGATACTCATAACATAAAAAAATTCATTCACAACATGTAAATAATGCACTGTATAGAAGCAAACATGTAAACAAGATCACATCATTAATTTTTGAAACACCTAATGTATAAATCGCCGAACTGTCTGTATATATATATATATATATATAATCTCAAAAAGGTAGTGCTGATACAAAATCTGAAGCTTCGCACCTTTCAGTAGTACAAAACCTGAGGCCTCTAAGCTCTCAGTACACACGCAATGACAACATGTGGCCTATCACCTGGCCTGTACTACCCTAGGTGGTATGACATCCCTAGCCGACTGAGTCTGGAAACAGTCCACTGCTCTTGCAACCTTGCGAAGCAATGCGTTGAAGCGCGCAGTTGCTCCAACTGGGTGCAGCTGCATGGGTCGCAACACCTCATCCACCATCGGCTTAGGAACAACCAGTGTCAACCCACTTAGGTTGGCATAGACTCTGTCCATCTCCACGATGGCAGCATGCACAGCTGGATCCACCATCGCTCCCTCTCCTCTCTCTCTCCTGGCCAAAAGAGAGGTCCCCACTAGTCGTATAGGCCCCACATCTGCACACACATGTTGTTTTCCTGTCAGCACTATATCAAAAAAATCATAAATGCACAAAACTTAAAAAGTTCAAGGGTTGTTTGTTCTTACCAAGGTCTCTCCATGCTGCTCCCTCAGGCAGCGGCAAGTCTGAGTCATCTGTGAAGTCAGTGCCACTATATGGAAAGTCCTCCACCATCAGTAACTGACCTGCCAGCCAAGTGAAGAACTCGGGAGGGAATCCGATGATAGGACCCCCACCATGCCGAGCCATCACATCGGTCCACCTGACCATGTGTGGATCTCTGAGGTCCCTATCCTCTAGTGGTACCTGAAGACGCAAAAGGGGAACTTGTTCCAGCAAGAACGAGATCACTATAGAACCATAGCCAAACTGCTTGAGCTCTCCCCACTGACACTTCATTAGCTGAGCTCGCACATTTGCGAGGAACCCCTCGCACCAGTTGAATATATTTGGAAACAAACAGTCCTCGGCATAAAGCATCTATGCTCTGGTGGCTAGGTGAGGAACTTGGCTCCCCACCATCCTCGTAATGGTGAATAAAATGGCTCGCAATGGGCGCTCCCGTACATCTCTAATGCAAATCTTCCCGCTAGATGCACGGGCGTTGGGAACACAATGCTGTCGGATCAAATCTTCCACGGTTCGATCACTCCCACGTGATCCAGTGAGTGTCACATTGTCCCCCCTTTAGGACAAACCAATCAGAAAATAGATGTCTTCCACATCTATGTGAAGCTCATGCTCACCAACCATGAAGTGCTGTTGGGCCTCATCCCAACATTGGAGCATGTGGATTAGTAGTGGAAGCTGGGATCTCATCCCCTGGATGCAAAAGAACTTGAGAAGCCCACAATTTCTCAAAGCTTCCACACAATGTGGATCATTTGCAGCTTGTTCATCATCTAATTCATGTTCCCTTTCCCACCATTCCAAAACCATTTTGGATGCTTGGAACCTGTCAACAGGAAGAGTTCAACAATGTTAGGACTTGCTTCACCCACTGGAAGTCCCTCTTTTGATTTTTGTTTGAGTTTGGGGATGGACTCGGCGCACCCCGTTTTTGTAAACAGGGTGATGTCGTTGCAGTCCATCTATACTCCATTAGCGATGACTCAGTCTCATCGTAGTTCCCGAAAGGGCCAACTGCGATGAGCCGAGGGCGCAATGGCCTTTCCCAAATCAAGCCAAAACCCAAAAAAATGACTGAAAATCAAAATTGTAAACCACTATGATTTTGCTGGCTGAAGTTTAGGGTTACCTGTTCTCGACATTAGGTGAAACGGTTGATCGTAGCTCCTGGAATTGACAAGTGAAGATCTGGCAGCAAATGGCATTATTCCTCCCAAATTTGGCAATAGAACAGTGGTGACTATTTTTTGTTTTTATTTCTATTTATAGAACAAATGGAATATTCCTTTTTCAAATATTTGATGTCGTTATGCTATTTTCTATTAGTTTGGATCAGTTTTATCCTATTTGAATGCTCGATTGACTATTTGACCTAGTTTCCGAGTGTGCAGGAGTTGCGAAGTGCCTTTCTACACCATTTTCATATTGGAATGTCATTTCAGGTATGAACACCCCTTGTGAGTTTTCGTTGTTTACTCATTTTTTCATAGATTGCAATTAATGAGCTTACTCTTTGTTCTTTCTCGTGCTCTTGAAACTATGAGAATACGTTACCGAGTTACAATTTATCACTTTTCCAGGCTCGTTAAAATCCTATGGAAAAGGAACCCCCCCGGACTCTACCGTTAAGCTCTTTTCAGGCTCTCGAAATACGAAAAGATTACCAAGCGAACTTGTCGCGTTCACGCTTGTAAAAGAATTTGAATGGTCATCTTCCTGGTGATAGTTTACCTCTTTTTCAGACCAGGGGGCACTAGTTATGAAAAAGGTATACTCCGACCAACCATGACTAGAAGAGTCCTCTCCTGCGTTGTTTTACCCTTTTTCGGGCAATGAGGCTAACTTTACGAAAAAGGACCGTTGGAGTCTTCTTTAGATCTTTTCAGACTCTCTAAACATGAAATGACAACCGAGTTTACCTTCTATGGACTCGTTAAACTCTTACATTGAAGGGCCCACCATGGGACGAGCCCCTCCTATCCCAGGTTCACAAAATATTTGGGATTGGACTCATCTATGAGATGATCTATACTAAGCATCTGGTTACCTTAAAACACATGAGGCACTCATCATTCATGATGGGGAAAAAGGAAAGCTTTTGTGTTACGTACCTTGTTAGTGGCAATATGTAGTCGTTCTTGAACATGGCACTCATATGCATTTGCATACAGCACTTGGATCATTCGTTTGTCCTCAAGTTCTACTTTCCTGAGTCTTGTTACTCCTTTGAATCATTCAATGAAAGCTTCCATCATCAGTTGCATTAGGAATTTGTGGCACACTCATCATGTCAATACTGCCAAGTCATGCCATGACCATGTTCAAGAATATGTCCATCATTCATTATCTGCAGTTAGTACGCCCGCCACCATGTCGGTCTACTCTGAATCAGTCTTACATGTTACTGTACCATCCGATCTACTCTATACATTTTTGTCATGTTTCATGTCGATTGATGGGGAATTCATAATGGCCCTCCTTCAATGGATTCATCCTTGTCGACATCAACTCATCATCGAAGGATCGAATTAGAAACCAACCAAGTACCTTGGCTCTGCATGCCTCAATGGAAGGGTACCTCGCTTTCAACATGAGTTTATATTATTGAGTCTTGATTGAAAGATTTCGTCTTGCGTTCAACTTCAACTCATTTATTCATGCTTGATGATATGTACTGTGATACCTTGGGAATCATTGACATCAATGGTTATCTCCCTCGTGCTTGTTAACGGTTTACATCAATGGCCGATAATCAAGTGGTTTCTACCATATTCGACATCAAGACATTTGTAATCACATGGATAGATTCGTATCATTGCGGGTTCAGCTTGAAGACCCTGGGAAGTCATGTTTTACCCAGGTTGCGATGGAGTTTGTATTGAGTCATATTACGCGGATCCACATTTGTATTGGTTGTGGCTGTGTTATCATCTCATCATGGATCTACGCTTGTGTCTAGTAGCCATCATTGTGTTCAGTCGGTCATTACTACCATGGATCTGCATTTTATTGGTCGGCAGCCATGTTGTGCTTCATATGAGATTGTCAGTTTAGAGTCAGTTGTACTGCAGCAGTGTCCTTCGCCCGACAAGACTATTGCCATTTCTTCTATCAAAGCACTTCACCTCTCTATCTTCAAACAACTTCATGCTTTGGGGGGCATTCTATTACACCTAAAATCTACCCATAATGAGATTCAGTGTATACACCCCTGAAGATATCTTGACTGAGTAATCAACCTGGGAGGATTTGTACCCAGTTGTACCAAGTTTTGAGAGGTCGTCGCAGGTTGCACTCATGCAACATGCGACGTCACAGCTTGCTTCATTGCAGGGTGCAACAAAGTCATTTAATGGGAAAAAATAGCTTCTTTGAGGTTCTTCTCGAAACTTGCTAAATTGGGGCCTTATCCCTGACCTCTAGGGTGTTGGTACTCGATTCCTAATACCTTGGGAGGATCCCCTATCTCTCTCCTACCATATCTCAACCTATCCTATCCATACCCTATCCACTTAGTCCTATATAAGAGAAGCTCTACCTCTCTCCAAGGGGAGGAAGTCTATGGTGTCTACATGCTGGTGAAATCACTCTTGAGAGATCTCCGCTCATCCTTGAGAGACTCAAGATTCCTTAGGAGGAAATGGAAAATGGTTTTGTTGGAGAAGGGCTGCAACGTTAAGCCTTGGTTGTAGTTCTATATCTTTGCTATGTACCTCCCTATTTTTACAGTAATACAAATGCTTTCCACCAATATTGTTCATGTGTGTAATGATATTGAGTAGTTTACCTGCTTAACTATTCACTTATATCTCTTATTGTATATATGCTCTTTACTTGTTTCTCTTGTTTCTTGTCTTGACAGGTCTTGCAGCTTGGATCTGATGACCGTCATACGTGGAGCAACATTCAGGAGAAAGGATAGCGAAGTTAAAGGTAAGACATCTAGTACTCAATCCTTAAGTAGATCTAGGAAATGCATTCGTAGCCTATCTTATTTGTTCTAGACTCGCATTGAGCTAGGGAGATATGACTCACGTCCACTCGAGTGGATTGTCCGATAAACAGCCTAGCCTCCTGTAGGTCTTCATCATCTCTGCGAGCGGCCTGACATAGGTGGAATATCAGGACTGATTATGTGCCTCCTTCACAAAACCTTAAAGAGCATCTTACGAACTGCAATATCTCTAAAGAGCATCCCAGGACTTTTACGTGACTAGCACAACCTATCAGATCTCTAGGACTGATTACATGTGATCTCCACAAAACCTTAAAAGAGCATCTTGCGACTTGCAAGATCTCTAAAGAGCATCCCAGGACTTTTACGTGACTAGCACAACCTATCGGATCTCCAGGACTGATTACATGTGACCTCGCAAAACCTCAAAAGAGAATCCCAGGACTGATTACGAGCTTACTGCTCAACCTATCGGATCTCCTAGGAATAAAATACATGCTACCTCGCAAAACCTTGAAAGAGCATCCTAGGACTGATTACAAGCTTACTTCTCAACCTATCGGATCTCCTAGGAATAAATTACATGCTACCTCGCAAAACCTCGAAAGAGCATCCCAGGACTGATTACGAGCTTACTGCTCAACCTATCATATCTCCCAGGAATAAATTACATGCTATTGCACAACCTACCACATATCCACGGCCTCAGAGTATCATCTTGATACTCATGATTGTTGACTCAGGCCCAGTCGACAGGGGTTCCCATCATTGTCGACACCAACCCACCACGATCTCCCTAAGCACCGGCCCAGACAGGTTTTACCCCATCCAGCAACACTTGCGGAGTAGATGAGGTCTCACCCGATATGTTCAAGGGAGAGCCGACGAAACCATGTTTCCGTCGAATGAAGGAGGGTGTTTGTGGCAACAATCACTTAAAGTTATTGCAACATTCAAAAATAGATTTATGCATTTAACTTCAACATCATTGTATTCATCGCATCATTCAATAGAAACATTCATCACAACAAGTATAACAGTAAATCATTAATTGCAGCAAGAAAACATAGCATTATTCATATATCGCAACATGCATTACCATAAGTGAACATATGATACACAGGGATTTTGCAAAATAGCTCTATCATGTCATATTAACTTAGCAAAATCCAGGTACAATATGTCCACAAAAACACAGATCTCGCAGATAACTCTTGATCACAATTACAGGCACATATAAGCTCCACTTCTCTTCTGGATCGGGATCAAGATCTCCAACACATATGACTCTATGACTATAAATAGGCTTCCGACTTACATTGCTTGTCCACTTACAAACAACTTCCTAACCGACACTTTGAGCAAATGACCCAAAATCTAACTGACGCAGTCCAAATGACCCAAAAACCTGCATATTGCGGTACAATTGACCCAAAATTACGTAACATACGGTCCAAATGACCTAAAAAACCGCATATTGCAATACAATCGACTCAAAAATACATAAAATAATCTCCTTTGAGCCTAGGTTTCTGCCTTTCACAACATCATCTGACTTGTCACAGCATCCGCGATGTTGTTATGCTACCTTACCAAACCACTTTCCAACATGCCCCCAACACAATGTTGTGGCTCGCCCTCGAGCCATGTCAGCAAGACATAGTGTACTCTGTGGTCTTGACTCTGAAATCCTTGTACTGCTGCTCGATTGTCATCATCTATTCATTTGATGTCGTAGCCTCCTCCTGATTGTCGATGACATCTTGGGTAGATGGGTGCTCAGTAAGCTTCTCTGCCACTTGTTGACGACGTTCCTGCACTGCTTGGAGAACTTCTCCAGCTTTTGTCATGAACTGACCACCAACTTCCTGACTCAAGCCTAGTCGACAGGGGTTCCCATCACTGTCGACACCAACCCACCGCGATCTCCCTGAGCATCGACCCGGACAGGTTTTTCCCCGTCCAGCAACACCTCCAGAACAAATAAGGTCTCACTCGAGATGTTCAAGGGAGAGCCGACGGAACCATGTTTCCGTCGAATAAAGGAGGATGTTTGTGGCAACAATCACTTAAACTTATTGCAACATTCAGAAATAGATTTATGCATTTAACTTCAACATCATTGTATTCCTCGCATCATTCAATAGAAACATTCATCGCAGCAAGTATAACAGTAAAGCATTAATTGCAGCAAGAAAACATAGCATTATTCATAAATCGCAACATGCATTACCATAAGTGAACATATGATACACAGGGATTTCGCAAAACAACTCTATCATGTCATATTAACTCAGCAAAACCCAAGTACAATATCTCTGCAAAAACACAGATCTCCCAGATATCTCTTGATCACAATTACAGACACATATTAGCTCCACTTCTCTTCCGGATCAGGATGAAGATCTCCAACACATATGACTCTATGACTATAAATAGGCTTCTGACTTTACATTGCTTGTCCACTTACTAACAACTTCCTAACCGACACTTTGATCAAATGACCCAAAATCTAACTAACGCGGTCCAAATGACCCAAAAACCCACATACTACGGTACAATTGACCCAAAATTACGTAACATATGGTCCAAATGACCCAAAAACCCGCATACTGCGGTACAATCGACTAAAAAATACATAAAATAATCTCCTTTGCACCTAGGTTTCCACCTTCCGCGTCATCTTCTGACTTGTTGCAGCATCCGCGATGCTACCTTACCAAACCGCCTGTCAACAAGCCCCCAACACAATCTTGTGGCTCGCCCTCGAGCCACGTTAGCAAGACATAGTGTACTCTGTGGTCTTGACTCTGAAATCCTCATACGGCTGCTCGATTGTCATCATTTGTTCATTTGCTGTCGTATCCGCCTCCTGATTGTCGACGACATCTTGGGTAGATGGGTGCTCAGTGAGCTTCGCTGCCACTTGTTGATGACATTCCTGCACTGCCTGGAGAACTTCTCCAGCTTTTTTCATGAACTGACCGCTAACTTCCTGACTCAAGCCCAGTCGATAGGGGTTCCCATAACTGTCGACACCAACCCATCACAATCTCCCTGAGCACCGGCCCAGATAGGTTTTACCCCGTTCAGCAACACCTACGGAGCAGATGAGGTCTCACCCAAGATGTTCAAGGGAGAGCCGCTGGAACCATGTTTTGCCGAATGAAGGAGGATGTTTGTGGCAACAATCACTTAAACTTATTGTGACATTCAGAAATAGATTTATGCATTTAACTTCAACATCATTGTATTCATCGCATCATTCAATAGAAACATTCATCGCAACAAGTATAACAGTAAAGCATTAATTGCAGCAAGAAAACATAGCATTATTCATATATCACAACATGCATTACCATAAGTGAACAAATGATACATAGGGATTTCACAAAACAACTCTGTCATGTCATATTAACTCAGCAAAACCCAGGTACAATATCTCCGCAAAAACACAGATCTTGCAGATAACTCTTGATCACAATTACAAACACATATCAGCTCCACTTCTCTTCCGGATCAGGATCAAGATCTCCAACACATATGACTCTATGACTATAAATAGGCTTCCAACTTTACATTCCTTGTCCACTTACTAATAACTTCCTAACTGACATTTTGAGCAAATGACCCAAAATCTAACTAACGCAGTCCAAATGACCCAAAAACCGCATACTGCAGTACAATTGACCCAAAATTACGTAACATACGGTCCAAATGACCCAAAAACCCGCATACTGCGGTACAATCGACTCAAAAATACATAAAATAATCTCCTTTGCGCCCAGGTTTCCACCTTCCGCGTCATCTTCTGACTTGTCGCAGCATCCGTGATGTTGCGATGCTACCTTACCAAACCACCTGCCAACAAGCCCCCAACACAATCTTGTGGCTCGCCCTCAAGCCATGTCAGCAAGACATAGTGTACTCTGTGGTCTTGACTCTGAAATCCTCATACTACTGCTCGATTGTCGTCATTTGTTCATTTGCTTCCATATCCGCCTCCTGATTGTCGATGACATCCTGGGTAGATGGGTGCTCAGTGAGCTTCGCTGCCACTTGTTGATGACGTTCCTGCACTGCCTGGAGAACTTCTCCAGCTTTTTTCATGAACCGACCGCCAACTTCCTGACTCAAGCCCAGTCGACAGGGGTTCCGATAACTGTCGACACCAACCCATCACGATCTCCCTAAGCACCGTTCCAAACAGGTTTTACCCCATTCAGCAACACCTACAGAGCAGATGAGGTCTCACCCGAGATGTTCAAGGGAGAGCCAACGGAACCATGTTTCCACTGAATGAAGGAGGATGTTTGCGGAAACAATCACTTAAACTTATTGCGACATTCAAAAATAGATTTATGCATTTAACTTCAACATCATTGTATTCATCGCATCATTCAATAGAAACATTCATCGCAGCAAGTATAACAGTAAAGCATTAATTGTAGCAAGAAAACATAGCATTATTCATATATCGCAACATGCATTACCATAAGTGAATAGATGATACATAGGGATTTCGCAAAATAGCTCTATCATGTCATATTAACTCAGCAAAACCAAGGTACAATATCTCCGCAAAACACAGATCTCATAGATAACTCTTGATCACAATTACAGACACATATCAGCTCCACTTCTCTTCCAGATCAGGATCAAGATCTCCAACACATATGACTCTATGACTATAAATAGGCTTTCGACTTTACATTTCTTGTCCACTTACTAACAACTTCCTAATCGACACTTTGATCAAATGACCCAAAATCTAACTAAAACGGTCCAAATGACCCAAAAGCCCACATACTGCAGTACAATTGACCCAAAATTACGTAACATACGGTCCAAATGACCCAAAAACCCGCATACTGCGGTACAATCGACTCAAAAATACATAAAATAATCTCCTTTGAGCCCAAGTTTCCTCCTTTCGCGACATCTTCTGACTTGTCACAGCATCTGTGATGCTGCGATGGTACCTTACCAAACCGCCTGCCAACAATGATCAACCTGATCATCCTTGCATGGAGCATCATGTTGATGCTCATAATCATACTGATCATCATCATCTAGAACATCATCCGGAGCATCATCCTGATGCTCATCACACACATGATCATCCTAATCATCATCATACATAGCATCATCCTGATGCTCATCACACAACACTTACACCCACATCCATGGGAAGGATCCTCCTACCACCATGCTTGGAATGGCTCTAGCCTCTATGTACCGTTACTTCCTCCTGGAAGTATCTTCAATATGAAGAACACCAAGCCTCTCTTTGAAGTACTCAAACTTCACCCTGGCTAGTGGTTTGGTCACCACATCTTCTATCTGCTCGTCCGTCGCAACATACAGGATCTTCACTGCTCCTCTCTGCACCATATCCCTAATATAGTGATACTTGATCTCGATGTGCTTTGATTTGTCATGGAACACTGGGTTCTCATACAACTTCACACAACTCTGGTTGTCCCAGAAGATACAAGTAGCATCCAACTGGAGATCAAACAAATCAGATGGTAGCTTCCTTAGCCATACTTCCTCACAACTAGCCGAACAAGTTGCAACATACTCTGCTTCAGCTGTACTCAGTGCTACACAGGATTGCTTCCTGCTAAACCCAGAGATCACACCTGATCCCATACTGAAGCAACACCCCGAAGTGCTCTTCCTATCAGCAACACTGACTACCCAATCTGAATCAACATAACCCTCCAGGTTAAACTTTTGATTCGCATCATACTTGATCCCATAATCAATTGCACCCTTCAGGTACCACAGAATATGCTTTACAGCAATAAGGTGAACATTTCTAGGATCCGCCAGGAACTGGCTCAAAGTTTTCACAGCAAAGCAAATATTTGGTCTCGTGATCGTCAGGTACATCAAGGACCCAATCATTTGACGATACATCGTGGCATCAACTGACTTTGATGAAGCATCACTCAATAGCTTCAGTTTTGATGCCATAGGCGTGGCCATGGCCTTGCAGTCCATCATCTTGAACTACTTCAGGATCTCTACTACATACTTCCCTTGTCCAAGGAAGATTCCATCAGCACTTTGCCACACCTCGATACCTAGAAAGTAATGCATCATACCCAAGTCCTTCATCTCAAACTTGGCAGCAAGCTTCCTCTTCATGTCAGCAATCAACCCATCCTCACCTGTCACAAACAGGCCATCTACATACAGTAGGAGTATCACTGGATTGCCTTCCTCAACCTTGTAGTAAAGGTTGGAATCCGCTTTACTCTTGGTAAATCCCAAACTAGTTAGGAAGCTATCTATCCTGCCGTACCATGTACTGGGTGCTTGTTTCAAACTGTACAAGGCTTTCTTTAATTTGCACACATATGACTCCTTGTCATGTGTCTCAAATCTGAGTGGCTGCTCCACATACACTTCCTCTTCGACTACACCATTCAAGAAAGTTGTCTTGACATCCATCTGGTGTATCTTCCACTTCATCACTGTAGCCAAAGAAAGTACTGTTCTGATGGAAGTGTATCTAGCTACAGGTGAAAAAGTTTCTTCATAATCTATCCCTTCTTTCTGGGAGAAGCCACGAGCCACAAACCTTGCCTTGTATTTCTCTATGCTACCATCTACAGCATGCTTGATCTTGTAGATCCACTTGGAAGTCACAATAGACTTCCCTTCTGGTCTCGGGACCACATCCCAAACATCATTCTTCGTGATCGACCGGTACTCCTCGATCATGGCATCCTTCTATTACTGCATCCCTGATCCTGGGAACTTCAGATTCTTCAATATCTTCAATAGGTAGTTTTCTTGAACTTCATCGCTGGAACAAATGTCGTTGTCCTTCTTTTATAGGTGATTGTGCACGATCTTTCCTACAATTCAAATTCATTTGCATGATTAGAAACTTCTCATAGTTTTCCGAACAAAATATTACACATAAAGACGTATTTCATACAGTCATGTAATTATCTTAGCCAATGCTTCAATACAACATTTATCCATATCCCGTAACTTTCTAGATGCCTTCCATCTGTGCACAACTCCCAACATGTCAGCAAAGAGGTTTCATTCTAGATAAGTAGCAATGTAATGGTGTACAGTACCATAGGCCACTTACCCATTACTTGTATATTAGTAGTATCTTGTTCATTAATGCAAATTTTCTAATATGCATAATATACATCCTAAATCTAGGAACATAAGTATGTACATGATTGCACAACATTATTTAAGTAATCATATATACAAGAAATGACAATTCAAATACTTATCTTTGTTTGGTTTTTGGGTGGACTCCCTCTCAATCTTTGCTTCCCTGCAAGAACTACTAGAGTGTGCTCCCTCTTGATCTTTTCTTCCCGGATTATCTGTCCTTGAACTTATATCCATCCTAGACCACTATGCATGCTTTAGTGTGCACTAGTGTCATCATTGTGTCATCGTCAAGATCTCATACATAATCATACATTCATTAGTATAATCTTAATACTATCAAAACATTATAATCCTATAATCTTAACATGTATGGTCATGATCATTTCATGCACAGGTAATTTATAACAAGCGTTAGTATTCAAGGTTTCAAGGAATACTTATTTTAATCATGCATATTCTTATTTGACCATACTGGACTCTTCTAGTTTTTCATATCATTAAACAAACTAAGAAGCATAATATGCACAAGCCCATGATTACTCAAACTTATAACATCATGAATGAATCATTATCAATCATACAAAAAATATACTTATATAAGATCCTAACACGAGGTAGGATTCTAACTTGATATAGGAAAAAGCATACCTGGATTATCATGTTTGCGAGTTATGTCTAACATACCCAAACAATGTCTTCTTTGTTCTTTTTCAAATGATTTAGAGACCTTGTGCTAGTAACCTGCATATCTCATAAGTTAAGCATTGTAGAACCAAATTATACATGCCTCGTAGGTAGACCTTCTATGTGATCAATGGCTATGGATGAGTCTTTATCTTCATGTCACCATGGTCATATGTTCTTGATCTAGAACTTGATTTGTCTTTCTTGATGTACCTTTCATGTTAGTGGACCACATCATCCTCATACAACACCAGAGTGCATTAGTACAATCATAAGTGTCATAACCCTAGTCAATGAATGTCTTCTATCATTCATATGCATTCATACTTTTACTAAGGTGATAAGACAAGTCTAAAATTAATCAAGGTTGTACTAACCTCAATAATATGAAGACAAGCTTAATCATGAACATATTTCTCCTCAAGTCATACCTGTCGGGATTGCTTGTAGTCTTCTTATGTAAGGCCTTAGCCTCATCTCCCTCTGGAACTGGAACTTCTTCACTTATGTATGTGTCCAATTCATTCTCTTCTAGGATTAACCCATTCTACTTTGATTTGCTGAAACTAGATCTGGAGTTGGCTAGGGTTTGACAGAGAAACCTTAAAAATCCAAACTTGGAGTTTCAAAGTTCTATCTGGACAGGTAGATACAATTGAATGAGGTGAGCAAGCTGATGTGCTCAGATTTTGAAAACTCCAAAAATTGGCCCTCCAAAAATGACCTACAAATTTCAGATCTACAACTTCTGTCAAAATCTAGTTTTCTGGTTTTTCTGGTCCAAAACCCGAACTAGGGTTTGATAGATCCCAGGGTTCTATCCAACCAAAAACTTCGATCTTGGTCTCTAAATTTCAATTTTCCTGAGGATATAAATCCTATGCTGAGAGAAATCGAAAATTCCACTTCTGTCAAAAGCCCTAATTTCCCGCAGCAGTGACAAGCGAAAAATGTAAATACTTAGAATCCAATTATGTTTTGACAAAAATATATGCCATATTGTTTCTGATGTATCTCTGAAATTTTGGATCCTCAGGGTCTGAAACTTTGACCTATGGTAGAATGACCTGTTATCTTTCCAACCCCACATATTTGAGCTTCAATGGATTCTCCATGAGAGAGATATGCCAAGTGTCGCAACATGACCTGTTTATGGGATGAAACAACATAGCGAACTTGTACGAAGTTCCACGTGTCACTGTTTCAACTTCGGCCTCTGAAACGTGTACCTGTGAAACTACCATCCGTCCCCTAACTTCCAATTTTTACGGAATTCCATTTGGAGCTTCATAGCCCAAGATATGACCTTTGTGCCTAGGTCACCTGTTTAGGGCTGCATTCTAGAAGAGGCAGAAACCCTAACTTGTACGGATCATATCTCACAAAGTAAAATGAATCTGAGGTTGATATTTGGACACAAGGTACATGAACATTTCATATTCAGCCTGTAAACGTTTCAGATCCCGAACCTTTTCCAAAACTTATTTATAGTGAAAGTGCTACGATGACTAGTTTTTACTATATCAAGCCCTAGCTTCCAATTTGTCGCAAGTGCAACAAGTGTCGTAAATGCCATACAATGCCTTCCTTCAGGCTAGCTCTGATACCATGTTACTTTTTCAGCATTTAATTCAATATGATCTAGGATCTTAACTGAAAGAACAACATGTACAACATATCAAACACAAGATACAAGAGACACAAAGCATTTCACCGGGGAAAACCAAGAAGGTGAAAAACCCCGCAGCTTCCTCATAGATAGAATGAGCACTAATACAAAGATCACAAAGATCAAACCCCAAAACAAGATGTCTCCAGCAGCTACTCCTCCTCCACTCATGCACACTCCTCTCTCTCAACTATACGAGTTGGATGAGTGAGTGAATGAATGAATAAAAAGAGAGTTGTTCCTCTCTATTTATACTTTACCTTTACTTGCATTTTACTCTAACTAGGCCGACCTCCCTTAGGAGAGTCTAATAACCCATTACCACTTGTCACTGAGCCAACCCCAGTAGGGTGGTCTAATAACCCTTTAACTCATGCTAGGCCGACCCCTCTAAGGTGGTCTAATAACCCATCAAATATAAGTTACGAAACTTACAATATAACTTGCGACACTTGCAAATACAAATGACGACACTTCCAACCGGAGGAATAATACATCTCCGTTGGGGATACAATAAAATACAAATGTAATACATACAATATACAAGTGAATAACTTTCGAAGTTACAAATACATCAACATTAGAAATATACTCAATGATGTTTTTCTTCATTATCGATCAAAAGTACCGCTTCCTTGCTATAATAATTATTTTCTAGTATCCCGGGTCAACATAATTTGACATTTTCTGGATTTCATCCATAATAATTCTCCTTAGATCCATCACATTAGGAATGTACATTCTATTTTTATAAGTAATAATTGCATCATCCTCTAAGTGATAAACTTCATACTTCTTTTCCAAATGTTGTTGTTGTAACTTGTATTTTATTTGCAAATAATGCTTATCTTCAACAAGAGAGTCTACAATCTTTTGCCTCAAATTGGACTGGAAAATGCTAATGGATACCAAGTGCATTGCATGCGTTTTTCTAATGAGTACATCAACCACTTTATTTTCTTTCCCCTTTATGTGTTTTATCTCAAAATCAAACTCACATAAAAAATTCCAACCATCTGGTTTGCCTTGCATTTAGTGTTGGTTGCTCAAATAAATATTTCATACCACAATGGTCTATTCTAAGCTCAAATTCCTTTCCCATCAAATAGTGCCTCCATTTTTGCGTGCATTATGGTAGCAAGCTCTAAATCATGGGTAGCATAATTATTCTCATGTTATTTCAACTTTCTCAACTCATAACATACCACATGATTGTCTTGCATAAGAACTCCTCAAATTGCATGTTTACATGCATCGATATACACCACAAAATCATTTTTTAGACTTGCAATTTTTAAAATTGGACCACTTGTAAGAAGCTTCTTCAACAACTAGAATCTTTGTTTACATTTCTCTGTCCATTTGAATGTTGTGCCTTCTTTTACAAAGAAGTGATGGAGTGTGCAAGCTTGGAGAATTCTTTAATGAACCTTCTGTAATAACCAACAAGACCCATAAAGAATTTCACATTTGTCACATTGTTTGGAGTTGGCCAATTCATAATGGCCTCAATCTTTTTTGGATCCACTAATATTCCTTTCTCTAAAATAATGTGACCCAAATAACGACTCTTCTTTTGATAGAAGTCACATTTGCTTAGATTTGCATACAAATTATGATCCCTTAACACTTGCAAAGTCATTCTCAAATGTTCTTCATGTTCCACTTCATTCTTGGAATAAAAACGAATGTCATCTAGAAAAACTAGAACAAACTTGTCCAAATACTTGATGAAAACACTATTCATGAGACACATGAATGTAGCTGGTGCATTGGTGAGACCAAATGGAACAACCATGAACTCATAGTGTCCATACCTTGTTTGAAAGGATTTTTGTGGATGTATTCTTTCTTGATTCTCACTTGATCTTAACCAAACCTTCAATCAATATTTGAAAATACAAGTTTTTCCTCTCATTTGATCAAAGAGATCATCAATTCGAGGTAAATGGTACTTATTATTTACTTTAAATTTATTTAACTGCTTGTGATAAATACATAACCTAAGATTTCCATATTTATTTTTCACAAATAGAACAGGTGCTACCCATGGAAAAACACTTGGTCGAATGTATTTATTTTCCAACAACTCTTGTAATTGCATTTTCAACTCTAGAAAGTCCAGTGTATTAGAAATTCTGATGTATTCATTGAGTAAAGTGTATGAGAAACTTGTTTTGCTCCCATTACAATATCAGTTGTGAAGCCAATTTCCCTTTTTGGAGGAAGTCCTAGCACTTCATCGAGGGACATATCTATGAATTCTTGAAACACGTGATAGTTCTCCAAATTTAGAACTTCATTTTATATTATACCCAATACATGGGATACATACAATTGACAACCCTTTCTAAACTTCTTCTTCAGCTACAAGGTTGAAATCTATCTAATAAAAACAACCATTGGAATGCCTTTTACTATCCTCATGCTCCTTTCTTCATCAATGCATTCGAAGGTTTTACTGTAGCAATCAAGTTTAACTTTATGCGCTTCCAACCAATTCATTCCAATGAGTATATCATAGGAATCAAGTGGAAAAATATTCATATTTTCCCATGTGAAGAGTCTATCCATCTCTAATGTACATTTCTCTGCCACTTCACTAACTTTTCTATTGGTTCTAGTGGCTAGTTGGACCAACAATGATTTAGTATGTGTTACTAGTTTTGGCAAACCAGTATGTGACAAAAGACACCTACTAAGGTTTATGGAAACCTTAGTAGTAGTTCAAAGAAGAAAACTTTAACAACTACGAAACAAAATTTAAAAAATAATCTAAGCATGCAGATATATGAAATTAAAATCATTTAAGTAAATCTAAACTAGCATTGAATGCATTCTCTGACACATGCATTAGACAAATCAAAGAATGAATTTTCTTTTCATTAAAGAATGGGCTATGCAATAAACCAAGGGTTACCTTAGAGTAGTAGCAGTGGGGGCCCCTGCAGATTTATGAAGAAGGATGCTCCTAGTCTCCTAACAATCTAGTGTTTTGTAGCCACTTGTCACAAGGTGCAGATCTCCGTCAAAGGTGAAGCATGAACACTCAAGGGAGTTTCAAGGATTGTCAAGAGATTTCGACAAAGTAATGATATAGGAAAAGAGTGGAGAATTTCCATGTAAAATGATGGGCCTTGGTAGTTTATTTATAGGCACAATAGGTAGCTTGAGGAGGAGGATAGGATTTCCTATTTGTTTCTTTGGCTTTTTCCTTTTTTGCTCCTTGATTTTTTGTCTTTTTCCATGTTTTTTTTTGCCCTTTTTGGTCCTCCTTTCCACTTTGGGATTGTCATAATGATTATGCCAAGTTTACTTTTTCGTTTGAGTGTGAAAAAGAGAAAATTCCAAAAAGAAGTCATGGCATAATGTTGCTAATTTATTTTTATGTAATTTAGCAATTAATTTGTAAATTTGGAATTTTTTGAATATGACTTTGGTTTTTGGGTTTTACCAAGGCTTAAAGGGTGGAAATGAAGTGTGGTCATAATGCATATGTATGGTGGGGCTAGTGACTAGGTGGGTAATAGATTTCCCCCTAATGTGTGAGGTTAGGAGCTCATCGTATGACTGGCATACATCATGGATGATCTTCTTTTTCCAAGAGATAAACGTGACAGTGGCACAGAGAGCACATATTGTTTCAGAAGAAGCATGTACTTCACTAGGACAATAGGGGCCCTTACCTGCAGATACAACACTCAACATGGATGAGGTACATATAATCTCAAATATATGGACAAGTCGGGAATTCCCATTCCTATATCAATGTTTCAATATAAAGTGGATTTAGGCTTGGTTGGGGGGGCTATGATCAACACATAAGATGACTGTTGTGTAAAATATAAGTTTCCAATAACATATCCAACAAACTTGACTATAAACATGGTCCAACCATAACCGATATGAAGAGATGAGACTGAAACAATGGCATTTTCAAAGAATGCAACGGATGCCTTCTTGGTTCTAAAGGGGCCCAACAATTGTAAGTACTCAAGTATCTGGAATATGAATCTAATAGGTATAATGACCTGCATCTAAAACGGGATACACTAGGAAGCATATGACTGAAGGTATTCCCAATAATCTCTCCAACTCAACCCTTATATCACAGGGAACATAATGTTGTAAGGGTTCCCGATAGATTCATATTCTAGAGTCAAAGGACATCCAGGGTCTTCGACCAAATGATGAAAGGACCAATACCCTATATAAATATCATCAGTGCGATGATTTAAGTAATGTATTGCATGTGAGAAACAACCATTCTAAGGGCACTTAGGTCTCCCCTCATGTGGTTCAAGGGGATCATCAATGAGGTTTATGAGGCCAAGTTACAGGGACCTTTGGGTCTATCCTCTGGAATAAATGTGTTGACGTTGACAGATGAAGACCTACAACTGAAAAGGAAATGATGGTTCCTTGACAAGAGCATGAGGGATACAACCAAATAATGATAGAAATGGACATGGAACTGAGACACTGCTATGGGATATGAGGGAAAATGAGTGACACAGACTCAAATCTTCCCTTGTTTGGAGTATGAAAGCATGGCTAACCTGGCAGCATATGTGAAAGTAATCTCGAGGAGGGATACAATTGGGATCATGAACTGTGACTACAATAAGGGGTACTCAGAGGGGGGGGTTTACTGATAAAGGAATTTGGGAGAGTATGGTATCATACTGACTCCAAGGGTGACTGATCGTAGAATACTCTTAAAAAAGGAGACCAAGAATGCTACCGTAAATAAGGGACTTTATGCGATTTGCGGGGGTGTTGAGGAGCACCATTTGTAAATGATTTCTCTAGTGTGGAATGCATCGAAGAGAGGATGCTGAGTTGTATTTCACAATTGTATCTTCCCAGATGTGTTGACATCTGGAAAAAAGGGGGTGCATAAAAGCATCGCTGTATAATGGCTGTTGAGGCAGAAGACCACTTCTGTGAGATAAAAAAATAGGCAAGAAGGTAAGTGTCCAAAGAATCGATTAAATGGTTCAAACGGAAAAGTGGTGACAGATGATATATTTGATGGGGGGTAGTACATTGATGGTCACCTTCTTGTGGCGTAATGAATGGCGGTATAATAAAGTTATTTTTTGTAGTATGGATGGAGCGATGGGATCATGAATATGCAATGTAGATCATCATAATGCCTTTAGTGAACATAAATGTGGGAGTCCAATGGGTAGGACAATGAGTGTTTATGACGAATTAATATATGTTTTGGTGTGACTTAGAGACTACAAGGACTCCCAAACCTATGGAAATTGCAAAGGCATGGGTGCCAAACAATAGAGGGTACTAAACGGTCACCATGTGAAGGTAGGCTCTACTAGCGAGTAAGGGTGAATGCAAAGGTGGATGGGATGGGCCACTTAATCAGGAAAAGGGGTATCCTACAAGTATAAATGGAGGAAAAGTGAGGCTATACATAAGATATTCTATGGGGAATAGTACCTATATGCTAGTTTAAGATGTTATACCTGTAGGGGCGGTCGTCACCAGAAATGAATAAACACCACCATAACATGTATCTATACAAAACAAGTATACCTTGCCATAAAAGTGCATTTGAAATTGAATATAGTATACAGATATACAAACAAAATGTCTTTCATGATGGCATGCAAAACGAGGTGGGCAAAAAAAAGGCCTAAAAAATGTTAGTGGTCATGAAAAAGATTCCCATAGACTAATATAACACATAATTTTGATTATAGTAGTGTGTATTGTTGGAGCATTTTCCAACCACACATCATTTATTTGGGCTTCACAGCTTAATTTTCCACTTATCCTAAGTATTTTGACTCAATTATGTGCTTACATCTTCAGCAGATCATCAGTTTCAGTGAACTGGGCCTCCTCCTTCATTCGGGTAGTCAATTGGGCCATCACTATTAGTCAACTGGGCCTCCTCCATCATCCAGGGAGCCAACTGAGGTTATTTTCATGACTAGAGCACCCTACTAAGTCCAAATGACAACATTTATTATTATATTCAGCTAACTAGAGTCAGAAAGGCTCCCTCCTACTCAGTTTGACTTAATCTAGTGTTATTTCACCTAATATTCAGTTAACTGAAGTCAGAAAGGCACCCTCCCCTAATTTTGGGAATTCATTTGAGTTCTAGATTCAGTTAGACTCAGTTAGACAATTTCAAAGTCCATTAGAGTCAATTACATGGTAGTTAAGTGATTAACTGATGTGCTGAGTGGTGTTAACTGACAAGTAAGACACTCTCATGCATTCAATTCGAATGACCTCCCTACAATTCAAATTGCTTGGCTATTATTTCCATTGTTACACATTGAAAACATAATCTGAGTTAATGATAATGCATGAATTGCTGCAAACCTTTTGCATCAATGTTTGGACACACAATTTTCCGCATGCATCTCTAGTAACTGTTGTCTTTGTTTCATAGATCTGTTGTGCTTGAATTTTACATGGTATCAGAGCCATGGAAGGACAAGGAAAATATTCTACAGAGTTCTCCAGATGAAGATTGAGCAAGTTTTCTAAAAAATATTCCAACACTGCACCAAAAGCTGAAAGTTTTCCACATAAATCCTGGATAATGTGCATCCGACTTATCAAGCTTGCTTGATAGGCTATACTGGGTGTGATGCAACTTGAAAAGTGCAAGTTGTCGACCTAAATATTGTTTGTTTGTCTTTGATTGCATGTTTCTCACAACCTCCTATTGCATTCGCTATAGCTAAAATGGACTCTTCCTCAAAATATCTTCTTACTCCTTTCAACTATCATCAGTGGAAGGATGATATAGAGATTGTATTGTGCTCCAAAGGACTCTATATAGTTACTATGGGCAGAGAACTAGAGCCTAATGCAGCCATAGAGAAGTCCAAGTTCTTCAATAATCTTGATGAAGCTTATGGTTTCTTATGTCTCAATATTTCGAAAGATCTTATTTTCCATCTCAACAGATTGAAGACTCCAAAAGAAGTATGGCAACAACTTTCCACACTCTTTGGCAAGCAGGATGATATGAGGGCTTATAAGTTGGACAATGAATCGATTTCCCTAAATACTGAGAATTTTGAAACCATCAATGATTTTTACACCAAGTTCAAGCATTTGGTTCTTCAGTTGAAGCAATGTGGTGTCAAGAAGAAAGATGATCAGTTGATTCTTTCAATCCTTTCAAAACTAGGATCATATTATTTAGTGTTTGTCTCTACTTTCCATTCGGGAAAACTCACCATTCCGAATTGGAAGATGCCATCCTTGAATGCATCCATTGAGTCCTTAACAAAATAACATGATAAGCTTGTTCATATGGGGTCCATGAGATCCTCCAAAGATCAAGCCCTATTTGCTGGAGACCCCAAGGATACGAATGGTAAAGGAAAGAAAAAGAAAGAGAAGACCAAGTTTGATCATCCCAAGCATAAGGAGAAGACTAAGCAGTCAGATGAGCCCTCAAGTTCAAGAAAAGACAACCAAAAGGGAAAGGAGAAGACAAAGTGTTCTTATTGTGGTAGGGGCTTTCATCCTGAAAGCTCATGCATGAATAAAACTATTAATTAGATGGACCTTCTCTTGGAGAAGAACAATATCACTCTTCCAGACGACGCAAGGAAGAAGGACAATAATGATCATCCAGAAAGAGGTCATGCACTCATGGAAAGTGTTTTGAATTCAACAACTCTTCTCATAGATTCAAGAGCTTCGAATCACATGGTTGCAAGAAAAGATTCTTTCTCATCATTGGACTTTGACAGCTGCATCTCCATACACATGGGAGATGACTCACAAATTTCATCGAAAGGCAAAGGTACTATTAATTTAGAACATGGCAGTTTTCAAAATGTTCTCTATGTTCCTTCTCTAGCTTCGAACCTGCTTTCTGTGTATCAGATGAAACATACTGGTTTTCAAAATAAGATTGTATTCATCCCTAATGATGTTGAAATTTATGAGATTAGCACCGGAAAACTCATTGCAACAGGCAATGCAAATCATGTTTCCAAAACCTATGATTTTTCTCACTTTTTTCCATATTCAAAGCCAAGTGCCCTTCTGACTCATGGAAATGAGGTTAGACAGATATGGAATGAGAGGTTTGGACACCTAAATTATAAATATTTTCAGCTGCTACAAAATAATTCCATGGTTGAAGGCCTTCTGAACATCAAATCCTCAAAAGGGATATGGAAGGGTTGCATCATTGGCAAGCATCCTGAGCACAAGTTCGATCGAGGAAAAGATAGCATAGCTTCTTGTATTTTGGGGATGATTCACAATGATATTAGTGGTCCTTTACCAAATACCTCCATGAATGGATCATGGTATATTCTAACATTCATTGATGACTTCTCTAGATTCACATGGGTCTACTTTCTCAAGAACAAATCGGAAGTGCTTGAAAGGTTCAAGAATTTCATGAATTCTATTGAGACTGCCACTGGGATAAAGATAAAAGCTCTTAGATCTGATAATGGTGGATAATATATCAAATAAGAGCTGCTGCAACTTTGTGTGGAAAATGGAATCCAAATCCAGCACACAGTACCCTACACACCTCAACAGAATGGTGTAGCGGAGAGGAAAACCCGAGCATTGAAAGAGATGGCTACTTGTATGCTTGAGTCGAAAGGTTTGGCTTCAACTATTTTGGTTGAGGCCATGAATGTTTCTGCATACATTCAAAATAGAGTTCCACACTCATCTGTCAAAGGTACCACTCCTTTCGAAGCCTACACTGGTCACAAGCCTGATGTGTCACATCTTAGGGTTTTCGGGTCCACTACATGGGCTAGAATTACGATTGAGAAGAGAAGATATTTGGGACCAAAAAGTACTGAGTGCATTCTCATTGTATATGCTTAAGAATCCAAAGGATAAAAACTCATGTATATCAAATCCTAAATAATATTCATCGAGAGAAGTGTCCAATTTGAAGAACCGCTTCATGATCTACAACTAGTGGAGGAAGAAATTGCCAAATTGCTTCCTCTTACGGAAGAAGATTCAAAAGAAGATACTAAAAGTTTATGTTCTTATATTTATGATCTTATGTTTGATATTAATGAACTTGAAATATCAGGTTTGGATTCAAATCTAGATGAGCCCCCTCAGTTTCCAAAGTGGGCATAAAAGACTCTCACATCTGCTGGTTCTAACATTGGAAATCCTGTCGATCCAAGAAGAACCCAAGCAGAATTTCAAAGAGCAGGTATGGCTCTTTCATATGATGATCCATTGCTGTCCAATTTTTTTTTTTTGATGATTGGGTCAGATCCTAAATCATACTACCATTCCCACCGAGATCCGATATGGAGAACCTCCATGGATGAAGAGTACAGTTCTCTTCAGAAAAATGCAACATGGGAGCTAGTTTCACTTCCACCTAGGAGGAAATTGGTTCAATGCAAATGGGTCTACCAAACCAAAGTTTCTGCCGATGGTTCAAATTTCAAATACAAATCAATATTGGTATAAAAAGGTTTCTCACAAGTCCATGGTTTGGACTACACAGAAACATTTGCACCGGTTGCAACAATGGATTCAATCCACCTAGTTTTGGCAATTTCCCCATCCAAGCACTGGGAGGTGCACCACATGGATGTGAAGAGTGCATTTCTTCATGGGGATATTCAGGAAGATATCTACATGAATCATCCCTAAGGTTACATATCAGATCCAACACTTACTTGCAGATTAAGGAAATCCTTGTATGGTTTAAAAAAGGCCCCAAGAGCTTGGTATGCAAAGATGGATTCCTTTCTTCTTTCACAAAATTTTATGAGATGAAAATAAGATCCGAATGTGTATCTACAACATCATGAAGTTAATTTTATGATAATTTTCCTTTATTTTTATGACCTATTTCTTACAGGAAGCAGTCTTGCTTCGATCGACACTATAAAAACCGCTTTACACCAAGCATTTGATATGAGTGGTTTAGGCCTGCTGAGGCAGTTTCTTGGTCTCGAGATCACTCAGAATTTTGATGGGATCATGATTTACCAATCAAAATATGATTTGTACCTTCTAAAAAAGTTCAATGTGGTAGAATGTAAAGTGGAACCATTCCCATTCCTCTCAGGAATCAGTCTCGAGGATTTTGATTCTACACCATTGGTGGATTCTACACTTTACCGACAATTGATTAGTAGTATTTTGTATCTGACACACTCTTGGCCTGATATTTCTTATGCCGTGAGTGATATGTCAAGGTACATGCAACAGCCCCATGAGCTTCACTAGAAGGAAACCAAAAGCATATTGCATTATGTGCAAGGTACGAGACATTTTGGCATTCACTATGCTACGGATTCCGATCTTGACTTGGTTGGATTCATTGATTCAGATTGGGAGGGAAATAGAATTGATCAGAAGTCCACTTCTGGATATGTTTTCATGATTGGAACAAGGCCTATTTTATGGTCAAGCAAAAATCAGACTGCCATTACCTTATCTTCAGCAGAGGCAGAGTATCAAGGAGCAGTCAATGCTTGCATCAGGCAATTTAGTTGCAGGGTATTCTAGCGGAGTTTGATATTGGTAGCACCACTTCTACTATCATTTTTTGTGACAAACAGAGTGCTATCAATATCTTGAAAAATTCGGATTAGTTACATAGGACCAAGCATATCAAGATCCACATGCACTACATCCGAGAGCTTGTGCATGACATACCATTGTAGTGTAATATTGCCCTACAGAAGAGCAAATTGTAGACATTTTCACCAAGAGCTTCACTGAGAAGAAGTTCTCTTTCCCCCATTCATTGCTGGGGTTGAGTTTTACTATGGTGAGGACAGATTACATCCTTCAGTGTTCATTTTGAGGGGGGTTTTCTTTCCCACTGGGTTTTTACCTCTTTCCTCACTTAGAGTCTTTGAGCATTTTTGGATTATTTTTGTACTGGGTGACCTATGGCCTTTGTTGTCGGGGCCCTTTTATTATTTTTTACTCCTCCACATGAGATTAGATTAAGGGGGGGTGTTGGAGAATTTTCCAACCACACATCATATATTTGGGATTCACAGCTTAATTTGCCACTTATCCTAAGTATTTTAACTCAATTATGTGCTTACATCATCAATAGATCATCAGTTTCAATGAATTGGGCCTCCTCCTTCATTCGGGGAGTCAATTGGGCCTCCTCCATCATTTGGGGAGACAACTGAGGTGATTTTCATGACTAAAGAACCCTACTCAGTCCGACTGATAACATTTATTATTATATTCATCTAACTGGAGTCAGAAAGGTGCCCTCCTACTTAGTTTGACTAAATTTGGTGTTATTTCACCTAATATTTAGTTAACTGAAGTCAGAAAGGTTCCCTCCCCTAATTTTGGGCATAAAGTCGAGTTCTAGATTCAGTTAGACTAAGTTAGACAGTTTCAGAGTCTGTTAGAGTCAATTACATGGTATTTAATTGGTTAACTGATGTGCCGAGTGGTGTTAACTGACAAGTAAGCCACTCTCATGCATTCAATTCAAATGACCTCCCTAGGATTCAAATTGTTTGGCTATTATTGCCATTTTTACACATTGAAAACATAATTTGAGTTAATGATAATGCATGAATTGTTGCAAACCTTTTGCATCAGTGTTTTGACACACAAATTTTCGCATGCATCTCTAGTAACTGTTGCCTTTGTTTCATAGATCTGATGTGCTTGAATTTTACACGTATGTCACAAAAAATGGACGCCAAATGGCACTGAAATAGTAGGAAGAAGGTATGGACAAACTATCCTATAAAAAGGGAGGGCACCACTTACCACATATAATTTTCACTGTGCACCAGGTAACTGCTCTTACATTTCTCTTGCCTTCTGTCCATTCATTTTGGTTTTTTGGGCATCCTTCGGACCCTGGAAAACCCCACAAGGGTTTGGAGGCTGAGTCACACCTTTCGAGGGAAAATGTTTCTATCAAGAACTGATACTATTCATGAGAAGGATTACTTTTCAACTTTTAGATACCTAATCTGATGCTCCAGTTAATTTCTTTGAATTTTCCATCTTTTTCAGATTTAGTTTATTTTTCAAAGCTGCTATTTCCCAAACTGATTATTTTTGGAAAAAACTTCCTCTAATCAAAGTTGTTTGTTTTGATAAATATGTAAAATGTAAAAATCATAAAAAATATATGTCTTTTTTTTGTTACTTTTCCTTCCTGCAATATTTTCAAAATCCCCCAAAAGTTCCTCGAAATAGTGGATTTTGGCCTTTACCTACACCCCTTCTCTATACCCTTTGGAATTTGACCAAACACCACTTGGGTTATCTTCACACCTGGAAATGATTGTGACATATCAAATTTATCCTTGTTACAACACATGTCTATTATCTGGGAATTGATCTTCAAAAGTCACATTTTTTTTCATTTTTAGGAAAAATGTAGAACAGGTCCATGTCCCTCATTGAAAATTCTATATCCTTCCTCAACGTCATAGGTCTCATGATATTCCTAGCTTTAAATTGATCTTGTTATGGCCGAAACAATTTTCAGGCTTGAGACATTTTTTAATTCAATATTGTTCTTGTAGTTTCCTTCATTGCATTGGAATTTCCTTATCAGACTCTTTTTACATTGTATGGGGCTCACCCCTATTGCATCAATTCCCCCCCATAGTACCTATTTTACATTGCCAACTATTTTGTGCCTCGATGGTATTTATCTAACAGATGCATTAGGATTGCCCCATCGGGTTGAGTTCATGTTGCTAATTTTTTATTTTATTGATTGATTGGAGGTCGGCGTCTGATCACATTAGGATCTCCTGATCGAATTTTATCTTTTACTCTACACTTTTGAAACTCTAATCCATTGGAATACCTCACATGATTTGTTAGGATTACTTCCCAATGGTCCTCCTTTGATGAGGAATTTCCTAAATTCCACCTCCAATGAGGCCTTCCCGAACCATTAGGTTCTGATTCAATGGGAATATCCACTCCATTGAGAGCTCTCAAATTCTCCTTCGAAAACATTTATTGAAGGTATGTCTCCAACAAGGAATTCCTGATACATTGGATCCAATATGAAATCAAACTTTTGTTCTATCAGGATCCTCCACATTCATATTCATAGATTCTCCTGATGATTATCCTTTGATGAGGATTTTACGATACTATGTCCCTGATGAGGTCTTTCTGAACCATCGGACCTCAATCCATCGAGATCTCTTACCTTCAACTTCAACATATTCATTGATGCTTCACCTTCGATGAGGATTCTTCTGATACATGGGCCTCGATGTTCTTGCATCACAAGATAACTATTGAGATCATTAGATGGGACCATTCCCATCAGGCTCATGGGTTAAGTGTACGAATGATATTCTATGATGAGTCGATCCTGATATAAAATTATGGCTCATTGCATCAGAACAATCCCATCAAACTCATGGGTCAACACTAGAAAGCATATTATCCGATAAGCTTCTTTTGATGACATTTCTCTTGTCCTGCCACTAGTGCATTAATCCTATCTGGATGGTCTCTATCATAAACCCTATCTGCATGCTACTCCTCCACATGACACATTTTGTCCAAGTGGCACGAGGGGGGGCATCTCAATCTTCCTATTTCTTTTTCAAAATTTCATTGATAGCTTTGTAATTTATGAAATTTTCTCAAATTTTTTCGATCAATTTACCATTTCTGTTGGCAGACCATAGATTTAAGTCATGTCTGTGTTAAAATACCATCTAACAATTGAAACCATGGATTTTCATAGAAGCGTTTTGTCAACACTTCTTGTGCAAGCTCTGATTTCTGCTTGTAACTATGGAATCCGACCTATACAACCCAGTGCTGGAATCAATAGCTCTGATACCACTTTGTCACATCCCCATTCATCACTCCGACCAAAAAAATGAGATATTTATAAACTTTAAGTTTCAAAATTTTACCCCATGGGCCATAGTATGAATTCGTAAATAAGAATTATATGTGTAGATGCATAAATGGTAGAACATGGAAGACATAAAACTCCATCCACACACACATCATGTATAATTTTAAATCATATTCATAACAGGAAGAAAATAAAATCATTCCATATTCAAATACAAAGATACTACTTACCTTTTAGCAAAGAAGATCCAAGTAGTTGGATGTGTAAGAGCGATTTTCCACTCAATCGTAGGTATCAACTATAAATACCACCCCCAATCTAGGCTATGATGCCACTAGGGAAAGGGACACACCTACATGCTTACCTCTCTCATACCACAACTCATTTTCTCTCATGCTTATCCATACTACTCACCACTGAGCAATTACAGAGATCTCACTTATCCATTCCAACCATGCCACTCTTTTCTACTACCCCACACAACACAAGGAAGACATTTCCCTTCACTGTTCCACAGCTTCCTAAGGAAATCCAAACCTTATATTGAATACCAGTGTGTACAAAAAGAGTCCAATATGTTGTATGTTAGAGAGTCATTCTAACCTTAATTCATGGCTTCTCAAGCATGCAAAAGTAAGAAAACATAATTGGTAAAGATTCCTATATTTCCCAACCTCTATGCTCACCTACAACCATTCTCTTTTCTCTAATTTATGCAATTCTCCTTCCAAATTCAAATTTATGGTTATTGCATAGTTTGATAATGGTAATTAGCAATGGAATGGACATAAAGAGAGAAAAAACATACCTAGTGTAAAAGTCTTCCTAAGAAAAATGGATGGTAGACTCCAAAAGGATATGAGATGATTGGGGAAAGATAATTGGCTTAACTTCTTACCATAGAAGAGATTACTATTACAATAGTCAAGGAACTATATTCATTCCATTCTTCCATAACTACATGAGAATAATTTCCCACCAACCTCACACATGCATCCAATGATTTGATTTAATAGTCAAATGAAGTAATTGACTCATTTAAGGAACATGGAAAGAAATGGATGAGTTCTAAGGTTGACACTCGGAATTAAATGATTGAATCTCCCATAGGCCCACTTTTCTCTTCCTTTTAGTAGAATCATAACCCATCTAGTGGTATTTACAACACCATCTTGGACCATTTTATTAATTTTCCAACATAATATTTACATAAATTTTGAGTTAGCATGACAAGACAACTACATGGTCCATATAGAGATATTTACATTATACATGCCTAACCATTCATTAAACATGCCTTGGACTTGAACTCCACTCTAGGAATCCATGCTATAATATTTATATAATTTACATGATTTGATTTAATATATTCCAATTCAAAACTGGGGGTATTACAATCCTCTCCCCCTTGGAATAACACCATGCTCGGTGTTTGCTCGAAATCATAGCAAAAATATATATCTCTCTCTCACTGCATCCTCGAACTCCCATGTAGCCTCATCGAGACCAAAGTGCTTCCACTGCACCTTTACTTGTCCAATGGATCAATTTTAGAGCAATGTTCCCTTCTTCTCGAGGATACATAGTGGTTATGTTTGCAACTCTCTTTTGGGTTACACTTAGATCACATCCCAATCAATCACATGGCTATGGTCATGTACATATTTCTTAAGCAAAGAAACATGAAAAACATTAAGGGCTCCAGTGTTAGCTAGCAATGCAATTCTATATGCAATCAAACCTATTCTCTCAATCACTTCAAATGGCCCACAATATCTTGGTGATATCTTGGCACAACTTCCAAGCTTCAAGGAACTCTTCCTTGGCCTCACTTTTGGTAAACATGATCTCCAACGTTGAATTCCCTATGCACTCTATTCTTATCTGCATAGCTTTTCTGTCTATCTTGTGCTACCTTTAAATTCTTCTTAATCTTTGCAACTTCTTGTTCCATTTACTTAAACATTTATGGCCCAAGCACAATTTTGTTCACTATATTATCCCAAGTCATTAGTGTCATACACCTTCTGTCATACAAAGCTTCAAATGGACTCATTCTTAATGAGGCGTGTTTCCCATTGTTATATGTGACCTCTACCGAGCGTAGATAATATTCCCACTTTGATGGTTTTTCCATTACATATATCATGCTAAGCATGCTTTTAATCACCTGATTTACTATTTCTATTTTTCCATCTTTTGTGGATGATAGGAAGTACTAAAGATCAGTTATGTCCCCAAATTTGCAAAGAGATTTTTCCAAAAGTTAAAAGCAAATTTTGTATCACAATCAGATACAACTGCTTTGGGTAACCCATGCAATTTGAATATTTATTTCACAAATATTCTTGTATCTCATCAACATTGTAAGTGGATTTAAGTGGAATAAAATGTCTTTCCTAAGACAATTTATCCGCCACAACCATGATGGAGTCATGCTTTCTTGAAGTAGTTTGCAGTCTGATAATAAAATCCATAATTATTGCTTCCCATTTCCACTCTAAAAATTGACAAATGATGCAATAAACCTATTGGGTGTTGATGTTCAACCTTCATTTGTTGGTGCTTCATACATTTTAAAATATACTTAGCAATGTATTTCTTCATTTCTAGCCAAACATATTGCTTCCTTGTTGTAGCAATTATTTTATGGTATCATGGGTGATCGAAATATGTCATTTTATGGATTTCATCCATAATAATTCTTCTCAAATATGTCATATTAGGAATATCCATTCGATTTTTATAAGTAAGAATTCCATCATCCTCTAAGTGATAACCTTCATACTTCTTCTCCAAATGTTGTTATTGTACCTTGTTTTCTATTTGCACATAATGCTCAACTTCAACAAGAGAGTCTACAATGTTTTTCCTCAAATCAGTTTGACAAATCCTAATGGATGGCACTAGCATTGCATACATTATTCTACTGAGTGCATTAACCACTTTATTTTATTTCCCCTTCATGTGCTTTGATCTCAAAATCAAACTCGCATAAAAATTCCAACCAACTAGCTTGCCTTGCAATAGTGTTGGTTGCTCAAATCAATATTTCAAACCACAATGGTATGTTTTAAGCTCAAATTTCCTTCCCATCAAATAGTGCATCAACATTTTCAAAAGTTTGCACTATGGAAACAAAGCTCTAAATCATGAGTACTATAGTTATTCTCATATTCTTTCAACTTTATTAACTCAAACATACCACATAACTATATTGCATAAGAACTCCTCCAGTTAGCTAGTTGCGTGAGTCGATACACACAACAAAATCCTTTTCTGGATTTGTAATTTTAAAAAATTGGAGCACTTGTAAGGATATTCTTAAACAAATAGAATATTTCTTTACATTCCTATGTCCATTAGAATTGTGTGCTCTTATTTTGCAAATAAGTGATGAAGTGTGCAACTTTGGAGAATCCTTTAATGAGCCTTCCGTAATAACCAACGAGACCCATAAAGAATATCACATTTGTCACATTGTTTGGAGTTGGTCAATTCATAATGGACTCAATCTTTTCTAGATCCATTGATATTCCTTCCTCTGAGATAATTTGACTCAATAATGAATTTGTTTTTAACAAAAGTCACATTTTCTTATCTTTGCATACAACTTATGCTCCTTTATCACTTGCAAAGCCATTCTCAAATGTTCTTCTAGATCCTCTTTATTCTTTGAATAAATAAGAATGCCATCAAGAAAAACCAGAACAAGCTTGTCCAAATACTTGTTGAAAACACTATTCATGAGACACATGGATGTAGTTGGTGCATTAGTGAGACCAAATGGACCACCATGAACTCGTAGTGTCCATACCTTGTTCAAAATATTTTTTTGTGCATGTCTTCTTTCTTGGTTTTCACTTGATAGTAACTAAACCTTAAACCAATCTTTGCAAATGTATTTTCCCTTCGCATTTGAACAAAGAGATTATTAATTTGAGGTAAAGGATACTTATTCTTTACTATAACTATATTCAACTATTTGTAATCAATACATAACATGAGTGTTCCATCTTTCTTTTTCACAAATAGAATAGGTGCTCCCCATGGAGAAACACTTGGCTGCATGTACCTCTTTTGCAACATGAACTCTTGTAATTGGATTTTTTCAGCTCTATAAATTCTAGTGTACTCATTCTATAAGGTGTCTTAAACACTGGTTTAGCTCCTAGTGCAATATCAATTGTGAATAAAATGTCTCATTTTGGAGGAAGTCCTAGCATTTCATCATCCCTAAATTCTTGCAACACATGATAGTCCACAAACTTGGGAAATTCATTTTTCGTAATACCCAATACATGGGCTACATACAATTGACAACCTTTTCTAAAGAGATTCCTTAGCTGCAAGGTTCAAATCTATCAAATAGAAACTACCTTTGGAATGTATTTTTCTATCAATGAGATCCTTTCTTAATGAATGCATTTAAAGGTCTTGTTGTAGCAATCAAGTTTAACGTTATGTGCTTCCAACCAATCCATTCCAATGAGGACATCATAGGAACCAAGTGGAAAAATATTTAGATTTTCCCATGTGAAGAGTCGATCCATCTCTAATAGATATTTCTCCACCACTTCACTAATTTGCCTCTTGGTTCCAGTGGCTAGTTAGACTAGCCAAGATTTATTATGCTTTGTTTTCTTAAAAGCAAAAATCTCAACAACTTTAGGAGTGATAAAATTGTGAGTAGATTCAAGGTCAATCAAAATAGAAATAGATTGCTTAGAAATATTACCTTCAACCTCAACTGCAACCGATTGATGATCTGTTTGATATTCCTCCAGTGCAACATAGATTATAGGGTCAATCCTTGCTACATCACGTACAATTTCAAGTTCTTGGATGTTGAGAACATGCTTGGCACTCCCATTTCTATGTGGATAGTTTCTAATCACATGGTCCTCTCTACATACCCAATGTTGAACTGGCTCTTTTGGCTTAACTCCCATCATCTTAGCTGACTTAATCACACCCTATGTGGATGCCTTTGTCGATTTTTGAAACAAGGAGGTTTGAATCCCCTCCTTTTTTGGTCAAACTTCTCGTTTTTCTTGTCCTTCCATGCCTTATGAAATTCTAACCTACTTTTGTTTTGATCATAACATTACTTGGACTTCCTTATGGTTTAAACTAGAGTTTGAGGTTCATACAAATTAATTCTATATTTGTATGATTGAGGTAATCCACTTAGAAAATGATGAATTTTGACCTTTCCATAAATGATATACTTAACATACCTCAACTGTACTCCAAGATTTTATTGGCATATTCCTCCATGGTAATTTTTCCTAATTTCAACTCATCGAACTCTTTAATTTTTTCATCATAGTACCTATTGGAGAAGTACTTTTGCTTGAAGTACTTCCTGAATTGATTCCACACAATATTCCTTTCATTGATTCTATTGATTTGTTTAAGGTGATCCCACCATACATATAGACGCTCTTCCATTCAAGTGGCCACCTTTTCTTTCATGTTTCTGGAGTAGTCATGGACTTGGAAATACTTCCTCATCCCAAGAAGCCATGCCTGAACTCCTTGACTATATTTTACTTTACCATCAAAAGTGGGAGATTTGGCCTTCCAAAATTCCCCATGTGAGTTGTTCTTGAAGGGAATCTTCCTCTTATTCCTATGATATGAAGAGATCAAATATTCATGGAATTCTTTAGAGGCAATGATTCACTAGAAGAAAAATATGGAGTATATGTCATGTTTCTAAAAACCCTTCTAGAGCTATGGGACCTCTTGTGAAAAATCCTCCTTGAGCTACTCCCAATGTTTTCCTAGCTTCTTGAATGCTACCCATGGTGAATATTCCTCTAAATGTCTATTGATCTTTGGATCATGGATGCATTTATCTGGTTTTTTTTCTTGTCGAGCTTTGATAAGCCTCTCATTATTTATTCTGCAACTTTTCAATTTCACTCTTAGGCTTCTCATGGTTTATGCAATTTTTGGTGGAGTTATTTGATTTATTTGGCCATTAGTTTATGTCCGTAAATTCTTAATGTGTATTTTTTTCAATAACATCTATTTCAACTACATAAGGGTCCTATGTATCATCCATGATGATGATTTTCTTGGCCCAACCGAGACTAAGGATTTCCAAATTGCATTAAATTTAAAGTTGACCCTTACCTTCCTTTATATGATAAGGTATCTACAAAAGTTTTCATATAAGTACACTTGATAGCTTTATTACATTCTTAGAAAATCATAAAATTATTTTCCATGCATTCTCGAAGCTACCCATATTGACATTTTTTGTCAAAATATAGCTATATGCACTTTTCTATTCTATTTTTAGAAACATTTGAATCACGCTTGCATAATGCGATCGTGGACATTTGTTCTCCTATGGATAATATTTACAATGACTATCACGATGCCCTTTTTTTATTTATGGGAAAAAAGGTTACAACCTTTCAAAACTGTCAATTTTTCCCAATTTTGCACTTTTTTTGTAGGTGCAATTAGCTTCGGAAATCAACTTCAACTAGCTTTAGAACCAAAATTCAGCTACCTATAGAAGAAAAATTAGAGAGAATCATAAAAAAAATTCTAATGGGAAATGATGATAGTCATGACAAGGATTACTCAACAACTTTTAGACCCCTGATATGATGCTCCAATAAATTTCTATATTTTTTTGGAATTGACTACTTTTAACTTTTGCATATTTTCCAAAAACTACTATCTCCTAAATTGAGTATTTCTGGAAAAAAATTTCCTCTAACAAAAGTTGTTCATTTAGATGAATAGGTAAAATGTCGAAATCATAAAAAATTCTATTTTGGTTTCTTGGGTCACTTTTCTTTCCTGCAATATTTTTAGAATCCCCAAAAGGTGCCCTCGAAGAGTGGATTTTGGTCTTTATCTACACCCTTTCTTTGAAACCTTTGGAATTTGACCAAACACCACTTGGGTTATCTTCATCCTTGGAAAATGATTACACCATAACAAATTTATCTTTGTTAGAGCCCCTGTCTAATCTCTGGGAACTGATCTTCAAAAGTCACATTTTTCTTTTTTTAGGAAAAATGGAGCAGAATAGATAAATGCCCCTCAATGGAATTGGAATTCCAAAGGTCTCATCATATTCTAAGCTAGACCAATGTTGTTATGGTCAAAAAAATTTCAGGCTCTAGATATTTTTTAAATTCAACATTATTCCTATAGTTTCCTTTATTGCATTCAACTTTCCCTATCGGGTTAATTTTACATTGCATCTGGCTCACCCCTATTGCATTAGATTTCCTCCGTCAGATCTATTTTACATTTCCAAATGTTGTGTGCCCTAATGACCTTTATTCGATTGATGAAATCTATTGTAATCACATCAGGCTCTGTTAGGAACCCATGTCAACCCTTCTATTTACTTTGTTAGTATATTGTTGTTAGACGCATATGCTTTGTAAGTCATCCCGTAGTATTTGTTGATCCATAGTTTGTCTTATTGTTGTTGGATGCATATGTTTTGCAAGTCGTCCCGTAGTAATTGTTGATCCATAGTTTGTATTGGCCCATGGTTTGTATTGACACATGGTATTGACCCATGGTATTGACGCCTAAACTTAGTATATAAGTTTGTGTTGAGACCAATGAAGGTACCATGAAGTTATTTGTATTGAGCTTTCTCAAAGGGGTTTCCCCCTCGAAGTGGCTTGCGATCAATAAAAGTGATTCTGAATTCTGTTATTTCTGCTATCTCGTATTTTCATTAATTAATTGTTGTAGGTTCTTCACATTTGGTATCAGAGCACTTTCTTGGGCTCGTTGGGTGGAATTTCAGCCAAATGTTTTTTTTGCATCTGTTGCAAGTTCGGATCTAGAATAATCCCTATCTGCTTAACTATGGGATGTACTTGGGCATAAGCCCTAAAACTCATTGTGAGGAGTACCACAAGAACCCCAAAGTAGCTGGCCCATTGAGAGGACCTGCCAGCGAAAAGGGCAACGACCCCTACCTGATTGACTAGTTCCCACCCGTGAGGTAAACCAAGAGTTGTCGTTTGTGGCAAAGCGGTTATCAATTTTACCTGAGCCGTGGAGTGAGGGGTACTGCCCCAATACGCAAGTCATTAGATAGCATTGGTGGCCGAGTGAAACCCCTGAACTGTTAGGAAGCCGAACATACCTGGGGTCCATATCTATTTTAAGCTGAACTGTTGCCGATCACTTCCGCACCGTTTCATATCCATTCCAAGTCATTTCAGATCCAACTGTTTTCGATCCATTCAACGTTGTTTCAGATCCATCTATTGTTGATCCCTTCCACATTGTTTCAGATCCAATTGTTTTGATCCCTTCCGCGCAGTTGCAGATCGCCAAACAGGCTGATTGTTTTTTCATTCCTTTCTCCAACTTTGAAGTCATGGTTGCCATTGGGGGCACCTTACCTTGCAAGTGTCACATACCCTCCCATCTCTTCATAATTCTGGTAAGGGAACATGATAGCAATATGTGGGGCTTTTACATAAAGTAAGTCCATTCATTTCATTCATAGTCATAAAATTCAAAGGTGTGCAGATGCAAATCAATTTAACATGCACAATGGAATAAACACCATCCACACACAATTCACAATTTCCATTCAATTTAACACATTGTAGAATTAAATACAAACATAAAATATACTTATCTTACTGTAATGTTGTCCCCAATAACTAGCTATGTCACTGCAACGTTCCTCCCAATCGTAGGTCTCTGCCCAGCCTGTATTATTTCAGCACTCAGAGACCACCCCCGAGCTAGGCATGATATATGCAAGGAAAAGGGGACTCTCAAGCTCATCACAACCCAAAGCAATGGATACCCATCTCAACCCCAACATTTCTTAACACACAGCAACTCAAAACTGAGCCTGGATACTCATAATAGCAAAATCACAATTTCTAGGCATGAAGAAAACGTGTTTGGCAACCAAAAACAAAATGGCAATTGGGGAATCACCCTGGGAGAGCAAAACCGTTTCTAGAAAATGTTTGTGGGCACTCAAGGGACAAAAACGGCCTCCATAAACCCCAAATTCGTGGCTCCCTTCCTCCCAGCCATTGTGCAATACAAAATGAGTTCCCAGGCATGGAAAAATGGAGGAGATAGATGAAAAACGTGATGGGAAAAGCCCCAGCTAGCTCAAACTGCGTGAGAGGGAAAAGGCTTGGGCATTCAAGGGCCAAAACAACCTTCACACAGCCATTCACTGGCAGCAGGAAACCAACACGATTTTTGGGCAAAACCGTGACAGGTTGGCACCCAAAATTGACAAAGAACAGTCACACAATTGATGGAAACATTCAAAATGAATCCTGAGGTAGGAGATCACTACTGGGTTCACAAAAATGATTCTTCCAAAAATGAAAACCAAATCTAGAAATTCAAAAACGTTTCTATAATGGAACAGCAAGCTATCAAAACTTATCTATTGAGCTTTCCAATGGATTCTCCCCTTTCCCCATAGTCCAGCCATCACAAAAACGGGATTCCCATCTTGAAAACCAGTGAATTTACAGCATACTTCATGAGAAAAATGCCCAACAAGCTTCCAAAACGTGAGAGAGTGAAGTATGATCCTGCATAATGGCTTGGGAGGGAAATTCGTGGGTGTTTTCTTGCCCAAGAAGGAAAAATATGAATTTCCATGAGGGTGGCTTGCCCATACTCGAATTTGGACAGCCATACCTCCCCAATCCCCAAGGCATTAACTATTTCACCCAACTCTTGGGAGAAATGAATGATTGGGCACCAAAGTCAACATGGGTATTTGATGGTTGATGGGTTCTCTCATTGACACTTGGCTTGACTTCATTGGCTCAAGGGTTTGAATATTTCCCTTCCAATTCCTTGTAATATCATGCCCCCGTCTCTTGTTGCATTGCATAGCTAGTTGTGGGTATTTATATTAAAATGCATATTTACAATTCCCATGGCTCACTGGCACATGGGTTAAATAATACCAACATATTTTCCTCTTCAAGATTGAACGTTCACTAGCGGGACCTTGGCCTTGAACTCCACGCTAGGAATCATACAAAATATGCTTACAATATTTACATTATAGACCAAATATCATAAGGGTAAAGAATGGTGATGTGACATACCCCTCCCCTTGGAATAACACTGTCCTCGGTGTTCCAATACCTAGGAATACATACACATTTTATACATGTCCAAAATTCACAAAATGTGGTAGGTCTGTCCTGCGTTTTCACCATTTACTTGGGTTTTTAGGACCAAGTCCTTTGGCCTTCACAAAATGCTCCTGTTGGATGGGACCTTCTAGCTCTGCATGAGGACATTGTTCCAAAACAATTCCGTCCTTTTCTTTACCTTCCAGCTGGTCCACAAACCTGTAGAAATTACGGCTGCTACCCATAATGCTTTTTACCCCTTTTTGCCGACGAATAGAGTCCTGCAAAACCTCGTGGTTCATCTCATTCTGTTGCCTCTGTAGCTTAAGCATCTCTCCAATATTTTCTTGGGTTTTCACAATTGTTTGAAGAAGACTTTCAGCCAATTCTAATAGCCCTTGGTCTGCCGCCATGGTCAATGTGCACAGCTGACCGCTCTTCACTTACTAGCAACACTTGCTTGTGTCGGCTGCAACCAATTGTTTCAATTTCTCCCTATGAAATTTATCATGGAAACTCTTTGTTAGGACAAGCATAATATGAACATTAAAATTAGTCAATTATTTCCCAATTGACATGGAACGTCCATGCTTCACTCATGCGACTTCCAAATTTTTTTCATGCTTTCCCAACATACACATGATCTCTTTCATGTTCATCCTTTCACATTGAAATAACTATTTTAGCATTCACAATTTAATTCAAGCAAATAAACACATTCTTCTTCTAGTCATGACATGCATTCAACAATTCTTTGTTTTATAAACGCATCAATTAAAAGGAAAGAGAAGAGTAGGAGTTTCTCCCTCTTAGTCTTGTTTTATTACGGAGCTATGCCATCACTGTGGTTTCATGCTCCTTAGTCTCTTTCACTTTAATGTGAATGCTTGAATTGCCCTTTATTGGCTATGACACTTAGTGTCTAAGGTCTGTCTAATGCTTTTCAACTTGGGTACCCCTTCCCATTCTGCTCACAGAACCTCTGGTTGCTAGGACCCACTCATGTTCACTAGCACCATCTTTTATTACTGCTTATATTGAGCTCTTTAGGATGGTCATATGTCCATATGCATCCCTATGATGCCTTCCTAGTCCTTGCTTCCAACAATACCTACACTCAAACATTGAATCAATTCACATGTTTAGTTTATTTCATAAGGTTTTTCTCTAAACAAGAGTTTGAGAAATCATAACCAAATCATATACACAGGTATATTCATAAGCAAGAAGCTGCAAGATAACCAAATACTTATCTGTATTGGATGTCTTCACTTTATTCCACGAGATCCTTCTTTGCTTTACAAGCCTTGGATTTCCCGTGGACACAATTATGAATGTTGGGCTAGCACGTAGGCTACTCCACAATCATTCGAATAGGCAATGCCCAGCCAGTATGCTGACTGGTTTTATCAATTGTTTAAGGGGTATTGGGCCAGCATACATGCTATTTCACAATATTAAGTAGTGAATGCCCAACCAGTTACTCTCTGGATTTATCAATAATTTCATATCACCCACTCATTTAACCTATGGATTTACCAGTAATTTTATAGCGCTTTCAGGGTGTTGCTTTCCTGCAATGACCAAGGTTTCCAACAAAGAAACATTAGTGTATCAGCTTAGTTGTTAGAAAACTTATACCTGAAATCTTCATTATTCCAAACAAGACATAAATGAAACTGAATACTTATCTGTATTGTGCGTTTCCCCTCTGGTCCACAGGATCTTGCTTCGCTTTGCAAGCCTTGGGATCACCTATGGACTTGGATGTAGTTAATGCTTCACCAGTACACCTTCACACCGACTGGATTTACCAAGCATTTGGTGGTGCCCAACCAGTCCCATACCTAGTTGGCCCTCTCCATTGCTGAGCCAACACATTCATATGGGTCATCGACCAATGGAAGGAAACTGCGCCACCTGACCATTATAGGTCAAGGCTCTACTATGGAGCCATAGGTATCTCAAGGTTTTCAGTCAATATTGGCTCCCACCCTCTTACTGTTGTCCCAATAGAGATTTTATGCCTTCACCAATGTCACCACACCTTCTTGCACTACAATCCTTCACACACACAACTCTTCATTCATACAAGGACGTCACTCCTTCTCTGGTGCAAATCGGTGGTTCCTTTTAGGAACTTTATAGGTGACTTTCTTGACTGCAGGTTAGCATAACCCCACTCACACAAGGATGATACCTCTTCTTATTACACAACTCTTCGGGCTTGTCCATCCTTTCTAGTAATATTTCGTGTGAGCGTAGAAAGGTTACCAATTCCTATACAGTCCTTTTGCATACCCTTCTTCACTTTGCCTCTTAATGTGCAGTATCAATCTGCATCTGTGTAGGCTGACAACACAAGAAGGATAAGCACGCTCATCAGTATTGTTGTTCAATTTTGTAACCATAATCCATATCATTCACCATCAAGTATTGAAACACCAGGAATACGTCCATTCCCTTAGGGTGTAGTCAATATTGAAAACCCTATCATGACCCAGCACCAGAAAAGGTGTGCACCCCCTTTCTGATGTGCGCCATGTAGGCCCTAATCATACTCAAGCAGTCTGCAATGATATAAATAAGATAGAGCATCCTCTGCATATTAACCCTAATAATTTAGACATGCATGTTCTTGTCTAGGGTCACATAATACTCATTCATTTTGCAGATGTATCTCACATGCCTTTTGAGCATAGCTTTACCATCTCACTCTCATGGTTTACTGACATGTGGTTTGGCTGAGATATTATCAATGGAATTTCACCCGAAACCCATTTCCAAAGCATGGGGTCTTTCTCATCTAGTTTGGCTTTTGCAGGCCATCACTCCTGGTCTTCCTGCAATGTGTCTTCCTGGCACATTTATCAAATAGCCAAACAGTTAGCAGCATTCAACAATAAAATTCAAATCTGATTTCTCTAATCAGTCTATGGCATTGATAATTAAATTCAAGTATGAATTGCAATTCTGTCCTCTATGGAAATTGATTCGCTTAGCCATGAGTTTGTTCTCATATCATTTGGCTCTTGCTCACAGTAGATTCCCATCTTCATCATGGACTTACCCATATTTGCCATGCCCAAAATAATCTACTTGAAATCTGAAACTTCCATTAGCCAAACACTTTGTAAGTCTCTATGCATATAATATTTCATTATTGCCACAGTCACTAAAGCATTTTAATATCACCAAAATCATCTACTTCATGTGAATCATTACCATACTAGAGTTGCATGGTTTAATTACATCATTTTATGCAATCATTCTCTTGCATTCACAACAGCTCATGAAATGCTCTTAGGATTGACAATAGTTCACCATTCCATCTATTATCTAGTTGTAATGAAACATACACCACAATCATGCATTCATAGAATGCATCTCAACATGTGCACCTATACATATGCATGCACTTTTACATCACTCACACAATCTTTTAGTGTGCAATCACTCAATGTATAACCACAAGATTGTACATAATATTTTAATGCACATCTCCTCAATGCAACCCTACATTAATTTATGAGTACTATGCATTCAAACATATTATGGCCTAACCATGTACTACCATGACAAGGCCATAAGTCCTCACTTGCTTTGGTTTTTAAACTCACAACCGTCATGGCATAATTTCACATGAATGCATTGAGATTTCTAAGCAATTATAGGGTGTAAGGATCATTTCCTTCACTTACCCATACCTCACCATACTTGGTAGGTTAACAGTCCCATTCGGGCACTCAATACCATATGCAAACCAAATCATCATAGTTCAAAACATAGTTGAAGGGATCTCACCAAATCCTCTTTCAACGTTCATGCAATTAAGCACAAATAACCATTACCTGCATGGCTGTTATTAACATCGCTTGATGTTACCTGATTAGTTGGCCTCTTACCAAGGCTACACAGTCCTTTTTTCCAACCTCATGATCATAGATTTGTTGCACCATCCTTTCCTCATACGTTGTTGGTCATATGCAACAACATCATCCTCATCTTTAGCCATGCTTCAGTTGCCTTTGGTCCTACAACCAATGCGAACACAACTAATTATTAGCAACCACAATCATTATCTTAAGTGGCTCATTGCATATGCAACATCATGCTCATGCATAAGAAATTCACATGTATTATTCTCTTGCATTTCCAACATCCCTATGCCATAATTTTCAGTATATAAACTTAGGGAACATAAATATAATAACAATGGAGGAGTTAAGGAATTCTCCCTTTCCCATTTCTCATCATAACATGGAGTTCCTCCTCCATATCATAGTTGATCCTTTTCTTGGCTTTCCTACCAAGAATACGAGCAACCATTAGCTATGATCTTCTCATGAATTAGCAATTCAACATATACATACGTGTAATCTTTCATTCCTGGTATTTTCCAAATATGCAATTCTTATGCTATAAATAGAAATAGTTTAAGGTGAGGAATTTCCCTTTCATCCTCCATAATGGATATTACAACCCATTACTCTCACTGAGATTCCACGACCCCTTCTATGCAATTCTTGCTTCTCATCCCAAGCATAGAGAATGCATTTCACACTTTCAACGACTATCTCTGGGGAATGACGGGGGTCAAGGGGGCTTGCCCCCTTATGGCTAGGGCGGGTCGATGGCAGTGCCCTTGTTTTTTTTTTTTTTTCAATTTCGCGCAATCTGGCGCACGAGTTCAAAGATATTTCTCCATTTTCGGGCACCTGAAATTCACTGAAAAACTACTGTATTTTCCCCTGTTTTCGACGGACTTAGCATATTCTTCCCCAACCCGTGTCGCAGCCACTAAGGCTAAAATCACCGCTCGCATCACAAATTTTAGGGCTAAAATCGCCGCCCGCGTCGCAGATTTTAGGGATAAAGTCGTCGCCCGCGTCGCAAACTTTAGGGCTAAAATCGCCGCCCGCATCACAACTTTCACCAAAGCGCATCGCTGGAACTGAGCTTAACTTGCCGATTGTGTCGCGCCGATTTAGCTTAAAAAGTGTCATTGTGTCACGCCAATTTAGATTAAAAAGTGTTGCTGTGTCACGCTGATTTAGATTAAAAAGTGTCGCTGTGTCGCACCGATTTGGATTAATTTTCGTCAACTGTTGCGGCACTTTTGGGCTTTTCTTTGCCGACAAAGTTGCAAGAGTTAGCCCAATTTTTTCCACCGCGCGCACAGAAAATTAGTCTAACTTTCGACGCCACACGCTCATAAAGTTAGCCTAACTTTCACCGCCACATGCACAGAAAGTTAGCTTAACTTTCGCCGCCGCCACAGCCCTTAGGCAAAATTTTGAAAAAAAAATTCTATCTTTCGACGTCGAATTAACAACTATTTCGCCGACTGTGTCGTGAAAGATAAGGCTAAAATTAGTCTAACTTTCACCACCGCGGGCGCAGAAAGTTAGCCTAACTTTCGCCACCACGCGCGCAGAAAGTTAGCTTAACTTTCGCCGCCGCCACAACCCTTAGGCAAAATTTTGAAAAAAAAATTCTATCTTTCGGTGTCGAATTAACAACTATTTCGCCAACTATGTCGCGAAAGATAAGGCTAAAATCGTTGACACGGCCTTAGTAGAAAACTCAGAAAAACAGTTAGAATTTTTTTTACAAATTTTCAAAGATAGTTAGAATTATTTTCTTGAAATATGTCCTTTGTTTCCTTACAGAGGTGAGCTACTCACAAATCAAACTCACATAAAACAGTAAAAGAATGCCAAGAACTTGCACCTCTGCTATGCCAAAATAAAATAGCAAAATAGTATAAGGATAACAAGAGGTTGTGCCTCCTTCTCTCCTTCATGGGGAAATCAACAAATACAAAAATAGAATGCTACTGCATTAGAAACAATGTAAGTAAGCATTCAACCTAAAAAGGGATTTTCTCCCTCCTTCCTCACTTTCATAGCATGAAATCAATGCAAGCAATTTTGCAAGAATCCCCAGAACAATCATGGAAATGATTTCCTATTCTAACCAATAGAATCCATGGGATCTCTAGGTTTCTCTAATTCATTTTAACTTCAAATACTACATACATACACGCAATGAGTTATATCTCTATGAAGGGCCCAACAGCCGTAGTGTTGAACTATAAGCTCTAATACCAATCTGTCATATACCCTCCCATCTCTTCATAATTCCGGTAAGGGAACATGATAGCAATCTGTGGGGATTTTACATAAAGTAAGTCCATTCATTTAATTCATAGTCATAAAATTCAAAGGTGTGCAGATGCAAATCAATTTAACATGCATAGTGGAATAAACACCATCCACACACAATTCACAATTTCCATTCAATTTAACACATTGCAGAATTAAATACAAACAGAGAATATACTTATCTTACTATAATGTTGTCCCCAACAACTAGCTATGTCGCTGCAATGTTCCTCCCAACCGTAGGTCTCTGCCCAGCCTGTATTATTTCAGCACTCAGAGACCACCCCCGAGCTGGGCATGATATCTACAAGGAAAAGGGGGCTCTCAAGCTCATCATATCCCAAAGCAATGGATACCCATCTCAACCCAAACATTTCTTAACACACAGCAACTCAAAACTGAGCATGGATACTCATAACAGCAAAATCACAATTTCTGGGCATGAAGAAAAAGCGTTTGGCAACCAAAAATGAAATGGCAATTGGGGAATCACCCTAGGAGAGCAAAACCGTTTCCAGAAAACATTTGTGGGCACTCAAGGGACAAAAATAGCTTCCATAAACCCCAAATTCATGGCTTCCTTCCTCCCAGCCATTGTGCAATACAAAACGAGTTCCCAGGCATGGAAAAATGCAGGAGATAGATGAAAAACGTGATGGGAAAATCCCCAGCTAGCTCAGACTGCATGAGAGGGCAAAGGCTTGGGCATTCAAGGGCCAAAACGACCTTCACACAGTCATTCACTGGCAGCAGGGAACCAACACGATTTTTAGGCAAAATCGTGACAGGTTGGCACTCGAAATTGACAAATAACAGTCACACAATTGATGGAAACATTCAAAATGATTCCTGAGGTAGGAGATCACTACTGGGTTCACAAAAACGATTCTTCCAAAAATGAAAACCAAATCTAGAAATTCAAAAACGTTTTTACAACAATAATGGAACAAAAAGCTATCAAAACTTATCTATTGAGATTTCCAATGGATTCTCCCCTTTCCCCACAGTCCAGCCATCACAAAAACGGGATTCCCAGCTTGAAAACTAGTGAATTTACAGCATACTTTATGAGAAAAACGCCCAGCAAGCTTCCAAAACGTGAGAGAATGAAGTCTGATCTTGCATAATGGCTTGGGATGGAAATTGGTGGGTGTTTTCTTTCCCACGAAGGAAAAATACGAATTTCCATGAGGGTGGCTTTCCCATACTCGAATTTGGACAGCCATACCTCCCCAATCCCCAAGGCATTAACTATTTCACCCAACTCTTGAGAGAAATGAATGATTGGGCACCAAAGTCAACATGGGTAGTTGATGGTTGATGGGTTCTCTCATTGACACTTGGCTTGACTTCATTGGCTCAAGGGTTTGAATATTTTCCTCCCAATTCCTTGTAATATCATGCCCCCATCTCTTGTTGCATTGCATAGCTAGTTGTGGATATTTACATTAAAATGCATATTTACAATTCCCATGGCTCACTAGCACATGGGTTAAACAATACCAACATATTTTCCTCTTCAAGATCGAGCGTTCACTAGCGGGGCATTCATCTTGAACTCCACACTAGGAATCATACAAAATATGCATACAATATTTACATTATAGCCCAAATATCATAAGGGTCAAGAATGGGGATGTGATAGCAAGGGGAAGTGTAACAATGTGCGTATCTCTCTAGAAGATTATAACCTGCACTCTAACATGTTTTCCTTGTCCCTAGGTGGATGTGATGTGGTTTTGGGCATTCAACAGTTATGCACACTTGGTCCCATCTTATGGGATTTTGCTGAACTTTGGATGCAGTTTTCAGTCAATGGGAAGCAACACAAATTTAAGGGCTTACAACAAGGGTCTCTCTGCATCATCAGTTCACATCGCCTAGAAAATATACTTAAGAAGAATTCACATGGTGTCATCGCTCAAATCTATTCCATTCAGATGCACCCATCAACGGTTTCCCCTACTTGCTTAGATAGATATGTAGGTGTCTTTGCTGAACTAGTGGGCTTGTCACCTTCAAGAGACCTTTCCAGTAATAATTTAGCTGCATCTACATCTCAGCAGGAAATGTTGGCTATTTTGCATGCAGTACAGAAGTGGAAGCCATACCTATTAGGGCATTATTTCTGCATCAAGACTGATCTCCAGAGTCTATAAATTTTCCTGGAACAATGGGTCTCCTCCCCAGCACACCTGAAATGGGTTATCCAACTCATGGGTTATGCCTATGCGATCACTTACAAGAAGGGTAAGGACAATATGGTGGCAGATGCTCCTTCTCGCACATTTGATGACCCAGTTTCTCTTACAATTATTTCTCTGCTTGTTCCAAATTGGTTGCAATTTGTTCAACAGGGCTATCTCTTCTATGAACTCCATGCTTCTTCATTAGCAGGGCACTCTGGGTTACTCAAAATGTATGACCGGGAACAATGTAACTTCTTTTGGCAGGGACTGAAAATGAAAATTCAACAGATGGTGGCTGACTGTGATACTTGCCAGGTCAGCAAGGGTGAAACGACACTCCTTTCGAGACTGCTCAAACCCTTGCCCATCCCTACATAGATTTGGACAACTATTTGTATGGATTTCCTAGAAGCGCTCTAGTGGTACAATACCACATCTAAAAGGACACCATATGAAGTAATCTATGGATACGCACCGCCAGTTCTTCTTCCATACACCCTCAATAGCTCCCCAGTTCAGGCAATTGACTCAGTTCTTCGAAACTGCAATCAGATTCTTCTCATTCTGCAGGACCATCTTCACATGGCAAGAATTCAACTGAAACAACAAGCTAATCAGCACCGTTCTGAGCACACTTTTCACGCAACTGATATGGTTATTCTTCATCTACAGCCTTCCAAACACCCCTCCCTGAAACTCAAAAGGAATCAATGGCCCGGAATGCAACCCGATGATGCTACAGGGGAACTACTCCTTCATATTCTGGATCAATTTCCACATCTAAAGCTTTGAGGACAAAGCTTTTTGTAAGGGAGAGGGGATGTTAGGAACCCATGTCAACCCTTCTATTTACTTTGTTAGTATATTGTTGTTGGACGCATATGCTTTGTAAGTCATCCCGTAGTATTTGTTGATCCATAGTTTGTCTTATTGTAGTTGGACGCATATGCTTTATAAGTCATCCCGTAGTAATTGTTGATCCATAGTTTGTATTGGCCCATGGTTTGTACTGACACATGGTATTGGTGCCTAGACTTAGTATATAAGTTTTTGTTGAGACCAATGAAGGTACCGTGAAGTTATTTGTATTGAGCTTTCTCAAAGGAGGTTGCCCCCTCGAAGTGGCCTGCGATCAATAAAACTGATTCTGAGTTCTGTTATTTCTGCTATCTCGTATTTTCATTAATTAATTGTTGCGGGTTCTTCACAGGCTCACCCCATCGGTCAAAGTTCATGTCGCAATTTTTTTTATTTTCTTGGTTGGCCAATGGTCGACCTCCGATTGCATTGAGATATCTCGATGTGACTTTACCTTTTAATCTGGACTTTTCAAACTTCGATCTAATGGGATTCGATCATCGGACTCCCTCCTATTCTCTATTGGGATTACTTCTCAATGGTCCTCCTCTAATGAGGACTTTATGAAATTCCATCTCCAATGAGGCATTTCCAAACCATCAGATTTTGATTCATTAGGAATTTATGCTCCCACTACAAGAAAACCCTATTAATAGCGTCCCTTTTAGCTCCTTTTTTGGCATCCACTAACACTTTAAGTGTAGTTTTCTTCATTTTCTAGGAAAAGTCGGTGCTATTTCACGGGATGGCGATTTTCTTGGCGTTTTTTGCATCCCTTTTTGAAATTAGGTGCTAAAGTGGACGAAATTAGCGTCCACTTTAGTGTCCACTTTAACGTCCACTTTAGCACGATGCATAGTGCCACGCATAGCGCCCTCAATAGCTCCTATTTTTGCTTCCTTTTGCACCACAAATAGTGTCCTCCATAGCTCCAGGGGTAGCACCAAGTTTAGCTTCCTCTTTTGCACCAGGAATTGCGCCATTATTTAAGCCAAGAATTGCACCTAGTTTAGCTCCCTAAGTTGCGCCAAGGTTTAAGCCAACATTAGCACCATGTTTAGTTCCTAATTTAGCTTCATAATTGTCCATAGGTTTAGCACCAAGTTTTTCATCTACCATTATGTCTAGTATAGCATCTAGTTTTGATCCCAAAGTACCACCATGTTTTAGCTCTTAGTATTGCGCCTTTTTTTGCGCCTAAATTTGATCCCAAAATAGCATGAAGTTTTGCTCCTAGAATTGAGCCTAATTTAACATATGAGTTACTTAATTGATGGGATAGGGGCTATTGGTTATTGGAGTCTAGGGTTAGATTTGGGAGGGTTGTGTTAGACATTGATGTTGATGTTAATATGATGATAAGGCCGATGATGATGATGAAAATGATGATGATGAGGATGATGCATGTTATTGCACTATTTGACCTTGAGTGACCCTAACGGAACCTAATGTTGGATTTTGTGCAACTTCAGAAGATATTATTTATTGTATTTCATTGTACTTTATTGTAACTCCTAAGGGAGATGGACATGATGTAATTAATTATGTAATCACATGAAAGAATCAATGTAAACCTTGGGGTGAAAAGAAGCAAAAGAAAAATATTAAAATTAAATTATAAATTGCCCCCCAAGTGAAGTCGGCCCATTTAGGGTATTTTTCATGTTAGCACTTGTATAAATAGAGGTAAAGTGCACCTCATTATCTCACTCTCACTCATCATTTGGGAGAGAGATAAGGAGTCTCACTAGATGGAGAAGGAAGTTGTTTTTGGGTTTCTACTTTTGGGAAGCATTCCCATCTTTTCTCTTTTGTGATTGTACTATGATCTTAGAATTATCATCTCTATATGAAGGTTGTTGGGTTTTCTCCCGTTTGGGATTCCCAGCATAAACTTTGTTGTTATTGTTTTGTGCTTTGTCTTTCTTCTAGTGATCTTGGTTATGCATGTATATTATTATGTTATGAATGTATGAAATCTAACATGGTATCAGAGTAGTTCTAGAAGAATTCATTGTCGGAACATTGTCGGAACCCTACCGGAACTAGGGTTTCATCTTCTGAAGTCTTCACCCAACATTTTGGAGAATGAAAGCCTTGGGAATTTCGTTTTTCGAAAGGCACACCTTTTGGTGAAGACGGAATTCAATTCCGAGAATTTTCAATTTTTGACCTAACTCTGCAGTTGGAGCAGAAATTAGGGTTTTAGTTTTGACCTACTTCTATCCACAGATTTGGATCAGCCCTACCTTAAATCAACTCACCTTGGCAAGGCGCATCTACCTGTGGAATCAGTTTTTCCAAATTCCAAATTTCATTTTTGACCTAGCTCCTGCTAGGGTTTCTGAACCAGATATGCAGTCAAGATGATTGGTATGAAGGTTGAAGATCGTCTGGAAGGAGATTCCAACTTTATCTCTTGGAAGTCTAGGGTTCTTCTACTGTTATAGGTCAAATCTGCACTTCTCTGTCCCGTGATCACCTTGCCTTGTAGATCACACAAAAGGACACATAGGATTGAAGAGCACAATTTCCTTATATGACTTGTTTCCAGAAGTACACTTCTCACCTGAGAATTTAACAGTTTATTCTTATTTTTCCACCTGTACACCCCTCTTTGTACACAAGACCTACGTATTGTACCCTACTCTTCTCAAGGGAAACCAGCGTACACCTCCAAAAAGTTGTAAATGCATGTTGTAAAGCTTAAAAGTTGCTTCCTGTATGCTACTCTTGTTGTATGAAACCCGCGTACATCTTAAGATGAAATAAAAAATATATTAATTTGATGAATTGGGATTAGTTGCAGTTGGTTCTGCAACTTCACCAACTTCCTAATCCAACCACCTCTCGATCTAAACTGCCTACCTTGTCCCATAAATACAAGGAGGATCCATGAGAGGGGTTACTCAATATACTCATAATGCTCATTGTATTGAGAGAAATCTTGACAGAAGGCTTGAAGTATTGTTATGCTGGAGGAAAGTTCCAAGTCAGAGTGAAGAGCAGGAGCCCAGGATCCGGTTACAGAAACATCTCTACACGTCAGGTATATTGTCCTGATTTCATGTTTCTTTGACAATAAAGAGATCGAAACACCCTTCCTATCCCAAATATGATATCTATTGGATTGCATGTATGTTTGGATTAATTCTTGATTATATTTGATGTTAGATTGCTTTGTCATTTCATCATATGTTATATGGTCAAGATATGCTAAGGAAGGTATCTCTTGTATTGCAGGTTTGTCAAGCAGAAGGTTGAGCGGGAAATCAAGTGAAGGACTAAGGGAAAGCTAGGATCAAACATCGAAAAGAGATATGTCCTTCAATCCCAATCTATTTCTTTTGCAATAACCATATGCAGTATAATCAATGTGTTTACCTGTCAACCCCACCCAGTTGGTAGTGTCCATCTCCTCACTATAGGGTAGAAATCTCGAACAACATCTACTACTAGAAGAAAATGACCTATTACAAATTGTAAATGAGAAGGTCCCTGAACCAGAAGCCGAAGAAGACAAACCTCGATGGAGGAAGCATGATGCCAGAGCAAGAAGGATTCTAGTGGACTCAGTAAGAGATCATTTGGTTCCACAAATTTCAGGAAAAAAGATTGCTAGGAAAATGTTCAAGACCATAAATAATTTCTTTGAACACACTAGCCTCAATGTATCCATGACATTGAGAAACTAGCTCTCAAATATGAAGATATCCAAATCAGAATCCATTGCCTCATATTTCATGAGGATCACAGATCTAAGGGACAAGCTTAGTACCAGTGGAAATCCCATTGATGAAAAGGAGCTTGTCATCACTACTCTGAATGGTCTTCCACCATCTTGGGAGTCCTTTATTCAAATCATAAATGGTAGATCTAAACTACCCAAGTTTGATAAGCTATGGCCAGATTGCACTCAGGAGGAGACAAGGATTGCAGCACGACAAAGACTCCATGGTACTCAACTTGAGGAGAATCAAGCATTTGTATCCCATGCCAAGAAAGGTAAGAGAAAAATAAGGAAGTTCCATAAAAAAAAGCACCAAGATAGGAGATCAAGTCCTTGCCCGGATCAGAAGGAGAAGAAGGACATATCTCAAGTTCAATGTTATAGGTACATAAATTATGGAGATTATGCCAGTAGCTGTCAAAGCCAAATGAAAAGAAAGCATGAAGCCTAACCTGCTGATGTAGAAGAAGAGCATCATCACAAGAATCCAAGGGATGATGATCGTTCGGATTTATTCTTCTAGGAGATATGAAGATCTAGATTGAAAGAACAAAAGTCTCTCGTGGCTCCCACAAGAAGGCAGTGGGAGCCCACACACAAAAACAATAAGAGATAAGTATTTTGTTTTCTTGCTTACATAGATCTGTCTTGTTTTTTATGTATTCATAACTATTATATGCAGATCTAATGTGTTGAGCAGTTGATATAGTTTACATTGTTATATTCATTATGCATATGAGCTACACAACACTTCATGAACACATGATGGACCTAGTCTAAATGATATCTCCTTCCTGCATGCTTAGAGTAGTGCACACTCTTGATGGCATGTTCTAGTGGATATAGAAGACATCTAGATAGTCCCCAGATGTGCTTGGAAGACATGTTTATGATTGTTGTGCTAAAGTATTAGCTAATATGCTTGTGTAAACTATTGTCATTACATTTGATTATGCAATGTCACTGATCATTAGTCAGGATTTGACTTGTAGGGAAAAGACCATGTGATATGGCCTACAAGAGAAGAATTATGAGACTTGTTCCAGTGATGGACACATGAATCCCTTTGATGTTCAGCAAGAAGATTCCAGGAATACAACCCTCAGCCTAGAAGGATGACCTTGGAGGAAGCTTTCACAGAAGTCAAACCAGAAGTGGGCTACCTTCAGATATTCTGTTGTCCGATCTACATACATGTGCCCAAGAAGAAAAGAACGAAGTTAGAACCTTCAGGCTAGAAGGAAATTTCGTGGGACATAGTGATTCTTCAAAGGCTTATAGAATCTGCATCCCAGGATCCAGATAGATTGAAGTCAGCAGGGATGTGACCTTTAAAGAAAATATGGATGTTAGAAAAGGAAGAGGATCATACATGGATATCGATGATGAAGAAATGCTAGAACCAAAGGAGATGAGATCATATCCCCCTACAGTTCAAGAGGGAGATAGCAGAAGAAGATGAACCTATCGATCCCATAGATCCAGTTGATATCCCTAGATATGTTGCAGGTCGGAAAAGACCTAGATGGGAACAACAGACACTGCAGGATGCAGAGGGGCATGGAGCTCCACATGGAGCTTTCAGATAAATCAAAAGACCTCAGAGTTACTCTATTTATGTGGCACTGATGAGCAACATTATTGATCCAAAACCCACCACTTACGAAGAAGCATCCAAACATCAAGTTTGGAAGGATGCCATGACGGAAGAATATCAATCCATCATGATGAATGATGTGTGGGAGGTTGTGCCGAGACCTAAGGAGAATTCAGTAGTGACTTCTAAATGTCTATACAAGATCAAGCATGGAGAAGATGGAAATATTGAGAAATACAAGGCTAGATTTGTAGCCAAAGGATTCTCTTAGAAAGAGGGAGTTGATTATGATGAGACATTTGCACCTATGGCCCGATATACTTCCATCAGATCCATTATTACTATTGCTTCAGCTATGGGATGGAAGTTGCATCAGATGGATGTGAAGACAACATTTCTCAATGGTGTTATTGAGGAATAATTTTACATCGAACAACCAGATGGGTTTGTTTTCCAAGGAAAGAAGTCTCATGTATGCAGATTGAAAAAGGCACTGTATGGACTCAAGAAAGCACCCCATGCTTGGCATGGATGGATAGATGGATTCCTAGTGAGCTTGGGATTTTCCAAGAGTGATGCATACCCCAACCTTTACTAAAAGGTTGTAGATGATGAACCACTAATCTTGGTTCTATATGTTGATGACTTGTTTCTCACAGGAAATGAGAAACTTATTGTATGGTGTAAGAAGAATCTCGCCTCTGAGTTTGAAATGAAAGATCTTGGATTGATGTACTACTTCTTGGGATTAGAAGTATGATAGAGGTAGAAATAGATTTTCCTAGGACAAGGAAAATACACTATTGATATATTGAAGAGATTCAGAATGTTGGACTGCAAGTCCATGGATACTCCGATGAATGCAAATTGGAAGAAGTTGAGAGATTCTACTTCAGATTTTGATTTGATTGATCCCACCATGTATCACCAGTTGATTGGGTCATTGATGTATCTGACCAACACCAGACCAGATATATGTTTTGCTGTGAATTCCCTCAGTCAGTTCATGTGCGAACTGAGGCAGATTCACTGGGTTTTTGCAAGACATGTGCTCAGATACTTACGTGGCATTGTGGGATATGGATTGAAATATGCTTTAGATTGTGACCTAAGATTGTAGGTGTTTACAGACTTAGATTTGTTCGTATGTGTTGCAGATCGGAATAGTACTTCCGATGTTGCTTCAGTTTGGGTTCTGTAGTTATTTCCTGGTGCAGTAGGAAGCAGAACTCGGTAGCACTTAGTACTGCAGAGGCCGAGTACATGGCTGCTAGCACAACATCTTGAGAAATAGTTTGGCTTCATAAACTCCTGGCAGGATTGTTTGTCCAAATTCCAGAGACGACCATGATTCACTATGATAATAAGAGTTGTGTGCAGATGTCAGTGAATCCTATATTTCACAATAGGTCGAAGCATATCGAGATTCGATATCACGTCATTCATGATATGGTGCAGAAAGGTGCGGTCGAGTTATAATACGTGCCGAAAGACGACCAGACTGCAAATGTTCTCACCAAGTCTCTTCCTAGGGTGAAGTTCGAATACTTTCGCGGAAGACTTGGAGTTGAAGAGAATGTGTCCCTCCTTGAGAGGGAAAGATGACATTGAGATGATTTCCCTGCTTTTCCCATGTGCCCCTACAGTCCAGTTACTCAACCAGATATGGGAGAAATCCCATAGGAAGATGAGTAAGACAATCATCAATTGGTCGGGCTCACCCAGGTACCTTCCGTAGTCCAGTTACTCAGCTAGATATGGGAGAAATCCCATAGGAAGATGAGTAGGATAGTCAGCAGTTGGTCGGGTTCACACAGGTACCTCTGCAATCTAGTTACTCAGCTAGATATGGGAAAAATCCCATCGGCAGATGAGTAGGATAGTCAATAGTTGGTTGTGTGATTGCACAGGTGCCTCTACAGTACAGGTACTCAGCCAGGTATGGGAGAAATCCCATTGGCATATGATTCGGACAGTCAGTAGTTAGTTGTTCCCATTTGCTCGTCTGGGATCTTTTCCAGGTATGGGAGGAACCCATTGGCAGATGAGACAGACAAGTACCAAATGGTATAGAAGAGATGGTATAGTTGATATCTTAGATATCCAGGATCTCCTAGACTTACCGAAGGATTGGTGAAGTTGATGCATGATGACACTTCTCAAAGGACTGATATTGTGTGGAAAACCTTCAGTATGTATAGATATGATGGAGACAGTATGGATGTACAAGATGAAACCCAGATGACCATGATGTTGATGAAGACCGAAGAATACCTTCCTCGTTGAGAGGGAGTGTTGGATTTTTTGCAACTTCAGAAGATATTATTTATTGTATTTCATTGTACTTGATTGTACCTCCTAAGGGAGATGAACATGGTGTAATTAATTATGTAATCACATGAAAGAATAAATGTAAACCTTGGGGTGAAAAGAAGCAAAAGAAAAATATTAAAATTAAATTATAAATTGCCCCCCAAGTGAAGTCGGCCCAGTTAGGGTATTTTTCATGTTAGCACTTGTATAAATAGAGGTAAAGTGCACCTCATTATCTCACTCTCACTCATCCACTCAAATTCGCATCATTTGGGAGAGAGAGAAGTTCACACTAGCTGGAGAAGGAATTTATTTTCTGGTTTCTACTTTTGGGAAGCATTCCCATATTTTATCTTTTGTGATTGTACTCTGATCTCAGAATTATCATCTCTATACAAAGGTTGCTAGGTTTTCTCCCGTTTGGGTTTCCCAGGATAAACTCTATTGTTATTGTTTTGTGCTTTGTCTTTCTTCTAGTGATCTTGGTTATGCATTTATATTATTATGCTATGAACGTATGAAATCTAATACCTAAGTGACCCTTTTGGAAACTAAGGAACCCTAATGGTAGTCAAGTGTCCCTAACAACATCTAAGTGACTCTAGCAGAATGACGATAATGATTATGATGCATCCTAACAATGATAAATATGGAATTGATGATTTGTATGATGTTGACTAGCATGTTGATGATGACAATGATGTTAATGTTAATAATGATGATGTAGGAAATTATAGCACTATTTGATCTTGATTGATCCTGATGGCACCTAAATGACCCTAACGGCATCTGAGTGACCATAATAGAACCTAAATGATCCTAATGAGATTTGATTGTCCCTAACAACATTTGAGTGACTCTAATATAACTTGAGTCACCCTAACAACATAAGGATGATGCATGATGATAATGATGATGGCATTGATGATTATTTGATTACAAGATGATAACGATGACAATTATGAGCACTACATCGATAATTTCAATGATGATGACTATGGTGATAATGTAGATCTCTATGATGATGGAATGATGATAACAACGGTGATGATGATGAGGAGGAGGATCATGTCAACATCGATATCCACGATGATGATGCATGCGATAACACTTTTGGATCCTTATTGATCCTAATGGCACATAAATGAACATAATTCCATCTGAGCGGCCCTAATGTCACCTAAATTACTCTAATTACATTCAAGTGTCCCCAACAACATTTTAGTGACCCTAATGGAATATGAGTGACTATAACATTATGACGATGACGATGATTCATGGTGACAATGGCGATGGTGTTTACGATGATCTTATTATAAGATGATAATGATGAAAATTGATGCCTTGATGATAATGATAATGGTGACGATTGATGACAATGAGGATCATGATAATTAGCAATTATTAATACCCATTGACCCAGTTAGGTGAGGAAAAATGTCCTTTATGAAATTCTTGAAAGGTAGTAAGATGTTGTGTTCATCATCACAATGTGGTTGACATGAATGACTATGATCACGATGATATATGACGATGACAATGATGATGGTGATGATGATGATGATTACGACGATAATGTACATGTCAATGTTTGTGATGCATGTGATAGTACTTTTCGAATTTGATTAATCCTAATGGCACCTAAACGACTGTAATATCACTTATAGATCTTGATTGATCCTAATGGAACCTAAATAACCCTAATCTCACCTAAATGGTTCTAATGCAATTTGAGTGTCCTTGAAAATATTTAAGAGACCCTCATGGCATCTGATTGACCCAAACAACTTGATGATGATGCATTGTGACAATTATGATGCACATGACAATTTTATAATTATAAGATGATATTTATTGCAATTGATTCCTACAATCACACTCGGAGCTCAAATCACTTTTATGAAATGTGATTAGGTGGTTTGATGCCTTTATCATTATCACAATGATAACTATGATGTTCATGATCATGATATTGACTGTGATGATAATATATGACGATGGAAATGATGATGATTATGGTGTTAATGTCGATGTCTACAATGATGATGATGATGATATCAATGATGATGGATATGATGATAAGGATAATGAAAATTAATAATTATTAAGACCCATCAAACTAGTTAGGTGATGGAAAACGTCCTTTAATAAATTCTTGTAATGTAGTAGGATGCCTTGTTCATCATCACAACATTGGTGACATGAATGGATATCATGATGATATATGACGATGACAATGATGATAATGATGATGGTGTACTGTATGATGTTTACATTGATGATTTCAATGCCAATAATGTTGATGATGCATGTGATAGTACTTCTGGATCTTGGTTGATTCTAATGGAACCTAAATGGCCATAATGGAATCTTAGTGACCCTAATGTCACCTAAATGACTCTAATTGCATTTGAGTGTCCCTAAAAACATTCGAGTGACCCTAATGACATCTCAATGACCCTACCATCATGAAGATGATGCATTATGACAATGCTTATGGCGTTGATGATGATTTGATAATTATAAGATGATATCAATCACAATTGATGCCTACATTCCCACTCATATCCTAAATCTCTTTTATGAAACTCATGTAATTAATTAGGTGGTTTGATCCCTTTATTGCACTAAGAGTAGCGAGGTGCTTACAACCTAGTATGGGGGGGATGTGATTTGATGTGATGTAACGTGGCATATTTTAATAATAATAATAATAATATAATAAATAAAATAAAAAAACATGTCGGCTATAAATTTTTTACATATGTTTTAATGAAATTAAATATATATTATGCTAATCGATCACCATGAATATTCTTTGAAATTTTTATCTTAAATTATTTACACATCAAAAAAGAAATACACGTCAAGAAATTGCATCCCTCTTGGTGCTTAATAGATCCGGGTTTAAGATGGGTCTATGCTAGTCATTATCACAATGATGATCATGATGGTGATGATATTGACATTGATTGTGATGATCATGATATATGATGATGACTACGGTGATATTACTGTAGATGTCTACGACGATGACGATGATTATAATGACAATGATGGCAATGACGATGTACTTGATGATGCATTGTATGATGTTGATGATGATGATGACAATGATGTCAATGTCCATGATGATGATGAATGTGATAGAACTTCTAGATCCTGATTGATCCTAATGACACCTAAATGACCGTAACGACATCTGAGAGACCCTAATGTCACCTAAATGACTCTAATGACATTCAAGTTTCCCTAACAACATTTTAGGGACAATAATGGTATATGAGTGACCCTAACAACCCGACATGAATCCTAATTGCAATGAGTGATGATGAACCCTAATGGCATATGAGTGACCCTAACAACAACAACAACAATGATGATGTTGATGATGTTGATGATGTTGATGATGTACTTGATGATGATGATGACGACGAGGATGCACATGGTGGATCTGCATGCCTATTGGTGAGGATACACATGTTGACTTTGTATTGGAGGGAGAGATGACATATAGAGTATTAGGATAGCACAACATTTGCATCTATGGCTTGTGATCAATGCACAATGTCTCGAGGGATCACATAGGACCTAAAGAGGGAATATTTGGGCTACACATGGGGTGGATGTCTCTCTTCTCCCACACCATGGTATAGGGTTAAAATTTGAGGTCTAAGGTCATAAAAATTTTCGTATGGAGTTTATGGGACATCATGGTGCCCTACTAGATCACCACACATGGCCTGCATAGGGAATATTTAATCTGCGTGTGAGGTATGGTCACCATTTTAAGAATTAACACACTAGGGAAATCTGGATGATCTCTCACAACCACCTGCAATGAAGCTCAATGGAGAAATCTAGATGATCTCTCTCAATCACCTGCAATGAAGCTCAATGGAGAAATATGGATGATCTCTCACAATCACCTGCAATGAAGCATAATGAAGAGATCTGGATGATCTCTCCTCTCACACTAGCTAGGGAGGAATCTTTCACCCCCAAAACCAGTCACAAATGCAAGGGGCACATCACCCAAGCCTAAAATCCTCAAGATCTCTCCAATTCCAAAATACAATAGCCAAAATTTCTCCCCAAGCAGTCCTCATCCTTCTTTATAACTTCTCATTATCATTTTCCCTCCTAGATTTTTCTCTAGAAATTATTAATAAAATATTAATAAATATGATTTTTAGGAGAGAATAAATCCTTCCACATCCTTCTCAATTTTTCTCTAAAAAATAATTGAGAAATTCATTTTTAGGAGAGAATAATTCTCTATGACATTTCAAATCCCTCCATTTGCTATTTTGGGCCCAATAGGAAGTTACCATGAGATTCCCAACTCTTCGGAATGTCCACCATCCCCAAATTCAAACTCCTTGTCTAATTTTAGTCAATAGGGAGTTACATTAAGATTCCTCCTCATTTGGTGGGAGTTACACTTGTCCTCAAGATTCTCACCCACCACTGGATTCTCACCCTCCTCGTAATTATCATCTACCTCATAATTGTCACCTACCTTGGTATTCTCACCCACAAGTGCACCCTCTTGGAGATTTATTCTTCTTTTGGAGTGAGACATGTGTCATCCCGGGCCCACCTTCTCTCTAATGCACCCTCCATAGATGATTTTGACCAATGCCACTTTATTCATGAATTTTTGGCTATTATGCATTATAATTTTGTAACCCAACATCACTCCATTTCAATTTCTCATGGACTTATCAAAGTGACTCTAGGCCATTGAGTTGCCTAGTCTAATTATTTTCTACTTGAACATAGGAGAACTAGAATGGGGACATTACATAATCTAAATTCATGTGTGGTCGAGCTTGAGGAGAATACTTTAACTTAAATACAAACCTTGTCTTTCAATGAAAATTTATTGAGAGGATAAGGTATTTGTGCATTTTGTTGATGTGGATCCCTTGAGCCATAAAATCATCCTATTCAATGTTGGAAAAAACAACAATTTCATTGAGATGTTTCAACTTAAAAAATCTTGATCCTTGATGACATGATTCATTTATTATGTGTATGTAATGTTGATAGAGAATGGTAGGTTGAGTGTTTTTTATATGCAAACCCACCACTAAGAGTATGCATTGGTGATGCCCCTACTATTAGCCATACAACGCTGGTAAGCTTAAAGTTTGGTTACCCTCACATTGCATGAAACTGAATGGAAGGGAAGCTTATCTCCTAAGAGAGTAACATCCAAGATATGGAGGCAAGAAGGAGTTGGTCCCATAATTTAGTGACATGATTTCAACATATTTGGCATAAATACATACTAGAAAATGTGATTGAATTTTTTTGCTCTAACATGTTGCATAATGGATGCTTAGGTTGAGAAATGGCAAGGTGAATGACATATTATGAATACCTTATCCTCCAACAAGAAAGGTCTGAGTATAAAAGGCCATTTAAGGTTCAACTAAAGGTTTCCAAATAGTATACAGATGGAAGAATTGGGACAATTGTCAAAGCTTATTAATCTGACAATCTAAGATGAGGTTATGGTATATAAACTTGTATCCGTCAAAAGGCCTTGTTATATTTCCATTCCTTCCACTATACTTAAGGCTCCAATCAAGGCACCTAGTCCCAATTTTGGGAATCAATCTACCTCTAATAGTATTTATGGCTTAAAAAAATACTAAAAGCTAAGAACCTTACTAACTTCCAACAATAAATTTTCCATTATGTAATAGAATGAGAGAATACCATAGAGAATGGTAATTAAAGGATATACTATATTTACGAGCTTGGCCTTCCAATCTGCCAACATGGGGTTTAATTGCCTCTTAATCCTTCCAAATACTCAGAGCAACAAAAGTTAATTTCACCTTCAAATAGATTAGATTGACAATAACAATTCATAAGTTGAGATTTGTGCAGCCAAGATTTCTTGCCTGAGGGAGTTCTTGCTAAGAATGCTATCAAATACTCCTCCAATCGCTAATAAGCACTATTAAAAGGGGCCTAACATAAGGACTAGTACAAAGGGTGGCTTCTAAGACTTTTATACATTTCTAAAATTTGGTAAGTAGAGACATGAACTTCATCAACATTGTTTCAATCTTCCAATTCCACGAGGTGAATAACCATATCCTAAAATTCCATAAGTAAATCCTAGAGGAAAAGTGGCAATCACCGAACTTAAAGAATTGGACAAGGTGGCTTTGGGACCATCCTTTATTAATAAATTGAGAAAGAAGGTTTTAAAGGATTTGTATGCAACATTGAGTTTTAGCACATTGAATTATGGATCCCAATACATCCCACTCCTCACTAATCAATGAAAAACCAAACAAAAAGCACTCCCACCATTCCACATTTGAAAGTAGATTGAGGTTAGAGGAAAGGAGAACTAGGGGACTCCTTCACAGAGATCCAAAGCAACAATGACTCCTTATTTGATAGTTAGGTTGTTCATGAAATGAAAGAGCACTAAAACGGATGTCCATGTAACCCTTTGCTAGATCACCATAAGTATAAGTTCACATGAGATATGCAAGAATATAATAATTGGGGAGCATTATTCTCAATGTTGAGTTAGCTAATGATTATTGAAGGGCGCTCCCAAGGAAAAATTTACCTCATCATTTGGGCCTCATCCCATTAGAAACTTGAGTTATGATTATGTAAATGCGGGTTCTTTATTTTTGGCTTTTTCAACAATGCAAGACTTTATTAGGTTCTATGGTTATGTTAGGAACCCATGTCAACCCTTCTATTTACTTTGTCAGTATATTGTTGTTGGACGCATATGCTTTGTAAGTTGTCCCGTAGTATTTGTTGATCCATAGTTTGTATTATTGTTGTTGAACGCATATGCTTTGTAAGTCGTCCCGTAGTAATTGTTGATCCATAGTTTGTATTGGCTCATGGTTTGTATTGACACGTGGTATTGACCCATGGTATTAGCTCCTAGACTTAGTATATAAGTTTGTGTTGAGACCAATGAAGGTACCGTTAAGTTATTTGTATTGAGCTTGCTCAAAGAAGGTTTCCCCCTCGAAGTGGCCTGCGATCAATAAAAGTGATTTGAGTTCTGTTATTTCTGCTATCTCGTGTATTTTCATTAATTAATTGTTGCAGGTTCTTCACAGGTTATGTGTCAACTAACTATTTCAAAGTATTATAGTTTTCTCTAACCTCAATTTACATTTTTTTTAATTCATATGATTTTGGATAGTCATTTTTTCTTCAACCTTGACCATTACTAGGAGTAGGTTGATGCCACACAAGCTTAACCCCTAAGGTCTTGTCACACTTACATCATTGATACAAATAATTGGAAGACTAGCTCTTCCCTATGCTTGTCATAGCAAAATATTTTTCAATGATATGTTTCTTGATTTAGTCTCCTTCACTTTATAAATTTTCTTCTTGGGATAACTTAATGCCTATGCTTTTGTCTTTTTGTAGTTTTGTGCTTCTCTCAATTTTTTTGGCATTTCATCTTATTTTAAAAATTTATAACAATTGGTTTTATGATATATAAATCTTGTATCATAAATTATATTTTCATATTAAAGTTTTTGCAACAAATATAAATATCATTTTAATGATTATTTTAGTTTTATATTTGAATTTTTAAATAAAATTTATATTTATATTTTATATTCTACACTTAAAAATAGATGTGTTATTTTTATATATTTTCTATTTCTCGATAAAAAAATAAAAAATTCCTCTAGCAGTAGTGGATAGCGGCTCCTCAATTCTTGTATTAGATCGAGGAATATTGGGATGTGATCTCATTTATAAAATCCAATTTTTAAAGTGGATCGGGTCACAATTTATATTTGATTAAAATTTTTGTATAAATATTTTTTTTTGTCTTAATGAAACATACTTACTTTGGGCGGGAACTCTCTTTGGGCAGGAAACATACTAAATGAAACGAACTGTAGTGTGTGGGGGCAATTTTTGGAGGAAGAGGACCACTGTTGTTTATACCATTGTTGTTTATTGCTTGTAAGAGGACCCAGAACAGAGCTGGATGCATCCATTAGCCCCCGCACTTTGCCAACACTTCTTGAAACCCATTTTCTTATATATTTTATAGTATGAGAAAAATAATAGAAAAAATTATTTACTTGTAAGCAAGGCTTTATCAAAAAGAAATTCCATACAATTTTGTATTTTGACCGGAATTGCCCATCAGATGCTTTAGTAATTGCATATTTACAATGCATTAAATTGAACGGTATTTGCATCCAAATACCATGGGTTGGAAAATTGAATGGTATTTGCATACAAATGAAATGAGTTGGAAAATTCAATTGTGTTTGCATACAAAGACCATGGGTTGGAAAATTGAATGGTGTTTGTATATAATTATCATGAGCTGGAAAATTAAATGGTGTTTGCATTTATTGGTATTTAAGGAGTTGGAAAATTGATTGTTTTGCATGTAATTATCATGGATTGGAATTGACATTATATGAGTTAAGTTGATTTGTGAATTCAGCATAAAACTAGTTAATATTTATTTAATGTTTAAAATATATGCCGAAAGAAATTTTAATTTTTTTTTATAAAAAATATTATTTTAATAAAAGATAAAAAAAATCTTTAACTTAAATTAATAATAATTATAATAAATTATAATTCCCAAATTAATTAATGGAAAAATAGTACATGTATAAGGGTTTGAAGAAAAAAATGATAACTTTCTCAATAGCAAAGACTCACGAGATCAAGTTTTCATAGCAGGAATTCAGCAAGTAATATTAGTGACTGAGCCTAACAAGCTAGGCCAAAGTTGCATGTATTCAAATCTTATCAAGTAATATTAGTGACTGAACCTAACAAGCTAGGCCAAAGTTGCACTTACTCAAATCTTATCTAAGTAAAAAGTATTCAATTATTTTGTATTATTATTATTATTAATCCTTAAAATATGCCATTTATATTTAAAAGTCTAGGCTGCAAGCAATTCAAAGAGAGGACATATCAAGGAAAGATGTTATATTTTGCTATATCAAGAGTCAGTTGTAGGTTAGATATATGATATGTAGATCGAGTGTACTCACGTGGCATTGTAATGCATGTGCAATGATACTTTGGGACAACAATTGGCAAATGCAGGCAAGCTACTAAAACGTGAGTTCTACAAATTATGATTTTAATTCATATCTATTTGTTCTATAAATAAATGCTTTTTTTAGTTGAGTAATATCTTTTCTTGGCCTAGAGATATATAGAGCATGCTGAGAATCTTTTGCCTGAGGCTTATTCTAGATTTTAATCCATGAAATATATTTTTTGAAATCTCTACAGTGAAATTGAGAAGTTGAAAAAATGTAAGTGCCCTCATAGTCAAATGGTTATCAATTTTTATTTAACTTTGGGTTTTTTTATTCAATTATCACCTAGCAGTCAAGTGTTCAGATTAGAAGCAAACTTGCAAACTGATTTAGTATATCTTATTTGTAGGGACTTTCTTATGGTTTGTGAGCTTGAATTAGAGGTCTATTGTGGCTCATCAAAATACAAAGATTTAGTTTTAGGGTGTCTTCAAACCAATGCAAGGTTTGGAAAGTTTTTGGGTTTCTTCAAAGCACTAGAAAGGCTTGAAATTTTTTGCCTATCTTCAAGGCAAACAAGAGATTTAGAAATTTGTTTAAAATGTTTTGCTTCAATGAATTGATGGTCTAGTGTCTTGAAAGCATTAGTGATATTTATGAATTTTTCACTATTGAGAAGGTTTTTACGTGTATTTAAATAATATTTTTTTTAAACAACCTCTGACATAGTAATAATACTTAAATAATATTTTTTTTAATTGTTGTCCATAGATCTGGATGATCTCTCCTCTCACACTAGCTAGGGAGGAATCTTTCACCCCCAAAACTAGTCACAAATGCAAGGGGCACATCACCCAAGCCTAAAATCCTCAAGATCTCTCCAATTCCAAAATACAATAGCCAAAATTTCTTCGCAAGCAGTCCTCATCCTTCTTTATAACTTCTCATTATCATTTTCCCTCCTAGATTTTTCTCTAGAAATTATTAATAAAATATTAATAAATATGATTTTTAGGAGAGAATAAATCCTTCCACATCCTTCTAATTTTTCTCTAAAAAATAATTGAGAAATTCATTTTTAGGAGAGAATAATTCTCTATGACATTTCAACTCCCTCCATTTGCTATTTTGGGCCCAGTAGGAAGTTACCATGAGATTCCCAACTCTTTGGAATGTCCACCATCCCCAAATTCAAACTCCTTGTCTAATTTTAGTCAATAGGGAGTTACATTAAGATTCCTCCTCATTTGGTGGGAGTTACACTTGTCCTCAAGATTCTCACACACCACTGGATTCTCACCCTCGTAATTATCATCTACCTCATAATTGTCACCTACCTTGGTATTCTCACCCACAAGTGCACCTCTTGGAGATTTATTCTTCTTTTGGAGTGAGAGACGTGTCATCTCGGGCCCACCTTCTCTCTAATGCGCCCTCCATAGATGATTTTGACCAATGCCACTTTATTCATGAATTTTTGGCTATTATGCATTATAATTTTGTGACCCAACATCACCCCATTTCAATTTCTCATGGACTTATCAAAGTGACTCTAGGCCATTGAGTTCCCTAGTCTAATTATTTTCTACTTGAACCTAGGAGAACTAGAATGGGGACATTACATAATCTAAATTCATGTGTGGTCTAGCTTGAGGAGAATACTCTAACTTAAATACAAACCTTGTCTTTCAATGAAAATTTATTGAGAGGATAAGGTATTTGTGCATTTTGTTGATGTGGATCCCTTGAGGCATAAAATCATCCTATTCAATGTTGGAAAAAACAACAATTTCATTGAGATGTTTCAACTTAAAAAATCTTGATCCTTGATGACATGATTCATTTATTATGTGTATGTAATGTTGATAGAGAATGGTAGGTTGAGTGTTTTTTATATGCAAATCCACCACTAAGAGTATGCATTGGCGATGCCCCTACTATTAGCCATACAACGTTGGGAAGCTTAAAGTTTGGTTACCCTCACATTGCATGAAACTGAATGGAAGGGAAGCTTATCTCCTAAGAGAGTAACATCCAAGATATGGAGGCAAGAAGGAGTTGGTCCCATAATTTAGTGACATGATTTCAACATATTTGGCATAAATACATACTAGAAAATGTGATTGAATTTTTTTGTTCTAACATGTTGCATAATGGATGCTTAGGTTGAGAAATGGCAAGGTGAATGACATATTATGAATACCTTATCCTCCAACAAGAAAGGTCTGAGCATAAAACACCATTTAAGGTTCAACTAAAGGTTTCCAAATAGTATACAGATGGAAGAATTGGGACAATTGTCAGAGATCTAAGTTGTCAAAGCTTATTAATCTGACAATCTAAGATGAGGTTATGGTAAATAAACTTGTATCCGTCAAAAGGCCTTGTTATATTTCCATTCCTTCCACTATACTTAAGGCTCCAATCAAGGCACCTAGTCCCAATTTTGGGAATCAATCTACCTCTAATAGTATTTATGGCTTAAAAAAGTACTAAAAGCTAAGAACCTTACTAACTTCCAACAATAAATTTTCCATTATGTAATAGAATGAGAGAATACCATAGAGAATGGTAATTAAAGGATATACTAGATTTACGAGCTTGGCCTTCCAATCTACCAACATGGGGTTTAATTGCCTCTTAATCCTTCCAAATACTCAGAGCAACAAAAGTTAATTTCACCTTCAAATAGATTAGATTGACAATAACAATTCATAAGTTGAGATTTGTGCAACCAAGATTTCTTGCATGAGGGAGTTCTTGCTAAGAATGCTATCAAATACTCCTCCAATCGCTAATAAGCACTATTAAAAGGGGCCTAACATAGGGACTAGTACAAAGGGTGGCTTCTAAGACTTTTATACATTTCTAAAATTTGGTAAGTAGAGACATGAACTTCATCAACAATGTTTCAATCTTCCAATTCCACAGGGTGAATAACCATATCCTAAAATTCCATAAGTAAATCCTAGAGGAAAAGTGGCAATCATAGATCTTAAAGAACTGGACAGGGTGGCTTTGGGACCATCCTTTATTAATAAATTGAGAAAGAAGGTTTTAAAGGATTTGTATGCAACATTGAGTTCTAGCACATTGAATTATGGATCCCAAGACATCCCACTCCTCACTAATCAATGAAAAACCAAACAAAAAGCACTCCCACCATTCCACATTTGAAAGTAGATTGAGGTTAGAGGAAAGGAGAACTAGGGGACTCCTTCACGGAGATCCAAAGCAACAATGACTCCTTATTTGATAGTTGGGTTGTTCATGAAATGAAAGAGCACTAAAACGGATGTCCATGTAACCCTTTGCTAGATCACCATAAGTATAAGTTCACATGAGATATGCAAGAATATAATAATTGGGGAGCATTATTCTCAATGTTGAGTTAGCTAATGATTATTGAAGGGCGCTCCCAAGGACAAATTTACCTCATCATCTGGGCCTCATCCCATTAGAAACTTGAGTTATGATTATGTAAATGCGGGTTCTTTATTTGTGGCTTTTTCAACAATCCAAGACTTTATTAGGTTCTATGGTTATGTTAGGAACCCATGTCAACCCTTCTATTTACTTTGTTAGTATATTGTTGTTGGATGCATATGCTTTGTAAGTTGTCCCGTAGTATTTGTTGATCCATAGTTTGTATTATTGTTGTTGGACGCATATACTTTGTAAGTCATCCCGTAGTAATTGTTGATCCATAGTTTGTATTGGCCCATGGTTTGTATTGACACATGGTATTGACCCATGGTATTAGCGCCTAGACTTAGTATATAAGTTTGTGTTGAGACCAATGAAGGTACCGTTAAGTTATTTGTATTGAGCTTGCTCAAAGAAGGTTGCCCCCTTGAAGTGGCCTGCAATCAATAAAAGTGATTTTGAGTTCTGTTATTTCTACTATCTCGTGTATTTTCATTAATTAATTGTTGCAGGTTCTTCACAGGTTATGTGTCAACTAACTATTTCAAAGTATTATAGTTTTCTCTAACCTCAATTTACATTTTTTTTAATTCATATGATTTTGGATAGTCATTTTTTCTTCAACCTTGACCATTACTAGGAGTAGGTTGATGCCACACAAGCTTAACCCCTAGGGTCTTGTCACACTTACATCATTGATACAAATAATTGAAAGACTAGCTCCTCCCTATGCTTGTCATAGCAAAATATTTTTGGGTGATATGTTTCTTGATTTAGTCTCCTTCACTTTATAAATTTTCTTCTTGGGATAACTTAATGCCTCTGGTTTTGTCTTTTTGTAGTTTTGTGCTTCTCTCAATTTTTTTGACATTTCATCTTATTTTAAAAATTTATAACAATTGGTTTTATGATATATAAATCTTGTATGATAAATTATATTTTCATATTAAAGTTTTTGCAACAAATATAAATATCATTAAAATATTTAATGATTATTTTAGTTTTATATTTGAATTTTTAAATAAAAATTATATTTATATTTTATATTCTACACTTAAAAATAGATGTGTTATTTTTATATATTTTCTATTTCTCGATAAAAAAATAAAAAAATTCCTCCAGCAGTAGTGGATAGCGGCTCCTCAATTCTTGTATTAGACCGAGGAATATTGGGATGTGATCTCATTTATAAAATCCAATTTTTAAAGTGGATCGGGTCACAATTTATATTTGATTAAAGTTTTTGTATAAATATTTTTTTGTCTTAATGAAACATACTTAGTTTGGGCGGGAACTCTATTTGGGCAGGAAACATACTAAATGAAACGAACTGTAGTGTGTGGGGGGCAATTTTTGGAGGAAGAGGACCCCTGTTGTTTATACCATTGTTGTTTATTGTTTGTAAGAGGACCCAGAACAGAGCTGGATGCATCCATTAGCCTCCGCACTTTGCCAACACTTCTTGAAACCCATTTTCTTATATATTTTATAGTATGAGAAAAATAATAGAAAAAATTATTTACTTGTAAGCAAGGCTTTATCAAAAAGAAATTCCATACCATTTTGTATTTTGACTGGAATTGCCCATCAGATGCTTTAGTAATTGCATATTTACAATGCATTACATTGAACGGTATTTGCATCCAAAGACCATGGATTGGAAAATTGAATGGTATTTGCATACAAATGCCATGAGTTGGAAAATTCAATGGTGTTTGCATACAAAGACCATGGGTTGGAAAATTGAATGGTATTTGTATATAAATATCATGACCTGGAAAATTAAATGGTGTTTGCATTTATTGGTATTTCAAGAGTTGGAAAATTGATTGTTTTGCATGTAATTATTATGGATTGGAATTGACATTACCCATTCTAAATGCACTATGGTTCACCACTATTCTAAATGTACCCATTCTAAATTGTGTATTTGTAATGTACCCATTCTAAATGCACTATGGTTCACCACTATTCTAAATGTACTCATTCTAAATTGTGTATTTGTAATGTACCCATTCTAAATGCACTATGGTTCACCACTATTCCCATTAGATTCACATGGGTTGAGTGGAAATTCATGATTAATTTGGGGATTATTTTCCTAAGGTTTGCCATGCATAAAATTGATCAAATAAATCAAAGGCAAACGTTTGTTCACAAATTACAAGCAAAGTTGGTCCAAGTTGTGAATAGGGTCATTGTGGCACTAAGGAGGCTTATCCAATGCATTGAATGAGTCAATCAAGTCAAGAGGGTGCCAATGAGGGAAATTGGACCCATGGAAATTGTCTACTCCTTGAAAATAGGCATTTTCATAAAACAAGGAATGCAAGTGGATAAACACTAGGAAAAAGTGGAATATACCAAGGGTGGATACAAGGCAACTGGTGGAAATAATATTAACCATGAATAACATAATTGACAATGTGCGAAGTGTTCCAAACTAGACTTTGAGGTTGGCAACATTAGCAAGGATGGTATACTAATTAATATAAGAAGTGAATTAGGGTAAAAGAACAAATGCCAAATCCAGGAAACCAATCTATCTAATGTCTCTCAAGGAATCAAACACAACCAACAACAAACCTTATGGATGGATATCACATGTCACACTACTAAGGTAATTCACTTGCCCATAATTTTTCTTGACTCATCACTCTTCATTCACTGGACCTTGAACAACTCCACCATTGCATGCTTGGAACCATGATATCCAACATGTACCTGTTATTACTAAAACTTTCATTGAAGTGATTAATTCCCTAAGCACAAGTGCAACCTTGAGGACACCAAGATGGATTCCAATATAACCACACAAATCCTCTTTTCTATTTAGGTAATGTTATGCCACATACTGTATATGCATACTATTACTTATTCTTGCTTCATTCTGCTGACATATTCCAAATTATTATGGTCTATTTTTTACTATTGTTGGGACACTACTGGAATTTGTAGCCACGTGAGTTATCATATTTGGATGATAAACTGCAGCCGTCAAATGGGAATCATGTCAAATTAAGAGTGCCTACAATGCTCTACAATTTTCCTCTTTACATGTAAAGTGTTATGCAAACTGTAATATTATAACTAGTGTTGAGGAGTACTTTTGTAGAATCAAGCACATATGTAGCGGGTGACCAATAGTTCTTCAAATTTCATAATATTCACTAGTAGTATTACCTAGAAATATTATTGTTGGTGGGAGTAGTCTAGGAGTTGATACTCCTTTTAGTGAAGGAAATTCTTTTTCCAAATGATCTTCAGTTTTATAGACTATGCACCTAACCTAATCTCTTGTACACTTGGTCTTAGATAAATATTGGATTTGTTCTTTCAATGTTGATATGTATGTTTGTAATTGCATCATTTATAAGGTTGATCTAGTAGTGGATATCATAAAGAACGACGAACCAACCAAGGAAGTCCCTTTGGCACAAAGAAGGTACCCATTTTTTGCTTCTATCTTCATGGCTCATGCAAATGCTTCCATAGGATCAAATAGGTACCTTAATTGTTGTCCATAGATGCATACTCAACCATCCATAAACTGTCATAACAACTCTAAAAAAGTATCCTTAAGTAAGCCAAATTTCATCAAGCATGAACTCAAAACAAACCTTGAAATCTGGGCCAAATTCAATGATTCAAGTAGTTCATTAATTCTATTCCAAAAATCAGTTTTCAACAGCTCTCAAACAACTCTTAAGTAGTGCCAACTCAGTTATAAAACAAGATTGAAGTATGTCCTTAATAAGGTCTACAACTGTCTTGAAAAGTGTGCTAACATTTCTCTTGACCTTAGTACCAAGATTAGGAACTACGGCATGAAGGTATGCATTAATCCTTTTAAATTTGCAATATCAATAGGTTGAATATATCTTCTCTAAAATGATCACACAATAACTATAATTTTGTCGTTGAAATGCATGCCTCAAGGCTGTCCTTTAATCATTCCATAAGGGTGTCTTCAAGGCTCTCCTTCAGATTTGTCCAATAATCCCAGTACACAAGTAGATATGCATTTGTACATTAAGTGAAGAAATGCCGCCCCATAATCACTGCTTAGTGTACTCAGTATAATCTTAGGTTTCTTTGAATCACATTACAAACTCAGAAGTCAAATGTTCTTACTAATGAAAATGTTGTCTCAATACTTAATTTCAGCTCTGTCCATTTCTTCAAATCAACCTTTTACCAAGGGAGTATTTCATAATATTCATTAGTAGTATTACCTAGAAATATTGTTGTTGGTGGGAGTAGTCTAGGAGTTGATACTCCTCCTTTTAGTGAAGGACATTTGTTTTCCACATGATCTTCAGTTTTATAGACTATGCACCTAACCTGATCTCTTCTATACTTAGCCTTAGATAACTCTTGGGAATCGATGAGTAGTTGGAAGCAATCGAATTTGGAGCCATGTATGATTAAGAAGAGATTTAAGAAGAAGAAATTATTGAAATCAGAAAGAGATGAAATTGATGGAGGAATTAATGAATGGAGAAGTTGAACCAACGTATAATTGTAAAAAAAGAGAATGATGAATTTATGGATCAAAAGAAAAAAGACATCTATTTGAATCTCTTTGCAATTTAAAGGGCACCTAATGAACAACAACTTGAGCAAAGTATTTCGAGTGAAAATTCACGTGAACAAATATATTCCACTTTCTTCACTTTGGATTTTCTTCTGCTTTTATTCAAAGCTTATGTTGGGTGGAGTTTGTTGTTGGCCTTTCAATATGTGGTGGGCTTTGTAAGTGTACAGAATCATATGCCCAACATCAAATATAACATACTGAAAATAGTTGTACAGGATAAAATATCCCACATCCAACATAAAATACCGAAAACAATTGTTAAGTAAAACTTCAGTAGCACTATGATAATTAAATGGTTAACTTCCCTATAAAAGCTATAACACTATATGGACTAAGAGGTGTAATCATAATTTTTTTTAGCATAGGGCCTAAATTTTTGGATTGAGGTCAAGAAATAGTAACAATTTCCAATATATGCATGTGCAATGGAGCAATGCTTATTGCAACTTTGATAATAGGAGGATTGATATTGAGATGGGTACTAATGGTGCTATGGCCACCATCAGAGGTTCAAAATTGAATGAAATAAATATTTATATCAGATTTGCTTCTGTTGTAATGATGTCAAACACAAAAACCCAATTCTTCGATGATTTAGAGATAGATGGTTGGATTTTACCACAACTAGTCCAACTTTATTTATCAACTTCCACAATCTAGAGTTTCTAGTGCACGTTTCTTGTTTCTAGGTGGGTACCATGTAACTCAAGAAACACCATCCATCTCTTGAGATATGATTGATAGTTGGTGCTTGCATTTCACCGAAAAAATGCACAGGCCACAGCTAAAGCAAACAACAATTTGGTGTATGAGACCCTCTTGTTTGTGGGACAAAGGACCCCCATTTATGCAACAATATAACTGATAAAGTATATACATGGGTACATACCCTACCCCTTTCAGATTTGAATCTATGATCTCCTAGGAATAAACACATTCTTAACCATTAGGCCCATACAATTTGTTTGAAGCCTGCGATTGATAACTAAGTCGAGAGAGTGGCAAAGGTTGTTACTGAACTAGTGAACATGGAAACCTAAGAGTGATAAAGTATACTAATGAGGTTTGCTACAAATGTTGTTACTAAAATGAACAAATTGTGCTACAAACCTCAAATGTTGGTTTCAATTTTTTTTTCCTTAGATTTTCATTTCTCGATGTGTAATTTTTACAACTGAGTTACAATCTATCGACATTATATTAGAATCAATAACAGACTTAAGTTTTAAATTATTGGGCATTGGGTTTCCACTAGCATGAGGAAAATTTCCTGAACTAGGCTTTGGATTTTTCTTTTGGGGAATTTGGATTTCCCTGTATCAGAGTAATGTTTCTTCCAATCGGTTATTGGATTTCTATTAAGAATAAGAGGATTTTTGAGCAAGGGTGAGATGACCACGATGCACACACACTCGCTCCACACATTTTTCAAAATCTTAGCCTATGGTGTATAAATTTTCCTGCAGGTGTGTTTAGGAAAGGGCGAGATGACCATGATGTCGACACACTCACTCCCCACATTTTTCAAAATCTTAGCCTATGGTGCAGAAATTGCACTGCACGTCACTAAGCAAAAGCCTATTTTAGAAAACTGTTAAAATAGACAACTTTTGGTCCATGAAGCCACCGAAAAGGGGTGTCCCTAGTGGTACTCGGATGTCACGAATCCAATGAAACTAACTGTTTGTCCATTGGAGCCACGAATTTTCATTTATGGTGATTTTCATCTCACTTCCCAAGGCCATTCAAGGACACCAGGAAAATTTCAACCGGGGGCATAAAAACCTAATCAAACAACGGAATTGAGTTTTGTTGTCTCTTGCAAGTGTTTTTGGGCAAGAGTGAGATTATTGCAATGCCCATGCACTCACTCGACACATTTTTCAAAATATTAGCCTATCGTGCAGAAATTGCATTGCACGTCACTCAACAAAACCCTAGTTTAGAAAACTGTCAAAATATATAACTTTTGGTCCATGAATCCACCAGAAAGGGGTGTCCCTTGCGTAACAGATGTCACAAATCCAATGTAACTTATGGTTTGTCCGCCATATCCACAGTAATCTTAGCCTATTTTGCTGAAATTGCACTACACGTCACTTAGCAAAACCATGGTTTAGAAAACCATCAAAATAGACAACTTTTGGTCCATGAAGCTACTGGATAAGGGTGTCCCTAGTGGCACTCGGATGTCACAAATCCAACAAAACTGACGATTTGTTCACCATATCCATGGTTTTCAAGTTATGGCGAGTTTCATCTTATTTTCCAAGGTCATTCAGGGACACTAGACAAATTTCAATCGGGGGCATAAACACCAAATCGAGAAATGAAATTGAGTTTTGTTTCCTCCTACAAGTGTGTTTGGAAAATAGTGAGATGAACACAATTCCCACACACTCGCTCACCACATTTTTCAAAATCTTAGCCTATGGTGCAAAAATTGCACTGCACGTCACTAAACAAAACCCTATTTTAGAAAACCGTCAAAATAGACAACGTTCGGTCAATGAAGCCTCCAGAAAGGGGTGTCCCTAGTGGTACTCAGATGTCATGAATTCAAAAAAACTAACGTTTTTTTCCATTGGAGCCTCCCTTTTCGATTTATGGTGAGTTTCATCTCGCTTCCCAAGGTCAATCAGGGACACCAGAAAAATTTCAACCGGGGGCATAAAAACCAAACCAAGCAACGGAATTGAGTTCTATCACCTCTTAAAAGTGTGCTTGGACAAGGGATATATTATTATGATTCCCATGCACTCGCTCGACACATTTTTCAAAATCTTTTCCTACCATGCAGAAATTGCACTGCATGTCAGTTAGCAAAACCCTAGTTTAGAAAACTATCAAAATATACAAATTTCGGTTCATGAAGCCACTAGATAGAAATGCCCCTAGTGGTACTCGGATGTAAGGAATCCAATAGAACTGAAAACTTGTCCTTCAGAGCCATGGTTTTCTAGTTATGGTGAGTTTCATCTCGCTTCCCAAGGCCATTTTGGAACACTAGGAAAATTTCAACCAGGGGCATAAAAACCAAACAGAGAAATGAAATTGAGTTTTGTTTCCTCCTGCAAGTGTGTTTGGGAAAGGGAAATATGATTGTGATTCCTATGCACTTTCTCGGCACATTTTTCAAAATCTTATCCTATCATGTCGAAATTGCACTGCACACCATTGAGCAAAACCCTAGTTTAGAAAACCGTTAAAATAGAAAAATTTCGGTCCATGAAGCCACCAGACAGGGTTTTCCATTGTCGTACTTGGATGTCACGAATCCAAGGTAACTGATGGTTTGTCCATCGGAGCCACAGTTTTCGAGTTATGACAAGTTTCATCTCACTTCCCAAGGCCATTCAAGGACACTAGGCAAATTTTAATTGGGGGCATAAAAAACAAACTGAGCAATGGAATTGTGTTTCGTTACCTCCTGCAGGTGTTTTTTGGCAAGGGTGAGATGACCACGATTCCCACACACTTGCTCCCCACAATTTTAAAAGTCCTATCCTATGGTGCAGAAATTGCACTGCACGTCATTGAGCAAAACCCTAGTTTAGAAAACTGTTAAAATAAACAATGGTCTGTCCATGAAGCCACTAGAGAGGGGTGTATCCAACGGCAAGCAAATGTCACAAATCCAATGGAACTGACAATTTGTCCTTCTGAGCCTTGGTTTTCGAGTTATGGAGAGTTTCATCTTGCTTCCCAAATCCATTCAGGGACACTAGGAAAATTTCAACCGGGTGCATAAAAACCAATCTAAGCAACATAACTGAGTCTTGTTACATCTTGCAGATGTGTTTGGGAAATGGAGAGAGGACCGTGATTCCCACACACTCACTCAACACATTTAGAACATCTTATCCTATCGTGCAAAAATTGTATTACACGTCTTTGATTAGAACCCTAGTGTAGAAAACCATAAAAATAAACAATGTTTGGTCCATGAAGTCATTGGATAGGGGTGTTTCTACAGGTACGCGGATGTCAATATTCCATCATAACTAACGGTTTCTCCATCCGAGCCTCGGTTTTCGATTTATTGCAAATTTTAACTCGCTTCGCAAGGCCATTTAGGGATACCAAGCGAAAATTCAACCGAGGGCATAAAAACCAATCCAAGCAACGGAATTGAGTTTCGTTACCTCCTATAGGTACTTGGATAACATGATTCCAACGAAGCTTTGTAAGCTTTGTGATTGTTATATCAATGATATGATTAATATGTTAAAAACTATATCTATGATAATATTCCTTTTGTCATGTTTATGAGGGGATATTATCAAGCATGCTATACTAAACTTACTTTTATATTATAGTGTAAACAATTCATGAACTTGATTGAAAGATGAAAACCATGGTTAATATGCTCTTAAAGATATAGATTGAATAACATGTTATATATACATAGATTTAATGATATAACAACTTTAGGCAAAAAAATGGTTCGAAGTGAATAGTATACGTGGTATCATATTTTTCTTCACCTTATATATAATCAATGGGATGTCTACTTTTCCTTGTCTCTATGTCTTGCTCTATTGTGATATGAAAATTTATGGTGTACATGTGTGTGTATGCGTGAGTGTGTGCATGGTTGTGGATACACTTGATATGTGTGGTTACTATTTGTTGATGAGATGATGTTTATGTTCATGGTTGGAATACTCATGAGAATGCATAAATTATGACACTAATATTTGCAATATAACACAAAATATGCATTATGTAATGAAATTAATACTAATGTTTTAAATTGATTATTTCTTGTTGTTTGCAGAAAAATGGTGAAGATGACTGCTTAGATGGTGATCTAGATTATGTTGTCACCAACGTACCAAAGAAAGATATTGTTGATAATGATGCAGATGGATCAGATGAAAATGATGATGGATATGATGTTGGGATAGGTGAGGATAATGAGGATGACGATGAGGATGATGATAATGATGATGATGATGATGGTAACCATTGATGCTACTATTGAGATTGTGGATGTTTATTTCTTTCTCCATGCTACTAGACATGCATTGTTATTTTTACAATGATCCAAGTTCATATTACATTCTGGGTCATTTTGATTTGTATGGTGGATTCATGTTAACATATAAACTTTGATTACCCTTGATCATTTTGACATTTCTAGATATGGATATAAAAAAATATTTCTTGTGATATTGGTATTTTCACTATATATATCATTCACTTGTTCTTTTAACCTTAATACGATGATCTGTATGATAGGTTATTGATGTGTCGATGTTTTATAATTTCACTTCTTTTGATGAAAGATAATGGTGATGTTATCATTATTATATTATAAATTTATATATATTGGAAGTTGTTGATGATCTTTTCATGGAAAATTAGTATATATGATGATGATACTATTTTGGATAAATGTTGTATGTTTGTGTTAAATTTCTTCATAAATGCTATGCAATTAATTTCAATAATGGTATCTACAATTAATTTGAATGTTTCATTATGTTATTTCAGAACTATGAAGTAAATGATATTTGAGAACTATTGAAATTAATGAAATAATTATAATAATTTGATATAATAAATATATTAGCACACAATTGGCTATAGTTGTAGGTGTTAAATAGAAAGCCTAATGTGGTGCTAATAAGGAAGCAAAACTAAGAGCTAAAACGGAAGCCCACTATGTCACAGATCTAGAAGCAACTTTGGATGCAAAACTTGGCGCTATGTTGGAAGTCAATTCTGATACTATTTTGGAAGTCAAAGTAGAAGCCAAACTAGAAGCTAAACTAGTGGTCAACAAAGAAGCAAAATTAGATGCTAAATGGGAAGCTAAATGCGATGTTCATGAGGAAGCAAAATAAGAAGAAATCCAAGGAGCTAAATGGGAAGCAACATGTGGTGCTAGTGTGGGAGTAAGAAAGACGCCAAATTGGGAACTAAAGTGGTAGAAAACATGGTGCTCATGTGGATGTCAATAGAGATGCAAAACTAGGCAATAAAAAAGATGCAACACTTGGTAGTAATGAGGAAGCCAAACATGGTGTTGATGTGGTATCAAAATAAGACGTTACTTTGGATGCAAAACATGGCGCTACAGAGGAAGCAAAATATGGTGCAACAATAGAAGAAATATTTGGCGCCATTTTGGTAGCAAAACATGATGCAAAAAAGGAAGCAAAAATTGGTGCAAATTTGGAAGCGAGAATTGGCGCATGTTTGGGAGTAAAACGTGGTGCGAAATGGGATGCTAAAGTGGTAGTACATATGGGTGCAATATTGGATGTTAATTTGGATTCAAATATGGTGCGAACGTAGATGAAAACTTAGATGCTAACATGGTGCTTTTAAGGATGCAAATATGGCGCTAATGAGGACGTCATGTAGGAAGAAAAAGAGGACACTCTCTAGGAAGCAATATAGGACGTTATTTAGGAAGCAAACCTTGACGTTGTTTAGGAAGCAAAATTGGATGCTATTCTGGAAGCAAAAAAATGGACGCTATTTCAGACATTAGAAAGGATGGTATGTAGGAAGCAAAAAAATACACGATTTTAGACGCTTTACGTTTTGTACATGACATGCCCCATTTAGCATCTACTTTGACCACTCAATGTAAAAAAAAATTACACTAAAAAGGGACACTAATTCCAGGATTTGTTGTAGTGTGGGAACCTACCACTCTTTGCAAGATTTGATCATTTTTTGGCAGTGGATAGTTATCTTTAAGAGAGCATCTATTCAGTTACAAAAATATACACAAAGCCTTATCTCTCCATTCTTATTACGTATTGGTACTAGATTCACTACCCAAGAGGAGTATCTAAGATGTATAATGATCTTTGCATCTGACAATTTTTTGACCTCTTTTTCAATAACTGGAAGCAATGTTGGATTAAGTTTTCTAAGATTCTGTCTAAAAGGATTAGTGTTTGGCTTCAATGGAATCTTATGCTAGATAATGCTGGCATTAGAAGTTCTCAGATCTTCATATGACTAGGAAAAAATATCAATAAATTCTTTCGGCAAGAAAATGTAGCTATTTCTTTCCTTTTCATAAAGTGTCTTGGATATCTTAATCATTTTAGGCTCATTTTCAGAACCAATATTATAACTTAAGACATTTTCTTCATTAGATTGTATTGTAGGTTTTAACAAGGTATCATTCTTTGAGAATAATCTTTCAAGAGGTACAAGTCCTTTAGGAATAAAATTCCCTTTTAATTCAACTATCTCATGATTTCCAATTAAATTATTTATGCATGGACCCCTTTCATTCCAATCAATATCTTGATCCTGATCAATCAATGAATCAAAAAAATCCTCTGTTAACTCTAGAAATTGTTTAAGTTCCTGATCATCATGAAAAAATTTCCAATGTTTGATATTATCCGGAACTGAAGGTCTGTATCTTACTTCAATTGGGTACTTAATATGAGTTAACTTTGGAACTTTAAAGTACGTTGCTTCCAAAGACAATGAATCTGTTGTTTGAAAGCTATGAAAAAATTATCAATTAAATCCCATACCTCATTCCGGTATACTTTCAACAAAGACTGTTTCACCTGACATACATTCCTTACTTGTTGTACTATTAATTCAGAGTCACCAAATACAGTAAGTTGTTGAATTCCTAAGTCTTTTGCAGCCCTTAAGCCAAGAATCAATGCTTCATATTCAGCGATATTATTGGTTGTTTGGAATTCCAACTTATACATTAAAGAAACAATCTCACCTCTAGAAGCATTAGGGGAGTTTTGAGGTAAAAAAATGGGCCTCAAAACAAATATTGTACCATAAAAATTCACTTTATAAGAACCAATAGGATTCAAGATGATGATGTCAACCATAAGGGTAAAATTTGTAAAACAAATTGGAGGGAAAAAGAAAAAAACTACTTTTTCTTATCGTATTTTTGACATATATCCTTAACGGTTTACCCAAATTTAAAGTTTGGGCACTCGCTGGATGCGGATTTTAATTCCACATCCAACCCATACCCACACTTCATACTTCTGAGGCACCCACGACATGAAAAAATGAAAATTTCAATAAAAAAACGTATTTTAATATTAAAATACGTTTTTTTTATTGAAATTTTCTTTTTTTTCATGTCGTGGGTACCTCAGTAAAATGCATTCTTTTTTATTGAAATTTTCATTTTTTCATGTTGTGGGTGCCTCAGAAGTATGCATTGTGGGTATGGGTTGGATGCAAAATTAAAATCCGCATCCAACGAGTGCCCAAACTTGAAATTTGAGTAAACTATTAAGGAGATATGTCAAAAATACGATAAGAAAAAATAGTTTTTATTTTTCCTCTCTAAATTTAGAACTCTTATTTTATTATTTCCCTCGGGAGGCCCATTTTAGAACTCAAAACTCCCCTAATGAAATAAGTACAACCTCTACTCCTTCTCCCTCTTTACATGATCAACCATCAAAGTACATTTTCCATAAACCTTCTTGCTCCTCCCTCTTGGGCTGGACTGGATTGTATTTCTGAACTTGTAAAACACCTATGTAATCATCATTCAAATGTAACATACAAGAACCAAAATCCTCTTGTACTGAGTAAATTGGATGGTTTGTAGGATTTTTATCATCACTCACCAAATATGCAAGCTGTATTTCTCTATAAAGTCTCATGTATTCTCCTCCAAATATTGGTATTGAAGCATAAGACAGATCCATCTACAGGGTTCCCCCTACCTTTTTTTCCCATGACTGTGATAAAATCATACCAAACTTAGGAGAAACATCAACTACAACAACATCCATAAGTACACTTTTCATTGGCAGTTGTGTAAGGCTAACCACAAGGTCTTTAATGGCTCCAAGACATTTTACTTCTCTAGAGTCAAAGGCATACAGGTCATGATAAGGTTTAGTAACAGAAAGCCCTAAAGCTTCCATGACTTCCTTGGGCATGAGATTACGTGAAGCACCAGAGTCTAAGAGACAGTTATGTAGCATCTGATCATGAACAGTGAGTGCGATATAAAACGAAGGAGGATAATGAGATTTATCATCTGGTTGATCAGATGTTTTAGAACCATAAATAATAGTTGGATTTTCATCCTACAAATTAATTTCATCTAAAGGGATAGGAGTAGCTGAAGAATTCAGGATTTTAAGAGTAGGCTCCCTGTATGACTTATTCTTAACCAATTCAGTTAATGGAATGGGAATTTTGATATTGCTAATTTCATGTTCCAAATTAAAATTAGCAATTTTTCCTACTTCTTCTGTATCTGTAATTTTATTCCCATCTCTTTGTTGTTCCTGCTTTTTCCGACAAGATAAAATTTCTTTAATAGGAACATTATTTACCTTATTTTTTCCCGATGTTGCTTGCTTCATTCCCGACCTAATACAATATGACTTCTGCTGCATTTCCTGGTAAACCTTTGGCATATATGATTCATGTTCAAAACAATCTGTCCCATGATAATCTGCCATTTTTGCATAATGATATTCAACCTTAGTCAAAAATTGAGAAGCAGAAACATCATCTAATTGATCAATATCAGGTTCTAAATCTTGAACCTCCATTTCATCTATTTCATAGGACTCATCATCTCGTATCAGATTATTTTGGAAAGGAGGCTGAATCCTTGGCTCCTCATTATCTCTTCTTTCTCTTTGAATATCATTGTTTCTTCTTTCTCTGGGTAAGAATATAGGAACAAAAGAGCGTCTAAATTGATTTGGATTTCGCTCTCCTTCTTGCATAGGCCTATTTTGATTCTTATTTTCCATTTCTAACCTATTAATTTTTGTAGACAAATTCTTGATTAACTTGGTCATTTCATCCAATTTATTTTATGATGGTTTTCCTGTAGAAGTTGATGGTATCATTTCTTTTTTACCCTTTTTATCATGCACTTGATATTCTGATTTATCCTTAAGTTTGATTGATGCCAACATATTAGACTCAACTTCCAATGCAGCCTCCTGCATATTTAGCAAAGACACGGCCCTTCTTTCTCTTAGTAACAAGGAAAATTTCGAATCGAAAGAATTAGCATAAGTGAGCTTTGTTGATGTATCAGAAGGCTTTATTTCAACGAGTATCTTACTATACATCTTATTGAAACACTTTGAAAAATATATAACTGCTTCATTTTTCTTTATTTTCAAACCTCCAAACTCGGTGATATAGTAAAGATAGTCTTTTGTGTCTCCCCACTGTCTCATAAACACCTTTTCTAAAGCTTCTATTCCATTTATGGAGTTTACTGGTAACTCTCTGAACCATTCTCTTACCTCTCCATCCAGGCTTTGTACGAATATCCACATCTAAACATCCTTAGCCTCGATGTTTTGATTATCTGCATAACTGAAGAAGGCATTGTAGTGTTCTTCTGCGGTGAAATCACCCTGACCATTGAACCTAGGAAGATATTTATGGTAATCACCCCCAAGAAGAGCATTAATGGGATGAGGTAGAACCAATGGGGCATATCTTTCCACCACTATACGATCCATCTTATCAAGAGGTTGTCCAGCCATGTTTGAGTTAACTTGGCTTGGTGAAGAAAGAGGACTGTTGGGTTTATCCCGACTTGATGGGGAAGTAGGATTACTAGATTTAAGCTGATTAAATGGGATCCTACTCGTGAGAGGAGTATAAGGTGGAAACTGAGATTTCAACAAGAAATATCCAACATCAAGAAGCTCAGCTTTGACCTTTTCAGATGATAAGGGATTAGTGTAAGTCTGAAAATTGTCAACTTGAATAGCAGGGATAAGAAAAGACAAATCTTGTTCTTTATCTTCTTTTTCAGGTTGTAAACATGCAGAAGGAGAGACTAGCTGTGATTGACCTGGTATGATTATAGATGGGGGATACTGAAACCTTCCAGATGAGGTAGAGCTCAACTTTTTCCTGGCCTCTCTCAAAATATTCTCTGGATATGGGATTCTCGAATGCAAGAGAGATGTAGGATTTCCCCTTGTTCCTATTTTCCTAGAAGCCACTGTGAAAAACTGCTGGTGAAAATGTAGTCTGTAAAATTTTCTGATCTTGTTCACCTTCCAAAATTAGATCAATGAAAATTTCCTAGGGAAGATGTACTTCACTTCTGTCCCCAGAAACGATGTCAGAAGATGTTATCACTAGAGTTTGCACCTAGACTACTTAGGTTCAAAGTCTAGAGAATCTTAAAACTACTGAAAGGATGACTAGGTTTTGTCAGCTTATAAACAATTAAGTGTAATAGAGATCAGGCTAACATATATCAAATGAATAGACAGTAGATGTATAAACATGATAAACTAGGATAGAAAGATTGCGAGTGTGAATTTATAAAAGGAGTGAGTAGGCTCTGTTCAGATCATTGATAAACGTACAAATCATTCATAAGAATTCAGGCATCGGAAACCACTATCCAAAGAAAAGAATTATGAATAACACATAACATTTATCACTTCAAATATTAAAACAGAACAGGCTCATCTCGAATATAATCATTTCAAAGCATTCTTCATATAAAGTGAAACAGAAATACATGCCTGCAAGCTATAATAGTAGTCTGATCTCCACCATTCCTAACTTATTTATGGTGTTCACTATTACATCTTATATACAAAAAGTTTCAAAATTGAAGTAGTTTGAGATCCATATTTTATGGATCTGAAAAACTAAAAATAGACAATCTGTTTAACATTCTATCTAGATCAAATGACCTCAAAAGCTAAGCTGGATCTCTAAAACTAACAGTTGTATAAGCATATACTAACATCATCTAACTAACAGTTGTTTAGACTGTTTATCAACCCATCTAGAAAATATGACCTGGCTCTTAAGTTGGATTCGTTCATGCACAACTATAGTTTCTTTACTGCTTCAGCTAGAATGGTTAAACCATTTAATGCTTGAGATCTCCTCTCCAGCCGAGATTCCTCTACCTCCATAGCTTGAATCCGATCCTGAATTTCTTTGTTTTAATTCACAATCTGCTCATACTGCTATTGTGTATCCCTTTTTCTCTTCAATACTTCTTTGGGCGCTGTGATAAGTTCCTGATAATTTGCACCTATTTCTTCTGAGTCCTCTCGCAACCTTTTGTTAGCAATCATAAGTTTTTCATTCAAATCATTGAGATACCTGTTTTTCTCTTTAAAAGATTGTAAGGATTTCTTTAATATTTCCACCTCTGATACTGATTCCATTGCTTCAGAATGTACAGGAACTTCCTCAATGTCTGAAGGTTTTGAACCTGAACCAACATCAAACTCACATACCTTTTGTTTACCTTTACAGGCCTTTTTAATCAAATCCGGTGTATGCATCAATTCTTTTCGAATTTCTGCTAGGGTTTTTTCTTTTATTTGATAAGCTTCCTCTATAGCCTATAAATATTCCTCACTGGATGAATATTCTATAACAGTTATAGCATATTTTTGAAACTTAGGGTTTAAGATTGCGTTCATGTTCATTCTCAGCTTGTTTTTTGATCTAGTCCTCATCCTTAAACTGTTTTCAACATTATTTTCCAAAAGAGCTTCATCTTCTTTTGTAATCAATGGAAATTCTTGAAAAACCATTAAATTTTCCCTGATAACCCTAGGAGTATCTGGAGCCACGACTTCTTCTTTTTGAAACTGAACATTTAACTTTATTTTCCCTTCGGTTCTGGAAATGTCTGTCATAGACACAGTATCACATACCTCCTGTGCTTGTTTGTTTCCATCCTCAGCCACTTTCCTTTTCTGCCTTTTGTATTGTTCCTTCATTCTTTCATCATCACACTCTTGAATTTCAGGCTCAAAACCAGACCAAAAGATAAAAAATTTCCAGGATCTATTAGCTTTCCTCAATTCAAAAGCTATCAGCAGCTTAATCAAACCATGATAAAAGACTGAGTGGCTACTATGATCGGGGTGATTTCTTACCCGCACAATCATCTTTTTTATGCTCCTAAATAGGTAATAGGGTAAGTTTAATTTAGATTCTCCATTTAAATTCAACAAGAACCTTAAGTGGTATCTGAATACGGTTGCAAACCGTCCTTCACAAGTAATATAGCGATGAACAATATTTAGAATATCTCTCCATTCAGGCTTGACCCTGTTTAAGTGAATGCCCTTTCTCCAATCTAATATTTCGCAACCAAGCAATAGAAATCGATTGGGATCAACTTCGAACGGATATTTTTTGAACCATCTTTCGCCTTCAGAAGGTATGCCAATGGCTTCTACAATGTTAGCCTCATCTGCCCTAAAGGTTAGGGTTTGCAAATTTACCACATAATCCTTGTAATTGTTTACAAAGGCGTTCGTCACCTGCAAGTTGTAACCTTTCATTCGTTCACATAAGGAAAACCAGCCTGCGGTATTCATCATTTATGCACATCTGGGAAATTCCTCACTCCACTTGATATTATCTGGCTCCAATCTACATATTTTTTCACTGAGTTTTTTAACCACTACCATCGTGATCTGGAGGCTCTGCTAGCTCGCATTCTTGTTAAAACATTTCACACAAACTCAACTATGCAGAAAAAACCGACTAACAGTCTGTAGGGTTAGCTGAGATATGAATTTGGATCCATGTACTTTGCAGATATTGAAAACCTATTTGTACATTCATGACATAATTAATTTACACTCCTTGCTTGACACGGATCCCATGCTACTATCAGTCTCATCATGAAGCAAGACTACTTTGGAAACACGCGTACTATGCATGCAATTTTCCCTTAATTCATCTACAAGTGATTACAATCCGACAGCGCCAGCATTTCCTCCATTATTCAATGTGTTGTCGGTATGTACCAAAACTATAAATGAAATATAATCCACATTTGAACAGCCAAACCTTCATCATGTATAAGTAGACTTGATTTTATGCATTGGAAAGCAAACTTACTCATACATTAGGCTATGTATTATTTCAATAAAGAACTTGAAAACTTGAAAGATTAATGAAAATGAGCCTTATTTGTTTTAATAAATGAAACAATGATCAAATAACCCTTTTTAAAAGAACCTAAGAATTAGGGTAAAACCTAAGGAAACCAAGATTCTAAGATAAAAAAAGGTAAAGCTAAAGAAAAACTAGTCTTCTAGGAAACATATCTAAAGTAGTACTAAGATACAAATCTAGAGATAACAATAGGTTCTGTTTGTGGAGAGTGGAGAAGTCAATGGGGAAGCTTTGGAGGACGTTGGAATGGGAAAAGAATAGGATAAAGCCACCATAATTTCAATAGAAGGAATACTTTATGACAAGAAGGAAACCCCAGATGTTGCTAAGGAAGCTATTAGCTTTGAAATAAGGGAGGATTGTGTAGAGGTACATGATTTATCTAATGGTCTATTTGTTTATGAGTGTGCAGGTGTAGATATCAACATTGGAACTGCAAAAGATAACAATAAAGGTAAATATGGTAGCCATGAAATTGCAAGGGATGAAAATGAAGAAGAAGGGAACCATGCCATTTGTAGAGTTTGAAATTATGTCATTTTTCTCCATGAAAAAATACTTCCACCAAATAGAATCAACAACATCAAAACAGTCATATTGATAGACTTTTTTATTTCTTCCAAGCATTGAGAAGAATCAACATCTTTATTTTGTCAACATGCATTTTGAATATCGATAGTTGATTGCAATAACAATAACTTTGAAGCATAAATTTGACGAATTGGGATGAATTTCATAAATGCTAAACCTGATGTAGGCCCCCATTCTGCACTTGATGAGTACTTCTTACCCCGTAGTAATGTATTCCCATCAATATTTTTTATATGAAACTGATGTTGGAAGCTAATGTCATTAAGTTTTTCAATGCACCTTTCTTCACCATGTGATCCCAAAATAAATCTTCGCATGTCAATAGTTTCCTCCAACGTTAGTACAACAGGCTCTTGACTATATGTTTTTCTAATAATTTTAGTTAATGATAGCAAGCTCCCAACATTCTTCCTCCCCAATGTCACTGCAAAATGACTAAACATTTGATCAATATGGTCATGTGTATGCCCAACAAGAAGGAAACCAACTTTAACCTTTTGAAAACTTCCCAATTCAACAAGCATGTTTAGATAACCAAACACGATCTAATTTTTGTTTTCCCAGCTGGTGTTGTCCAAATGCAGATATAGAACTCGAGGAAGATTATTGGAGAAATGAGTAAGCACATGGTGAATTATGATGATAGTCAGATTTGCATCATTATGAATATTTGGAGTTATAAAGTAAACCCTTGGAGATATCTTACCAATAAAAACCATACAACCAACCAAGTGAAACTGAATAAAATTTTCCTCCTTTAAATTCTTTGGTAGACGAACAAAATGTGGCAAAAGTGTTTTTTTTTTCTTCTAATCCATGCCATCAATTATCAAACCCACATACTTATGTAGATCATCATCACACTTCTTGCGATTTTTGTATAATTTTTCCGTTCAAATGATTGTTGATTGCGGTGTGCTTGAAGTTCTTTAATAATAGAATCTGCAAATAAAGTAAAAAGAAAACATTGATAAGCTTTCATAATTGATATGTATTCAAGACAATAAATTTTTTAGAGACGTACCTCATTCTATCCCTTTTGATTTATCCCTTCTTTGTTTAAGAAAATCACATATACTACAAACCCCCATCCTTGACCTCTTAGGAATATGGACCTTGTTGGAATCTGTTTTCCGTAGTCTTGTAAAATATGTATATATAATGAAATGTTATTTCCTTTGGCATTTTGGACAAATGTCTTGTACAAGTTGTGGATTTGTTTCCTTGAGAAATTTTCTAGAATGTGTATGGTTTCTCTATCTAGCATACTCTCTCCATGCTTAGAAAAGAAGTCATGTATCCATAACATTGCAATGTTTGTTATCGACCCACTAGCTCGTGCATGATATTCTTTAGAATAAAATGTAGGATAATTTTCTAGCCTTGTCTGGATTCTTGATAGTCGAAGGTTACCAATTCAGTGAATTCTTTTGAATGCCCTTCTGCAAAGAAAATATTTCCAATGCAATAATCATAACCTACCTTTGTAGAAATCATGCAGCCACTAAATATGAATTTTGCATATTTTTGTTCATTGACAGATATGCTCGCCTTTTCTCCAAGGCATAATTGTAGTGTATTTGTTTCAAACAATATTTTCGGAAACACTCACTTGAAATCAAATCAGTAATAGAACTTCAAATTGTGAGCAAATATTTCCTAGACCTTGTATACCTATAATGATTTGGATTGATATAAAATGGTCTATTCCTACACTTAATCTTTCTCATTGGTACAATTTTCTTTTGTGTTTCATGTACCATTGCATCATCCTCATTAGAATGAATGTCCTCGTCACTATGAGGAATATCATCCCTCTCATTGAGATTCTCATCACCAAATTTAGTAGGATAATGATTATCCTCATCATTATCAAGTTTATCACTTGAGGTTAAATAAACATCATCAAGACTATTGGTATCTTAATCATTGGAGGGTTCATCCTCACCAAAATCATCATGTGTCCCATTAAAATCCTTGCTTGGAGGAAAATCATCTTCACCATTATTGGTGCTTTCATCCTCACCAAAATCATCATCTGTCTCATCAAAATCATCACTTGGAGGAAAATCATCATCGTTTCCATCAAAATCCTTGCTTGGAGGAAAATCATCTTCATCATTATTGGTGCCTTCATCCCCACCAAAATCATCATTTGTCCCATTAAAATCCTCGCTAGGAGAAAAATCATCATCGGTGATATCAAAATCCTCACTTGGAGGAAAATCATCTTCACCATTATTGGTGCCTTCATCCTCACCAAAATCATCATTTGTCCCATTAAAATCCTCACTTGGAGGAAAATCGTCATCAATTCCATCAAGATCCTCGCTTGGGGGGAAATCATCTTCACCATTATTGGTTCCTTCATCCTCACAAAAATCATCATTTGTCCCGTTAAGATCCTCACTTGGAGGAAAATCATCATCGGTGCCATCAAAATCCTCTCTTGGAGGAGAAACATTATCAGTCCCATTGAAATTCTCACTTAGAGTAAAATCATCATCGGTGCCATTAAAATCCTCGCTTGGAGAAAAATAATCTACACCATTATTGGTGCCTTCATCCACACCAAAATCATCATTGATCCCATCAAAATCATCGCTTGGAGGAAAATCAACTTTGGTGCCTTGAAAATCTTCGCTTGGAGGAAAATCCTATCTTGGAGGAAAATCATCGTTGGTGCCTTGAAAATCATGGCTTGGAGGAAAATCATCGTTGGTGCCTTGAAAATCATGGCTTGGAGGAAAATCATCATTGGTGCCTTGAAAATCCTTGCTTGGAGGAAAATCCTGGCTTTGAGGAAAATCATCGCTTGGAGGAAAATCCTAGCTTTGAGGAAAATCATCGCTTGGAGGAAAATCACCATTGGTGCCTTGAAAGTCATCATTTGGAGGAAAGTCACCATCTTTTTTAGTGTCTTTAAAATTCCCAGTTGGAGGAAGGTCTTCATCTTCATCATCATCCTTACTGCCTTTAAAATCCCCACTCAGAGGAAAATCATCATCGGTGTCATTGAAATCCTCACTTGAAGGAAAATTTCCATTATATTCATGTACATCTTCAGAATTGAGATTAATTTAGATGAGTCCATGACTTCTCACTCAAAAGTAGAATGATAACCCAATATTAATAGAAAAGAGAAATAAATTTTATCACACTCCTCACCAAAAAGTAGAATGGTGCAACTGTCAACCCCCAACAATCTTATAGCTAAAAGAACAAAATTTTCCCTCCCAAACATTCCCTCCAAATTTTCCATACAAAACTTTCGTGAATCAGAATTTTTCCTTGAAAAAATAAATCGCACAATTCTAACGCATTCATAAAACTAGTAAAATTAATCTAATATATTGTATACAAACTTTGTAATAATACTAATTAAATTGCATGTAAACTATGCTATATAAACTTTCTAATAATATATTGGTTATTTACATTAAATTTTTAATACCACATGCATAACACTAGTAAAATTTCATTTAATGTCATCCTATTTAAATTTAGTAATAATGCATAAGCTAATTACTCTTTTTTAATCCCGCATTCATAAAACGAGTAATCTTAAACTTAATATTAGCTATATAAACTATTTTTTTTTCAACTATTCATGTTTGAATTTGGAGCACTTTAGTAGTGCTTTGAAGGTTAGTTTTTTTTAATAATAAATTTGTCTAATTTATATTTATTTTGGCAATGTTTTTTTTCTATGCTTTTATTGTTTTTCCTTAATCCCACATTCATAAAGAGGCAAAATTAAACTTAATATATGTTATATAAACACAATTTTGTTTTCTACCATCACCTTTTGCAAACAACGATTAAAGACATTGAAGCAATCTACAAGGGATTTCAAGACCATTGAGGAGATTCAACGGAGGAGCTTCAAACATTGTCAAAGTTAGTTAAATTTTCATTTTTATGTTAATGATTTTTTTAAAAATTTAATGTAAATTTTTAAATTTTAATATAATTTTTTTTTCTTTGGCTTTGGGCATGCCCTTTGGACGTATGGGGTAAATTTTATTGTAACTTTTTTCCTTTGGGCTATGTATTGGGTGCCCAAAGGGGGTCTAAGTGAAGAATCATAGCTCCTCCCTCGTGTGACCAAAGGGGCATCCATAAGATAGGCCCCTTTGGGTGCATGAGGGAGGAGGAGCTACGCTCCTCCCCTCAAGCCCCCTTTGGGCCCCCAAAGCACCGTCCCAATGAGCTCGAGTCACCGTTGGGATAGCTATTTGGGTGCCCAAAGGGGGTCGCCCCTTTGGGCGCACGAGGAAGGAGCTCCGCTCCTCCCCTTGGGCCCCCTTTCGATGTCGAACGCATAGCCTTTGGGCCATGCATTGAGCTCCCAAAGAGAGGAGTGTAGATTCTCCTCGTGCGTCCAAAGGATTTTTTTTTAAATTACATTTTTTTTAAAATTTATATAATTTTTTTTAGAGAATATTTGGTTATTTTTAAATATATACTATTTTTTTTTCTTTTTTTACTATAGGGAGAATGGCATTAAGAAAACTATCTGTAAACATCTCTGGAGCAAGATCGGGGATGATGTCATCGAAAAAACAGTTGAGCCATCTAATAATTTTTCCTGTGACGAAGTTATGTCTATTGACGATTTAAAAGCCAAGAATGTTAGAGAATGGAAACATGCACAAGAGGAAGAGAAAATTGAGTATTCTTAGTTTTTGAATGAGAAATATCAAGGCAACCCAGACAATATTCACTTATATTGTGCTATGTTTGCACATCTCAAAACATATTATCACTCATTGGGATTGTTGCGAGATATTTGTTTGGTGCCGAGTAAAGACCTTGTTTATGCACTAGTGAAACGGCCTAAGACCTATGTCAAAATCTGATATTGTTTGAAGGTTTCAAACTATAAGGTTGGTGAAATTTTCACAGATTTTTGTCTAGGACTCATGCACAATATTGAGCGCATGAGTGTAAGTTTTTTTTATTTTTATATGTTTTTGAATTTGTTATAATTTGGATCATACAACAATGTAATAGATTTTAATACAATAATGTTTTATTTTGTAGGATTTTACTATGCCACTTTCCCATATTTTGAATGGAATTTATTCTGTAGAGAAAAATCCTATGGATGTCATTAATACCACTCTTCATAAGGGAGAAGCAACAAAGAAGGGAGAAACACCAAAAAAGGGAGAAACGTCAAAGAAGAAACGAATGCAAAATGTTCAAACTGAAGAAGTACAAGCACAGAAAGGAAAAGACATCCAACAATCAAATGAAATACCTAATAAGATTCCATTTAAAAAACTCTCTCTCCCAATTAAACATAATCAATGAATTGTTGTTGATGTGGATGTTACTTTTGCTGGTAAGAGTAAGAAACACTCTTCCAAAATAACTATGGATGAGGTTGTTTCCATTCGTGATCAACAAGTTGTTCATTTAGATACAACTACTTCAAGACATAAAAGGAGGGGACAATATATTGAATCCAATGTTATCGATGAAAATTAGAGTGAAAATTCGAGGGACAGTTTGGAAACCATCACTCCAGGTGGTGATCTAGATGATGGTGTTGTCAAGACAACACAAAATTCGATTCGAGATCGATTGCGGATGATAAGTTTGTTCACAATGGGAATACATTTCATTTAAATGTGAAGCAACTTTATAAACCCACATAAGTCCATGAGAAGTATCAAATTAGGAAACCACATTGTTTGCATGTTCATAACTTGAAAGCATTGACGAGGCACAATCCCTATGCACATGTCGATGACTACCTAGTTCTTGTTGACCCAAACTATGTTCCTGTTAGAGATGCATTTGATGAATCAAGATTTTTTCATTACAACTACTGTGTTTTGGGGGGGAATCATTCTGCAGAGGCCAGAAGAGAATTGAGGAAGAGTTTCCCAAAAACCCTATTTTTCAAACAATCAAATGCATCATTTATGTTGGTTTAAGAGATGTGGAAGAAAAACTATTGGCATGAGATCATAACATAGATAGTGACTATAGGATGTCCATGACATTCATTCAAAGGGTCAAATTTATCCACATTAATGAATTTGAACAAATATGTGGTGGAAATAGATCGAAAGTTGATGCAGATTTCCAGAAACAATGTTGTATTGAAATAGGTTTCCCAATTAAAGAGGACAATGTGAAAAAACTCAAAAGTGACACATTCATAGTTGTAGATAACTATTTTCAGTTGGCATTTAGAATGGCGCCATTATGGGAATTGATTGATGAGATATTTATCAGGTGGGAGAATATTGGTGTAAAAAATCAGAAGGTAAAACAAAACAAAGCAGCTACATGGAGCAGTGGTCAAGAGGCCTTTGCGTCTAGAATTTGCTAGAAGATATGACTATAACACCTTGGAAATCATTGCAAGTTGTGAATGATGAAACACTTATAACTACAATACTATCATGTGTAAAGTCAGGTGAATTATTTATGGAGGAAATGTGCAATGAATTTGAAAAGTAAGTTTGTAGATTGTTTTTATGTTTTAAAGCTTATCTTTTGAGTTTAATATGTTTTATTAATTAGGCATTGTGTTATACTATTAGATATGATTGTAAATGTCATTTATTTTTACATCATGTAATCATAAGGTTTACATTAAAATACAAGAGGATATGGTTAAAATGTTGGGTGAGAAGAGTTGGGATGATGTTAGATGCAACTATCCAAACTCAAGCTCCATAGAAAACTTACAGCATTTTTTTGTTCCTTACAAAAAGGTATGTTGATATATGATATATTCTATTTTATTTATTTGTAAGTAAATTCATTTTTATTTTATTACTTATAGATATAATTTTTTTTTCAAAGATGTCAAAGAAGAGTACAATACAAGAGTCTTTCAAAATTCATATTCAAAGAGCCAAAATAGAATGACAAAGAAGACAGCGTCTTGCAAACATTGAACTTGATGATACCCTTGATCATCATGTTTGGAATGGGCTTGACACTGTGCAATATAAAGTGATTTTAGGTGATTGTGCAAACATTGCAAATCTTGTTCCTAAAAAGGAGTACTACCTATTTATTGTTGATATCCCTCATGGAAACAATATAAAAAAACATTGCTTATGATTGTGAGCCTTATATACCAATCGTTCAATAAAGTGGTTTCGGGATTTGTGGATGTCACAACATCACCTCTATGGAGATTTCTTGTTTTCCATTCAGATGTACAAGGAGGAGCAGTGCTAGCAACTTTAAAGGATAAAACAAACTCAAAGAAACAACTTTATTGGTAAGATATTTACAATGTATTATCAAGCATTTGAATTTATAAGTCAAATTTATTTTTCTATAAGTTAATTAGAATCTTATATATTTTTGTTACATCCATAAGCCTAATATTCATAGCTCCAACGATGATCCATTTATGAGTGATACTGAAAACATACATCTTGCATGTTGGACAAAAGTTGATACCTATGAATCTCTTTTAATCAGTGAAAAGAGTGAAGGAAAATATAGTTAGATATTGACTTATAATTTCGTGGTTAAAAAGTTGATATATGAAGAAAGGGATTTGAAACGAGAGATTGTAAACATCTACCATAAGCCACAAGCATTGATTAATTATCTCATAGATGCATTTTCAAAAGGAGATTGGGTTTTAGATTTGTTCTCGGGATCAGGTAATATTTTTTATATTACATATGAAACTAGTGCCACTAATCTATATTGTTTAATCTATAATTTTTAAATTTATGTTTCATTATGCTATTTAACTTTAGTTTTTTGTATGCGGTGATTAGGTACAACAATAGCATGCTCCTTACAAAAAGGAAGGAATTGCATATCCATTGATAATGATCCACTACAGTGCAATTATATCAAGCAAAGAATTAATGCTATGAAAGTTTTTATAGAAGAAATGCAAGAAGTTGGTTTGAAGAAAGGAGAATTTAGTGAGTCACTTGTGGCAAAGATGTCAAAAGAGCCTCAACCACCATTAAAAGGGATGTTCGAAAATGATCACTTTGAACATTTTGCAGAAGTAGAGGACCCAATGGCAGAACACATTGAGGTCTAGGAAGAGAGCAAAGCTATAGAAAATGTCAATTTTGATTAAGATTCCAGTCTGCATGATATTCTTGATTAGTTTCATGTCATTGAGGAAAATGTCCAATTTGACAAATTTTTTATAAGATATTTTTGTAATGTTTTGACTTTAAGATTTTATTTTGATAATAACTATTATGTTTTTAATATGTTATTTACAAATATATAATATATCTTTGGTTGAGTTTATGTGCATCATCACTTTATGGAAAATAATGTTAAATGATGCAATTTTTATACATAAAATAGCTGAAAATATTACAAATTTGCCCCAAAAATGACTTATTTAAGAGAAATGTTTAAAGAAAAAGACTTCCAAAGTGTATATATTTTTCATTCTAAATAGCTTCTAAATATTTAAAAAATTAAAAAATATATATATTTTTCATTATAACTAGCTACTAAATGTATATTTTTTTGTAAATTTTGAAAAAACACATTTGTAATAAAAATATAGTTTTTTTCTAACCAAGAAGTTTCAAAATCACAAAAAAATGGCTCGAAATGAAAAATGGTGATAACAGTATACACAGTTTTTGAAACGGAGGTAAAAACAACTACTAAAATTAACCATCCAAAAAAAACAAGAACAATGTCGGGTTCTTGTCAAGTTGTATAACTTGTTTTTAACCCATGATTTGAGAGATAGTGAGAACCAAATGACCTACGCTCTTGTCTAGCATACATTTTAACACTTGGATGATTTCTAGTTATTGCTAAGATCTATTAACAAATCATCTCATGTCACATTCTTCAACACTTCTGCTTCAGATTCTCAACATCAAATCGATTCAATAGTGGAGTAGTTTGAAAGCCCATCTCGTTAGTAGGGATTCTAGAGGAAAACCCTTGCTTCCAACATTACAAATTCCGACTTAAACATGAAGTTAAAACAATGAACATTCAACAAACAAACTTAAAAAAGGAGATGAAAAGAACACAAATACTTTGATATTTTAATGTCTCGAAATTCGTGCAACTTCAAATCCCCCTTGTTACAGAACTCAAGTTGTGCTTATATACACAATGAGGTGAATTTATCTCAATCCACCAAGGATGGATCAAAATGTTTATTTTTAGTAAAGATCACATCTAACTCCTTAAATTTCTAACCTCTCTAATGATTTACTCTAAATAGAAATTACATATCAATTGGGAAAACTAATCCCATATTCTCGAACTAACTCTATCCTTTATGAATTAAAATTTCAAATGAAGAAAACCCACTCCCTTTAGAAAATTTAGAAGACCTTCTAGAGGTCAAAGCTTGACTCTCAAAAGATGCACCTACATCATAGAGATAACAATTGAGGTTGTAAAGAAGAAAATTAGGGCCGAAGTGAAAATGAAGAAGCGATCATACACTTGTATAAAGTATGGCCTCAATGAAAGATGAAATGGTGCAAGTGGACTTTTTTTGTTTTTTAGGGGAATCGACATCCAAGGGGTTTGGTACCCATGCCACTAGGGATGAGTCCTTAAGACTACCACTATAACCTTGTCCAGAGGAAACATCCCACAAGCCACGTCGAGTGGTTTAGCTTGGTTTCAAACCTGGGCTACACCCAAAGATTGGTCAATGCAAACGTCTTTCGTGTTGGGCGACCACCATTCAACCTATCCCACTAGAGTTTTTATTGCAATAGGTGGCCTCATCATGAGGTCATGCTTTTTGTTCTACTCGATGAGTCTAATGAAAGGGCACTCAACCAAAAATAATGCAGGAGTACTCAAGCCTAGTGATCAAATTTAAAAGGTGGGTCTTTATTTCAATTTGAAGGGCATATATTCTTCTAGCCCTTCAAAGATGATGTGCCTTATAAATAATTGTACTTTAATTGACAAAAATAAATTAATTAAACACTTAAAAAAATACAAAAACAAATATTTCCTTTCCAAATTCTTACAATCTAAACAATTGAACACTCACTACATGAAAAAATGATAACTTTTCAATATAACCTAAGAAATAAACAAAATTTTCTTTGAAATTAGTAAGATCTACAAAAATTTTATTATTTTACATAAATGAGCACATTCCAACAAAATAATAAGAAAACATATTTTTCTTGGATTCATTTGATATTCTTCAAAAGTATTTGAACTTACATCACTAAAAACATCAACTATTTACCCAATGGAAGAGGCTTTCTAGTTTTCATTTGTTTATATACATCATAAATAGAATTCTAATGTACCTCATTTAGGGTATGAAGTGCACTAAGAGAAAAACATTAACATATACAATGTCTCTAATGAAAGCCTTGATTTATCATCATTATCATATTTAATTTTGAGAAACCTCTTTCACACACTGCTATACATGTTGGAATAACAAGGATAACTGGCCATAATCACATCAAATAGGGAAATCCTTCTAAACATTCAGATTCATCTCCACATAGATCCATGCTCCAAACATATGCTTTTTAGGGTTATATCCATGCTCCAAACATATGTTTTTTAGGGTATGATTTGTAAATAGCACAAATAAATTTGTCAATTTCATGAAACATTTAGCAATGTCCGCAATAAATGAGTCCCCAACACTAAAATTTTCACAAACATTTCAGCCATCTTTTCATTTCATAGTTTCTATCATTCCTTTCTTCATAATAATGTTGAGGACTGAAAAATTTAACATCATTAAATGTAGGTAGATCCTCTAGATCCTCTATATGCCTCCCAAAAACCGTTTACAGAGCATGTTATAGTAACATCTAAAGTAATGCCAATAAAGGTAATTTCAACATGATCCTCTTGGAACTTCTGATTCGTCTTATTTAACTCAATGAGCACATCTACAAGCAAATGGATGCAAAATTGCACTTGAAATATTGTTGCCAACTCATACATATATTTCTCCCCTAATTCCCAATATTTTAACAAAGAGAGCATGAGTTTGACGAGCCTTTCCATAACTTTTCCTCTAGAAAACCACCTAATTTGAAGAATTTGTAAAACCTCTAACTTAGTAAATTTAAATGATTCCATGAGCTCTTTTAGTTCTCCATTTATTTTAGGAGATTTCCCAAGCCATGAATAACATTGTTTGTAAATTTATCAATATACTACAACTTTAGAAAATGAGACGAAGCATCATTTGCTGCTAATGTTTCTCTATAAGCTATGCAATGGATATCTAATAAATGACGAGAATCTCAACATATCTTAGAAGATAAACCTTCATGATTACCCCTCATGGAAGATGCCCCATCAAATCTAAATCCAACTAACTTCATCAAAGATAGCAGACCATCTCTATTAGAAAAGTTCTCACTCCACCATACATAGATTAAGTTATACCATCTTTTATTTGAAGCAAGCGTATGAATTTTGTTATGCATTGAACTCTTCATTCATTTATCAAATATGTAATATAAATAATCAAATGATGCTCCATAGTTCTATCAATGCTTTCATCAACTAAAATTGAGTAAAATGATGCTGGTAGTCGGTAAGTTCTCAGTTAGGCCATTAAACTTTCATGGATTCCTCCTAGATCCCTATTGCTTACATTTCTCACAAAAAGCGAAGTAGGACTTAATATTTCATTATGTTGAGATGGGATAAGCCACTCCAAAATAAATTTGGACCAAAAAGGATGGATTCCTACTCCCAAATATTTATTGACGAGTAATTCAAAATGTTGTCTTTGTAATGTTTCTATAAATTAAAAATATGATTTTAAATTTGTTTGAAGGGAAATTTTAACTTAGCACTTGTGAAACATGCCAAAACCCTCTAGAAGAGCTTGGAAGAGCTGAGATGGGTTGGGTTCAAGGATTGAAGGGAGCTCAGGAGGAGAGAACCCCAGCACGAGGAAGATAAGAGGGAACCTATGCGTGAGGAGGAGAGAAGGCATCTCTGGAGAAGGAAAATCCCGCATGTGGAGGAGAGGGAAGAGATGAGATGGGTTGGGTTCAAGGATTGAAGGGAGCTCAGGAGGAGAGAACCCCAGCACGAGGAAGATAAGAGGGAACCTGTGCGTGAGGAGGAGAGAAGGCATCTCTGGAGAAGGAGAAATCCCGCATGTGGAGGAGAGGAGAGTAAGCAGTGGGAGAAGTGAAGAAAGGAGGAGAAGGAAGAAAATGTAGGAGGAAAGAGTAATAAATGCAGGAGGAAAGAGTAATTGGGGAAGAAAATAGATAGTGGAGAAGAGGACAAGTTGCATTAGTATGATGAAGATGGAGGAATTTGCAGGAGAATAGGGAGATAGAGAAGAGTAATCCTTGTGAGAGGAGATGGCTGGTGAGAAAGAGGAGCTGCGTAAAAATTTAAGAAGGATCTAAATGCAGAAAAAGAGAGGCTAAACAACCAGAGGAGAAGAAAAGGGAAGAAGAGAGGGAGAGAAAGAAAGGAGAATAAGAATACGAAAGAAGAGAGAAGAGAATTCGAAGATGAAAAGAAAGAGGATATAAAGACCAAAAAGAAGAACTTGGCAACAACAATTAAGAACGAAGGAAATTCAGGTAAAATGCGTAATGTTTTTAAGTTGTTTTTATGGACCATTGTAATCCTATTTGAGATTTAGACAAAGCAGGCAGAATGGTGAAAGGAATTGTTGTAAAAAGGGAAGTGTTTGAAGAGTCCAGACCTGTCAAATCATAGAGCCCTTAGAGGCATTGTAAATTGTAATTTTCATGAAATTTCTGAGTTTAAATGAAGGCGGCCTGCTGGGCCCAGAATTTAAAGAAATTCTTGTAGCTGATGTGTTGAATGAATGTTTGTATGGTGTTTAAATTTGTTGCATCGAAAGAAGGGTTGTTGCCTTTGTTCGATCATTGAGCTTGTTGCACTCCCGAGCCTGTTGAGTTCATAGCTGTGAGTGAATTTTAGTTTTTCTTGCGGAGGGGACTGAAGCCCCCTGTTTTCATCAAAGTAAGAGACCGTTGGCTCTAACTATGAAAACAATTGTGTTAGAGCTTGGCCTTGATTAAAGATGGTCACCATTAAATTGTGTAACACAATGTATACCTTGCATGATGCATTGCTTGATTATTGTATGATAATTTACATATGGAATGTTTGCATAATTTTATAAATGAATGGAATCGATACACTGAAGATGAGTGGCAAGTATCATGGACTAAATGACCTGTACCCAAGATCTACACAATCAGCTTGTTGGAGTTGGTGATACAATTGAAGAGAAGGATATGGTGTCACTAGCAATTAATGGGTTAGCATTAATTTTTCAAATTTTGGTGACAGTTTTGAATGTCACAAATAAAGTTGTCTGGGTGACAGTTAGCGATATATTGTTACAGGTAGAATGACACAGGAGTAGATTTGACTAGGGCAAGTCTGATTAAGCACTTAATGCAAAGACACCTAAGAAGAAAGGAAAATAGAAGCAGAAAACTGCACACAGCCTAAAACATTATAAATGAATTAAAATCTCAAACCATAAACTAAAAGCAACTACACCATAAAACTTCAGCTTACATTATTTGATATTGTTGTAATTACCTTAACACCATTAAAACCATCAGTGAAATTCACGCCATGATGTTGAGCTTCTCTTCATATTTACAATGGATCTTCTTCTTAATATTTTATCTCCAAATTATACGAGTAATCGATACATATGGCAGTATAGAGTTTGATAAGCCATTAAACCTAATTCAGTTGTCTACATAATCATCAATTTAAAAGTAACATGTACAGTGAAATCTATATATCACATATTGTACATTGATAATCATGAGGATCATCATTTCTTTCGTAAGGCTGATAGCTGCTTTGTTATATCATAATAAGCACTATTCAACGTCGTGGAAATAAACAATAATTGCCAACAAAGCCACAATAATTTTGATTGCTATATTCCAGGGATGATGCTCGAGTTAGGGTACGGGAGTTCTAAATCCTAATCTTTGCTTTTCACCTTCCATTTAAGGACGTGATTATAGAAGGAGACTCTTGTATTGAGTATAGAGAAATTCCAGATTTTATGGCTCTAAATTTTCTGATTTATGAACTGCACTTGAGAAAAGTTTTATGTCTGAATACAATAACCATGGATACACCTAATTGCCAACAAAGCCACAATAATTTTGATTGCCATATTCCAGGGATGATGAATTTGATGAATGGGAAGGAGTTTTTGTAAAAACCCAGAATTTTAGTCATGTTCCCTTCCTTGCATTGGATCGATGGGAGGAGAGCGGGAGCTGACAAGGTGCTACAAAGTATGGACCAAATTCAAATTCCAAAGGAGTAGAGTAAGAATGAAGACGATCAATAAAAGCAAGTCATAAGTCTTGCAAAAATATATAAATAACGTTTTGATAGAAAAATATCATAAAACAAGGTAGATATATTGTGAAAGTTAAATATTATATTGGCGATAATGTTGAAGAAGTTGATAATGATGGGGGTGAAAGTGAAACTAAATATGATTTGAGGATGTTTGCAATAGCGAGCCTGCAAGAGAATGGGAAAGACTTGCATCTAATATGCAAGTAGTTAAATGTATACATATGATAGGTTCTATGTTTGTGGAGAGTGGAGAAGTGGATGGGGAAGCTTTGGAGGACGTTGGAATGGGAAAAGAATAGGAGAAATCCACCATAACTGCAATAGAATGAATACTTTACGACAAGAAGGAAACCCCGGATGTTTATAAGGAAGCTATTAGCGTTGAAATAAGGGAGGATTGTGTAGAGGTACATGATTTATCTAATGGTCTATTTGTTTATGAGTGTGCAGGTGTAGATATCAACATTGGCACTGCAAAAGATAACAATAAAGGTAAATATGGTAGCCATGAAGTTGCAAGGGATGAAAATGAAGAAGAAGGGAACCATGCATTTGTAGAGTTTGAAATTATGTCATTTTTCTCCATGAAAAAAGACTTCCACCAAACAAAATCAACAACATCAAAATAGTCATATTGTTAGACTTTTTTATTTCTTCCAAGCATTGAGAAGAATCAACATCTCTATTGTGTCGACATGCATTTTGAATCTCGATAGTTGATTGCAATAACAATAACTTTGAAGCATAAATTTGACGAATTGGGATGAATTTCAGAAATGCTAAACCTGATGTAGGCCCCCATTCTACACTTATTGAGTACTTCTTACCCCGCAATAGTGTTTTCCCATCAATATTTTTTATATGAATCTGATGTTGGAAGCTAATGTCATTAAGTTTTTCAATGCACCTTTCTTCACCATGTGATCCAAAAATAAATCTTCGCATGTCAATAGTTTCCTCCAACGTTAGTACAACAGGCTCTTGACTATATGTTTTTCTAATAATTTTAGTTAATGATAGCAAGCTCCCAACATTCTTCCTCCCCAATGTCACTGCAAAACGACTAAACATTTGATCAATATGGTCATGTGTATGCCAAACAAAAAGGAAACCAACTTTAACCTTTTGAAAACTTCCCAATTCAACAAGCATGTTTAGATAACCAAACACGATCTAATTTTTGTTTTCCCAGCTGGTGTTGTCCAAATGCAGATATAGAACTCGAGGAAGATTATCGGAGCAATGAGTAAGCACATGGTGAATTATGGTGATAGTCAGATTTGCATCATTATGAATATTTGGAGTTAAAAAGTAAACCCTTGGAGACATCTGACCAATAAAAACCATACAACCAACCAAGTGAAACTAAATAAAATTTTCCTCCTTTAAATTCTTTGGTACACGAACAAAATGTGGCAAAAATGTTTTTTTTTTCTTTTCTGATCCATGCCATCAATTATCCACCAATTATCAAACCCACATACTTATGTGGATCATCATCACACTTCTTGCGATGTTTGTATAATGTTTTTCCTTTCAAATGATTGTTGATTGCGATGTGCTTGAAGTTCTTTAATAATAGAATCTACAAATAAAATAAAAAGAAAACATTGATAAGCTTTCATAATTGATATTTATTGAAGAAAATAAAGTTTTTACAGACGTACCTCATTCTATCCCTTTTGATTTATCCCTTCTTTGTTTAAGAGAAGCACATTTACTACAAACCCCCATCCTTGACATCTTAGGAATATGGACCTTGTTGGACTCTGTTTTCCGTAGTCTTGTAAAATATGCATATCTAATGAAATTGTTATTTTCTTCGGCATTTTGAACAAATGTCTTGTACAAGTTGTGCATTTGTTGCATTGAGAAATTTTCTATAATGTATATGGTTTCTCTATCTAGCATACTCTCTCCATGCTTAGAAAAGAAGACACGTATCCATAACATTGCAATGTTTGTTATCGACCCACTAGCTCATGCATGATATTCTTTAGAATAAAATGTAGGATAATTTTCTAGCCTTGTCTGGATTCTTGATAGTCGAAGGTTACCAATTCAGTGAATTATTTTGAATGCCCTTCTACAAAGAAAAATACTTCCAATGCAATGAATCATAACCTACCTTTGTGGAAATCATGCACCCACTAAATATGAATTTTGCATATTTTTGTTCATTGACAGATATGCTCTCCTTTTCTCCAAGGCATAATTGTAGTGTATTTGTTTCAAACAATGTTTTTGCAAACACTCACTTGAAATCAAATCAGTAATAGAACTTCAAATTGTGAGCAAATATTTCCTAGACCTTGTATAACTAGAATGATTTGGATTGATATAAAATGGTCTAACCCTACACTTAATCTTGCTCATTGGTACAATTTTTTTTGTGTTTCATGTACCATTTCATCATCCTCATTAGAATGAATGTCCTCGTCACTATGAGGAATATCATCCCTCTCATTGAGATTCTCATCACCAAATTTATTAGGATAATGATTATCCTCATCATTATCATGTTTATCACTTGAATTTAAATCAACATCATCAACACTATTGGTATCTTCATCATTGGAGGGTTCATCCTCACCAAAATCATCATGTGTCCCATTAAAATCCTTGCTTGGAGGAAAATCATCTTCACCATTATTGGTGCCTTCATCCTCACCAAAATCATCATCTGTCTCATTAAAATCCTCACTTGGAGGAAAATCATCATCGTTGCCATCAAAATCCCTTCTTGGAGGAAAATCATCTTCATCATTATTGGTGCCTTCATCCCCACCAAAATCATCATTTGTCCCATTAAAATCCTCGCTTGGAGGAAAATCATCATCGCTGATATCAAAATCCTCACTTGGAGGAAAATCATCTTCACCATTATTGGTGCCTTCATCCTCACTAAAATCATCATTTGTCCCATTAAAATCCTCACTTTGGAGGAAAATCATCATCAATTCCATCAAGATCCTCACTTAGGGGAAAATCATCTTCACCATTATTGGTTCCTTCATCCTCACCAAAATCATCATTTGTCCCATGAAGATCCTCACTTGGAGGAAAATCATCATCGATGCCATCAAAATCCTCTCTTGGAGAAACATTATCAGTCCCATTAAAATTCTCACTTGGAGGAAAATCATCATCGGTGCTATTAAAATCCTCGCTTAGAGGAAAATAATCTACACCATTATTGGTGCCTTTATCCACACCAAAATCATCATTGATCCCATCAAAATCATTGCTTGGAGGAAAATCAACTTTGGTTCCTTGAAAATCTTTGCCTGGAGGAAAATCCTAGCTTGGAGGAAAATCATCGTTGGTGCCTTGAAAATCATGGCTTGGAGGAAAATCATCGTTGGTGCCTTGGAAATCATGTCTTGAAGGAAATTCATCATTGGTGCCTTGAAAATCCTTGCTTGGAGGAAAATCACCATTGGTGCCTTGAAAGTCATCACTTGGAGGAAAGTCACCATCTTGCTTAGTGTCTTTAAAATTCCCAGTTGGAGGAAGGTCTTCATCTTCACCATCGTCCTTCCTGCCTTTAAAATCCCCACTCAGAGGAAAACCATCATCGGTGCCTTTGAAATCCTCACTTGAAGGAAAATTTCCATTATATTCAAGTACATCTTCAGAAATTGAGATTAATTCAGATGAGTCCATGACTTCTCACTCAAAAGTAGAATGATAACCCAATATTAATAGAAAAGAGAAATAAAATTTTTTCACACTCCTCACCAAAAAGTAGAATGGTGCAACTGTCAACCCCCAACAATCTTATAGCTAAAAGAACAAAATTTTCCCTCCCAAACATTCCCTCCAAATTTTCCATACAAAACTTTCGTGAATCAAAATTTTTCCCTGCAAAAATAAATCGCACATTTCTAACGCATTCATAAAACTAGTAAAATTAATCTAATATATTCTATAAAAACTTTGTAAGAATACTAATTAAATCACATGTAAACTATGCTATATAAACTTTCTAATAATATATTGGTTATTTACATTAAATTTTTAATACCACATGCATAACACTAGTAAAATTTCAGTTAATGCCATCTTATTTAAATTTAGTAATAATGCCTAAGCTAATTACTCTTTTTTAATCCCGCATTCATAAAATGAGTAATCTTAAACTTAATATTAGCTATATAAACTATTTTGTTTTTCAATTGTTCATGTTTGAATTTGGAGCACTTTAGTAGTGCTTTGAAGGTTAATTTGTTTTAATAATAAATTTGTCTATTTTATATTTATTTTGGCAAATGTTTTTTTCTGTGCTTTTATTGTTTTTCCTTAATCCCATATTCATAAAGAGGCAAAATTAAACTTAATATATGCTACATAAACATAATTTTGTTTCTACCATCACCTTTTGCAAACAACGATTAAAGACATTCAAGCAATGTACAAGGGATTTCAAGACCATTGAGGAGATTCATCGGAGGAGCTTCAAACATTGTCAAGGTTAGTTAAATTTTCATTTTTATATAATGATTTTTTTTAAATTTAATGTAAATTTTTAAATTTTAATACAATTTTTTTTCTTTGGCTTTGGGCATGCCCTTTGGACGCATGGGGTAAATGTTATTGTAACTTTTTTCCTTTGGGCTATGTATTGGGTGCCCAAAGGGGGTCCAAGCAGAGAATCATAGCTCCTCCCTCATGTGACCAAAGGGGCGGCCATAAGGTAGACCCCTTTGGGTGCACGAGGGAGGAGCTACACTCCTCCCCTCAAGCCCCCAAAGCATCGTCCCAATGAGCTTGAGCCACCGTTGGGATAGCTCTTTGGGTGCCCAAAGGGGGCCGCCACTTTGGACGCATGAGGAAGGAGCTCCGCTCCTCCCCTTGCCCCCCCTTTCGACGTTGAATGCATAGACTTTGGGATATGCATTGAGATACCAAAGAGAGGAGTGTAGCTTCTCCTCGTGCGTCCAAAGGATTTTTTTTTCAAATTACATTTTTTTTAAAATTTATATACTTTTTTTTAGAGAATATTTGGTTATTTTTTAAATATATACTAATTTGTTTTCATTTTTTACTATAGGGAGAATGGCATCAAGAAAACTATTTGTAAACATCTATGGAGCAAGATCGGGGATGATGTCATCGAAAAATTAGTTGAGCCATCTAATAATTTTCCCTGTGACGAAGTTATGTCCATTGAGGATTTAAAAGCCAAGAATGCTAGAGAATGGAAACATGCACAAGAGGAAGAGAAAATTGAGTATTTTTAGTTTTTGAAAGAGAAATATCAAGGCAACCCAGACAATATTCACTTATATTGTGCTATGTTTGCACATCTGAAAACATATTATCACTCATTGGGATTGTTGCGAGATATTTTTTTGGTGCCGAGTAAAGACCTTGTTTATGCACTAGTGAAACGGCCTAAGACCTATGTCAAAATATGATATTGTTTGAAGGTTTCAAACTATAAGGTTGGTGAAATTTTCACAAATTTTTGTGCAGGACTCATGCACGATATTGAGCGCATGAGTGTAAGTTTTTTTTATTTTTATATGTTTTTGAATTTGTTATAATTTGGATCATAGGACAATGTAATAGATTTTAATACAATAATGTTTTATTTTGTAGGATTTGACTATGCCACTTTCCCATATTTTGAATGGAATTTATTCTTTAGAAAAAAATCCTATGGATGTCATTAATACCACTCTTCAGAAGGGAGAAGCAACAAACAAGGGAGAAACACCAAAAAAGGGAGAAACGTCAAAGAAGTAACAAATGCAAAATGTTCAAACTCAAGAAGTACAAGCACAAAAAGGAAAAGACATCCAACAATCAAATGAAATACCTAATAAGGTTCCATTTAAAAAACTATCTCTCCCAACTAAACATAATCAATGAATTGTTGTTGATGTGGATGTTACTTATGCTGGTAAGAGTGAGAAACACTCTTCCAAAATAACTATGGATGAGGTTGTTTCCATTCGTGATCAACAAGTTGTTCATTTAGATACAACTACTTCAATACATAAAATGAGGGGACATTATATTTAATCCAATGTTATCGCTGAAAATTAGAGTGAAAATTTGGGGGATAGTTTTGAAACCATCACTCCAGGTGGTGATCTAGATGATGGTGTTGTCAAGACAACACAAAATGCCATTCGAGATGGATTGCGAAGGATAAGTTGGTTCACAATGACATTTGATTTAAATGTGAAGCAACTTTATAAACCCACATAAGGCTAGGAGAAGTATCAAATTAGGAAACCACGTCGTTTGCATGTTCATAACTTGAAAACATTGATGAGGCGCAATCCCTATGCACATGTCGATGACTACCTAGTTCTTGTTGACCCAAAAAATGTTCCTGTTAGAGATGCCTTTGATGAATCAAGATTTTTCCATTGCAACTACTGTGTTTTGGGGGGGAATCATTCTGCAAAGGCCAGAAGAGAATTGATGCAAGAGTTTCTCAAAAACCCTATTTTTCAAACAATCAAATGCATCATTTATGTTGGTTTAAGAGATGTGGAAGCAAAACTATTGGCATGAGATCATAACATAGATAGTGACTATAGGATGCCCATGAAATTCATTCAAAGGGTCAAATTTATCCACAATCAAATATGTGGTGGAAATAGATCGAAAGTTGATGCAAATTTCCGGAAACAATGTTGTATTTAAATAGGTTTCCCAATTAAAGAAGACAATGTGAAACAACCCAAAAGTGACACATTCAGATTTGTAGATAACTATTTTCAGTTGGCATTTAGAATAAGGCCATTATGGGAATTGATTGATGAGATATTTATCATGTGGGAGAATATTGGCATAAAAAATCAGAAGGTAAAACAAAATAAAGCAGCTGCATGGAGCAGTGGTCAAGGAGGCCTTGGCGTTAAGAATTTGCTAGAAGATATGACTATAACACCTTGGAAATCATTGCAAGTTGTGAATGATGAAACACTTATAACTACAATACTGTCATGTGTAAAGTCAAGTGAATTATCCATGGAGGAAATGTGCAATGAATTTGAAAAGTAAGTTTGTATATTGTTTTTATGTTTTAAAGCTTATCTTTTGAGTTTAATATGTTTTATTAATTAAGCATTGTGTTATACTATTAGATATGATGGTAAATGTCATTTATTTTTACATCATGTAGTCATAAGGTTTACATTAAAATACAAGAGGATATGGTTAAAATGTTGGGTGAGAAGAGTTGGGATGATGTCAGATGCAACTATCCAAACTCAAGCGCCACAGAAAACTTAAAACATTTTTTTGTTCCATACAAAAAGGTATGTTGATATATGATATATTCTATTTTATTTATTTGTAAGTAAATTCATTTTTATTTTATTACTTATAGATATATATTTTTTTCAAAGATGTCAAAGAAGAGTACAATACAGGAGTCTTTCAAAATTCATATTCAAAGAGCCAAAATAGAACGACAAAGAAGACAACGTCTTGCAAACATTGAACTTGATGATACCCTTGATCATCATGTTTGGAATGGGCTTGACACTGTGCAATATAAAGTGATTTTAGGTGATTGTGCAAACATTGCAAATCTTGTTTGTAAAAAGAAGTACTCCCTAGTTATTGCAGATATCCCTTGTGGATACAATGTAAAAAACATTGTTTATGATTGTGAGCCTTATACTTACCAATCATTCAATAAAGTGGTTTCTGGATTTATGGATGTCACAACATCACCTCTATGGAGATTTCTTGTTTTCCATTTAGATGTACAAGGAGGAGCAATGCTAACAACTTTAAAGGATAAAGCAAACTCAAAGAAAAAACTTTATTTGTAAGATATTTACAGTGTATTATCAAGCACTTGAATTTATAGGTCAAATTTATTTTTCTATAAGTTAATAAGATTCTTTTATATTTTTGTTACAGCCATAAGCCTAATATTCATAGCTCCAGTGATGATCCATTTATGAGTGATGTTGAAAACATACATTTTGCATGTTGGACAAAATATGAGACTTATGAATCTCTTTTAATCAATAAAAAGAGTGAAGGAAAATATAGTCATATATTGACTTATAATGTCATGGTTAAAAAGTTGATATATGAAGAAAGGGATTTGAAAGGAGAGATTGTAAACATCTACCATAAGCCACAAGCATTGATTAATTATCTCATAGATGCATTTTCAAAAGAAGGAGATTGGGTTTTAGATTTGTTCTCAGGATCAGGTAATATTTTTGATATTACATATGAAACTAGTGCCATTAATCTATACATTTTTAATTTATGTTTCATTATGCTATTTAACTTTAGATTTTTGTATGTGGTGATTAGGTACAACAATAGTATGCTCCTTACAAAAAGGAAGGAATTGCATATCCATTGATAATGATCCACTATAGTGCAATTATATCAAGCAAAGAATTAATGCTATGAAAGTTTTTCAAGATGAAATGCATGAAGTTGGCTTGAAGAAAGGAGAATTTAGTGAGTCACTTTTGGCAAAGATGTCAAAAGAGCCTCAACCACCATTAAAAGGGATGTTCGAAAATGATCACTTTGAACATTTTGCAAAAGTAGAGGACCCAATGGCAAAACACGTTGAGGTCCATGAAGAAAGCAAAGCTACAGAAAATGTCAGTTTTGATGAAGATTCTAGCCTGCATGATATTCTTGATTAGTTTCATGTCATTGAGGAAAATGTCAAACTTGACAAATTTTTGAAAAGATATTTTTGTAATGTGTTGACTTTAAGATTTTATTTTGATAATAACTATTATGTTTTTAATATGTTATTTATAAATATATAGTATATTTTTTGTTGAGTTTATGTGTATCATCACCTTATGGAAAATAATGTTAAATAGTACCATTTTTATACATAAAATAGCTGAAAATATTACAAATTTGCCCATAAAATGACTTATTTAAGATAAATGTTTAAAGAAAAAAACTTCCAAAATGTATATATTTTCATTCTAAATAGCTTCTATATATATATATATATATCATTATAACTAGCTACTAAATGTATATTGTTTTGTAAATTTCGAAAAAACATATTTGTAATAAATATTATAGTTTTTTTTTTTTGACCAAGAAGTTTCAAAATTACAAAAAAATGGCTTGAAATGAAAAATAGTGATACTGGTATACATAGTTTTTGAAACGAAGGTAAAAAGAACTAAACAAACTAATGAACATTCAACAAACAAACTTAAAAAAGGAGATGAAAAGAACACAAATACTTTTATATTTTTATGTCTCGAAATTCGTGCAACTTCAAATCCCCCTTGTTACAAAACTCAAGTTGTGCTTATATACACAATGAGATGAATTTATCTCGATCCACCAAGGATGGATCAAAACATTTATTTTTAGTAAAGATCACGTCTAACTCCTAAAATTTCTAACCTCTCTAACGATTTACTCTAAATATAAATTACATATCAATTGGAAAAACTAATCCCATATTTTCTAACTAACTCTATCCTTTATGAATTAAAATTTCAAATGAAGAGAACCCACTCCCTTTAGAAAAATTAGAAGACCTTCTAGAGGTTAAAGCTTGACTCTCAAAAGATGCGCCTACATCATAGAGACAACAATTGAGGTTGTAAAGAAGAAAATTAGGGCCGAAGTGAAAATGAAGAAGTGATTATACACTTGGTATAAAGTATGGCCTCAATGAAAGATGAAATGGTGCAAGTGGACTTTTTTTGTTTTTTAGGGGAATCGACATCTAAGGGGTTTGGTACCCATGCCACTAGGGATGAGTCCTTAAGACTACCACTATAACCTTAGCCAGAGGCAACATCCCACAAGCCACATCCAGTGGTTTAGCCTGGTTTCGAACCTGGACGACGCCCAAAGATTGGTCAATGCAAACGTCTTTCGTGTTGGGCAACCACCATTCTTTCGTGTTGGGCGACCACCATTCGACCTATCCCACTAGAGTTTTTATTGCAATAGGTGGCCTCATCATTAGGTCATGCTTTTTGTTCTACTCGATAAGTCTAATGAAAGGGCATTCGACCAAAAAGAATGCAGGAGTACCCGAGCCTAGTGATCAAATTTGAAGGGTGGGTCTTTATTTCAATTTGAAGGGCATATATCCTTCTAGCCCTTCAAAGATGATGTGCCTTATAAATAACTGTACTTCAATTGACAAATATAAATTAATTAAACACTTTAAAAAAAATACAAAAAACAAATATTTCCTTTCCAAATTTTTACGATCTAAACAATTGAACACTCACTACATGAAAAAATGATAACTTTTCAATATAACCTAAGAAATAAACAAAATTTTCTTTGAAATTAGTAAGATCTACAAAATTATTATTATTTTACATAAATGAGCACATTCCAACAAAAATAATAAGAAAACATATTTTTCTTAGATTCATTTGATATTCTTCAAAAGTATTTGAACTTACATCACTAAAAACACCTACTATTTACCCAATGGAAGAGGCTTTCTAGTTTTCATTTGTTTCTATACATCATAACTAGCATTCTAATCTACCTCATTTAGGGCATGAAGTGCACTAAGAGAAAAACATTAACATATACAATGCCTCTAATGAAAGTCTTGATTTATCATCATTATCTTTCACACACTGCTATACATGTTGGAATAGCAAGAATAACTTGCCATAATCACATCAAATAGGGAAATCCTTCTAAACATTCAAGTTCATCTCCACATAGATCCATGCTCCAAACATATGCTTTTTAGGGTTAGATCCATGCTCCAAACATATGTTTTTTAGGGTATGATTTGTAAATAGCACAAATAAATTCATCAATTTCATAAAACATTTAGCAATGTCCACAATAAGTGAGTCCCCAACACTAAAATTTTCACAAACATTTCAGTCATCTTTTAATTTTAGAGTTTCTATCATCCATTTCTTCATAAAAATGTTGAGGACTGAAAAATTTAACATCATTAAATGTAGGTAGATCCTCTAGATCCTCTATATGCCTCCCAAAAACCGTTTATAGAGCATGTTATAGTAACATCTAAAGTAATTCCAATAGAGGTAATATCAACATGATCCTCTTGGAACTTTTGATTCGTCGTATTTAACTCAATGAGCACATCTACAAGCAAATGGATGCAAAATTGCACTTGAAATATTGTTGCCAACTCATACATATATTTCTCCCCTAATTCCCAATCTTTTAACAAAGAGAGCATGAGTTTGACAAGCCTTTCCATAACCTTTCCTCTAGAAAACCACCTAATTTGAAGAATTTGTAAAACCTCTAACTTAGTAAATTTAAATGATTCCATGAGCTATTTTAGTTCTCCATTTATTTTACGATATTTCCCAAGCCATGAATAAACTTTGTTTGTAAATTTATCAATATTCTGGAACTTTAGAAAATGAGACGAAGCATCATTTGCTGCTAATGCTTCTCTATAAGCTATGCAATGGATATCTAATAAATGACGAGAATCTCAACATATCTTAGAAGATAAACCTTCATGATTACCCCTCATGGAAGATGCCTAATCAAATCTAAATCCAACTAACTTCATCAAAGATAGGAGACCATCTCTATTAGAAAAGTTCTCACTCCACCATACATAGATTAAGTTATACCATCTTTTATTTGAAGCAAGCGTATGAATTGTGTTATGCATTGAACTCTTTATTCATTTATCAAATATGTAATATAAATAATCAAATGATGCTCCATAGTCTATCAATGCTTTCATCAACTAAAATTGAGTAAAATGATGCTGGTAGATGGTAGGTTCCCAGTTATGCCATTAAACTCTCATGGATTCGAATCTCCTAGATCCCTATTGCTTACATTTCTCACAAAAACCGAAGTAGGACTTAATATTTCATTATGTTGAGATGGGATAAGCCACTCCAAAAGAAATTTGGACCAAAAAGGATGGATTCCTACTCCCAAATCTCAATTCCCCATTGTCCAAGGCTTCATAAATTGAAGATAATATTGTAGGTAATTCAAAATGTTGTCCTCCCTTTGAAATGTTGCTATAAATTATGTCTTTCTTAATTAGACAAATAAAAATATGATTTTAAATTTGTTTGAAGAGCAATTTTAACTTAGCACTTGTGAAAGATGCCAAAACCCTATGGAAGAGCTGAGCTGGGTTAGGTTCAGATTTGAACACTTTGTCACGTCACCAAGCATTTCAAGGGAGATAAATTGTTGGGTGATGTCTTGGACCTTTAGCTCTAAAACTCTCCACACCGTCAATCTTACGCACAATCCGATGGACCTAATTTATTTTGTCTTCACCATCGATTAATTATTCAAAAGTCGCACGATCCATACTTAATTCATTGTCTCGAATCAAATGGGCTATTTTTTTTAGGCCATCTCAAGTTTGGAGAGGAGCCATTGATGGAGAAAGCCTCTCGAATAGGAAGAGGAGAGCGGCTTTAGGAGGGGATGGCATGGTAAGAAGAGGAGGGTAAACCTTGGGGAAAGAGAGAGACCGCGTAAGGATTGAAGGGAGCTCAGGAGGAGAGAACCCCAGCACGAGGAAGAAAAGAGGGAACCTGTGCGTGAGGAGGAGAGAAGGCACCTCTGGAGAAGGAGAAATCCCGCATGTGGAGGAGAGGAGAGTAAGCAGTGGGAGAAGTGAAGAAACGAGGAGAAGGAAGCAAATGCAGTAGGAAAGAGTAATCGAGGAAGAAAATAGATAGTGGAGAAGAGGACAAGTTGCGAGGGTATGATGAAGATGGAGGAAGCTGCGGGAGAATAGGGAGATAGAGAAGAGTAATCCGCGTGAGAGGAAATGGCTGGTGAGAAAATGGAGCTGCGTAAAAATTGAAGAAGGATCTAATTGCAGAAAAAGAGAGGCTAAACAACCAGAGGAGAAGAAACGGGTAGAATAGAGGGAGAGAGAGAAGAAACGGGTAGAATAGAGGGAGAGAAAGAAAGGAGAATAAGAATAAGAAATAAGAGAGCAGAGAATTCGAAGATGGAAAGGAAGAGGATGTGAAGACCAAAAATAAAACCTCGCAGCAACTCTTAAGAACGAAGGAAATTCAGGTAAAATGGGCAATGTTTTTAAGTTGTTTTTATGGACAATTGTAAGCCTATTTGAGACTTAGACAATCAGACAGAATGGTGAAAGGATTTTTTGTAAAAAGGGAAGTGTTGGAAGAGTCCAGACCTGTCAAATAATAGAGCCCTTAGAGGCATTGTAAATTGTAATTTTCATGAAATTTCTGAGTTTAAATGAAGCTGGCCTGCTGAGCCAAGAATTTAAAGAAATTCTTGTAGCTGATGTGTTGAATGAATGTTTGTATGGTGTTTGATTTCTTCTATGGTGTTTAAATTTGTTGCATCTAAAGAAGGGGTTGTTGCCTTTGTTCAATCATTGAGTTTGTTGCACTCCCAAGCCTGTTGAGCTCATAGTTGTGAGTGAGTTTTAGTTTTTCTTGCGGAGGGGACCGAAGCCCCTTGTTTTCATCAAAGTAAGAGACCGTTGGCTCTAACCATGAAAACAATTGTGTTAGGGCTTGGCCTTGATTAAAGATGGTCACCATTAAATTGTGTAACACAATGTATACCTTGCATGATGCATTGCTTGATTATTGTATGACAGTTTACATATGGAATGTTTGTAAATTTTTTTGAGTTTACTGCATGCTGGTTTCTGTTAACATTTCAGTGATTTTCACTTCCAACCGGTTTTGCACAGGCTGAAAGTTACTTATGAAATTTTCTTCAACAATTAAACACGCTGTAAAATCATACTAACAAGCAGAAAAAATAGATTTTAACATGCACACCATAAAAGATAGAGACTCAGAAATTTTTGGCAACTGTGCCCTGGAAAAACCCCCACGGGGAAAACTAGTTAGAGAGAGAGAGATTGTATTTCTTCAGCAAATATTTCAGTACAAAATATTACAGTAAAAAATTGTACTTATCTGACCAACCAAGGTCACCTAGAGTTCTGCCTCGATTTCTGTGCCAAACTGTAACTCGATTTCTGTATCTCACTATCTCGATTTCTGTGCCACTATTCTATCTCGATTTTTGTGTACAACTCTGTCTCAATTTATGTGCCTGAACAGCACCTCGATAACAGTGCCAACCTTCTCGAAAACTGTGCAGCAAGATGCCTCGAAAACTGTGCCGAAAATAACACACCGTACGGACTGTACGGATTCTAGAAATTTGTGCCAAAACTTTCTTGGAATTCGTGCCCAAATTTCTGTGCAGAAATATGTGCCTCACTCCTCGAGATATGTGCCCAGCTAACTCCTCGAAAATCGTGTTGTACGAACAGCATTAAATGCTGTTGTACGGTTCCTCGAATTTTGTGCTAACTGAGACTGCCTCGAGATTTGTGCCAAGCAGAAATGTTGCTGCTGTCTCGATTTCTGTGCAGCTGGAAACTTCCTCAAACCCTGCCTTGAAAATCGTGTCAATGCTCTAGCTCTCTCTCTTGCTCTTTCTCTTCACTTCAATTAGCAAAAGTGAAAGTGAAATGCCTCCCTCAAGCTTTTTGATCAAACCCTAGGGTTTCCCTAAATCCAATGGATGAGATAGATTTAGATCTACGGTTGAAATTAAATGCTCTATTTATTTCTCATAAATTATTAATTTCACTCACCCACTTAAATTTATTAAAAAGTGACTTTAATGTTATAAAGTCTCATTAAGTGCATTTAATGTGAGGGTCACATTTTTCCCCCGACTTAAGTCACTTGGGGAACACTTCCCTAGGTACAAAAACTAACACTCCCTCTTATCGAGGAAGATGTTCTGCACCACTCCCAACTTGTCTCTGAAGAAGACAAACTTGCCCCTCCCTAAAGATTTCGTTAGGATATCCGCTACCTGCTCATCAATGGAAATATACTGCAACTCAACTGCTCCTCTCTAGACGTAGTCTCGGATGAAATGGTACCTAATCTCAATGTGCTTTGACCTGTCATGGAACACTGGATTCTTAGAGAGCTGAATGCAACTCTGATTGTCACAATAGATCACCGTAGGTCTAAGCTCTTGATCAAATAAATCTACCAACAGCTTGCGAAGCCACAGTGCCTTGCAAGTAGCCTGACTAGCTGCCATGTACTCAGCCTCGGCAGAACTCAATGCAACGAACTTCTATTTCCGACTGAACCACGACACTGCTGTCGAGCCCAAACTGAAACAACAACCGGAAGTGCTCTTCCGATCCCTCACACAACCTGCCCAGTCTGAATCTGTGAAACCAACCAAGCTGACTCCACCCAAACCCCTGTAGTCCAAACCATAATCCACTGTACTTGCTAGGTATCTCAGTACATGTTTTGTGGCAGTCCAATGTACACTCCTCAGCTCCACCATGAACTGGCTAAGAGTGTTGACCGCAAAACACAAGTCTGGCTTGGTGTTGACTAGATATATCAACGATCCAACGAGTTGACGGTAAAGTGTAGGATCCACCAACTTACCCTCAGAAGCATGAAGTTGCTTCCAGTTGGTGATCATAGGTGTAGACATAGGCCTGTAGTCCTCCATCCGAAATCTCTTCAGAATATCAACTGCATACTTCCCCTGTCCCAGGGAATTATATGTCCAGGCTCCTGCCAAACCTCCATCCCCAAATAGTAATGCATCAACCCAATATCAATCATCTCATACTTAGCTGCAAGGTCTCTCTTGCAATGTGCAATGAGACGCTCATCTCCAATGATAAACAAGTCATCAACATATAACAGAAGAATGAGAGGATCTCCACCAACCACAATGTAGTAAAGGTTGGGATCAACCTCACTATTTTGAAAGCCCATCGAAGTCAAGTATGCATCAATCCTGGAGTACCAAGCTCTAAGAGCTTGCTTCAGTCCGTACAAGGCTTTCCTCAGTCTGCACACGTGAGAATCTCTCCCATGAATCTCGAATCCCTGTGGCTGCTCTAAGTACACCTTCTCCTGTAGAAGACCATTGAGAAATGCGGTCTTAACATCCATCTGGTGGATCTTCCAACCCATCTTTGTTGCTATAGATATCACTACTCTGATGGAAGAATACCGAGCAACTGGCGCAAAAGTCTCATCATAGTCAACTCCCTCAACCTGCAAAAACCCCCGAGCCACAAACCGAGCCTTGTACTTCTCCACACTGCCATCTGCAGCATGCTTTATCTTGTAAAGCCACTTGGAAGTCACCATTGACTTTCCCTCAGGTCTCGGCACTATCTCCCAAGCATCATTCTTCATGATGGAATGGTACTCTTCCATCATGGCATCTCTCCATACCTGATGCTGAGAAGCCTCCTCAAATGTGGAAGGCTCAGAGTCACGAAGACTCGCAACAAGAGCCATACCCAATCTGTCTGACATCACAACTGTCCTGACCTCCTCCTGGGGCCTACCAAATGCCTCTGCTTCCTTCAAGGTATCCTGAAGCCAATTAGGCTTCCTCTTCCTTGAAGGCTCCTCCCAAACTGGTCTATCCTCATCTGAGGAACTCCCAGAAGCAGAAGGTCCAACACCCCGAGGACCAGTAACCGATGAACCAGTGCTTGAAGAACCTGTAACCTGTGAACCTAAACCTGTCCCTGAAGTACCTGTCACCTGAACCACTGAACCTGTAGAAGCTGTGCCTGTACTCTGTGATCCAATCACTCTAGAAACCTGTGGACCTGAAACCTGTATCGAAGAAGCCTGTGTCAATTGAGGTGTGGGACTTGGTGGCTCCCGCTGCTCCATCTCTCTCGACTTCTTGAAGGCTTTCTCCTCATCAAACTTCACCTCCCGCCTAACAACAACTCTCTTTTGGCTAGGTAGGTAAAGTCGATAGGCCTTCGAAGTCTCGTCATATCCCACAAATATGCCTCTCTCAGCAGTGGGCTCAAACTTCGTCCTCTTCTCAGAAGGGATGTGAGAGTAAGTCAAAGAACCAAATATACGAAAGTGGCTCACCTCAGGCTTCTTACCTGTATACATCTCCTCTGGAGTCTTCCTCCCCAAAGCACAGTGAGGAGTCCTGTTCTGCAGATACACTGCAGTGTTGCATGCCTCTGCCCATAGAAAGAACAGTAACCCCTGATCATGAAGCATCGCTCTCGCTGCTCCCACAATCGACTTGTTCTTCCTCTTTGCTACTCCATTCTGCTCAGGAGTGTAGGGAATTGTCATCTGTCTCTGTATACCCTCCTGTCTGCAAAAAGCATCGAACTCCTTGGAGGTATACTCACCCCCATTGTCCAATCTTAATATTTGAATCTTCCTCCCTGCCTGCTTCTCCACAAGGGCTTTGAACCCTTGGAAGACACTCAAAACTAGGTGTGACTTCTTGCTCCTCAAGAAGTAAATCCAGGTCTTCCTGGAGTAGTCATCAATGAAGATGATGTAGTACTCAAAACTAGTCAAAGAGACCGATGACATAGGACTGCAAATATTAGAATGGATAAAGTCAAGCACTCCTGCTACTCTCATGTCACTGCTTGGAAAAACAGTCTTGGTGTACTTTCCCAAAGCACACCCCCTGCACACATCACTCTGCTCAGTGTTGAACTCGGGTAAACCTGTAACCATGCTCCTCAACAATCTCAGAGCTGGGTGATGTAAGTGGGACATCCTCCGATGCCATAACTCACATAGCTCACTACTGCTACTGTGTGCTAGAGCGTGCTGCGGATGAAACAATAACTTGTACAGTCTTCCACATCTAACTCCAATGTCCATGGGGGTAGATACAACTGTAGTCCTGGGGAAAACCTGTACTCTCCCATCTGAGAAACACACCCCAAGACCCTTGTCCTCAATAGTGGAAACTGAAACAAGGTTCTTCTTCAGCCCAGGGACATACAACACATCCCTCAGAATCATGGGACTCATAGACTCCCTCTGAAATGTAATGGTCCCCTGACCAACTGCTCTAACAATGGTATTGTCACAAAGTACAACCTTCACATCTCTACCTATCTGAGATAGCTCGGAGAACAACTCGAGATAGCTCGAAGAACAACTCTCGAGTACCTGTCATGTGGCTCGAGGCTCCGCTGTCAATGTACCAAGTACTAGTGGTGGATGGACTCGTCTGATGGCCTGCCAACAATGAATGCTCAATCTCCATATCCATATCTGTGCTGGTGGCTAAAGAGACTCTCTCTCTCTCAATCTGTCCAGCATATAGGGAAAACTCCCTCTGAAACCTGTCTCCAAAGTCATCAACCTCTGCTGAGGCTGTTGTCTACTGTCCCTTCTTCTTCTTCTTGTTTGGACACTGTGAAGCATAGTGCCCAAACGTTTGATAACCATAGCACTTGATTTTACTCAAGTCCTTCTTCTGCCCACCCTGCTGCTGCTGCTTGGCCCCACCCTTCTTGGGACCCTTCTTCTTCTTCCCCTTTGCTGTCAATGCCACGTTCTCCTCATCTACCCCACTCTGTGATGAACTGCCCTGTACGAGACCTCTCCTGGTCTCCTCCTGTACAAAGTCATCCCACAGTCTCTCCCAAGAAGGTAGGTTCTCTCTACCCACTATGGCCTGCACAAATGCACCCCAGACTTTGAAGCCCCATTCATTATTGTACGTACAAGCTCAGTAGCAGATACCACCTCCCCAACCGTTGCCAGTTCATCCCGAACTGCAGATATCCTAGTGAGGTATGCTGTGACTCCCTCTCCTCCATTCATCTTTATACTTTTGAGTTTCTCCTTGAAAACCATCTTCCGGTTCTCATTGGTACTCTCATACAAACTGGTCAAAGCTGTCCACATCAAGTGTGCCCTAGTCTTGCCTGAAATGTGAGGGATTATGTGGTCTTTAACTGCATCAAGGATTATCCTCCTAGCCTTACAATCCTTCGGGAATTTGAACCGGGTTTGCTGTATTATTCCTAACCACTTCCTCCCATAGTTCATTCTCCTCTAATATCAATAAAATTCTGGCCTTCCATGGCACAAAGTTCACTGTCCCATTCAGCCTATCCTCCAACCTCAGTCCTGTAGCCATCTTTCAGCCAACCCAACAAAGTGCTATTCACTAACAGAAGAAAATACTAAAATTTCTGAGTTCTGGAAATTTCGGTGTGTCTGCAAAATATCACTGTTTTCTGCCCCCTCGCTCTGATACCATGTAAATTTTTCTGAGTTTACTGCTTGCTGGTTTATGTTAACATTTCAGTAGTTTTCACTTCCAACCGGTTTTGCATAGGTTGAAAGTCACTTATGAAATTTTCTTCAACAATTAAACACGCTGTAAAATCATACTAACAGGCAGAAAAAAATAGATTTTAACATGCACACCATAAAAGATAGAGACTCATAAATTTTTCGCAACTGTGCCCTGGAAAAACCCCCACGGGGAAACCCAGTTAGAGAGAGAGAGATTGTATTTCTTCAGCAAATATTTCAGTACAAAATATTACAGTAAAAAATTGTACTTATCTGACCAACCAAGGTCACCTAGAGTTCTGCCTCGATTTCTGTGCCAAACTGTAACTCGATTTCTGTACCTCACTATCTCGATTTCTATGCCACTATTCTGTCTCGATTTTTGTGTACAGCTCTGTCTCGATTTCTGTGCTTGAACAGCACCTCGATAACAGTGCCAACCTTCTCGAAAAATGTGCAGCAGAATGCCTCGAAAACTCTGCAGAAAATAACAGACCGTACGGACTCTAGAAATCCATGCCAAAACTTTCTTGGAATTCGTGCCCAAATTTATGTGCAGAAATATGTGCCTCACTCCTCGGGATATGTGCCTAGCTAACTCCTCGAAAATCGTGTTGTATGGACATCATTAAATGCTGCTATATGGTTCCTCGAATTCGGTGCTAACTGAGACTGCCTCGGGATTTGTGCAAAGCAGAAATGTTGCTGCTGTCTCGATTTCTGTGTAGCTGGAAACTTCCTCAAACCCTGCCTTGAAAATCGTGCCAATGCTCTAGCTCTCTCTGTTGCTCTTTCTCTTCACTTCAATTAGCAAAAGTGAAAGTGAAATGCCTCCCTCAAGCTTTTTGATCAAACCCTAGGGTTTCCCTCAATCCAATGGATGAGATAGATTTAGATCTACGGTTGAAATTAAATGCTCCATTTATTTCTCATAAATTATTAATTTCATTCACCCACTTAAATTTATCAAAAAATGACTTTAATGTTATAAAGTCTCATTAAGTGCATTTAATGTGAGGGTCACCTTTTTCCCTCTTCTAAATGACTTTAGGGAAAAGTCACTTGGGGAACACTTCCCTAGGTACAAAAACTAACAATGTTTGCATAATTTTAGAAATGAATGGAATCGATACACTGAAGATGAGTGGCAAGTATCATGGACTAAATGACCTGTACCCAAGATCTACACAATCAGCTTGTTGCAGTTGGTGATACAATTGGAGAGAAGGATATGGTGTCACTGGCAATTAATGGGTTAGCATTAATTTTTCAAACTTTTGGGTTGGTGCCTTAAGGGTGCATAAGGAGGGAGTATAAGACAACCTTTCAACATGCCTAGGGTATAATGATACTGATGTTGGGATCGAGGTATCAATAACTAGATGCCAGTTAATTTTGACGAGGCCTAGATTTGGATAAATTCCAATGAGGTCGCAAATTTACTGGACATTAGGAGGGTGGCTAAGATGCAAAATATTCCTAGTGAAATTTTGATGCTTACTATATGATCGACGGATAGGTTATAGTAGAGGGCCTATTCCATGGAGAGTGGGACCATCTGGAGTATTAACGAGGAGTATTATGGAGTTGTAACTTAGGGCACCATAATTGTATTAGTGTGGGTGATACATTTATGTGTGATGGCCACACGTATAAATATCTCGTATTCACAATAGTACTAGCTATCTATATTACCTATTATTTGCATAACTGATTGAGTAAGTCTTTTTATTTACTACTATGAGGATATAAATTTGGGACAAAGTTTCCTGAAGGGGGGGTGACACTTAGCGATATGTTGTTACAGGTAGAATGACGCAGGAGTAGATTTGACTAGGGCAAGTCTGTTTAAGCACTTAATGCAAAGACACCTAAGAAGAAAGGAAAATAGAAGCAGAAAACTGCACACAGCCTCAAACATTATAAATGAATTAAAATCTCGAACCAGAAACTTAAAGCAACTACACCATAAAACTTCAGCTTACATTATTTGATATTGTTGTAATCACCACCATTAAAACCATCCGTGAAATTCACGCCATGATGTTGAGCTTCTCTTCATATTTACAATGGATCTTCTTCTTAATATTTTATCTCCAAATTATACAAGTAATCGATACATATGGCCATTAAACCATATGTAACATGGTGTGAAATCTACATATAATCATCAATTTAAAAGTAACATGTACAGTGAAATCTATATATATCGCATATTGTACATTGATAATCATGAGGATCATCATTTCTTTCGTAAGGCTGGTAGCTGCTTTGTTATATCATAATAAGCACTATTCAACGCCGTGGAAATAAACAATAATTGCCAACAAAGCGACAATAATTTTGATTGCTATATTCCAGGGATGATGCTCGAGTTAGGGTATGGGAGTTCTAAATCCTAATCTTTCCTTTTCACCTTCCATTTAAGGACGTGATTATAGAAGGAGACTCTTGTATTGAGTATAGAGAAATTCCAGATTTTATGGCTCTAAATTTTCTGATTTCTGAACTGCACCTGAGAAAAGTTTTATGTCTGAATACAATAGCCATGGATACACCTAATTGCCAACAAAGCCACAATAATTTTGATTGCTATATTCCAGGGATGATGCTCGAGTTAGGGTACAGGAATTCTAAATCCTAATCTTTCCTTTTCACCTTCCATTTAAGGACGTGATTATAGAAAAATAGTCTTATATTGAGTATAGAGAAATTCCAGATTTTATGGCTCTAAATTTTCTGATTTCTGAACTGCACCTTAGAAAAGTTTTATGTCTGAATACAATAACCATGGATACACCTAACTGATAATTGAGTCTGAATTTCATTCATAACCTGTTTTTCATTCATCAATTCTTTCTCCACATTGTGAGTTCGCAAATGCTCTTTAGCCCTGCACAGTCAACCAATTCAGACTGTATTAAACTCTGAATTGATAATGGTAAAAATTCAGTTATAGCACTAAGCTTTATTGTGAACTGGAGAGTGCCAGAAACCAACCTCTTCCAGCAACTTGGATGATTGATCCCGTTGAAGAAACAGCACTAGTCATTCCAGTACTCCTCTCTTCATTCCCTGCACTCTTTGTATTTTGCTCATTTTGTTTAGCGCAATCCAATCTTATGCTATCCCTCAAGTCTTCTGCACAGAAAGCACTATTTTCTGCCCTGCTTTGCAGTGGAACCCAAGAGCTGCTGCAACCAGCCTCTGGTCCTCCTGAACTTTTTGTATTTTGCTCATTTTGTTTGGAGTCCAATCTTATGCCATTCCTCAAGTCTTCTGAACAAACACTACTTTCTGCATGGCTTTTCAGTGGGGGATGAGGGCTGTTACAACCCGTTTGTGGTTCTAAGCTGGGAGATTCAGACGGTTGAAGAAACGAATCTGTAAACCCTGCACCAGCAGGAATACTGGGATCTCCAAAGAAATTTATACTTTCTGTCCTCTGCCTCCTGTTTTCGATGGCTTCTGCTATCAGGTGTTTGGCAATGTTCAAGTCCCCAATGGGGATATTGCCATCCCTCTGCAGAGCCAATATAAGATTGATAAAACTGGATCCTTCCCCATGGAAAGACGTCGTCTCACTGATTGTAGTAGTAGACCGGCCCTCCCATTCACTAACTTGGGACCCTCTAGGAGTGCTTGATGAATCTGACTTGATGTCATACTCTTGAAAATCACTAGTCTCTGCCTCCCTAGGGCAAGAACTTGCTGATGTTTGTGAGCCAACAGTTATAGCTGATAGCCGTTCGCTTTCAGAGTTCATATCAGTAAAATCTTCATTATAGATATTTTCCTCACAAGCCCTGTTTTGTACCAATTCCTTGTCACTTCCACCACTCGAAAGGCAGTCCACTTCTGCTTTTGCTTTCATTTTAGTGGGATCATGGTCTGTGTTCATGGAGGTCACTTTGCTTGTATTGGAAATGGGTTTACTGGGCACGACTTCGCTGACAAAGCCTGACGGAAATATTCGAGTGGATCCAGGGATGGCATTGTCCACTGAAACAAGATGACTGTATGATGCAACAAGCTGAGACAATTTTTTGTATCCGAGATGTTCGACATCAAGAAATTTTCCCGTGTGCTCTTCAAACTTCTGAGGCAGACGGGACATCAGGAAACCCTGCAACAATTCGCCTGCCAGCAGCATATGATATATAAATTCCCTGAAGTCCTCTGCCGAAGCCTTTTGTTTTAGTTTTGGCTCTGTTTCTGCTTTAGGTTTATATGTAGATTTTAAATTTTTACTTGGATTTGAATTCGACCCACCTGGTGAAGACCCCGGGATATCCTGTTTATTTGGTTTCACAGGGAAAGCCAGGTGGCATCCTTTGTTGATTTCCTTGAGCACTGCAACATCCTTGCATTCCTCCACGAGATCAATTATCCTTGAAAACCCCAGTGACATCTCATTCAGAGTCTTTCCGGTTGCTTCCTTGAAGTCCATGCGAATCTGTGAAATATTATATCCGTTTTCTGCATGTTCGTTACTGTTTACAACTTGGCCCAACCATGCCTTGAATTTCTTCAACGAACCTGTTTTTTCCTTGGGCTCAGTCGTCACAGATGGAGGTGGGTTTCTCTTTGGGTTTTCCTTCTTTGTAGATGATGCAGGATGCTTGGGAAGTATTGGATTTGAATTCATTCCACCTGGGGAAGGCACGGGGTTCCGTTTCTTCGGTTTAACAGGGAAAGCAAGATGGCATCCTTTGTTGACTTCCATGAGCACTGCAACATCCTTGCATTCCTCAACGAGATCAATTATCCTTAAAAATCCCAGTGACATCTCATTCAGAGGCTTTCCAGTTGCTTCCTTGAAGTCCATGCGAATCCGTGAAATATTATATCCGTTTTTTGCATATTCCTTGCTGTTTACAACTCCGCCCAACCATGCCTTGAATTTCTCCAACGAACCTGATTTTTTCCTGGGCTCAGTTGTCCCAGATGGAGATGGGTTTGTATTTGGGGTTTTCTTCTCTGTAGATGATGCAGGACACTTGTCAAACACGGAAGTGATTTTAGTGCCAGCATTGTTCACTGACACAAGGTAACTGTATGAGGCAACGAGATTAGACAGCTTGCTGTATCCAAGATGCTGGACATCAAGACGCTTTCCTGTCTGCTCTTCAAATTTCTGAGGTAGACAGGACATCAGGAAACCCTTTGAGAATTCGCCTGCCAGCAGCATCCGATAGAGAAATTGCCTGAAGTCATCCGCCGAAGCTATTGGTTTTTGTTTTGGGTCTGTTTCTGCTTTAGGTTTAGTTTTTGGACTCGGATTTGGATTCAGTCCACCTGATGAAAGCACAGGGTTTTTCTGTTTATTTGGTTTAACAGCAAAAACCATGTGGCATCCTTGGTAAACTTCCTTGAGCACTGCAACATCTTTGCATTCCTCTACAAGATCAATTATCTTTGAAAATCCCAGCGACATCTCATCCAGAATCTTTCCGGTTGCTTCCTTGAAGTCCTTGCGAATCTGTGAAATATTATATCCGTTTTCTGCATATTCCTTGCGGTTTACAACTCGGCCTAGCCATGCCTTGAATTTTTCCAACGAACCTAGCGTTTCCTTGGGCCCAGTCGCCACAACTGGAGATGGACTTCCATGTGGGTTTTTCTTCTCCCTAGACGATGCAGGACGTTTAGGAATTATTCGATTGGATTGGGTGCCGGCATTGTCCACTGATACAAGGTGACTGTATGACGCAACGAGTTCAGACAGCTTTTTGTATCCAAGATGCTTGACGTCAAGAACCTTTCCTGTCTGCTCTTCAAATTTAGGACGCAAAGAGCCCAAATCGAAACCCTGTGAGAATTCGCCTGCCAACAGCATTTTATTGATAAATACCTCGAAATCCTTCGCTGAAGCACTTTGTTTTAGTTTTGGGTTTGTTTCTGCCTTGGGATTAAATTTTTGACTTGGATTTGGATGCACCCCACCTGATGAAGACACAGGGTTCTTCTGTTTATTCGGTTCATGAGGAAAAGCGAGATGGCATCCTTGCCGATATTCATCCTGTAACAACCTAAGAAAAGATACCCATTCCAGGCAACCATTAGCCGCATTCAACATGCCTTGCGGCATTTGATTGATGGACGGGAAGACCAAGAACACACTATACGATCTCTCGCGGAGCTTCTGAAGCACGGAACAGCAATCCACTTTTCCAACAATGAAGATGATATTTGCCGGTGGTGGCGCATCCATCGTCCACAGAAGAACATCCGCCATCATCATTTTCTCTATATCATGGCTAGTGGTGCCTGATATTCATAACGTATTGGCATTCTGAGCATGAAAATACTAAGAAAATACAAATGCACAGACGCCGTAAACTACATGAAAGTTTAAGAAATGTTCAAATCAATTTGCATTGCCGCTACACCCAGATAAATTCCACTCGTAAAACACCCTGTGAAGATACAAATTAATTAAAGAAAGAGTAAGACAAGCTAAGGCAATGAAGGTACCTGGACAGAGTTGGACCAGTCGGATTCCACATTGAACGAGGGTTTGATTAAGCTCCGTTTCAGTTTGAGAAAGGATTTCATAAGCAGAGAAGTGATATTGGCTGCAGCCGCTTCCTCCTGCCTTAACGCCGATGATGTTAAATTTGCGGAGTAAAGCGGGGCCCATGGAATTGACGACGCAAGGGTTAAAAGAAGGAGGCAAGGGACAGCTCTCCATATCCCACCACAATGATGCTGTTCCTGCCATTATCTCCATATCCTTCCCACCCACAGCGCCCTCGCCTCGCCAATGGGCCAATATAGCATAGAAGATAATGAATCCGGGCCGTCAATGAAGAAAGGGATTCCCAACCACAGCGCCTTCGCCTCGCCAATGGGCCAATATAGCATAGAGGATAATGAATCCGGGCAGTCGATGAAGAGAGGGATGAATGGAAGCAGTGGCACAGCCTCCAGGCAATGTCTACACAGTAGCCCATGAGCACTGTACAACAAAAGGTATCCAATGCCTTCCACTTTTGTGTTGTGGAAGCCACAGTCTACAGAAACTTTAGATACGGGGATTCTGTACGCAATGCCGTTCTACTTTTTCCTCACGGCAATCAACAAGGGAATGATATACGTTCAGCAGAGTATGTACATTTTAAGCTGCGTAGTTGGATCAGGTTGTACGTCTACATATAACAGTGCAAGGAATGAGTATAAACTCTGTCTTGCATATAAGCTTTGTCATCAATAAAAGTAAGGGATATCCACAATGCAATACAAAGATTGCAACGGTCACAGTTGGATCAGGTTGTATGGCTACATATAACAGTGCAATGAATGAGTATAAACACTGTCTAGCATATAATCTTTGAGGTTGTATGGCTACATATAACAGTGCGATGAATGAGTATAAACTCTGTCTAGCATATAAACTTTGTCATCAATAAAAAGGGATATCCACTATGCAATACAAATGTTGCATCGATTACATTGATTTCAATGAAATTGATTTGAAGCCATAAAACGTCTTGATTTCAATGAAATTGATTTGAAGCCATAAAACGTCTGTGGGTTATTAATAAGTACTTAGTCATAACTAATAAATGTTATATATCTTACATACATTTGGATATACATTATTGATTTGAAGTTTAATGTTTCAAATCTAACAAGAAAAATAGCAGCAATGCTGCAAGTCCCTGCCTAGGGGGTAATAGAATTTGGGACTACCTGAATGTATCAATGATCATCGTCAATATGTTAATTAGCCCGAACAAATCAAAACAAAAATGATTCCAAGTAATGAATAGAACAGTAAAACCAATTGATCAATTAAAATAAAACATGACAATTGGACATAGACTATCTAAACAAATCTCTAAAACCCTTTGGCATGTTTTGGCTTGTTTCAATTGACCAATTTCTTACATAGTTTGGCCTATTCAAGATTTTATTCATGTGCAGGAAAGCCAGAAAGGCACGTTACTGTTTGTGCCAGTTTACTGGTTACTCATTTTTTTAGCCTTTAGAAACAAATAAATAACTTTTGCGGGAAAGAATAAAGAACATAAGTTTTGAATTCCTACTTATTGCTATTTTTGTTTTTTAGATTTTTTGCCTCGTGTAATGAATAAATGATTAAGTAATCATAAATACTAAGTTTTACAGTTATGGAAGGAAACAAGTTTGCAACATTCATCAAAACCTTTAAAATTTGAACAGACATAATCAGCTGTTCATTCCAGAATTTCTGGATTTCAATAAAATACCATATAAATTTACATCTACAATAATTTTCCATTCTTGCTTAAGTTTTGATAAAAGCTAATAAATATTGTTCAATCAAAATAGACGTAATGAGCAACTTAATGCATAGTTGTGTATACAAGGTTTTGATGACAAATTTAAGTACTACTAAAACTAACCACCTATTGGTTGTATAATAGCAGAACATGGAAACACATGTATAACTAACCACATATTGGTTGTATAATAGCAGAACATGGAAACACATGTATAAGGCAATCAATTCCCAAATAGCCTGGAAAATACGTAAGTAAGCAAGCTAGGAACTTCAACTATCAGCATGGATTGGCAATAAACATAAATATTTGCTTATATAGCGGAAGAAAATGCACAAGACAACAAGCCGAATAACAATCACCATTCTATATGGATTGATCTTGGAAGAAGGAATGGACACCTTTCTAGAGAGAGGTTGACGAGCTTCATCATTCCTGCAGTGTCAACAGAGATAAGCATATTAAGTTACAAAACAATTAAAAACAGAAATAACTATTGGGCAACTGTGAGTTAGTAATGAATTGTAATCGGCAGAATGGTCTGAAATCTGAATAGAATATTCCCCAAGAAAAATAAGTACAAATGGCTTATCAATCATCCATCTTGGGACATTAGTATGAATAATGGATGAGAGGAATAAAATGTCGACTGCAAATTCAATGAGAGGAATAAAATAAAATTAAATAGTTTGAATAGCAGACACTTCTTGTAAAATCTAGCAAGCAATCAGTAACACCCAACAAAATGCAAGGGCTTCAATGAGAGGAATAAAATTAAATTAAATAGTTTGAATGGCAGACACTTCTCCTTGTAAACTCTAGCAAGCAATCAGTAACACCCAACAAAAATACATGGCTGTGTATCTCCAAGACCTTTTGAAGGTTACCACTCCATATAAAAATAAAAAGGAACTAAACCATTCAATATATTTCAATTTTCAAACTTAATACATTTAAACCTAACTTGGGATTATTATTCAGAATTCTTTCAAGACAACCCACCGAGTACAGGACAGGATTTTAGTAGTCCAGCACAAAGCATTCCAATAAGAGAAAGATCAAATTAAATAACAAATCCTAGCAGAGAATCAAAGGTAAAATTTTCAATATGAGAGAATGGCATCCTTGTTACTTTATTGCAAAACAAAGAGTGATAAAAATAAAAATAAAGATATACAAATAAAGTGGCAAGAAGGAAATCACTTTTCATCATTATCCAGTTAGAGAAAAGGCATACATTTGCAGATCTTCATTTTCACCACTCACAAAATCCACATCTCCACCTTTTCCTTCAGAAGCATAGTCACCACTATTCGTCACCTGCAACATATTTTTCTCTTGTTTGTTCTTCCAGCTTTCTACTCTCTCCTTCCAAGCAAGATTTCCAAATCCATAGGAGCTAAAGTCTCTAGAATGATCCACAATTCTAACTTGAGCTGCAAATGCATCGAAACGTCCACAATAAGCACATTTCATTGATGGCCATAAAACCAAAGGCTTCTGCAGAGATATTAAGGACTGATAGGTAGAACAAAACCAGTGCACGGTTCATATTTAACACAAGCAACCCAATCTGAGAAGCGAGAAAATGAAAATATAGCAAGCAGAATAACTCAAATACCTGGACGAGTAGCATCCGTGTATGGTAGAGGATGAACACGCTTGATACCACCACCACTAGAAGGTGAGGCACGAAGAGAATGCTCAGGAGATGATGCAGGCAACTCCCCAGAAATCTGCAATCAATCACACTAAATTTGAGTAAGCACATTTCATTGATGGCCATAAAACCAAAGGCTTCTGCAGAGATATTAAGGACTGATAGGTAGAACAAAACCAGTGCACGGTTCATATTTAACACAAGCAACCCAATCTGAGAAGCGAGAAAATGAAAATATAGCAAGCAGAATAACTCAAATACCTGGACGAGTAGCATCCGTGTATGGTAGAGGATGAAAACGCTTGATACCACCACCACTAGAAGGTGAGGCACGAAGAGAATGCCCAGGAGAGGAGATAATGCAGGCAACTCCCCAGAAATCTGCAATCAATCACACTAAATTTGAGCAACATCTCAAGGGATGTATTAAAACTCAAAAATCAATTCCAACATAATGTGTCAAGTTTTTAAAAATAAAAAATAGTTAGATTAGTGCATAAGAAAATACAACAAACCCACCAGTTTCCCATTGGTGAGCCGAGGAATTTGTGATTCAGAAACCTCCTGCCTTGTAGAGGTTGGAGCACCAACATCCTCCCCTCGCCCATAGGACATTTTCCAACGCAAAATTGTCTCTGCAATCTTTTTCTTTTCATTTCTGCTACCAGGGGGTGGGTAGTGGTACTCATTCCCTAAGTCCTCAGCACCTTCTTCTCCGTCATCACCTTCCACCCTAGCACTACCTGCACAGAAATATTGGGCAGAATGTTTAGCCAATTATTATCGAAATCTGAGAGATCAAGGACATTATCTATAGCCAGAATGCTTCTGCATCCCCTTTTAAATTGGATTCCTAACACAGATTGGATTAGATATAATCAAGATTCAAAATCCAGGATTATGCTTTAGTTAATTCACTGTTTTATCATTTTTATTTTTAAGAAACCTATTATTTGGAACAAATGGAGAGGTTTAAGTAACCTTTAAGCATCTTGTATCTAGTCTTGCATTGAGGACAGGATTGATTTCCATCTTTGCGCTCATATTCATAACAAGGCCTGCACACAGGAAAGGCACACACATTGCACGCTACAAAGAGATCCCCATCTGTCGTTAGCCCAACATCATCACCACAGATCTGGCAGACTTGGCCACTTAAGTGCTTCAAAGGTTTGACCTGCATTTCATGAAAAGGGAACCAATGTAAAGCCAATGAGTATATATGGCTGTCGGTTGGCATGCCATTCCAACAACTAGCAAGCACCATTTCAATAATAACCTGAAGGAAATGAACTGGACTTTTGCGCCGTCAATGCATATACAACTACAACAGATCTATAAATTAAGGATAACAAAAACCATTAACCTGATGACATAAAAGCCAAATTAACCAGACATAACAAAATACGAAGTTCTTGAAATGTCATTAAGATACCTATGAATAGGAGAACAACACGATAACAATTGTTAAAGACTTATTACCAGTGGAGAGCCATGTTGATCGAGATGTGTTGGTTTTTGTCTACGTGGGGTATTTTCCGTGCTATAAATGTAGCATAGAAAAGATAAGGTCCTTAAAGGCTGACCTAGTAAGGTCCCTGATGAAAACTTCATCTGACAATAACATAGTTGAAAATGATCAGCACACCTCACTGAAATGCCTCTTTGAGAATATATATGATAAAGTTACAAATATATTAGATGTGATTGAATTCAACAACTCCGGCGAACAAAATGTTGGAATATTCTCAGCATCATTTTTATATTTTGCATGCATCTAGTTATCTGCATGCAATTGCATGCATCCAGTCATCAATATGGTAGTCTCCCAGCGCTTAGTCCTCAGTATTTCATCCCCAGAAGCCTGTTTCTGCTCAGTTTGATCCCTCCTAGCCACTGATGCGCCCTTGTTTTCATCACTGGAGTATAAGTGCACCCTCTTCCACCTATTTAGGAGTTACTTCGGTTAGTTCCATGATTAGTGGATTTGTTCCTTGTTTTGGGGATCGATTGCGAGTTTAACTGACTGAACCACTTAGATAGACCTCCAGGGAGACTAGATCAACTATTATGACTACTGACAGCTCCTCATGCTCCCACATTGGAGTCTCCTTCCCTACATCAGTGCCCATGCACTCAGTTAGACTCATTTGACTAACTATTTGACTTTTGTGACTACTGCCACTGGTTTGGATGATGTCTCCAATGCTATCCAAGCCACACATTGAGAAGAATTCGAATGACCTTAGAGGAATTCGAATCCATTTGATTGTATTAAGTTATTATTCATTATTTAGAGTGCCAGCTTACAGCTGATGTATGATACAACAATTTTTCTCTATTTTATGTGTAATGAGTGATTATTGATTCAACATTTCTTCTTCTTCTTTCTGCACTTCTTGAGTGAATTCTAGTAAGGTCTGCTACTTCTGAGTGATCCTAATCCTAAAATATCACATGGTATCATAGCTGACATCAACTATTCGAATTGCAACAACAGCAGCTGCAGCAATTCCTTGAGCAGTTGTCTTTCATTGAGCACCAGAAGCCTCTGGGTTTCCACAACAAATCCTAGTGCTATTGCCTTGAATTCATTGGAGAAATCCAGTGAGGAATAGCCAGGTGTGAAGGACCCAGTCACATGTGCTCAGTGTCCTAAGGCGATGTTCAATTCGAATGGCAACATATATTCTTTTCATAATTCTCATTTATTTTGCAGGAATCTCCCTCTTTCAGCTTCGAATTCTTCAGTATCATGGATCTCAAGTTGAACTCATTCAACTGCTTCGAATGGAAGGAAAAAATGGACATCTTTTTGAAGTCAAAGAGTCTTTCCAGAGTGGTGAATGGCTCTATAGTTAATCCCACTGGTGCAATAGAAAAATCCAAGTACTTAGACAAGCTTGATGAAGCAGTAGGACTGCTGCTACTTAGCATTTATGAAGATTTGCACTTTCATGTTATCGATTTGAATACTCCAAAGGAGGTTTGGGACAAGCTCGAATTCCTCCTTGGCCAGAAAGATGATTTGAAGGGTCATAAACTAGAAAATGAGCTCATCTCCTTGAGCCCAAGCAGTTTCGAAACTATCACTGAGTTTCTCAACAAATTCAAGAACTTGATTTCATAGTTGAAGAGGTATGGGATTGAGAAGGAAGAAAAAAATTGATTCTTGCCATCATGTCGAAATTAGGCCCTAATTATTCAGTGTTTGTTTCGACCTTCCAGTCATCAAAGTTGTCCATTCCAAAATGGAAATTCCCTTCGCTTGAAGACTTCATCCAATCCCTCACTCTTGAGGAGGAGAAGCTAGTGCACATGGGAGCGATAAAAGCCAAATTGGATTCAGCGCTTGCAGCTACTGAGTCAAGGAGAGCGAATGGCAAAGGAAAACAAAAAATTTCTGATAGAAAGTCGAATGACCCAAATCAGAAGGAGGATCCCATACAGTCAGATGGAGCCTCGAATCCTAGGAAGGACATGCAAGCTTAGAAGGGAAAATCCAAGTGCACATACTGTAATCGAGAATATCACCATGAGAGCTCATGTATGAAGAAGACCATAGATCTCATGGCTTGAATTCTTGAAAAAAAATCTTCTAGTACTTGCATGTGCTAGAAAGAAAGAGAGTGAACAATCTGGATCTGAGAACAAAGAGAGATGCCATGCCCTCATGGCAGGTGCATCAATTCAATCCTCCTTCATCATAGATTCTGGAGCATCAAGACACATGTGTTCCTCCAAGAATCTCTTCACTGGATTCGAAGCTACTGTTGGACTATCCATTATGTTGGGGAATGATTCTGAGGTCTCTTCTGAAGGGATTGGAAGAATCAAACTAGATCATGGATACTTCTCAAATGTACTCTATGTCCCCACTCTCACTGCTAATCTACTTTTAGTATATCAGATGACCCATACTGGAGAGTTCAAAAGGGTGATCTTCTCTCCAAGTGAGGTTGAAATTCAGGACATGGTATCAGGTTCTACCATTGCAAAAGGTGTTGCAAATCATAAGTCGAAACTGTATGAGTTCTCCCACTTCTTACCTCTCTCAAAGCAATTTGCTCTTCACACTCATGCAAATGAAGAGAGTAGATTGTGGCATGAAATATTTGGGCATCTTGACTATCAATATTTGCAAGACATGCATACTAAAGAGATGGTTGAAAGGATGCAAAGGTTGCTTGAATGGAAAAGACCTAGCAAAGAAGGTTAAGAAAAAGAAGACTCAGAAGGTAGAGCGAATGCTAGATCTAGATCCAGAAGAACTTGAAGATCTAGCACCTAAGGTTCGAATTCCTATTGCAAAATGGGCCACCACTAATACATCCACCAGTGATCTTGTTGGAGATCCATCATCTTCAAGAACAACTAGATCTGATCTACTCTCTCACACATATCCATTTCTAGATGAGAGATGCTTTCTTATGATTGGATCAGATCCAAACACATTCTTTGAAGCCTACCAATATCCAATATGGGTAGCAGCTATGGATGAAGAGTATGAGTCTCTTCAAAGAAATTAAACTTGGGAGCTTGTTTCTCTCCCACCTGGGAGGAAGCTTGTTCAATGAAAGTGGGTTTACAAAACTAAGATGGACTCTGATGGGGTCACTAGCAAATACAAGGCTCGACTAGTTGCAAAGGGTTACTCCCAAGTCCATGGGATTGACTACTCAGAGATATTCGTTCCTGTTGCTAAGATGGATTCCATCCATCTTGTTCTTTCTCTTGCTGCATCCAAGCACTGGGAAGTGCAACACATAGATGTCAAGAGTGCTTTCCTTCATGGGGATCTAGAGGAGGAGATCTACATGAAGCAACCTGAGGGGTATGTTGAAGACTCTTCACTGGTATGCAAATTGAGGAAGTCCTTGTATGGACTCAAACAAGCTCCCCGAGCTTGGTATGCAAAGATGGACTCCTTCCTTTTGTCACAAAACTTCTTGAGATGCAAATCTGATTTGAATGTCTACATGAGACATGAAGGTGACTCTCTACTTCTGATTTTTCTATATGTTGATGATCTATTGATTACTGGGAGCATCACTTCATGCATCAGATCTATAAAAACAACTTTGCATAACTCCTTCTCCATGTCAAATCTTGGATTATTGAGACAGTTTCTTGGTCTTGAAGTCACTCAGAGTGATTCAGGAATCAAGGTTGCACAATCGAAGTATGTTTCAAATATGCTTGATAGGTTCCACATGAGAGAATGCAAACCGAAAACATTTCCTTTCTTTTAGGGATCATCCTTAAGGATGGTTCTTCCACACCTCTGGTGGATAGTACACTGTATCGGAAGTTGATTGGGAGTCTATTGTTTCTTACACACACTCTAACTGATCTTTCCTATGCAATTAGTGTTGTCTCCAGGTACATGCAGGAGCCTCATGAGCTTCACTGGAAGGCAACAAAAATGATCTTGCATTACTTGCAAGGGACAAAGACCTATGGTATTCACTATGCAATTGGGTCTCCTCTGAACCTTGTTGTCTATACTGACTCAGATTGGGATGGAGGCAACTCAGATCGAAAGTCAACATCTGGTTTTGTTTTCATGATTGGATCTGGACCTATCTGTTGGTCGAGCAAAAAGAAGATTGCTTTAGCTCTTTCTTCAACAGAGGCCGAGTATAGAGGTGCAGTCAATGCAGCCACATAGTGCATCTGGTTGCGGGGCATCTTGTCAGAGTTTGAGATTTGATTCAGTACTCCACCAGTCATCTATTGTGACAATCAGAGTGCTATCAGGATTTCCATAGATCCGGTTCTGAGACAAAGAACCAAACACATTGAGATACACATGCATTACATCAGAGGATTGGTGCATGATTGGACCATCTCACTGCTCTACCTTCCGATAGAAGAGCAGATTGCAAATATCTTCACTAAGACATCATCAGTGAAGAAGTACACTTACCTTAGATCTCTTCTTGGGGTGAGTGATGTACATGATTGATTATCTTACCACAGTCTATTTTGGGGGGGCTTTCTTCCCACTGGGTTTTCCCTATTTCCTCACTTTTTTTATTTAGATTGTTGTACGGGGTGACCTTTTATCTTAGTTACTAGGGCCCTACCATATCGATTGTTCCTCATAGTTTGTCTTGCGGGGGGGTGTTGGAATATTCTCACCATCATTTTTATATTTTGCATGCCTGCATGCATCCAGTCTTCAGTATAGTAGTCTCCCAACACCTAGTCCTCTGTATTTTAGCCCCAGGACCCTGTTTCTGCTTAGTTTGATCCCTCCTAGCCACTAATGTGCCCTTGTTTTCATCACTGGAGTACAAGTGCGCCCTGTTCCACCTATTGAGGAGCTACTTCAGTTAGTTCCATGATTAGTGGATCTGTTCCTTGTTTTGGGGATTGGTTGCTAGTTTAACTAACTGAACCACTTAGATAGACCTCCAGAGAGACTAGATCAGCTATTTTGACTACTAACAGCTCCTCATGCACCCACATTGGAGTCTCATTCCCTACATTAGTGCCCATGCACTCAATTAGACTCAATTAGACTGACTATTTGACTTTTGTGACTACTACCACTGGTTTGGATGATGTCTCCAATGCTATCCAATATACACATTGAGGATAATTCAAATGACCTTAGAGGCATTCGAATCCATTTGATTGTATTAAGTTATTATTCATTATTTAGAGTGCCAACTTACAGCTGATGTATGATACAACAATTTTTCTCCATTTTCTGTGTAATGAGTGATTATTGATTCAACATTTCTTCTTCTTGTTTTTGCACTTCTTGAGTGAATTCTAGTGAGTTCTGCTACCGCTGAGTGATCCTAATCCTAAAATATCACACAAAATCATCAATGAACTTGGACAACACATCACAACAATCATAGAAAGACAGATACGAGTTTATCAAAACAGACATGGTCTTTTTAACTTAATAGTTAATGGGGCATTAGCAAGAAAGAATTAGTTCACTGGCGAAGTTATCCAAGTATCAAGCCATTCCTCAGGGTTTCATTCTTACTCTGGTCAACCCAACCGGAATGGCACGGATTTTAGAAGATGGGGCAAGGTGCAAGTCCTGGATGATTTTGGTCAAGCAGTTGCCCCTCATACCTGCTCCCTAAGCCGAAGGAAATCTATTCTATGCGGTTAACCCCTTGTAATGATGGACCTGTTATCTATACGGGTGCTCGGTGGAAAGAGAAATGTCATAGAGACGACTACACGACATATTCAACTAGATCTAGTATCCAAATCGACAGAACCATGTTATGTGATGTGTGGGGATTTACTACAAGCCAGATCCAGTCACGATCAAAGTGTAAGAAGGAAACATGATGACAAAAAATGGTACAACTTACCTCTACTTGTTCTTGGCCGCAACTCAATACAAGTTCATCCCCATCGTGAGAACCTGCATAGCAAGAACCAGTCTCCATTGCAGCTATTCAATCTCAAATCTACAAATGTGGCTGCTCCAAAGTATAACAAAGAATCCTATCAATAGAACCCCTAGTTAACAAAACAACATGATTTGCTTCAAAAACACAAGAGAGCATTCTAAACCAGGGATTCTGATTGGCAAAACGCCCATCAATAACAGTTTCTTGAAAATCCCATGCCTTTAAAGGCAAGCATCTCTGCATCTCTATACAAGAACCATCACCATCACAAGCCTGGAAGAACCCTATGTTCTCAATTCTACACAAGTGGGCATTGAATGCCACTCCGCATTGGAGAGAAAACAATAAAACTCACATCTACCAAAAATCAGTGAGGTAGGTAGAGAAAATTAAAACGTTATACCTTTTCAATGAAATGATTTTATCTTTCAACTAGCTAAGATACTAACCTTATTAATAATATCTCTACTAATTAGATGTGGATAAGGATCTATTGAAAAGATATTGGATCCCTTGTATTTGATCTAAATGGCATCCACATCCATAGGATTCCAAGTTATCTTGTAATTATGGGCCCCAACCAAAATCCTAGGTGGGTGATTCAAGTAGAGCTTATGACAATGCCAGGCACAATCTCTTAACCAATATTTTTGTAATGAGTTTCTAATAAGGTCATCCATCGTTAGTTTTTGGTAATGCTTTGCACTATAATTGTTGGTTAATGGTGAGTTGAATTGCATTATGAAAGATTTTATTTTCATTGAACATACTGACAAAATCAATTAGCACAACTCAAAATACTTTGGTGACTTTTCGATAAATGTATATCTTTTTCCATAGTCATATTTTATTGGTTGAATTTGGATATGAAATTTTCTATGTTTTTTGGGACTTTTAACGTGACAACACATTGACACACCATTTCAATGATGGGTGAAACTAAATTTTAGGGTGAGAATATATTCACACCCCATTTCAATAATGGGTGATTTTTTTATAAAACATGGAGACAATCATATCCAAAATCCAAATGAATAATTCATGAAGCTAAGAACACTTACATAATTTAGTCTTTAAAAGTTTCAAATGGTATTCACAATTCTCTAAGCAACTTTGTCATTCATTTCAATGGGGATAGCTATTTAGATAAGCCTGGAATGGAATCTACATTCAATACCAATCATTTTTGCAGACAAAGATCCATTGGTGGTAACTACGACCTTTTATCATAATGAGTTTTGTGCCAAATCCTTATTATTACGAGTAAAACTTTTAATATTTATATGCCAAATGAATTGGAATCCAAGACATTCTACATGAATCTCAAAGCACTCAACCACCTACTGACACTTTGACTTACCTAAATGCCTGCCTCAATGTGAGGCCAAATAAGGAGTGAAAACCACTGATTGGTCCAAACACAAAACCATACAAAAAACTTAGGGTAAATTACATTGGTTTTCGTGAATTTTAATCCATATTACCTCAAACTGATTCCTATAGTCCCTGTTGCTGCTTGACAGGGACTAATAATGTATATCCCATTATATAGGATGTTAGTGAGCCTTAATGTTTTAAATCCATGAATTTATATCCAAGTGATTATTACTTTGTAGCGGGTGATATATACCATTGGATTTGAACTGCTTCAAATCTAATTGTGTATATCCTAGTGTATAGAGTGTTTTTATACCCATAAGTGTCTATAAGCGAAGTAATAAATGCTATATGTTGGGATATACATCGTTGTTTATATATCAATAAGCACCAAGTGATAATGTAATAAATGTTATATATATTAAGATATACATCATTGGATTTGAAATGTAATGCTTCAAATCCAATGGTGTATATCCCAACATATAAGACGTTGGACCATTGCAATATTGTAAATCCAACAATGTATATCCTAGCATATGCAACGCTTATTACTTTACTGTTGGGTGATGTACATTGTTGGATTTGAAATGTTTCAAATCGAACAATGTATATCCCAATGTATATATATCATTTATTACTATACACCATTAGATTTGAAACATGAAGCATTTCAAATCCAACTATTTATATGTTGACATATATAGCATTGGAATGCTTCAAATCCAACAATGTATATCCCAACATTCATATACACTAATGGATTGAAATGCTTCAAGTCCAATGGTGTATATCCCGAATATAACATCAAAATACTTCAAATCCAATAGTGTTATCCCAATGGATATAGCATTTATTACAATATTGCTCGATGCTTAATGTTTTCCCTCACACACAAGCTTGGGAAAATGGCATGCATGAGGTCATTTGTCATGTTCCATATAAATGGATATGTGTAGCATAGATAAATCCAAAGCTAGAGAAGGGAGATAAATCAATATCAAATGATTAATAAAAATAACTAAATATGCCTAAAACTAATTCAAAATTAGCCCAAAAATTGATTGGACCCACAAACATCATGTCCATTACATACATTCAAATTATTTGACATAAAGATTGCAAGTTCAATTATATGTGGTTCTACATTGTTGGTGTTTTTAATGTTTATTTTAGTCATGGCAAGAGGTGATGTTGTTGCTTGTATAAAGAGGGCAAGAAGGCCGGTGACAAGGGGTGCCCAATGACAACATTTTGGCTCAAATGAAGAGCTAATTTAGGGACATGTTTAAGAGCATAATTATGCAGAGGTTGAAGGTAGTGCACCTCAATCAATTATAGTGCAATGTGAAAGTTCAATCATTAAGGCTAGTTTTATAAAAAATTTGACAAAAGAGGACATGATGAAGACAATTGATGATGATGAATTCAATGGATGCTTCATAAGAGGTGGTATGGGAAAATATGGAATTACATCAACATCATTCCATTCATGGATAAATGGTCTCACACGTATGAAGAGAAAAGGGCATGTTATAGTTTTAACTAAACATGAGTAGGAAGAAATATTTGTTTGGTGTAAGGAGATAGCTAAAATGGGTTATAGCTTAACTAAAAGCCAACCTTGCTCAAATATGTTAGTTAAGGTGAAATCGATTCAAGGATAGTTTTCTTTGCAAAACATAGTGGGAAAGATCCAAGAAAAGGCATCCAAAGCTTGTATTACGAACATTGGAGGGCTTGGTAAAGATTGAGCTCTAAATTAGACCTTTCAGTGTGACCAAGTTGTATGGCAATCTATGCAAGGAAAATATATGGAATTTGTCAACACTGGCTTACATATTGAAAGAAATTTTGGCATGAGTGAATTTCCAAGAGAAGGCACAAGGATGAGTTGAAAGTGCTCTCTAAGAGAAGAGAGTAGATAATGATATTGTGTTGTGCAAATGCAATAGATCTACAAGTTCTATTTGTTCAGGGGGGAAACTATTAGCTTAAACAAGGACAATCACTACATTAAGAAATTGCTAAAACAAAAATAAGTTTATGAAAAATTAAAGCCCTTCAATTCAGACACGTAATTCCCATTTTAATTGAAGCATACTTTCAATGTTAAGCTCTATGATATGCAACTTCAAAGCAAATGTGACACTTCACAATTGAGTTCTTGTGTGTAGTGGGGGTTGTTAAATAACTAAATTGGCATTGCATCTAGTTTGTGATCAATGCCTGAAGCAAACAAGGGTAGGACAAAAAATATAGATGCCATGATAAAAAATAAACAAAACCTAGAATCGCATCATCCCATCATAATATATATGTAATGGTAATGTTTCCTAGTTTTTTAGAATTAAAATAGTTGGAAGCTTAATTTGATCACTACTTTACAAACCTAGATCATAATTATTTAAATCATAATACAATATATATATATATATATATAATTTTCCTACTTCATTACTAAGACATGAAGCCTAGATTATGACTTGCTCATTTCATTAATTTTATAATAAGAAATTAGTATAAAAAAACATATTTTGAATTTAACTTCTAGATGTTTTGGTGGTTCGTAAGGTGGGACCTTACATAGTTACATAATTTCCATCATCCAATAATGCCCCAAATCTATTCATCACTAACCCCTATATTTCTCACCTAACTCCATGTTACAACCTGGAAATATACAACAAGGTTCACACCCTATGAGATATGATATGTAAAAAGGAGTTAAGAAAGAAATGAGATAGTTATAACCTTCTGATACATTTGAATGAAAATTGAATCACATTATGCCTATCCAAACATTTCAAAGGCATGTTGGGTCATTGAACTTAACATAATTTATGATGAACCAAACCAACAATTGTGACAAGTCAAAAAAATATGTTGAATAATGCTCTTGCAAAACTATGAGCGTAGCAAAGCTACACAAGCAAATTTCATTCTGAATCCTTGCCATATTAGGAACACATGGGAAAGAGATTGTAACACACCAGGTGTTACATTAACTTAACTCCCATAATAATAATAATAATAATAATAATTTTTTCTAAATATTACATGCATAAATTTCATATGCATTATTTAAGCTTATGCGCAACAATACATAGCAAAAACATATTGTATGAATCTTTTGGCGGAAGCTTAATATGTTGTGCATTTATTGTAATAAAATTGTACTTGTGCATAACTATTAGGGCAATAAATACTGAGTTAAGAACTGCCCACTATAGTGCCAATATTTCAAATATGAGGAATTCGTTATTCCAACATATTTAATTAAATAGGATAGCAAATATCATTCATTCCAAATCATGGAATGTAGTCTTTGAACATAGCCCATGGTTTTTAAGTACCATTCATTACAAGGCATATTAGTTAACACATGGTATTTGTTTCAAGTTACCAATTAAGTATAAATGATAAATATGTGCATCTTAATGCAAATACCATATATTTCTTCCATGTGGTTTATATTTTCAGCCCATGGTTTTCCAAAACCACCATCCATGCTAAGTCTTAGTAACAACATTTAACAGTGGTTAATTGCCTTCTTAAGAATTTATTAAACAATATTAATTCAAACATGGTTCAAACATTGCGCATAAATTAAATACTTCACAAATATTTCATTTTCCCTAATGCATTGAGTTATGCGCATTAACAATTTTCATGGCTAATCAATTGCTCATTAAGCAATGAGGTCTAATTATTGTCAATAATAATGATTAAACTCTAGGAACCTTTCAATTTAAAACTATTAATCATAATAGTTTTGGCATTACAATTTAGGGATTAGGGATTATTTATAAGCATATGGCCGACAGGAAATTAAATTGATCTACATATGAATTTCATCTTTAATTCATATGTGGCAATTTTCAATACTCAAATTGAAATAATCAATTTGCACATACATCCATAATTAAATCTAATGACAAATAACCATATAGATTTATTAACAGCTCGGTAAATAAATAAAAATGCCATAGTAATATTATGATCATTGACACTCAAACATTAACATAAAAACAATTTAATAGGTGCCGATAAGTAAATTCATTTTATGGACAATATACCATAGCTAAATATACCAAAAATGCACTTTCCATGAATTAATAATTTATCACAGAAATTCTAATTTCAGGTCTGTACAATTTAATTTCTTACGGGAAATCAAACCCATAATTAATTCAAGAAAACAATTAAATTGCAGAAATTAACTTGTGTGAATTCCATGTACAGGAATTCAACTAAGAACTTAGGAATTTAAAAACATATCATTTTCTTCATCATTCATCAATTAAGCTAAATTGGGAAAATAAAAACTTATATGAAAATACTCGAAATAAGCAACTAGTTGCGTGGCTTTCTCGCTCCACCCAATCGTAGGCAATTTTGCTCATCTATCTCTCAGCAAAATTCCACCCCCGAGATGAGACTTATGCATTCACGAAGAGACACCTCTCCAATTCATAGGTTTCTCTCATGATTTTCTCCCTTGGCAAATACGATTTACTAGTTTGTCACCAAATCCATGCCAATTGTGCAATCCCTTCCCTTAGTTTCATTCTAACTAGCACCACAGTGAAACCCATCACTGCATCTGTGCTTAGAATTCCACTAAAATAATTTCTTACACCATTGCCATTTCATAGGTGCAACCAGAGGCAAAATGGGCAGCATTTCAACAAATATTTTTCAACAATTTGGCTCACAATTTGAGGAATTCATCTCAGGTTTCTATCTCAGACATAATTGGGCTGTCCTCTTTCTCTCAAACACACCCCAGCCCAGGTAATTTACAGAGACCGGTTTTCTTTCCCTAGCCTTCACGCATAATGGCATGCACCTACCTTTCCTTGCATGCATATATATCTGCATGCAAACTAGAAAAACATGTGGGCTCTCCCAAAACATTTCATTAAGACACATAATCACTCAATTAATATTCTTAATTAATTTTTTTAAGCCTGAGTCTTAAGTCATTAATGTGGAATTATGACTTAGCCAAAAACTTTGGGTATTTTTAGGGACTTAGGATTATAAAAGGTCATAGAAAAGGTTTTCCCCACCTAAGGAATTTTAACCCCCTTTCTTACTCTGGTGAATACATGAGTCCCCGATCTTTTAGCGTTCTGCCTCAGCCACAGGCAGTTATAATTTTTATTATTATAATGTCAAAATGTACAATTGTCTTGCATTTCAAGCATTATATAATAATATTCACATGTAACTTAGGATCAATTTAGGGGTCTTAACTAGCGGTGTTACATTCCCCTCCCCTTAAATTCAACACTGTCCTCGGTGTTATCTCTGTCCCAAATACATGAACAAAATTTTCATATTTAATTACATATGTACAGGCTTCAAAATAGACGGGGATACTCTTCCCGCGTCTCGTCTTCTAATTCCCAGGTCGCTTCTTTAGGACTGTAATGGGTCCATTTGACTTTTACTTGTCCTACAACACTGTTCCTGAGTGTCTTGACTCTTCTGTCTAATATGAAAACTGGTTGTACTTGGATTTCCCCTTCGGGTTCCACCTGTACCACAATCCAATCAAGTATGTGATTATAATCATAAACATACTTTTTCAATAATGAAACATGAAAAAAATTGTGCACATTAACCGTATGAGGTAGAACTAGTTCACAGACTATTGATCCAATTTTGTTTAGGATCTCAAAAGGTCCACAAAATATGGCAGCCAACTTCTTGCAGTTACCCAACCACATTGAACTTTTTCTTCCTCTGACCTTTGGGAACACTTTGTCCCCAACTTGAAACTCTCTATGCATTCTATTTTTATTTTCATAACTCGTCTGACGATCTTGAGCTACCTTCAAATTCTGCTTGATCTTGGTCACCTGTTGCTCCATACCCTGAAGCATTTCTAGTCCAACTATTAGTCTATCCATTGGTTTGTCCCAATTCATAGGAACATTACATTTCCTACCATATAATGCTTCAAATGGACTCATCTTCAATGATGTTTGGTAACTGTTATTGTAGGCAAATTCCACTAAGTACAGGTAATCTTGCCATTTATTGGGTTTGTCCATTACATACATTCTGAGCATGTCTTCAATGATTTGATTTACTCGCTCAATCTGTCCATTCGTCTGTGGATGATAAGATGTACTAACATTCATTTTGGTCCCAAATTCTTTAAACAACCCGTTCCAAAAGTTCGATGTGGACTTTGAATCTTGATCCGAAACTATTGCTTTAGGAATACCATGGAACCTGGCAATTTCCCTCATATAAATATCTGCAATCTTAGATGCTTTAAATGTTGATTGCATCGGAACAAAATGGGATGACTTTGACAATTTGTCAACCACTACCATAATGGAGTGATGTTGCTTCAGTGTTCTAGGTAACTTTGTAATGAAATCAATGGTTACCACATTCCACTTCCATTTTGTTACCGACAATGGATTGAGTAAACCAACAGGGTCTTTATGTTCTGCTTTTACTCTTTGACATTCTAAGCATTGAGCAATAAATATGGACACTTCTTTCTTCATGCCTGGCCAATGATTTTCTTTCTTAATTGATGTCAACATCTTCTAGTATCCAGAATGACTTGCATAAGGCACATTATGCATTTCATGCAATATAATTTTCTTTCAATTCACTTTCAATTGGTATATAATTTCCGTCATTAAATTACATAATTCCATCTTCATCCATTGTATATTTGGAAAAGTTTAAATAATTGCCTATTGCCTGCTTGCAAATAATGATCATCTACTTTTAGTGCCTCATGTAACATGATTTTTAAATCTGATTTCCAATTGTTGATAGCTGAAATTTTCATTATTTGAATTCTTCTACTAAGTGCATCTGCCGCTCGATTCTATTTTCCCTTTATGTACGCAATTTAAAAATTGAATTCACTCAGAAATTCAATCCATCTGGCTTGTCTAACATTCAAGTGATACTACTCAAACAAATATTTCAATCTATGATGATCTGTCTTCAACTTAAATTTCCTCCCCATGAGATAATGCCTTCACATTCAGAGTGCATGAACTATAGCATCTAACTTCAGATCATGAGTAGCATAGTTCTTTTCACGTTCCTTCAGCTTTCGTGATTCATAACAAATCACATTCCCATCTTGCATCAAAACTCCACTGAATCCCTCAAGAGATGCATCTATACAAACCACATACTCTTTGTTTGGATCTGGAATTTTTAATATTAGCGAACATGTGAGTAATTCTTTCAAGAGTCTGAAGTTGTCTTCACACTTTTTGTTCCAGATGAAATTCAAGTCCTTCTTTGTAATGATGTGATTGGATTTGCAATCCGAGAGAAATATTCTATGAATCTTCGGTAATATCTTGCAACCCTCATAAATGATCTTACTTCTATGACACTTTTCGGAGTAGGCCATTCCTGTATAGATTTTATTTTCGTTGGGTCCACTACTACGCCCTCCTCAGAGATGATGTGACCCAAATACAAGAGTTGATTTTGATAAAATGAGCATTTGCTAAGTTTGACATATAGTTGATTTTCTCTCAAGATTTGAAAAGTAATCCGAAGATGTTCTTCATGCTCTTCCTCAGATTTGGAATACACCAAAATATCATCCAAGAACACTATAATGAACTTGTCCAAAAATTCTTTAAACGCACCATTCATTAGACACATGAATGTGGTCGGGGCATTTGTCAGTCCGAAATGCACTACTATATATTCATAATGTCCATACCTGGTTCTAAAAGTTGTTTTGCTAATGTCCTCATATTTAATGCGCACCTGGTGATACCCAGATCTCAAATCAATCTTGGAAAAAAAAATTTCCCTTCTCAATTGATCAAAGAGATCATCAATCCGTGGTAGTGGATACCCGTTCTTGATTGTAGCTTTATTTAGTTTCCTGTAATCCACACAATCTTAGTGTGCCATGTTGACACATTAGGACGCGTATATAATCCCTTCTTTAATAACTCTTCCAGTTGCATCTGCAATTCTTTCAACTACGGGTACTCATTCTGTAAGGATCTTTTGATGCTGGCATAACTCCAGGCACCAAATCAATTGTAAATTCAATGCCCCTCTTTGGTGGTAACCCGAGTACATCTTGGAACACATCCTCAAATTCTTTCAACACCAGATGTTCATTAAAGTTTGTTTCATTTTCAGTTTTCAATTCTTCTGCATGTATGGAATACAACTGACACCCCTTTTTGATACATTTCTTCATTTGCATGGCTGGAATTTGTCTTATGGAAATTGGTCTAGGAATTCCATTTATCTGAAATGTACTCCTATTCTCATCCAGGAAAGTAATACTTTTATTATGGCAGTCCAAAACTGCGAAATGCTTTTCCATCCAATCCATTCTGATCAACACATCATAAGAGCCAAGAGGAATGATATCCAAATCAAATTTGGTATGAAACCCATTCATTTTCAAACAACAATATTTAACGATGGAAGTAATTTTCCTTTTTCATTATGGTAGCTGTCACCTACCCAAATTCTGAAAAATATTATTTTATTTGCAAAATACTTTATGTTAAATTTTAATTTCAAAATTTTGAAATTATGACCAAGTTTGGTCAAGGATGAATGTAATTACTGATTATTATTATTTAAATAAATTAAGTAGGAGACAAACACCCAAGGGAACTGTTAAATGAGTGTTCATTGACCCACTAGGAGGAATGGAAGCTGTTGGAAGGTATGGGACAGATGGTAGCAATTGCACTACACCACTAGATGTTGGTTATGGGACAACTACCCTTAATAATGTGGAATTATCCCCTAGGTGGTGGGAGTGGGCAGGCAGCTCATTTAATGACCAAGTAACAACTGAAAAGGCCTAGGCAGCCTACATAAGGCAAATTCGAATTGAGTAGGCAGCTCTTACACAATATTTTCTGCAGAAATATTCCTCATGTGCATCAGTTGATCACTGAGAGATTTGAATAGGGAGGCTAGTAGTGAGTGCAATCATAAGTCTGCAAAACTATTTTGATAAGGAGAACCATAGGTGCTGGTGCATGTCCTTTGGACTGCTAGTTCTTAAAGACTGGACAATTATTACTACTGCAAGTGGAGATCCTAAATTCCTAAGTTTCTTCCTCCTGGTGGTTTAGTGAACAGGCTCGGGGGTCCTAAGGCAAGTACTTGGCTGTCTTCAGGAATTGGTTAGGTGGAACAGTCTTCTTGGGTTGTTTGTTTCCCTACAGAATTAATCCAGGTTTTACTGTTTCCTAATTTATTTCAGTTAATAGTTCTCTTTAGTAAAAATTAGTAAACTCTATTTTGAAGAAGAATTGGTTTCTGATTTTGTTTAAATCTGATGTTAAGTTTAATGATAATCTGAATTCATAATCCAATCTCTACATTTTTCCACATGCTGTTATTTGCATCGTACTCTAGTGTAGAGAAGCAAATTAAGTATAGATGAAAAGATAGACAAACTGCCATTGATTCGATAGATAAGTATAGTAATTTATATGTTTTTCATTTTCTTCCCTATAGTTAACAATAGTAGAAATTACTGTATAGTATCTAAAATATTATAGAATATCTCATTGTTTCATGAAAAACAAATATTGTTTATTCTCTGTACAAATACATTGTGTTTTTCTTATCTCTATTATTTACATAGGAAATAAATGTAATTCAAATTTCCATACATCATAACTGCAAATAAATAGTATTGTTGCAAATAAATAGAATTGCTAACGATGGACATAAGCTACAAATCATAGTCAATACACAGTCTTCATATTTCACACAGACACCGTGTTTTTCTTTACAATTTTCATGTTAGGATATTTTTATAATTATTTCAGTATTATCAAAACTGTAAACAAAAGAAATGTAAGCCCTATTTTGTTTACAATTATCATATTTTCCAATTACATTATAAATTGTATGTATTATTCAAAACTGGGTTTCGTATCTTTTATTCAAAACCCTATATAGTATTTCAAACCCTTAACATCATTTTCCAACAGTTAAACAAACACGGTTTACACACTCATGTACAAACTACAGAACAAAACCTAGTTGTCGATTGAAAGTCTTTTCTGGAGTTCAATTACAAAAACATCTTTTACATAATAGAAAAACTAGAATTTGGGCGTAGCCCTGTTCCTTTTGTTTTGCAACCGAAAAGTTACTATATCGTTTTCTTTTACACATAGTTTATCATCTAAGAAATGCATATAGCTTTTACATAGCTCGACAGTCACGATTATCTACATAGAACTCAACGATTAAGCATTAAACGAGTAGTATATAACAACATTTTCCATTGCCGAGGTTAAAACATAGCACACAGAGTTTAACGAGCTTCAGATCTAACTTTTATTTCATTCAAAAACTTAACCCCAAAAACATTTCCAAGTTTCAATTTTCGAACCAATACAGGTTTCAGCTTCACAAAGGAAGAATCAACTTACAGGTCGACATTACACTTTCAAAATGAAACACCACACAGGGTTTATCCCCACCTCTAGCATTTAAATGAGTATTACAACTCCCAACTTGACGAGCTAGGTATCAAAATGAAGTAGGCCGATTATCATTTAAACTACGAGGGTCATTCCCTGTACAAGTTTTCACTTCAACGCAAAAGTCTTCAAAGACTTTCGACTGACAGACAACGCCGAAGCATGGCGAAACTTGGTTACTCATTTTGCTGAAAAACACACCAACCAAGACCGAAAGAGCACCTACGAGGGTTTGAAGACCCGGAGCTTACCAGGAATGGAGACTTGCCATCCATTTCCAAACCCTGGCTCAAGTTTTCCCTTTCGAAACTGGTACCTGCCACACAAACATTCAAAAGTTAGACATTAAAACATTTTAAGCTGTAAATTGAACGTTACAAACAACTCTGAGTTCTGAAGGCACTTACCCTTTGCAAACGGCGACAGAGTTTTGTACATCAACCAGCGAACGATGAGCTCCTTGCTTCGGATGAGACCAAGATACCCTTATTTCTTTTTGCAGGAATATGTATTTTCATTCAAAACTTAGAAACGAAACTGCAAATCTATCAACGTTGACAATTTTTCAAACTACAAACACTACATTCTATCACACGCCATGGCAGCAAGACGAAGCCTGCAACTATCACCCTAACCTACAGGTCTCGAGGTCGAAACCTCTTACATTGTCATCTAACCCTAAAATCTAGCAGCCTGTAGGCCTCACTGCCAAAACAATAGTAACAATGAACAACATTCACTCCTCATCAACCAACACAATGACACAATGCTAGGGTTGCATCCAACGACCCTGATTCAAGCCGATCAACGATAAAAAATGTGCCAACACAATTACATTGGGGATCGTATAGCATTTGCATTTATTGTTCATTCATTTGCACAAGCACGGCCTTGCCACATTTGCACACGATGTATCGATCGACAACCAGCTCGGAGGAGTGTTAACGTAAAAGTATTACACAGTAACTCTTGCAGTCACCTTATACACTGAGTTGCATTACGTGGAAGCGTTGATAGTCCTCATCACCACAGTATATGGGACGGCCATTAATGCAGGACTGTAACACTATCTCCAACGTAGCTCGATGCGCATGCCAACCAACAACCTGCCATTTCGATTTTAATACGAGTTAGTACCTTGTATCAAACGATATAAGCTTCAAAGCTTACAATTCACGAATTCAAACTTTAGTGATATGTTAAACTGTTATTCAAAGTTTATATAGTTCTAAGTTTATGATTTACGAATTATAATATTTGTGTTATGTAATCGTTATAGATCCAATTGTTGTTTGTAATTATAGTTATAACGTATGTTACATTCATGTCTATGTTTTATATTGTTAATGTTAAGCCACAAGGCTTATGTACACTTTGCATATAGTTAACATAGTCCATTTGTAGCATAGGATTAATAATTCATAGTATTTATAATGTTAGCATTGTAATTTTCTATTATTGTTTTATATTTGATCATAGTTTTCATTATTGCAAAAATAAAAGGATAGAGTTAGCATTTTTGACATTTCAAACAAATCCAATGTTTTATATTTAGCATAAAAGCTATTAATGCTATGTACTTCTTACCATCAATCCATTATGCAAACATTTAATGATTTTTTTACGGTACATTTACTATATCGGTACTATGAAGATATTAATTACCTTAAGACGGTGACAAAAGCCAGCTACAACAACGACGATGGTCACAATAACGATGATTTTAATAGACGACTTTGTTTTTAAAACATTGTTGAGTTGTAAGATAGCATTTGAAACCAGTAAACATAACCATGTATTTCATACATGCATGCTTTTTGGTGAGTCACAACAGATTTCATAACATTCTATTTATTTACGACGTTGAATTAAATTACACACGTACTCTTAAACTATGCAGTCATCGAACTTCTTTCCTGTCGTCTGTACATAGAAATATTTCAAATGCTTTAGCATTGCAGCTAAGTAAACTCCAGGGTACCTCGTAGGATACCCTTGGACATCAAGAAAGTAATTTGTCAGTATCATCTCAAAAGAAAAGTATCACATCATATTTCTAACCTGTCATTGCATTTATTACAATAATCATGTTTGTTAAAAGTGTGTTAAGTAGTCGTTATCAAAATGTTGCTAACTCAGAAAATAAATTATGTTTAGTACTAAACGACTTTTTAATCATTGCTGTTGTAATCAAACATTTATTATTTTCCGCAACTATATTTATCTTATTTAATGATGTTTTCAAAAGTTTTAAATTTTTATGAAAATTCGGGATGTTACAGTAGCCAATTGTACCATTCTAGGCTTGGGAAGCTTACTGCTTACTAAATTGCATCTTTGAACTAGATTAGTATTTATATAACTATAAGAAGCTCCAGAATCAATTAAAATTGAAATTGGCAAATCATTTATTTTACCTTCAATTTCAATCATTGATGACTGGTGGTCTTCCTACCAATTATCCAAAGCTACATATATGTGAGGAACACTTCTAGCAGCATCTCCCACCGTAGAATCTTCTTGCACATTATACATACCTGCAGCTTTATTTTTCCTTTCAGGACAATTATTGAGGTAATGGTCACCTCCACATTTCCAGCATTTAACTTGGAATGATTTCTTTAGTCATGCAAAATTAGTCACCCTTTATTAACCTTTCATATTTGACTGTTTGGAAGAATTAAACAAATCTTGCTTCATACCAAGAGGATTAAATCCCTTTTTCCTTTGGTCTTGATTATCTTTCAATTTACCCTTCCAAATTTTGTGCACATCTTGTCTGCTTTTACCTTGCTCATACAAACATTTCACTTTCTTAATGCCTTCCTTCAAAGTGTGAGGTTCATCATAAGCTATCTAGTCCTTGTAAAATGATGGTAAACCACTGAGAAATCATTGAATCCTAACATTTTCATCTTGAATAAATTCAACATATCATAGTAATTCTAGGAATATTTTCTCATATTATTCCATAGTCATATTTCCTAGTCTAAGTTCGAGGAACTCTTGCATCTTCTTATCATAATATTGTTGGGACAAGTATTCATGCTTGAAAGACCTTTGAAAACTCTTCCATGAAATTTTCCTTTCATCCATATTTTCTACTTGATTCAGATGCTTCCACCACCTGTAAGCTTTTCCCTGAAGATTATATATAGCAATACAGGCTTCTTGATTATCAGAATAATCATGTAATTGCAAATATTTCTTCATTTCTAGAATCCAAATCTCCGCATTTTCTCCATATTTTTCCCTTAAAAAGTGGGAGGTTTAATTTTCGTGAGTTCACCTTGTAATATATTTCCATCATGTTTTCTCTTCTAATGCCTTCTGGAATGAGTATCATCCTAATTTTCATGCTTCTCATTCCCATGATGAATTTGAACTGTTTGATAGTGGCAATGCAACCCCTCTTTTCCTTCATCTTTATATCTGGAATGTTGATATCTATCAGGAAATTCTCTGTTCATTGATTCCTCTTCTTCCCTTCTTATAATGGTAGACACTTGATGCATCTGATTTTGTAATTGTACTATATTCTGCATCACTCGCTGATTTATTTGGTTTTGTTGTTCTAAGCTTTGTAGAATTTTTCCATTCCCAAATTATATGTCCTTCAAGGTTTGGAACACTTCCATTGTTCCCATCTCAGTCTGATGACCATTGGATTCAGTTCTTTGAATATCCATACCAACTTCCTCAGCAAAGTTGGATAATACAGGCTCTTCTGCCATTTTTTTAATATTGCTTGCTTACTACTTTGGAAATCTGCAATTACAATGGTTTAAAAATTGTGTTGTCACTAGCAATCTGAGAATTTACTCATCATTGTTAGTTCATCTCATATTTCATATGCATATCTATTTATCTTTAAACATGCAAATATTCATTTTAAACAAATAAGATGGAATCCCAAAGGTTCAAGAGCTGTATCCTCAGCTCTATACCAATTTGTAACACACCAAGTGTTACATTAACTTAACTACCATAATAATCATTTTTTTCTTCTAAATATGACATGCATAAATTTCATATGCATTATTTAAGCTTATGCGCAACAATACATAACAAAAACATATTGTATGAATCTTTTAGGGTAAGCTTAATTTAATTATATGTTACACATTTATCAATTCTAATATTATTTTATGATTAATTCACATATTAAATATTTTCCATTAAAACATCTTATAATGGACCCATAATAAATTAAAACTTGGATAAACTTTCTAGTAAATTCTTACTAAAATTGCATAGTAAATTTGTACAAAAATCGAGCAATAGAACCCTATCAAAATTTGTGCACTAATGAGCATAAGGGTTTACAATCATATCCATAGCATAAGTTATAAATAATATTTATATAAGATTTGCACAGTAAAACTATGGTGCCAATATTTCAAATATGAGGAATTCATTATTCCAACATATTTAACTAAACTTACTATTAAATAACTGCGCAATAAAGTTAATATACATTCATATTACCGCACAATAAAATTAATATTCCAACATGTTACCAAATTATCCAAAGTATGGAATGTACTATTCCAACATATTTACCGCTTAGTAAGGAGTGATATCTCAACATGGAATGTAGTCTTCCAACATAATAATTGCTCAATAAGATAATAATTCAACATAATCATTTAAGCTTATTTGGTTAAGCAAAAATAGCCCATGGTTTTTAAATACCATTCATTACAAGGCATATTAGTTCAGCCTTAATACATGGTATTTGTTTTAAGTTACCAATTAAGTATAAATGCTAAATATTTGCATCTTAATGCAAATACCATACATTTCTTCCATGGAGTTTATATTTTCAGCCCATAGTTTTCCAAAACCACGAAACCATCCATGCTATGTTTTAGTAACAACATTGGTTAATTATCTTCTTAAGAATTTATTAAACAATATTTATTCAAACATGGTTCAAACATTATGCATAAATTAAATACTTCACAAATATTTCATTCTTAGTAATGAATTGAACTTTGTGCCATAAACCACTACCTAATAAATATTTTATTTTCCCTAATGCATTGAGTTATGTGCATTAACCATTTTCATGTCTAATCAATTACTCATTAAGCAATGAGATCTAATTATTGTGCAATAATAATTATTAAACTCTAGGAATATTTCAATTTAACTATTAATCAATAATAGTTTTAGCATTACAATTTAGGGATTATGGATTATTTATAAGGATATGGCTGAATGAAAATTCACACCATTTCCATGCACATGAAATTAATTTGATCTACATATGAATTTCATCTTTAATTCATATGTGGTAATTTTCAATACTCAATTTGAAATAATCAATTTGAGCATACATCCATAATTAAATATAATGACAAATAGCCATTTCATGGTTGATATTCCATCAACTATCATGTAAAGATAAACGAGCTAGATTTATTAACCTCGGTAAATAAATAACAATGCCAAAGCAATATTATGGTCATTGGCACTCAAACATTAACCTACAAACAATTTAATAGGTGCCGATAAGTAAATTCATTGTATGGACAATATACCATAGCTAAATATACCGAAAATTCCCTTTCCATGAATTAATAATTTATCACATAAATTCTAATTTCAAGTCTGCGCAATTTAAATTCTTACGGGAAATAAAACCCATAATTAAATCCAGAAAACAATTAAATTGGAGAAATTAACCTGTGTCAATTCCATGTACAGTAATTCAACCAACAATTCAGGGATTTAAAAACATATCATTTTCTTCATCATTCATCAATTAAGCTAAATTGGGAAAATAAAAACTTATTTGAAAATACTCGAAATAAGCAACTGGCTGTGTGGCTTCCTCGCTCCACCCAACCGCAGGCAATTTTTCGCATCTCTCTCTCAGCAAAATGCCACCCCCGAGCTGAGAGTCATGCATTCACCAAGAGACACCTCTCCAATTCATGGGTTTCTCTCATGATTTTCTCACTTGGCAAATAGGATTTACTGGTTTGTCACCAAACCCATGCCAACTGTGCAATCACTTTCCTTAGTTTCATTCTAACTAGCACCACAGTGAAACCCATCACTGCATCTGTCCTTAGAATTCCACTAAAATAATTTCTTACACCATTTCCATTTCACAGGTGCAACCAAAGGCAAAATGGACAACATTCCAACAAATATTTTTCAACAATTTGGCTCACAAGTTGAGGAATTCATCTCAGGTTTCGATCTTAGACAGAATTGGGCTGCCCTCTTTCTCTCAGACACACCCCATCCCAGGTATTTTCCAGAGATCAATTTTCTTTCCCCAGCCTTCGTGCAGAATGGAACGCACCCACCTTTCCTTGCATGCATAAGTCTTTGCTTGCAAACTAGAAAAATACGTGGGCTCTCCCAAAAAATTTCATTAAGACACATAATCACTCAATTAATATTCTTAATTAATTTTTTTTAAGCCTAAGTCTTAATTCATTAATGTGGAATTATGACTTAGCCAAAAACTTTGGGTATGTTTAGGTACTTAGGATTATAAAAGGTCATAGCAAAGGTTTTCCCCACCTAAGGCATTTTAACCCCCTTGTTTACTCTGGTGAATACATGAGTCCCCGATCTTTCAACGTTCTGCCTTAGTCACAACTAGTTATAATTTTTATTATTATAATGTCAAAATGTACAATTGTGTTTCCTTTCAAGCATTACATAATAATATTCACATGTAACTTAGGATCAATTCAGGGGTCTTAACCAGGGGTGTTATAGAGAGAACGAATATACTAGACTCTGTTAAGTTGGATTTAGTGTAAATATTGAATCATTGCATTAAATACAGCTTTTAAATGTTTAAAGCAAGTGTGAAATCAAAACAAGCTTCTATCAAATGAATCATGCCAAATTCCAACTAAGGCTTAATTTTCATAAAAGCTACATAAACATAATTTGTAATGAGATTGAATAACATCATTATTTGGTAAGTTAGATAACCAACAAACAAAAGTAGGGAAAAAGGCAATATATATCTCATAACCATAAGAAGGGAGAAAGAACATTCATACTATGTTGAAAAAATGGAATTGAAAAAAAATATTATGTTAAGAGACATGAGAAGGCTTATCAACTGAGAAAGGAAACTTCATAAAAGGGATAAGGTTTTCCTAGTCTAACACAATTTGAATGCACAATGATGGATATAACTTAGTAAACATGAGATATATAAACTGACATAAATAAATAAAAAATTAAATTGGAAAATCAAGGAAACCACACGAAGCCCATCTAAACACAGTCACCCGCTTGGTTTATTCATGGAATTGTTGTTCATTGGAATTTTGACTTCTAATTATGTTAAATATCTCCAATAGAAATCACACCAAAAGTATGAAGCATACAAGGCTCATAGTACCACAATCTTCACCTTGAAGCGTATATAATATTCTAATGAGGCTCACAATGTTTGAATTCCCCAAAACCACAATTAATTAACAATCCCTTGAGCAACGTGTCCTTCTGTTCGGTTGTCCCCCTTCACCTATTGTGCCCAACAAGTCTTGAACTATGACTTCTCTCACCCTTGTAAGGTGCATGTGAAAATGCACATTAGATATGGTGAAAACTTAGTTTATTCCCAGTGCTCACAATGCCAACTTTTGCAACAAATAGCCTCCACATCCTACCATATGCATGATAAAAACATGGGCAAGCAAAAATAGATGATTGAGGATAGAGAATAAAACTAGATCCAAAGATTGTGTAGTGAAAGAGAGATGAATTGCATGTTTTGGGTTTGCATACTACATATAAAGGAAGTGGGCATGACAATACTAAAGGTTGGTGATTCTTAGAAACATGATGCAATTCACCATTATTGGTGCCATGCTATACAAGTTCTAGTTATTTCATAAGAACATTTTATGCTGTACATCCCAAGGGTCTTGTTTAGTGATCAAATCATGTAAATGAATAAGGAAATGTCAAATCTCGATGTTTTTAAATGTGAAATAAATACCATTGTAATCCTAAAACACACAGTATTCCATTCGTCCTAAGTTATACAAGTGAGTTGTTATTTAACTTGACCAACTAGAGCCCATTTTTAAGGGTGCCTAAATACTGGCTCTCACCCTTACTAAGTGTAGAGTGGATTAAAATAAATCAATGTAGATTTATCTTTAGATCTATTAAACTAAATGGATAAAAAACTAAAACACAAATTTATAGAACTTAAAAGATTTGAAGTTAAGATAGATATCTAATTTTATTTTATAATTATATATTTAACTTTTTTACATAACAATAATAAATCTTTTTTAGCCTTATAGCTTTTTTTAATGTGTTACATCTGTAACAAATCTCACCTATATTGAGATTAAAAATAGGTTTAAATATAATAATCTATTTTTATGGATAAAAAGAAATGTCACTCAATGCATCAGGAAGCTAAGTGGATTTTATATGTTGCATGTATAATCTGTGCACTAGCACATATAGCAATATTGTGTTAGCTTGCCAACTTTCTTGCATTGTACAACGTGGTTCCACAATACTGTGCATTTTTATTACGGTACTTGTCGGGAGAACACCATATAACATGATTGTCATTTGACAAGCAAATAAAAACAAGAGAAATAGCTGCAAAGCTAGTCCCTGCTTTAATTATTGTTATTGTGAATATAAAATTGAAAATAAATATTATAAAAAATAAAATAAAATTTTAGCCCATAGTTTAATTATTGTTGTTGTGAATTTAAAATAGAAAATACATACTATAAAAAATAAAACAAAATGCTTTAATTATTGTTGTTGTGAATTTAAAATAGAACAAAATTTTAGCCCATGATCTTTGGCTTGGCTTGGAGGAATTAAATCAGTGATTCCACTGAAATGCTTTAAAACAAAATTTTAGCCCATGATCTTTGGCTTGGCTTGGAGGAGTTAAATCAGTGATTCCATTGAAATAAAATGAAATGATATTGGAGGAATTAAATCTGTATTGAAGTGAAAAAAACTTCACTAGCTTCATCTTTTGTTGGATCAACAATTTTAATACATGCATTGAATTTTATTTGGAGAGTCAAAACTGGTGATGCGCAGGTGTATTACTGTAGTTGATATTGAAAATATGTAATAGATTTCATTTGGGGATTATTCAATTCGATCGATCTATAGGAGTATAGTTTAGCTTATTTGAATACGTGTAATGGATTCGATAGACAAGTTTAGCTTAATATTAGACGTTAGCAGAGACAAGTTTGAAGTGAATAAGAGATTGGATTGAATAAGTGCTAGGAAGTGCATTCTCCTATAAACCAACAAAGCAGGGGCAAGATAATCCTAGGAACTTTGACTTTTCTGAGATTAATACTTATTATAAAACTTCTGTGCAAATCCGTGAACACTCAAAAATGAATGGCAACAACTGGACTGAAATATTTGTCCCATTTTAGTTCGAAGCATTTCCTCTCCCAGAAGTCAGTGCAGCCGGACAGATTCTCCGACCCTCGGCTGCATTTTCTGTGCACAGCTCAGACATGATTAACAAATAGCCTGGAGATTGGAATTACATGGAACACAACTGTGATGCAGAGGGGAGAGGAGAATGATAGTTGGGTTGGGTTCTGAAGCAGGCGACGTGAATCTCATATTCAGACAATCGTACATGACAAAGTTATTCCCAGTGAGTTTTCTTTCCTTTCTCACACACCTTTTCTATTTTTAATTAAACATCAATTGACTATGCTACTCAACATTGAAAATGCTCCTCAAATTGTATATTAACGTATATGAATAGGGCTTGTACGGGCTGTTAGTTAGGGAATGGGTGCTATGGAAAATTTCAACGTATATATGCGAGTTCGGAGGATTTAAATATTGAAATAGATAATCCTGTATGGGAATAGGCCGATAGGGAAGTTGTGATGATAACCACTTTACCCCGCAATGGATATAGAGCTGGTTGTTTACCTTTAATCAGTGACTGGGACGATTTCATCATATCGAGATCAAGCATATTAACTATGATAAGATATAGTTTACTAAGTCTAAGACGCATTCAAGTCAGCAGTCACAGTGCTAGTTTGAGATCCTCCTATCTCAGCCCTAAATTGAAAGTTCCTCAGATAGTGAAAAATTAGTTGTTATTCCTGATATTCGTTTTCCTGAAAAAGAAATAGGGAAGTTATTTTTTTGAAAGTGTTGTCCGACACCCAGAGATGTGACGGTAATGCTAGTTGCAGATTTGTTGTTGTTGCAGACTCATTTGAGGGTCGATTTCTCCCTTGTTGGACACAACAGAGTATAGAACATTTCAGAGAGTTGTGGAGTATGGAACATTGCAGAGAGTTGTCAAGTATGGCGCACAACAGGGTCCAAGTGGCTTCTCTGCCGTGTGTTACAGCTGTAAATATACTAGTTACAGGTGTTGAACTCGCTTGTAACCACATGCAGACCTGTTCAAGTCATATCACTAATGCACGATTTTCTATGACATTAATTGTGATATGGTTGATATAACATTTCATTTATGGTTATGTGCTGGTTGTTTTTACGTGGAAAGTTTACGTTTTTTGTTTTTTTTTTTTTAATTTTTATTATTTTTTTATAATTTGTTATTTATTTTGCACACCAGGGGAAATTAGTCACTTCTATGTACGACACCAATAGAAAAACTGGATAATATAATTTGGAAATTTTTTAAAAATATTTTAATTTAAAAAAAATCATTTTAATATCCAAAATTTTTAAAACTTTAGTTCACATTAAGTTCAAAATATTGAGCAATTGAAAGTCAATGGAATAAGGCGTACGGAGCAGAGACTAATAAGATATGCCCTCCATTTATATTTTACCATTTGCACTTCACATTTTTCATACCTTTTATTTTACCAATTTGCACTTCACATTTTTCATACCATTTATGATGCCAATTATGTGTTGTTTAATATTTTCAATATCTAATTTCTGTAATTCTAGTTTTCAAAGTTTTTGGCCTATTTTGTAATGAATTGTGTTGTTTATTGCCACAAAATTTGTTATTGTGAGTTTATATTACTGTTATGAAGATGAAGGTTCCACCTATGGCATCACCTTTAACCAGGGGCTTTGAAATTATATATATATATATCTTAATAAATCTCTCTATATTGTGTTGTTATTTATGCTACAATCCATATTACGACTACCATTACCCTAACGCCAATTCTCATCTTCTAACGGTGGTTTTCGTTAAGTTTTTTATTTATCTAATGGTAAGTTGATCAATTAACTTGTTTCACGTTTGTTTAGAGAACAATAAAGTACCATTTTAAGTCGAAAGTTTTGCTTCCTTTGTTTTGACCACACGGCTAATGCACAAGTTACACATATAGCCAAAGTGCTTTAAATCTTTGGTGGTTTAGCCATTTGGCTGTAGAAAGTCATATTTAATTTCTTTGGACTTGATAGTATTGAATTTGGAAGAATATAAGAATAAGCTCTTGGACACGAATCTGTCCCGTCGACACGTAGAGCTAGCATGCAGTTCGTAACTACGTGTCAATTCATATTGAGTCATCCATGATTCTTAGTGCTGGGACGCCGAAGGTGGGGAAGAATATCTCTGCGTCCCTCGCCCTCTGAATCATACAATACCACCACAGGAAGAGAGGCTCAAAACGCCAAGCTCTACTCCACGAAGCAAAGGTCAGCACTGCCCACATTCTACAGCTCCATCTTTTTTTATTTTTTTAAAATTGTTTTCTGCAACATGGGATTGTTTTTTGAATTGTTTTCTGCAACATGGGATTTTTCAGGACTTCATCATTCTACCTTCCATATATATATATTTTTAAATGTTTGCTGCAACATGTGATTGAAAATTCATTGTTAAAATCATTTTTCAGTGTTCAACAATGTGGGTATAGTGTAATTGTTAGGTGCTTCATCGATATAAATGCTACCAATATTCCCACAGCAACTGCGTGCAAAATAGGAAAATGAATGGCCACTAGCTACACTGCATTTTCAATATGTTTCATATATTCATAAAGAACTAAGAGAGGATGATCATCAGAACTAGTTGGCAATATTTTCCCATAGAGAGGAGCTCTACAGCCCAGCCATCGAGTCACTTCGAGTGCATGGAACAATTGTGACAGCTGTCGAGGTGCATGCATGCAATTTGTGATCGTTGTTTTGGCATGATGGTGTCGTGTATTTAAGTTTTTGTTATTCACATAGGACACGTTAGTGATCTAGCTGGTGGCATGCAAGATAATGTCCACCACGTATAAGAATTCATGCTTTAAATTAATTAATTTGTCTTGGGTGCACAATTACCTGTGGAACATAGCATATACACAGCTATCCATCGAGTGCATGGAACCTTTGTTGTTAAAAGAGGCCGAATCTCTCGACATCAGACTTCCGTACGAGCTGCCATATATGGATTTGCTGCGGACGAGATTGCAGGAGAGATTAGCGAAGTAAGAACTCCTTTTATATTAAACCATTACTTCTTGTTAAGCTTGGAATTTGGAAAACTGATGAGCTTCTGCGGGTTTCAAATGTTATATATATTTTGCAGATACCACAGGGAGGAAATTCATCACGGTCCATCATCCTTGAAGTATTCCTTAGAGGGAATACAAGACATCGTCGATTGGAAAAGAATATTGGAAATTCAAAGCCAGGCTGGGTCTTTCTTAAGCTGACCTGCCTCTACCGCCTGCGTCTTCTTGCACACAGGAGACATGAGATGCCTCGAATACTTGAACAATTATTGGAAAAGTTTGGCAGTTTTGGTATTGACAACTTACTCTTAAATTTTTTCCCCTTTGGCCAGTACGAGGCTATCCATCCAGTCACTTCGAGTGCATGGAACAATTGTGACAGCTGTCGAGGTGCATGCATGCAATTTGTGACCGTTATTTTGGCATGATGGTGTCGTGTATTTAAGTTTTTGTTATTCACATAGGACACGTTAGTGATCTAGCTGGTGGCATGCAAGATAATGTCCACCATGTATAAGAATTCATTCTTTAAATTAATTAATTTGTCTTGGGTGCACAATTACCTGTGGAACATAGCATATACACAGCTATCCATCGAGTGCATGGAACCTTTGTTGTTAAAAGAGGCTGAATCTCTTGACATCAGACTTCCGTATGAGCTGCCATATATGGATCTGCTGCGGACGAGATGGCAGGAGAGATTTGCGAAGTAAGAAATCCTTTTATATTAAACCATTACTTCTTGTTAAGCTTGGAATTTGGAAAACTGATGAGCTTCTGTGGGTTTAAAATGTTATATATATTTTGCAGATACCACAGGGAGGAAATTCATCACGGTCCATCATCCTTGAAGTATTCCTTAGAGGGAATACAAGACATCGTCGACTGGAAAAGAATATTGGAAATTCAAAGCCAGATTGGGTCTTTCTTAAGCTGACTTGCCTCTACTGCTTGCAGCTTATTGCACACAGGAGACATGAGATGCCTCGAATACTTGAACAATTATTGGAAAAGTTTGGCAGTTTTGGTATTGACAACTTACTCTTAAAGTTTTTTCCCTTTGGCCAGTATTTAAGTTTAAATAAAAACTAATTATTGTTGAATACAGTGCCTTGCATGTATCCTGTGGATATATTTCAACGTCTTTTGGTCATGGACAATTTCGAACGCCTTGGTATCGATAGACACTTTGAAAAGGAAATCAACGAATTTCTTGATTTCGTTTACAGGTAATCCGTTTTCCAACTTCGTAACGCCGTTCGATTCGATTTCAAATTGAATAAGTAGCTCAATTGTATTACAAAATTCTTATGCATGACAAAACTTAATATCGTATGCAGTCACTGGAACGAAAAAGGAATTGGGTGTAACAGTTTGAATTCCATAGCAGATCTTGAGATCACTGCTTTGGGTTTTCGATTGCTTCGACTGCATCAATATAATGTGACTCCAGGTAGACATCAAGATAAGCATTATGTATTTTACCTCCGTCTCTCTAGGGATCAGAAGACTGTATTTTAGATGGATGTTTCCATATACCAACTGACTGTCTTAGTTTGTTGTGACATTTATAATACCCTTACAATAACAGTGGTTTTCAAGAACTTAGCGGAGGGAAGTAATGGGCAATTCCTCGGCTCGGAAGATCAATTTAACAAGGAAGTAGCAAACATGCTGAGCCTTTATCAAGCTTCGGAACTTGCATTTCCTGGAGAAAATATTATGGATGAGACTAAAGGCTTCGCTACTCAATATTTAAGACAAGCTTTGACAAGAAACGAAACTTTTAGTGCATGGAACTGCAAAAGAAATCTAAGCAGAGAGGTAAATAGAAAAAATATGATTTCTCAGTTAGCTTAATTTGAACTTTTATTATGACATTGAATTCAATATGTTGTGATTGTTAGATTGAATACACGTTGGAGACTTCTTGGTAAGCCAGTCTACCAAGACTGGAAACAAAGAGACATTGCCAAGTGTATCGACCAGATTATGTACGGTTAGCAAAAGGGATTTACAGGTAACACCTCCAGATTAATTGTTTCCCAAGTTGCTTTCTCTTTGAACATAGGCTATCCATTTTGTGCGGTTGTTTTTATCGTTCTCAATGAAAGCTAGAGTGTCAATTTTTTTGTAATGGATAATTTCATAGATGCTTCAAGTTCAGACTCTGTGATGGACTAAAATGAAAAGTACTATATTATCTTCTATATGTTGACTTGTATTAAGAATAAGGTAATGCGACTTGCATATTATAATAACGTTTCTTTTACCGCTAGAGGGGCTGTGGGTCATAACATTTCTGTTAAGAATCATCAGTAAATTTGAAAAATCCGCAGAGTGAGAAGGCCTATGGAGAGTTGGCTTCGAGTATTGAATGTAATGATTGTACCAATAACATAATGTCTACTCATCTTATGGATGCAAGGATGCAATCACATCAGCAGCCGTCCGAAAGGTTAAAATTGTGTTGAATTAAAATTGTATTGAATGTAAGTACGGGATACATGCAGGTCAGCACCGGTTAAAATTGTGTTGAATTAAAATTGTATTGAATGTAAGTACGGGATACATGCAGGTCACCACCGTAATCTGTTAAATCATATCAACCAAATCAACCAAATGTAATTTTGATGTATAGTTTCATTAATGATTCATAATGAATAAGGGTAACGTGTCAAGTTTTTGTTTTTTGTTTTATTTTTAAAATTTTTATTGTTTTTATAATTTGATAAATATTTTGCACACCAGGGGAAAATAGTTAAATCAATGTAATGAACCAATCACAAAATTAAATATCTAATTTTGTAAAAATTTAAAAATATTTTTAATTTATTAAAAAATCATTTTAATATCAAAATAACTAAAAACTATACATAACATTCAATTATATAATCGAAATAAAGCTGGTAAAAAACAAAGAGGCGACCATGCGATCGCTCTAATCCCTGCGGAGCAGGGACTAATAACACATTTCATGCTATATTCCGTGATAATTGTTTTCACATATATATATCACATTAACTTTTAAATATGAAATATTATTAAGATAATATTTCATCTCACTATCAATAAAATTAAATTTAAATGACAAATAGTCTTATATATATATATATATATATATATATATAAACTATCTTATTAGAATAATATTTCCATATATTATAATATCATTTCATATTAATCTTTTTATCAAAATTTTAAAATATGCCAACATCTAATAAAAGATAATATCTCCTATTTTAACTTTTAAGAACATTCCAATTCTCTTAATACATTTGGCTCTTTAAGAAACATGATCATTTGCTAAGAAACCTATCATGCACTATCACAGATTTGTAGGTAATAACCTTGTTGATTCCTTCAACCTCTCCCTCTCCCTCTCCCATTGCAAGATTTTGTGTATAATCCACGATGGAAATGCCACAAACTCCATTTTGTTTTATAGTTTAATATTCTTTTTATGAAGTTTGTATAAATACTTTTAAAATAAGTCTTTAAATCTTTGTTGATTATTTAAACTTTTTAAAGTATTAATATATTTTTTTAGTTTATTTTGGAAAAAATGAATTTTTAAAATATTTTAAAATATATTTCAAAATTGATTGATTTTTTCAAAAAAATTTAAAATATTAATTAATTTTAATTTAAAAAAAATGCAATTTTATTTATAATGGAATATAGTTAAAGTTATTTCTCAATGATCTCATTAATGAGTCACTCCTATATCATCAAAATGAGAAATAAAAACTCTTACATTTGCATATTATCTACATATGTCTCAATTTTTTTTTCAAAAAACTTAATGTATAGTAGTACTAATTCTATCCAACTTTTTAGAATTATAAGCCCATTACATAACATATATATTTATCTCAAGGATTTTTTCGAGTTACATTATGTCCAATCTCAAAAAGTATAAGTAAAAAGTATATATCTTATTTTCAAGAATTTTCTAATTGATATAAATATGGATGTTTATATCGCATAGAATTTTCAAAAAGGTTTTGGGTCTAGTTTTGAAAGTGTGTCTTCTTATAATGTCCATATGTTATAGATCCAGTTTAATTTACAATTCATCTTTAAGTCATGGAAAATTTTAGGGGCTAATCTTAGCCCATAGGCTAAGTTTAGAGGTTTTAAATTTTTAATGGGCTAATTTTTTATTAAACACCGGTTTGTATGATTAGCCCACATTTTATTTATTTATTTTTAATGAACGGGAGGTTAGCCCCATCGAATTTAAAAAGGGGAGCTAGGATAAAACAATTTCGTCCCTTTAAAAATGGATTTAAACCTTTGCCACCCATGAAAATTGCTAGGAAGCTCCCATTCGCCCCCAATTTTAAAAAATGGTAATTACTAGGGGTTCTTTCGCCTTCTATTGATCATGGAAATTGAAGTCGGAGTTACAATCGTCCATATTTTATGGGTTGAATCTCATTTTGCAACTTGCTTAATGTCCACATGGCAAGGGCAGTTGATATTTACTATCAAGTCTTATAGTGACCCATTTTCATCTAGGAGAGTTCTAAATCACATCACCTTAGATTCAAATTTTTGCCAAGAAACATGGGGATTGTGAAACTTGCGATCAACGGCGCGTAAATAACGTTTTTGTGGGTGTTTGGGGCATCATTCCTAGGGGATGAGACTTCATTCATAGATGCATATATGGGCATGCAGGGGGCCATGACTTTCCAAGGAGAAACTTGCCAAAATATTCGCGAAGACTTCAAAAGGTTTTATAATTTAGTGAAAGATTCACCAAGATTTTACAAGGTTTTAAAATTTAGTGAAATATTCACCAAGATTTTACAAGATTATAAAATTCAATGAGAGATTCGCCAAACAATTATATATACATAATATAACATTGATAAAATAGATTTCATATTTACCTATATATCATGGGGATTTGTCCAATTATTATACATAGAAATTTAGGGGGAGTTCTTAAAATTTTCCCTGCTTTGGGTAATTGATATGCAATGCCGTTCCTCTCTCTATAAAAATGAGCATAAGAAACAGTAGGAAACATATTTGAAATATTTTGCACTTTTTCAAAAATAGGCCTCAAGATATCATTTTCTAGTATTCTATCCTTTCTCATTCATTCAATAACTACTAGAGAGTCACCCATGATTTTGATTTTTTGAATCCTTTTTTCAATAACCATGGATAGGATTAATTTCAAGGCCATCAATTTTTATGCTTAGTTATTTGTCCACTTGCCCAAGCTTGCTAATAATTTAATCTAGGATGAGTTTGATAAATACAAAATCCTCTCATCCCCATCAAATTGTGGTTCCCCTTGAGTTGCCCCATCAAAGAATGCCTAAGAATCCCTCTTTTTATGGCTTTAATAGTGATCATTCTAGGAGGTTAAATATTATCTTATCGATTAAAAATGCTAAGGATAGCCAAACTTGTTTGGAAAGGGCTTCAAAATACTTGTAAAACGACAACCATTTCATACAAGTCAGACCCCCCATAGGATTAAAAAGGGAAGAACCTTGTACTTGTTGTAAGTTGGGTTATAATTCCAAAGTTTCAAGGTTGAAACCACTGATATTCCTTCCTAAGCATTGTAGATTCCGATATATGTTATCCTTCCATACAAACACCATACATGGATAGTGAATAAAAAGATGAGTCACATCCTCCTCACATACCTAACATAAATGGCATTTCCTAGGTCCCTTCCAAGCTATCCTTTGAATAAAATCCCATGTGGGAACCTCGTTATTTCTAACCAGCCACATGAAAATCTTATTTTTTAATGGGAATTTCTAATTCCATATTCCTTTGAACCACCACTATTGATTTATATGCAGTTTTGGCGTGTAAGGTATCCTCTTCCTCTTTAATCCTAGCATGACTACTTTGAAGAGATTTATAATAATTATTCCATATCACTCATTGATCCATCTCGAAACCCAGCCTCTGAGATTACAACCATTCTTGTCTCATAATTTTAGAACTCCCAAAATATAACACTTGCGATATATAAAAGATACCTCTGTTTATCAAATAAATCATTAATTCCCTACAAAATCTAAACTTTTCATCACAACCCACCCAGGGGTCGTCCCCCACTTTAATACTTGAACTCAAACCTACCTTCCAAATCACAACAAGTTTCCAATCAAAGGGAAAACCAAGCTAATTTCTTTCCCAATAACATAGAGATTATGATAGATTTTGTTTAAAACTTGATCCATTCCTCAACTGACATAGGTTATCTATATATCTATATATCTATATCTATATCTATATGTTTAATCACAACCAGCCATAGTCCTATACCATCAATAATTCTCCAAATACATTTTTCCAAAAGAGTTTTTTCAAAATATTGAATATCTTTAATGCTCCATCCACTTAATTCCTTGGGAAATGTTATTTTTTTCTTGGATACCCATGCAATGTTTTTTGTTGTATTATCTCTAGCCCACATAAACCTAAAAATCATCTTTATTACCTACTCTAAGACTCATTTTGGAATGAAAGATAGAGATACCCAGTAAACATGAACTGATTCTAATACAAATTTGATAAATATCCATCTTCTCCCCTTTTTCAACTTTATCTATCATCCACCCCAAGTCCCTCTTAGTGTAATCATTTGGCTTCAGTTAGAAGACCAAATATTTAATACCAAATTGCAGTTCCACAACTAAGTATGGGAACATTCTCTTGAAATCCTCTTGATCCATATCATCGGTGTTCATAAATGAGATTGGAGATTTTCTAAGGAGTAGTCTATTTATTCTACGTTTTGGACTTTACGATGGGTTTTGGTCGGAATCTGGTAATTTTTTTTTGGTAAAATCCAAATTTGGAAGTGTTTAAATTGTGTTTTTGAATCCATAATAGACTCAGCACCCTCAAATACCCCTATGGCACCCAAATTATGCAATTTTCATAGCTAATATATGTGATTCTAATATTTTTTAAAGATTTCCAACCACACTTCGAACAAAATAAGATGGAAAATATGCTCGAAAAAAGTTGAAAACATAGAATATTTAGACTACACCATTTTCTAATATTAATCATCATTCTTGTTTCCCTATATTATAAATCCATTATATCTTTTAATTTCTTTGCATCCCTTCTTGAGCCATCATAAAATAATAGAATATAATCCACAAATATTAAATGTGTTAGGTGAAGAGTTCCCACAATTCTAATTACTTTTATGGATCCCATTATAGTAACTTCATGTAGAACCTTGTTCAATACTTATGCCATTAATAAGTAAAGCAAGGGTGAGATATGGCATCCTTGTCTCGGTCCTGTAACGCCCCCTTCACCCAATCCAACGATTGAAAAGGGGACATTAACTAATTTCAAGCTCTCAAATTTCACCCCAAATCCATAATATGAATTTCAATAGATACAATGTGTGTAGAAATGTAATTAACATACACAGTGGAATTAAAATCTATCCACACACATCTAGCATGCAATTACAAGCATAAACATTGCGGGCATCAAATGAAAACATTTTAGATTCAAATGCATGAGAATACTTATCTTTATCCAACGTAGATCCGAGCAACTAGCTGTGTAAGAGAAATTTTCCACCCAACCATAGGCACTCTGTCCAGCATATACTCTTTCTGCTGAGAGGCCACCTCCAAGCTGGGCTATGAGGCCACCAGGGTGAAGGAAACACCTGCAGGATTCTATCTCTTAGCCCACAACCCATTCTTCTCTTTGTGCTTAGCCAAATGCTCATACACAGATCTATAGGGATCTCACTCAACCACCACAACCTTGGATTCCACAATACCTTCCCCACACAACACCCTTCTTAGCTCAGGCATCCCCTTCACCGATCCACGGTTCTGTTGGGTGATCCATCATGCCCGGTGCTTCTAGTGTGTGCATAGAAGAAGTCCAATCTGATATGTGTTGTTATAGAACCACCTATAGCTTCAATTCATGGCTTCTCAAGTGCCTATGAGACGCATAACTCAATAGGTAAGGGATCCTAGCTTTCCCAACCTCTTTGCTCATCTACATCCATCAATTTTCACTTCCAAATCTACAGCATGATCTCCACATTCAAATTTATAGGCTAAAAATAGTTTGGCAAGTCCATGGACAACAATAGAGATCTATGCCTAGTGTAGATATGTATGAAAGAATTAGAGAATGAGGGTTGACTCCAAGGGATATGAGAAAATGGTGAACAGACAACTGACATAGTTTCTGACAATAGAAGAAAGGACTCCTGGAAGCTACAGACTGAATTTTGTCATGATAGAACTATGACAAAAGTGCAATCAGCTCGATGCTTCAATAACTGCATGAGGTGACCTTTTCCCACCAACCTCACGCATGCACTCAATGATTGGGGAATAGTAAAAAATGATTTAATTGGATTATTCAAGGCACATGAAATAATTTGGGTGAGTTCTAAGGTGACACTTCAAAGCAAGGATTTAGTCACCCACGAACCGCCCCTTCCTCTTCCCCTCTGGTGGAATCATAGCCCCTTTGGTGCTCTTTACAAAACCATTGTTGGACCATTTTATTATTTATGCACATAATATTTACATATATTCCAAATCAGCATGAAAAGTCAACCAAACAGTCCAAATAAAAATATATACATCATACATGCCTATCCATTTGCTAGTCGGGCCTTGGCCTTGAGCTCCGCACTAGGAATCCTTACTAGCATATTTACATCATTTACATAATTTTGGCTAAATACATTCCAAGTCAAAACTAGGGGTATTACAGGTCCCCATTTTTGGCCTAAATAAATAAGAGGCTAAACCATGTATTAAAGCAACAAAAGAGACTATTGTTACACAATTGATAACCCGGTTTACTAGATATAGCTTGGAACCAATGTGGAAACAAATTGATCTTAGATATAGCGAGTTAAATCTATCATGAGATTTTGATAAATCCACTTTTATAACCATGGGAGGAATTTTTTTCACGTTAATAACATGGAAAAATTCTTGTGCCACTCCCACAACTTTGTTTATCTACCACCCTGTAAGAAATCCAATTTGTTCTTATGAAATGGATTTGGAGAATAAATCCTTTATTCTTCTTCCAATAATTTTAGAAATGTATTATAGATACAATTGCAGATACATATGGGCATGTACTTTTCGAAACATGTGGTATTATTAGATTTAGAAATTAAAGTAATCAAAGTTAAGTTCAAAACTACTAAAATTTTGCTTGTGCTTCTTTATTTTTACACCATTCTTAATATATTAGCCTCCAATAATTCATAAAAACCAATAAAAAATCAGTAGGCCATCCATCGATCTTGAGAGTTTTGTCTTTCTAAAATGAATGTAAAACCGCATATAATTCTTCCTTTGAAGTAGGCCTCATCGTATCCCTATTGTCATCCTTTGAAACAAACTAGGAAAGTACATAGCCACTTGGACAACCTCCGCAATTGTAGCTCTATTTTCATCCTGGAATATTCCTTTGAATTGTTGAACTTCTTCATTATCCAAATTCTTAAGCCCAAATAGATGATTCATTTGATCCTTGAAGCTTCCAAATTGTATTACTGCTCTTTCTATGATTCAAAAAATGGTGAAATACTTGGTATTGTCATCCCCTTTTTCGAGCCAAGACGATCTTCTTTTTAGTTTCTACCGTGCATCCTTTTCATCTAAATAGAGATTCTTTTTTTCCACATCAAAAATTATGAATTATGTTCTTCATTAATGTAAACTACTTCATCCTTAGAATAAAGATCTACTAAAATCCTTTAAATTTCCTTTAAATCCCTCTCCTGTTTGTCTATGTTCTCACTAGCCCATTTTGTTGAGGCTTCATTATTTAACCTTCTTTAGGTTTATTAAGAATTATATAGCTGTTGATTCACCATTCTCCCTATCATAATGAATCTACATATTTTTAATAAGGTTTTTGTATCCCTAATCTTCCATCCAAGTAATATTGAATTTGAAAGGATTGAGAGGCTTTTCCTCCCTAACATTCACCTCTAATAGGATGGAAAAATCACTGGAATCACCCCTATTATTGACCCATTGTTTGGTTCTCAATTGATCATTTAAAAAATCTTCATTTACAAGAAATCCTTCAAGCATATTAGCAATAATGTTTGAGCCCATCCAGGCTTGTTTCTTCATGTGGTTTTAATAGTCATAGACATAGCATCCAATATAGATTTATATTCCATATTTATGATAAAGTAATTAGAAAGAGCGTCCACTTATGTATCATCACCCCATATTTTTGCATTACCAAGCAAGAAATTCATATGATCTCCTAAAATAAGATGATCATATTCCAGTTGAATTTTCCTAAAGAAACTATCCCAATATTGTTTCCTTTCAAAATAGGGCTCGTAAATATTTATGATTGTGATATCTAGATCTAATTCTCGAGAGAATAATGAAATACCTAGGCTTGAATCAAAACCCCAATAATTTGTGTAGAGGAAAGACCTAGATATCCAACAAGAAACTAGGACACTTGATCTATCCTTAGATTCAAAGGCAATCAAATCCCACTGTGCAAGAGTAATTTTTAGGTTAGAGCAAATTTTGTTACCATCCCCCATGATCTCCTAAATCATAATAAAATTAGGATTTTGGGTCTCCACAAGTTTTTTTAAAAATTGTTTTTTGGGGGTTGGCTCGAATCCCTATAATTCAAATACAATACTACCATTCAGAACTACAAATCCGAGTTTGGTTTTCTCTAAGATCCCCAATTATAAACAGTTGTTTCCCAACTTTTATCTCAAGGTTTGACTTACCTTGTGCCATAGATAGGTTTGAGCTTCTACCACGAATACCTATATGTTTATTTTTGGAACTATTCGGTGTCAATCCCCCAACAATCCCCCTTCCTTATCGAGGTCCTCCCATTTTTTAGGTATGAGAGTGTACCTATTAGCTCCAACACCATCGTCCACCTAATTCAGGGATTTTGATACAAAGAAATCATCTCTAGTTTTATACACCAACCCCTACAAGTTACCCAACCTAAGGGTAGAAACCATACTCTCGACAGAGGAGGAAGAAATAAAACCCTTTCCCTCCCTAGAAAAACCATTATACCCATATAAACATTCAAACTCATAGAAACTTGTCCATTTAAATCACCATTTCAATTGATATTTGTAGTATTCAACTTATGAAAATTAGGTAATTTGTGGACAAAAAATTCAAATTTGGTGTCACATCCTATGAATTCTTTGAATCTTTATCAATGCATGCTTCATCATCCTTGGATATAGTTCTAGTTTCCTTTGGATCTATGGACACAAATTCGTTGAGATTTGTGAGAGCATGACTACTCTTCTCTAATAGGATATTTGAAATATATACCTCTTTCACTATTAACCCATAAAACTTTGGTAAATAATTTCCAGCCACAATTGCCTTTTGTGGGTCATTCTTCTCTCTATTAGTCTTCGGACAAAAAATAGAACCTGAGCAGAAAGAAAGTAAGTAGTCTTTTACCATATTACCATATACATGGCACCCTGCACATTTGAACAATACTTTGAAATAATCAGGCTCTGTGTATATGATCCCTCTTTGTTGAGTAATTTATGGAGCTAGACCTTCATTAATTTCTATGCTTGTTGTGGGAAAAATAGCCATAGGGGTGAGTAGCATTCCCACTTTGGGGGAAATCATTGAGGTTGCAACAAGGACCAATATTGTAGATTGAGAGTTAGTATCCCATACTTCAAATGGTACAACAAACTCTAAACAAGAAATAAAAAGAAACTAAAATGAAATAAAATGGACAAGTACTAAGCCAAACAAAATACCAAGAGTATGCCAATGGCAAGTGTTGATTGCCTGATGGTCTAGCTAAATACAATGGTGTCACCTAGGACGTGAGAGCTTCAAGTGAAGCCAACAATATCCTTAGGGAGGTCTTTTTTGTTCACATAATTGCAAGATAACTAACCTAGAAGAATGGAGAAACTCTTTCTTCTTATAGGAATAAATCAAGGAAGATTTTTCATGCCAACTTGAGGTAAGACAACAATCTCCCTTAGGGAGGTCCTTTTTGTTCACATAATTTCAATATAACTAACATAGAACAATGGAGAAACTCTTTCTTCTTATAGGAAGAAATCAAGGGAGATTTTGCATGCCAACTTGAGGTAAGAAGTGGATTGAATGGTGAGCTCTCACTACAATTCTAATAGAATAAGTTTTCTCTTAATTTTTTCCTATAAAATGCATGCCCATGGATTCCTTTTATAGGCCAAATAGAGGCCAAGAAACATTTAAATCCCAAAGTGAACACCCTTGCTATTGAATTGGTTCTTCAAGTACATGAAGGGGGCTATTGAATGCTCCCAAGCATGTGAGGAATCCAATCCGAATTTTGGAGCCAGGGGATCCATTATGAGCCTTGAATGCATCATGGAAAGTAATTGGTCCCACCATTTTGATTGTTGGTCAAGTGGGTCATTGAAAAAAGAATCACACTAATAGTGCGGAGGTCTAGTGCAAATAGTCACGTGGTTTTCCGTACATATTTCCTTTGTCATTCTAGGGATCAATTTCTCTTGTGGATCTGATGAAGATGTCTTCAGTGAGCTACATGCACTAGTACAAAATGAGAGATAAATGACTAGGCGACTAAAAAAGTTAGTCACCACTGTTTTTTCAAGGGATAAACGACTAAAATTGAGCAATTTTAAATAAGCCTACAAAAAACGACTAAGATAAACGACTAATTTAGTCACAGGATAAAATATATGACTAGATAACAAGTGACTAAATAAAAATGACTAACATAAATGAATAATTTAGTCACGAGAATATAAATATGACTAACTAACAATGACTAAGAATATGAATCAGTCGTTTATGTTAGTCATTTTTAGTTGTGTCACCCTGACAATAGAAAATTACAATTTTGACAATGAATTTGTACAATTTACTAAATGTTAACAATGCGGGTTGATTCAGAGACCCCCTAAGGGGGTCTCTAAATCCATCCGCAATGTTAAAATTTAGTAAATTATAACATTGTAGATGGAGTTAGAGACCCAAGTGACGTTAATTGTGTCACTCAGCAATGGAAAATTGAAATTTTGACAATGAATTGTTACAATTTACTAAGTTTTAATGTTGTACATGGATTTAGAGACCCCCGTAAATTATAACACTGTAGATAAATTCATGAGAGACCCCCTGTATCACTCGACATAAAGTTACAAAATGGTTTAAAAGTAGGGATGCAGTTTCAAAACTTAGCAAAAATGTGTGTTATTTAGCCAAACCGAAATTCCATGTTTCTTGTTTATATTTAACCAATTGTTGCAACAATAAAAGTAGCGAAGAACATAGCCCTTGTAAATAAGGAGACTTTAATTGCTGGAGGTCTCTTTATTTTGTCACTTACACACAAACACAAAGTTAAATTATACTTGTTGACTATGAGCATTATGTTATTTTCTAGGTGATTATTATTATGTTAATCTAAATATGATGTATTGATTATTGTCTTTATATAGATCCCATAATGTTTTTATTTTGATCCTTCTTTCCCCGATAAGTTATTAACATTCCCTTAAGCTATTTATAACAAAGCACTAAATTTCAAATGAAGAAAATAAGAAAATGGGTTTCTAATTTTTATACAAATTCACACATGGAATTTAAATGGGAATGTACAAACAACATGCGATATGGCATATGTATCAAAATTTTTATGACACAACGCCACCTACCAACATACAATCAAGGCTAGATTTAGACTAATGTAATATATTGCTTCTACACCACTTCTAAAGACAACTAGACGATAACAATTAAGTGAACTACCATAGCCAAATTGAAAGCAAAAACTAATTCCATCAACATTAAATCTTAAATTTACTTAATTTAGGATTGGATATCTCTTTACCCTTAAGAAAAGATAGGAGAACAATTCTCTAGAACCGATTGTCATTGGCATCAATTTCTATCATATGGTCGGAGAAGGTCGTGATGTCTGGATGCCATATTAGGTTGGGTCAATGAGACCACTGTTGGCAAGGGTATTTGAATTCGAAGCAGTGAGTCTGCCTGGACTTGAAACCGAGACTGCCGAGGGAGGTAATAACATCAAAACCCTTGATTTTCCTCTTTTAAATTTGGATAAATGGGTCATTCAAGGGTTCGTGAATTATTCATCTCTGATTTCTTTGCCTCTCCCCATTTTCTTGATTAATAAATATGTCGAAGAGCATGAGTCTAACATCGGAAACTAAATTTGCAGGAAAGGAAGCATTGTCTACTCCCAAGGGTTTAGTGAAATTACAGGCATTGGTTGTGGACTTATCATGAGAAAGAGAGAAATTGAAAAATTGATATGTATGCAATCCCTTGTTACGAACCAAGCTAAATTTCAACCTCGTAGTATTCAAATGTCTGATGGAGGGTAGGCGGTTCAGAGGAAAATTGTGCAGAGATGCCACTAGGAATTTCGTCCAGGGAGATCAATTGTAAGAATTTTCGTTTCCAGTCATGAAAGAAAGATCCCTTTTCTTCCAATATATCCCAAAATTGGTAAGGGAAAGCATATACAAATGTGTGTGTATACTCTGTTACTATATCTTATACAGTGTAGGCAAATTTTGTCTATTGTTTTCTTTTTCTTTTGATTATGGTTTCTTGTTTCTTGTGAATATGAGAGAAATATATGTTCATAAACTTATGTATGAAATTTAGGAAACTAGAATCAATACTAATTTCCAACCTGCTTTCTCTCTCACTGTGTTCTCCACTTAAGGTGTAGATCTTCCTCTAACTAGACTACCTTTAGTGTCACTTTCCTTGTATCTATATGGAAATTGTTTTCCTTCTTATTTCCTTGCACATTAAGAAGAATGTTTTAGCTGCCAAAGTCCTTGATTGTCTATGTTTTCATGCATAAGAAAGAAGGAACCCAAGCACTATTAATTTGAATGAAATGGAAGGAAAGCCACAAAGCCACTCTTCTCTCCTTTAGCAGTTGGGTTGAGGGAAATAGTAGGCTATATTCCCATATTCATGACAAGGCTGACACTCAAGTGTAACATTTTTGTAGTCTAAAACCTGTTTCTAGCTAAAAAAATGAATTTCAGAGTTAGCTCATACAAAAGTCCTTCATGAAGATCTATTTCCACATAACACAACAAAAGACATGTGACCAACTGTGGGAGGTTGCATTGTTAGGTACTTTCCCAAGTATGTTCCAATACTCTTCAATGTTTATCCATACCAAAATTGTGCATTAAAAAAATTGGGAGTCTAATCCAAATTGCCATAGTTTCAAATTCTTATATGAATAGATTCAAATCTGGATGCCATGGTTTCAACAGAGGGTTTCTTTCCCCCATAATCATGGCCCATATTTTAGAACAACTACTTTATTTACGTCAAACTCAAAAATTGACTAAAGAAACCCCTGCCATAGTATTGTATATTCATAAAGAAAATATTTTGGAACACCAATCCAAAATAGTATTAAAAGGGATTAACCAATGCAAAAAATACAAATCCTTTTTGGATAGCTGGAAGCCTCTAAAATTGCAGATCCGATATGTGCACAAGAGACAACAATGAAAGAGAACTGAGATAATAAGAAAGTGCAAGGGAAGAATCGCCACAATTGTACACATTGTACACTCTATGTGTCATTAGGTATATATAGAAGTACAAGAATTGGTAGGCGAGAAACATTTATGAAAAGCTAGCTAAGGAATTTATGATTGGTAAGTGAGGTAGGTGGAGTAAAATAGGAGCTACAAATATAAATGTAAAATATACAAATATAATTTATCATTTCCTTCTCACTAGGCTACTAAATCTCATCATTTGCTTGTTGCTTAGAAGAATTTGTCCTCAATTCTTTTGTAAGTGAGGGAATTTCTACTCAAAACCTAATGGGACAAACACTTGGCTTGGATGGAGAACATCCCTTTGCAGCCGACCAAGCACGTGGCTGTTCGCTTTTGTCTAATGGTTCTAGTACAAACATCAAGCATGGTGTCATCAATCAAAGGAGGTTGAAAATATGGAATGGTTGTTTTCGGACATGTGACTAGAACCTCTTCCTACAAGTGTGAAGGCTCATAAAGCTTGGGTTGACTCACACTGCATATTGAATACCAAGTTGTAGTGTTTTCCCCAACTGAATGGAATTTGATCCCACTTGTTGAGTGATGATATATGATCCATACCTAATTGTTTTGAGCTTATGATGTTGTAGCCATTTGAACCTCTACTTGTTTAAGTGAAGCCAAACTCTCTCCATCCTAAAACTTGTGGAGATATGACATTTGTCATGGATTTTTTTGTACTTGGGTTAAGTTTGTTGGAGTATATCATGTACTTTAGCATGAAATTTTGACCAGTTTTGAACAAAAAAATATTTTTCTTGTCCTGATGGCATGTGATTAGAGTAGAAAAAGAGATCAGAAGCTCACAGAGTGCAAGGAATTAGAAGTCATAATAGACTTCAAATCTAGAGTACCCTATTGAGACATGCAATTATCTATTATGATTGTGCTACAAGATATAAATATAATTAGTCCAATAGTTTTTTTGTTTATGGTATATGTGGAAAGGATATACTAAGGTCCTATTGATAACCACAGCCTGTTCATCGCTTTGAGGGTGAAAGAAGGTGAAAAAAATCAACTGACAGCCAAGTAGCTTCCACATGGACCAACAAAAGTTACCCTAAATTTGAAATAACTATATAACATGTTGGTAATTGGAAGCTCAAATTGACTCCAAATATGTTGAGCTATATTTGGGGGCATCTAGCCTTATTGCAAGGAATAATAAATTGCTAGTTTAAAAAAATTGTAGACAATGAAAAAATTAGTCATGTTTCCTCTAGTAGTGGGAAAATCACTTATAAAATCTATGGAAATAAATTCCCATGGTTTGGAGGATACTAGCAAATATTTGTATAATGCAAGCTTCTAGTTGGAAGGCTTGGATTTACTACAAAGAAATGTTATAAGGACTGGACCAGTTTCCAAAATTCATAACTTGATTCCTCTAACACATTGTAATACCCCAATTTTGACCCTTAGGAAATATTGGCTTTCATGTAAATAATGTGTACATGTGATGTATGTTTTCCTAGCGTGGAGCTCAAGGCCAAGGCCCCGCTAGTGAAAGCCCGAATTTGATTTAAAAGGCAAGCATTGATATTTTGATGCCCATGTGCTCTTAAGCCATGGAAATTGTAATAGGATGTAAATAAACATCATGCAATATAAAATTCCAAGACTGGCTACAGAGGCAACGAATGAGAAGGGGCCACGTGTATCCACTAGGGAGTGGTGAGGGGGCTATGGGATTGAACCATAGGCTGCCATATGTCACCTTGAGAACCCATTTGACTTACCTTGCTGACATTTATTATGTTGTAAGGAAGTGGTTGAGGAAGTCAGTCCATGGCTTCAATGGAGCATGGGCAGCCCAGAAATTCGTATGGCAGAGTATGGGCTCTGTTTTCTTGTACCACAAGCCACTCAAACTCATGGATGTTGCTTCTTCCTCATCCCCATTCCATTGGGAAACTTACCAACACCATTTTTCCATCCAAAAAAACGAATGCCCAGTAGAGTGAAAAACCAGAAATCGCGACTTTGAAAGAACCCGCGTTTTGAAGAGCCAAAAACGCCCAGATTTGGCATGGGACAGTGAAATCCAATGGGGGATCCATTGGTATAAACCTTGGGGCGAATTTGGGAGCATTAGCTATCCCGAAATCCATTGGAAATCCCAGTTTTTACAGCCGAGAAATGAAGTGACGGGATTGAGTTATTGGATAACAGAACTGTGAGAAATCCATGTGTGAATGACTGAGCAGAGGTTTGGTTTGCTTGATAAACCCAGTGAAGGCTAGAATCTCAAGGAATTAGCAGCTGGACCTTTCTATGCCCACCCAGAAGAGCACTGGAGGGAAGGGACGCCTGAGGGACTGTGCAGCAGAGAAGGGGACCTTCCTTGTGTTGGGTGCGGTAGGTATTGTGGGTGCCATGACTACTGAGTTCATTTGAGATGCCTGTAGCTTTGTGGTTGAGCTCACTGGCTTAGCATCCTCCTCATTTGTCATTCGTATGCTTGATAAACCCAACGGTGTGTTGGCTTAGCATAGCTGATGACTGAAACCATGGCTGTGAGTGAGCCCAGCTAGTTCTTCCTTAGTGGATACACAGCCCAGCTCGGGGGTGATCTCTCAGCTGAAAGAATACAGGCTGGACAGAGATCTATGGTTGGGTGGAACGTTGCTCTCACGTAGCCAGTCGTTGGACATTTGTGTTAAAAGATAAGTATTCTTGTGAATTAATTTATATACATTCTGAGTTATGTAAAGTGCTAAATCTGAATGTTATTTATTCATGAGGTTGAAATTGAAATGAAGTCTGTGCATAGCATAAGAATGGGATTGAATCCCTGCATATGGAATCATCTTCTGTTTGTGCTAGATGTGTTGAAGCATTGCTGTTGGGGTGCGTGCAAATGTGTTTTAATTCCGCTGTGCTTATATTGAAGCTCGAATCTGCACACAGAAGTTTTTAATTGTCATGAATTTTTGAAGTAATGTAATATTGGGGCTAAGTCTGCCAAAAGCCCCGGTGTGTTGTTAATGTTTCCTTCCCTGCATTTGATGATGGAAGGGGATGTTACAGAGTGGTATCAGAGCTCTAGGTTCAACACTACGGCTGTTGGGCCCTTCAAAGAGATATAAATCATTGTGTGTACATGCATTTTGTATTTGGAACTAAAATGCATTAAGGAAACCTCAAGATCGCATGGCTTCTATTTGATGGAATGGAAAATCATTTCCATGACTGTTTGGGGATTTTTGCAAGCTACTTGCATTGATTGCATTCTATGAAATAGAGGAAGGAGCGAGAAAATTCATTTTCAGGATGAATGCTTGCTCTAATTTGTCCCCAATGTTGTAGCATTCAGTTTTGTATTTGTCTGTTTGCCTCCATGGAGGAGAGAAAGGAGGGGCAACCTCTGCCATCTTATATTGTTTTGTTGTTGTTGTTGTTAATTGCTGTGCATAGGAGATGATGCATCATGTGCTTGAGACCTTGATTAATGATGAATCCATGTTCCTTGAATGTCCATGATGCTTTGAATGCATGAACTTGAATGTTGAGCATGGCTGGAAATGAGTTCTGTTTGTTTAAAAGCATGAATAATCAGTTGTTACAGCCCCATGTCTCAATGATGATTGTTAATTACAATGAATCCACATTGTGTGGCCAATTGATGGTTTTCAGAAGTGAGGAAAGCCTGCAAATTACGCCCTTATGCTCATGAGTCTCCTTACCCATGCTTGTTGGCTGCTTGGAGATTAATTGTGAATCCATTGGTTGGATTGTTGAATGTGAAATGAAAAGAAAATCCCTTATTAGAGATGCAAGTTCTTGTCATTCTCTTACTGTTTTTATGCAAGTTTTTATGCAAGTATGATCTGTAGTAGTTCACCTCTGTAAGGGGATGAAAGGGCACATTCCAGAAAATTTTCTAACTATTGTGAAAAGTTGCAGTTGCAGGCAAGAGACAGAATGGTTTTGATGTAAAATTGGGAAGTTGGGGGCGGAATTTTGATTGGAAAAAATGACAGGGTCAAATTTCTCAGATGTAGTAGAGGATCACACCATTGCATAGACCTCTCCAAGAGCTTTCCAACGGTACCAAATTTGTCCAATTTGGTTAAGGGACGAGGGAGATATGACCCCCGCAAGCACGCAGATTGCGCGTGGATTGCGCACAGATCGCGTACAGGTAGTGCGCGGATTGCGCGCAGGTCGCGCGTAGATTGCGTGCGGGTTGCGCGCGGATCGCGCACAGATTACGCACGGATCGCGCACAGTTGCACATGGATTGTGCGCGGATTGCGCGCGGGTCGCGCACAGATTGCGCGCGGGTCGCGCACAGATTGCGCGCGGATTGCGCGCAGATGGCGTGCAGGTTGTGCGTGGATCGCGCACAGATTGCGCGCGGATTGCATGCGGGTTGCACGTGGATTGCGCACAGATCACGTACAGGTAGTGCGCGGATTGCGCGCAGGTCGCGCGTAGGTTGCGTGCGGGTTGCGCGCGGATCGCGCATAGATTACGCACGGATCGCGCACAGTTGCGCATGGATTGTGCGCGGATTGCACGCGGGTCGCGCACAGATTGCGCGCAGATGGTGTGCAGGTTGCGCGCGGATCGCGCACAGATTGCGCGCGGATTGCGTGCGGGTTGCGCGTGGATTACGCGCGGATCGCACACAGATTGTGCGCGGATTGCGCACAGATTACGCGCGAATCTTGCACAGTTGCGTGCAGATTGCGTGCGGGTCGCGCACAGATTGCGCGCGGATTGCGCGCAGATGGCGTGCAGGTTGCACGCGGATAGTGCGCGGATTGCGCGCAGGTTGTGCGCAGGTGGCGCACAAGTGGAGCACAGGATGCAAAGGGAGTTAAAAATGTGAAAAGTAAGAAGTAGTTAAACCCAGAATTTCATAGAAGATGAATGGTGCATCGGAATTGAGATCCGCGAAGTGCCGAGTGTTCCTTGTTATATGGACTAATTTTGCCCGATATAAAAGTTTTTGCGATTCTTCATAGATTTTCTTCCACAGGTGGCTGAAGTTGGCATTCTGGACCAAAATACAACTGTGTAAAATGTGCAGAATTATTGGTAAGAGTTGTCATTTTTGAAACAACGCTGTTTGCACACCCAATGTCAGAATGGAGCATGAAGATAGGCATTGGAAAGCTTGTCCAGCAGGGAACAATGATGCATGACCAGAGTTTGAATGAGGTCTACATATATCATAGATATTTAGTGCAGAAGAGTGCCAGCGGCTGTTTGACAAACAAATTTTGTTGTCAATGTGGGCAATTTCTACAATTGCATGATATGGAAGAGGAATTCCATGTTACAGTGAGGGATCGAAAAGGGAAGAATTCTTTAAACCCCTGTTTGTTATCATACTTATAATTATGAAATTGTCATATGGCATAAAAATGTTAAAAATGTAAGGGATTACATAGATGTATATGCACTAGATGGCATCTTAACAAACATTGCATAGTGCATATGGAAATGCTTGTGCATAAATGGGATATTGCATATTGGTAGAATAATGAAGTCTGCATATGCAATGAACCACTAATGGAGAATATTGTGGTTGATAATCACTATTGATGTTGGTATTGGTTGTAGGACCAAGGATAACAAAGAGCATGGCTAAATGTGTTGAGGATGTTGTTGCATGAAGCCAACAACCTTATGCAGAAAGGATGGTGCAACAAATCTATGATCATAAAGTTGGAAAAAGGACTGAGCAGCCTTGGTAAGAGGCCAACTGATCAGGTAACATCAGGCGATGTTTATGGTAACCATGCAGGTAATGATTATTGGTGCCAAATTGCATGAATGTTGAAAGAGGATTTGGTAAGATCTCTTCAACTATGTTTGAGCTATGATGAGTTAGTTTGCATGTGATATTGAATACCGATTGGGACTGTTAACCTACCAAGCTTGGTGAGGTGTGGGTAAGTGAGGGAAATGATCCTTACACCCTATGACTGTTTAGAAATCTCAATGCATTCATATGAATTTATATCATGCCATGTGTATGTTGGTTATGTGCTTAATAACCAAAGAAAGTGAGGACTGGTGGTCCTGATTATGGTAATGCAAGTTATTTGAGATAGTCATGTTTCGATCATAATATGCTTGAATGCATAGTACTCATGAAACAAAGCAAGGTGGCATTGAGTAGATGTGCATTAAGAAATTTTATAAATCTTGTGATGCATTGTATGAATGCATAGGGATGATGCATATGTTATTGCAAAATAAATAATGAATGAAATGATGAATTGATGATAATTCTAGGATCATTTCATGGGCTGTTATGAATGCAGAATAGTAAGTGCATGAAGAGCCCAATCATGATCGATGGGCTGCTAGAATGCTCTGTGGAAGGACAGAGTTGTATGAATGATATGACTGTGAAATAATGATAAATGAAATATTGTATGCATGGGGACTCACAACATGTTTTGCTGATTGAAAGTTTCAGACTCCAGGTAGAAATGTCTTGCGTATGGAAATGGGGACAAGACCATAGTAAAGACTGAGCTCTACCATTTGCAAAGGCCAAAGGTTATGAGAAGGTTCTCATGGTTGTGGAATTTAATTTATGCATGAAACAGATCTGAAAATGTTCTGATTTAAGTTTATGAGAATAATATCATGGCTGCAAGTCTAATTCTGTAGGGAGCAGATTTGAGAATTCGATTTAGAGCTTATGAGAAGGAATCTCATGGTTGAGAGCTCTAAGTTCTGTTAGTAAGAACAGTTGTAAATATCAGATTTGTAAATGTTTCGGATTTGAAATTTTGCTAATAATTGCTAATGACTGTTTGGCTTATATGAAAATGTGTCAGGAGGACATGCTGTAAGTGGATGCTCATGTATGGCAGCGGGCATAAGACCATAATGGGCAGAGTGGTGTCACTTACAGGAGCCAAACCATACGAGGATAGCCTCATGGATAAGAAAACCAATTTCTGTAGTAGACAGAGTTGCAAATTCATGCTGAATTTAATTATTAGTGCCATGGATTGGTTATGGAACAATCAGATTTGAATGGTACTGTTAAATGTTGATGACTGTTTGGCTGTTTAATAAGTGTGCCAGGGAGACACATTGCAGTAAGACCAAGAGAGAGAGGTCCTACAGAAGCCAAACTTCATGGGAAGGGATTTTATGATTTGAAAATGGGTTTCATGTGAAACGCCATAAGACATTATTAATATCTCATCTGCACTACATGATTGGTAAACAATATGAGTGAGATGGTGAAGATTATGTCAGTAAGACATATGAAGGTTATGTAACATCAAAAGGAATTGGGATGGCAAACCGAGGGACTGTCAACTCAGAGAAGGAGCCCCCATTCCTCATTAAAGAAGAGAAATAACATCTGCAAATGGATAAGTGTTTCATAAACCCTAAATGATATATGTATATACATACATGCATGTCTAATTATTAGAGTTAATATGCAGAGCATGTTTTGATTTTATTTCCATTATGGCAGACTGCTTGAAGTATGATTAAGACCTTCATAGTTCACATCAGTAAGGAGTGCACGCCTTTCTGGTGCTGAGTTATGTTAGGGATGCCAATATTGACTACGCCTTAAGGGAATGGACGCATTCCTGGTGTTTCAAGGTTGGATAGTGGATGTGATGAAATATGTTTACAGTTTAGGGCAGCAATACTAATGAACTTGTTTATCCATCTTGTGTTGACAGCCTAAACAGATTGTAATTGATGTTACACACTAAAGAATCTAAATAAAAGGATGTTGTGAGGGGTTGTGGTGGAAGGGTTAATATAAATAAAAGGATGTTGTGGAGGTTGTGGGGATTTTGATGAAGGGTTGTGAAGTATTGATGAAAGGGCTACCATGTGCCTATGGCTCCATAGTAGAGCCTTGACCTAGAAATGGTCGTAGTGAAGTTTCCTTCCAGTCGGCGTGAAGGTGTACTGGTAAGGTGTTGATTATTTGATGATTTGGAGCAGCCTGCGTGCTGGCCAAACATCCTAGTCCGCAGGAGGATCCCAAGGCTTATAAAGTAAAAGCAGGACCCTGTGGACCAGAGAAGAAATGCACAATACAGATAAGTATTCAATTTCATTTATTTCTTGTTTGGAATAATGAAGATTACAAGTATAAGTCTTGTAACAGTTAAGCTGATGCACTATTGTTTCTTTGTTGGAAACCTTGGTCATACAGGAAGCAAGGACCCTGAAAGAACTATAAATTGCTTGGTAAATCCAGAGAGTGGCTGGTTGGGCAAGAATTATTGATGATTTGGAGCAGCCTGCGTGCTAGCCAAACATGCAAAATTGTTGATGATTTGGAGCAGCCTGTGTGCTGGCCAAACATGCAAGATTGTTGATGATTTGGAGCAGCCTATGTGCTGGCCAAACATACAAGACTATTTGATGTTGAGGGGCAGCCTGCGCGCTGGACAAACCCCCAAATCCATAGGCGATTCCAAGGCTTGTAAAGCAAAGAAGGACCCTATGGAATAAAGTGAAGACATCTAATGCAGATAAGTATTTGGTTATCTTGTAATTTCTTGCTTATGAATATACATGTGTATATGATTTGGTTATGATTTCCTATGAAAATAAACTAAACATGTGAATTAATTCAATGTTTGAGTGTAGGTATTGCTGGAAGCAATGACTATGAAAGCATCTCAAGGATGCGTGTGGGCATGTAACCACCCTAAAGAGCTCAGCATGAGCAGTAATGAAAGATGGGGCTAGTGGAACTGTGTGAGTCCTAGCAGCCATAAAGTTTTCAGACTTATGGATGAGCTGGAAGATCCGAATCAGCAGGAGCAGCTCGTGAAAATCAAAGGACTTGGTCCTGAAAGTTCAAAGTAAAGAACAGAACACAGGGCAAATCTGCAAAGTTTTTGAAGTTTTGGACATGTGTAAATTGTATATGTATGCCTAAGTCTTGGAACACCGAGGATGGTGTTATTCTAAGGGGGAGGGGATTGTAATACCCCAATTTTGACCCTTAGGAAATATTGGCTTTCATGTAAATAATGTGTACATGTGATGTATGTTTTCCTAGCGTGGAGCTCAAGGCCAAGGCCCCGCTAGTGAAAGCTCGAATTTGATTTAAAAGGCAAGCATTGATATTTTGATGCCCATGTGCTCTTAAGCCATGGAAATTGTAATAGGATGTAAATAAACATCATGCAATATAAAATTCCAAGACTGGCTACAGAGGCAACGAATGAGAAGGGGCCACGTGTATCCACCAGGGAGTGGTGAGGGGGCTATGGGATTGAACCATAGGCTGCCATATGTCACCTTGAGAACCCATTTGACTTACCTTGCTGACATTTATTATGTTGTAAGGAAGTGGTTGAGGAAGTCAGTCCATGGCTTCAATGGAGCATGGGCAGCCCAGAAATTCGTATGGCAGAGTATGGGCTCTGTTTTCTTGTACCACAAGCCACTCAAACTCATGGATGTTGCTTCTTCCTCATCCCCATTCCATTGGGAAACTTACCAGCACCATTTTTCCATCCAAAAAAACGAATGCCCAGCAGAGTGAAAAACCAGAAATCGCGACTTTGAAAGAACCCATGTTTTGAAGAGCCAAAAACGCCCAGATTTGGCATGGGACAGTGAAATCCAATGGGGGATCCATTGGTATAAACCTTGGGGCGAATTTGGGAGCATTAGCTATCCCGAAATCCATTGGAAATCCCAGTTTTTACAGCCGAGAAATGAAGTGACGGGATTGAGTTATTGGATAACAGAACTGTGAGAAATCCATGTGTGAATGACTGAGCAGAGGTTTGGTTTGCTTGATAAACCCAGTGAAGGATAGAATCTCAAGGAATTAGCAGTTGGACCTTTCTATGCCCACCCAGAAGAGCACTAGAGGGAAGGGACGCCTGAGGGACTGTGCAGCAGAGAAGGGGACCTTCCTTGTGTTGGGTGCGGTAGGTATTGTGGGTGCCATGACTGCTGAGTTCATTTGAGATGCCTGTAGCTTTGTGGTTGAGCTCACTGGCTTAGCATCCTCCTCATTTGTCATTCGTATGCATGATAAACCCAACGGTGTGTTGGCTTAGTATAGCTGATGACTGAAACCATGGCTGTGAGTGAGCCCAGCTAGTTCTTCCTTAGTGGATACACAGCCCAGCTCGGGGGTGATCTCTTAGCTGAAAGAATACAGGCTGGACAGAGATCTATGGTTGGGTGGAACGTTGCTCTCACGTAGCCAGTCGTTGGACATTTGTGTTAAAAGATAAGTATTCTTGTGAATTAATTTATATACATTCTGAGTTATGTAAAGTGCTAAATCTGAATGTTATTTATTCATGAGGTTGAAATTGAAATGAAGTCTGTGCATAGCATAAGAATGGGATTGAATCCCTGCATATGGAATCATCTTCTGTTTGTGCTAGATGTGTTGAAGCATTGCTGTTGGGGTGCGTGCAAATGTGTTTTAATTCCGCTGTGCTTATATTGAAGCTCGAATATGCACACAGAAGTTTTTAATTGTCATGAATTTTTGAAGTAATGTAATATTGGGGCCAAGTCTGCCAAAAGCCCCGGTGTGTTGTTAATGTTTCCTTCCCTGCATTTGATGATGGAAGGGGACGTTACACACATCACTTCCCATGTGTGTTAAATATTTTTGGCAATTCCTTTAAGTCGGTATACACCTTCAACAACATACAATAGTTGGCCAATCACCTCAACTACAATTAAGGAAATGTTAAACAAAAAATTGTGTCCAATCCAATTATCCACCAAGTTTTTCATCTCCAATAAAATGTGGAAGCCTTCCATAAAGCTAAACTTCTTAGATCTATCCTACAGTGGAGTAAACAACTCAAAACACTCCATTGACCCTAACAAACTCTAAATTTTTTCAAAATATAAGGTGGAGAATGCCACATGTACAATATCAAAGACACAAAAGGCCCAAGAAAAAGAGGGGCCTCCAAGAAATGAGGGATAATAACCAAGTGAAGCCAATGGAGTAACCTTCAAAATCTCCAAGAGGCTAACACTCCAATAGAAGATGACCCACACCATAACCAACCAAACCCTAGATCCTAGGGGCTGATCGCTAGATCTCCTTTAACACCAAACGAACTACTCAAAAGTCAAAGAATAAGCAAGATCACCATCAAAATGGGTTGGCCCCTCCGAAAGATGCAACTATATTCTCACATATCTATCCCAATTCCAAACAAATGTCAACAAAATGATGTGATCCAAGGGAATATGTCTCCAAGTAGGTGACGACCTCCATAGGATAGGCAATGATCAAGTGAAAAGGCTCCCAATAGGTGACATCCCCCCTAAAATCTGTAATAACCATGTAGAAAGGGCCTCAAGAGAGCAATGACCTTCTCTAAATCATGCCAAATCATCTCCCAAGGAGGATGATCCCTCCCAATAGCATAAAACCTCTCCAAACTGACTATAAAGGCTCCAAGGGAATGAACACTGTACCAAAATCCTCTAAGAGTTGTTAAGGACACAAAATGACCTGCAAAAGTTCCCTAAAAGGCATGCAAGTATACCTCCAGTGACTGGATTCTGAACTAATCCACATAATTCATGCTCTAATGTAATCATCACCCAAAGATGGAGGGATACTTATCAAGGGAATTCCACAAACATTTGTTGTAATGTGATGAAGGGGTTGCAAAACAAAGGATGTGACCTATAGACCTACTAGTGCTTTTACAAAACAGAGTATACTTCTCTTTTAAATATTTAACACACATAAAACTTGGTTTTAAGGCTTCTACTACAGGAAACCACCATATTTGCTTCTCAGAATATGCCCATATTTGTAAACAATTTTGTTTACAGCTTTAAGAAGGTCAATAACATGGCTGTATGTTACAACTTTTAGTGGTATGATGACTGCACCGCTTGCCTCAATATGTATGTATGTTCCCAAAAATTCTATGCATGTCAATCACTTGAATTTCGGTGCAAAATTCCTCGAATTGTGTCCACAATTTCTTTTATTTCTAACTCAACACCTAAAACCTTGCACTGTCATCAGGCCCAATACCACAATAAATGTTGAACAATCCTTGTGACCAAAATGAACACATTCTTAGGGAATTCCAAAATTTATGTGCACCAAAACTTCAAATCTTACCTCCCCCGGCTTGGTTAATCTCTTGGCAACATACATTCTTCTGAGTGACACGAGCTCAGCCCAACAATACCTATTTTTCCCTAGTGTTCTATTCCATGTGACTTCCATGTGCCTGCTTTAGCCACGATTCTTGTGTGCTTGATCTGGCCACAATTCCAGGTCCAAATTGCAGAGACGCAGGTCCAAATCGCAGAGGTGCAGGTCCAAATCGAGGGTCACTCCAAATTGAGGTCACTTCAAATCGCAGGTCACTCCAAATCGAGGTCACTCGAGGTCACTCCAAATCCCATGTTTATGAAATGCATATGGCCAACTTTTCTATTTGTTCAATCTATATTTTATATAATGTTTGTTTTTGGTTTTTTTAATTTGTTTTTAATTAAATATATATATAACATTATATATAACAATTAAAAATTTAATTGTTATATATAATGTTATATATATATTTAATTAAAAACAAATTAAAAAACCCATTGTTATATATTTATGTTTTAATTTTATTTATTATATATTCATTTTTTTAATTTTAATTGGTTTTTTTTGTTATATATAATATTTTTTTTAATTGTTATATATAATGTTATATATATATAACGTTTTTTTAATTATTATCTAATTGTTATATATATAATGTTTTTTTTAATGTTTGTTACATAATCATTGCCATCATCATGATCTTGGTATATGTTGACCATTCTTAACTACCTCCTATAGCCAATTGGCTACTAGGGAAGATAAGGAAAATATGCACCCTTCCTCCTCATACTTTCAAGAAGGGGTTTAAAAAATATGGTTCATGCTAGGCTCTGAAAAGTGGAAGGGTCATTGCAAAGGATAAAAGGAATCACCAAAAACTCTTGTTGACCTTAATGACTGTGGAAAGATATTTTAGGAATATTTTCTTCATTCATGTGAATTTGGCGATAACTAGAGCGAAGGTCACGATCAATGAAGAATTTATCTCCATGTATCATATAAGAGATAATTAATGACTGGAATAAGAAATTTATCTTTCAGTATCAAGGAGTTAGGAGATCAAAAATTGGGACACATGTGCCAAGTGACTTGTTTTTTAAGGACCATGACAACCAAAGAAGAGTACGGGTTGGTACTAGGATGAATGATACCAATAGCTAAGAAAAACGATACAATATTTTTAATTTCATATATTATTTTGTTCAAAAGTATGACAATATGATCACACATTGGATGGGAGGATACGATGAAGCAATGAGATGCTATGATCATGCTCTCTCATTTGTAATTCCAATAAATCCATAGTGATATGACATAATCTTATTATCCATTCAATCCATCATCCCGAATCTCTTCAAGATATCTACTGTGTACTTCCCTTGACCAAGGAAGATCCCACCAGCACTCTGCCACACCTCCATACCTAGGAAATAATGCATCATTCCCAAATCTTTCATATCGAACTCAGCAGCAAGCTTCCTCTTAGTATCTGCAATCACTCTGTCATCTCCTGTTACAAATAAGTCATCCACATACAGGAGTAGAATCACAGGATTCCCTTCTTCAACCTTGTAGTAAAGGTTGGAATCTGCTTTACTCTTGGTAAAGCCCAAACTAGATAGAAAACTGTCCATTCTACCATACCAAGTTCTGGGAGCTTGTTTTAAGCCATACAAGGATTTCTTCAATCTGCACACATATGACTCCCTGTCATGTATTTCGAAACCGAGTGGCTGCTCCACATATACTTCTTCTTTAACTACACCATTCAAGAAGGCAGTCTTGACATCCATCTGGTGTATTTTCCATTTCATTGCTGCAGCTAGGGCAAGTACTGTTCTGATGGAAGTATACCTGGCTACAGGTGCAAAGGTTTCTTCATAATCTATTCCCTCTTTTTGAGAGAAGCCACGAGCTACAAATCTTGCTTTGTATTTCTCTACATTGCCATCTGCAGCATGCTTGATTTTGTAGATCCATTTGGAAGTCACAACAGACTTCTCTTTAGGTCTTGGGACAACATCCCAAACATCATTCTTCATTATTGATTGGTATTCCTCAACCATGGCATCCTTCCATTCTTTCTTTTCCGCTGCTTCTTCATAACTGGAAGGTTCTTTGTTCATAATATCACAGAGTAAAGCAACATAGCTGGTATGTGATCTGGTTCTCTTCTTTGATCTGTGTTCTTCTTCTGGAATGCCAAATATTTTTGCATCTTGAATGAGCTCTCTAGCCCATGCAGGTTTCCTCTTGTGAGAGTTATCCTCACGGGGTGGATCTACAGGTTCTTGCGGATCTTCAAAGTCACGAACAACTTCTGGAATTGCTTCAGTCATGGTAGTGTCTTGAAATCTAGTTTCCTTAGGTTCTTCATAAACTTCGATAGGTGCCTTGCTTGATTTAATGAATGCTGAGTTTTCATCAAATGTCACATCCCTGCTGACATCAATCTTCTTGAACCCTAGAAAGTATATTCTGTAAGCCTTCGAGCTTTCACTGTAACCCACAAAGATACCCTTCTTTCCTGAAGGATCTAGTTTGGTCCTCTTTTCCTTTGGGACATGAGTGAATACTCGACAACCAAATATTCTGAGATGGCTGACTTCAGGTTTCTTACCAGAAAAGACTTCTTCTGGTGTCTTGTTGTCCAATATCTTGTGGGGTGTTCTGTTCTGCACATATACAGCTGTTCTAGCTGCTTCTACCCATAGATGCATAGGTAGATCCTGGTCATGTAGCATTGCTCTTGCTGCTTCCATGATTGTTTTGTTCTTCCTTTTTGCAACTCCATTCTGTTGTGGATTGTAAGGAGCAGTCAACTCCCTCTTAATCCCTGAATCATTGCAAAGCTTCTTGAAGTCACCTGAGGTGAATTCTCCACCATTATCGGATCTAAATGTTTTGATCTTCTTATCAGTTTGATTCTCCATCAAGGTTTTGAATTCCTTGAACTTATCAAACACCTCATCTTTGTTCTTCAAGAAGTATACCCAAGTCTTCCTGGAGAAGTCATCAATAAATGAGACATAGTAAACATACCCACTTAGAGAACTGGATGACATAGGACCACATACATCTGAGTGGATGATTTCCAGGATATCATTTTCCTTGCTTTCATTGCTTGGGAAAGCCTTCTTAATGTTCTTACCTTTTGCACATCCTTTGCAAACACCTTCATGTTTGGTCTTGATTTCAGGAAGACCCTCTACAGCCTTGCTTGCAATTGGAAGTGCCCTATAGTGCATATGAGCAAGTCTTCTATGCCAAAGTTCACTTGGCTCCATGGATTTATGCACCATGGCATGTTTAGGTTGTCCCTTCAATTTATACAAACCTCCCTCTTGCTCTCCAATCACTACTGTATCATCTATGGTCTTTCCCTTTGGCCACATTAGGACTTGGCCATCCACAAATGCAACTCTCATACCTTTTGCATCCAATGCAGAAATGGAGAGTAAGTTCTTCTTGAGCCTAGGTACATAAAGGACTTATTTCATCTTCAAAGATTTTCCAGAATCTAGGTTGTAGGAGGATTCACCACTTCCTTTGATTGGGTATTGATAATCATCCCCAAGTTTCACCTTATGGGGTAATTCATGTTCATATAGGTTCACAAAAGATTCCTTAAACCCAGTCATGTGTTTGGAAGCCCCACTGTCAATTAACCAATCATTACAACCATGGGAGATAGTACCTGTGAGAGCAAAGATCAGAACATACTCTTCTTCACTTGATGAGTCATCATTACTATCATCACTTTCTGCCCTAGCCTTCTTCTTGGGTGGTTCATCATCCTCGGCAGCTTGAGCATGAAACCTTATTTTGTTGCTCTTCTTCTTCTTGTTGAAGTTGTTGTTGTCCTTCTTGTTCTTGGGACAATTTATGGCAATATGTCCTTTCTCATTACAGGTGAAGCATATTCTTCTTTCTTTCAAGTGATGTGAAGATTTCTTGGAGTGAGATGGCTCTCTCTTGGACTTCCCTTTCTTGGTGTGAGCTATGAGAGCTTGATCTTCATTCCCCATCTTTTCTTCTCGTGCCAAAAGCCTTGCTTCTTCTTGTGAGCATTCTTCCCGTAGTCTACTGAAGGAAATCAACTTCTTTCTTGCACAAATTCCTTGAATGAAGGAGTCTCATGACCTAGGTAAGCCATTTAGAGTGGTCATGACAACTTCACCATTCTCCACCATTTCATCCACTGCTTCTAGTTGTTCCTTGATTTGGGAGACCCTTGAAAAATAAGATTGAATGGTTTCTCCATTCTGAAACTTTACTCCTTTCAATTGGTTCCGTAGGGTCATCTTCCGATTTATGTTCTTCCCTTCAAATAGCTTGGTCAAAGAGTCAAACATCTCTGGGTGTCTTTAGAGAAGACACATGGGGTATGAGATGGTCTTTGATAGAATCAGCAATGATTCTCTTTGCCTTGACCAAGTTCTTCTTATGCAATACTTTAGCCTCTTCATCCTCTGGGATAGGGATGTCTTCTTTTATATATGAGTCCAACTCATTCTCTTCCAGGATTAACCCAATCCTATACTTCCAAGCTCGAAAGTTATCAGCCCCTTCAAGCTTATTCTCAAGCTTGGTGTGGTGAGACATTTTAAAGAGTACTTCAAATGGAAATAGAAAAGATTTAGGCTTTACCACTTGAAATGCTGAAAACTGGATCTGGTCCCGGATTAGGGTTTGTCAAAAAAACCCTAAATATTCAAAATATGAATTTCAACTTTTTGAAAGGATAGAAAGATGTGCCTTTATCAGCTGATCAGCCTGGTGCATTCAGAATTTGAGATCAACAAATTTTTACCCTTCAGATTTGACTTTTTGTCCTCCTAGGTTCACTAGGGAGAGCCCTGAATTAGGGTTTGTGTTTCCCGGAGATATACCCAGCCAAAAATCTCGATCTAAAGCTCTAAACTTTGATTTTTGCAAGGATCTTCCAGCTATGTCTTTAGATTTCAGAAATTCCTATTTTTGTGGAAACCTTAATTTTTAGGGCCAAATCTGAAAATGCTCAGAATTGAATTCTGATTGGACAGATAGATTCTCCTTGATGAGTAGAGTCAATCTACTATACTGCTTTTCCAAAATATGTGGAGAGAAACCCAATAAACAAGAAACTCAAGTTTCTGTCACTGCAAAATGTCTTCTTCTCAGGTTAGCTCTGATACCATGTTAAATTTTGAGCATTAATTCACACTACTATAGGATCTTCACTGAGAGAATAACATATACAGTATATCAATGCATAACAATCACAATAAGCATGAAAAGCATCACAAGAATCAAAAGCATGAGAGACAAGAGACACAGAGTTTCCGTGGAGAAAACCCTAAGGTGAAAAACCCCACAACTTCCTCAGAGATAGAGAGAGCAATGGCTCAACCAAAGTACAACCAAAATACACTGAGATAGTCTCCTAGTAGCAGATGATCCTCCTCCTCACTATTGCGCCACTTTCTGAGTGAGAGAAGTGTGACTTTCTGAATGATCAAAATAGAAATCTCCCGATCTCTATTTATACTAACCTGTTTTCCCAGTTACACTATGGGGCCGACTTGTCTATCTAGATACATCCACAATATAATATATATTTCAGGGCCAACCCCACACATGGTGGTCTAATAACCCATCGAAAAGTACACACACTTGCGACACTTGTCAATCCACATGACGACACTTCCTTATAGAGGAATAACACATCTCTTATAAGGGTACAATAAATATATATGAAATACATAGATGACATACATTCTGAAGTTACATATACATCAACACTTTGTTGCTAAACAAATGTTGTAGTCCTTCTTTTGTAGGTGATGGTATACGATCTTTCCTACAAAACAAGTTAAATTGCATGATCAGAAAAATATCATAGTTTTTAGAACAAATTTTTACACATAAAGAAATATGTCATACAGTCATGTAATTATTTTAGCCAATGCTTCAATACAACATTCATCCATATCCTGTAACTTTCTAGATGCTTTCCAATCTCTACCAGAACATTGTTAAGAGTTTTGCACTACTCTCAATATGTCATGTAACGTCCCCTTCCATCATCAAGTGTAGGGAGGGAAACGTTAACCAAACCACCGGGCTTATTGCAGACTTAGCCCCAAAATTTTTGCACATAAATTCCTAACATTTTAAAACTTCCATATGCAGATTCGTTTCAATATAAACACAGCGGAATGAATCATGATAACAAGCACTCAAACAGACAGTAATTGCAATCATATCAATCACAGCAGAGAATGATTCAACATACAAAAACCCAATCTCATTCTTATGCCATGTATGGATTCTATATTAATTCATTGCATTATACATGGGCAATTTATCATACTGCAGAACACCAATGCAATTAATTTATAATACAGGGAATACTTATCTTGATAAGTAGATGTCCAACGACTGGCTACGTGAGAGCAACGTTCCACCCAACCATAGATCTCTGCCCAGCTTGTATTCTTTCAGCTGAGAGATCACCCCCGAGCTGGGCTATGTATCCACTAAGGAGGAACCAGATGGCTCACTCACAGTCAGGGTTTCACTCCAACAGCCATGCTAAACCAACACACAGTTGGGTTTCTCCAGCATGCAATAGGAAAATGGAGGAGGATGCTAGTCCACTGAGCTCAATACTAGAGCCACATACACTTCCAACCAGACTCAGCAATCCCATCCTCTATTCATACATCCACAACTGGATTTCTCACAACTCTGTCACAAAACAATCCCAAATCCATCACCGATTTTCTGGGCTATCCAAACTGGGTTTTCCCATAGATTTTGGGGTAGCCAATGCTCCCAAATTCACCCCAAGGCTCATACCAACGGATCCCCCATTGGATTTCACTGTCCAATACCCATTTTGGGCGTTTTTGGCTTCCCAAAACGTGGGTTCTCTAACAGTCGCGATTTTCTCCTTTTCTCACTGCTGGGAGCTCGTTTTTGGATGGAGAATGATGCTAGCTACTTCCACCATGGAATGGGGATGAGAATGAAGCCTCCTCCCATGAGGTTGAGTGACTTGTGGGACAAGTAAACAGAGCCCATACCTATCCATACGAATTTCAGGGCTGCCCATGCTCCATTGAAGCCATGAGCTGAAATCTCAACCACCTCCTTACAACAGGCATTAATGTCACCTAGGGAAGTCAAATGGGTTCTCATAGTGACATATGGCAACCTATGGTTCACTCCCATATCCCCCTCACCACTCCCTAGTGGATACACGTGGCCCCTTCTCATTCGTTGCCTCCATAGCCAGTTTTGGACATTTTATATTGCATGATGTTTAATTACATCCTATTACAATTTCCATGGCTTAAGAGCACATGGTATCAAAATATCAAATACCTACCATTTAATAAAAATTCGGGTTTTCACTAGCGGGGCCTTGGCCTTGAGCTCTACGCTAGGGAAACATACATCACATGTACACATTATTTACATTAAGGCTAATATATCCTAAGGGTCGAATTGGGGGTATTACATTCCCCTCCCCCTTAGAACAACACCGTCCTCGGTGTTCCAAGACTTAGGCATCCATATACAATTTACACATGTCCAAAACTTCAAAAACTTTGTAGATCTGCCCTGCCTTCTATTCTTTACTTTGAATTTTCAGGTCCAAGTCCTTTGACCTTCACGAGATGCTCCCGCTGATTCGGATCTTCCATCTCATCCATAAGTCTAAAAACTTTATGGCTGCTACCTTCTTGGGGTTCTCTTGTTGGGCAATTGCGGAGGCAATGATCCCCTCCACATTTCCAACACTTCACTGGTTGCTTCATCTTTACCTGCTCGATTTCCTTTGAGTCTTCCCACCTGGAGCGTCTCTTAATCGGACGATTGGATGAATGCTTCTTCATTGATCCACTTTTCTCTCCCTTGCGGATTGCTTTCATAATGCTTTTTTACCTCTTTCTGCAGACGAAGAGTGTCCTGCAAGACCTTGTGGTTCATCTCGTTCTGCTGCTTTTGCATCTTGAACATCTCTCCAAGATTTTCTTGGGTCTTGGCAATTGTTTGAAGGAGACCTCCAGCCAATTCTAATAGCCCTTGGTCTGCTGCCATGGTCAATGGAAACAACTGACCATGCTTTTCTCACTAGCAACACTTGCCTGCACCGGCTGCAACCAATTGATTCAATTTCCACCTGTGAAATTCATCATTACAATTCTCGTTAGGCCAAGCATAACCCCAAACATTTAAAAATCAGTCAATGGTTTTTCCCCAGTTGACATGGATAGTCCATGTTTTACTCATGAGACTTCCACACTTTTTATGCTTGCCCAACATACACATGAATTCCTTCATGTTCATCCATTCACAATTCACTTTAATCAAATAAACACACTTTTAATTTCAGTCATGCATGCATTCAGCAATTTTCTAATTCTACAAATGCATCAAAAAAAAAGGAAAGAGAGAGAGCAGTAAGAGTTTCTCCTCTTAGTCTTGTTCCATTCTGGAACCCACACCACCACTGTGGTTTTTCATGCTCCTGTCCTCTTTCACTTCAACGTGAATGCTTGACCTGCCCTTCTTGGCTATGACACGTAGTGTCTATGGTCTACTCCAGACCTCTCAACCATGGAGTTTCTCCACTTGGTTGATCTAACTCTGGGCTGCTAGGACTCACACGGTTCCACTAGCCCCATCTTTCATTACTGTTCATGCTAAGCTCTTTAGAGTGGTTACATGTCCATACGCATCTTTGGGATGCTTTCATAGTCATTGCTTCCAGCAATACCTACACTCAAACATTGAATTAATTCACATGTTTAGTTTATTTTCATAGGAAATCATAACCAAATCATATACACATGTATATTCATAAGCACGAAATTACAAGATAACCAAATACTTATCTGCACTAGATGTCTTCACTTTATTCCATAGGGTCCTTCTTTGCTTTACAAGCCTTGGAATCGCCTATGGATTTGGGTGTTTGGCCAGCGCGCAGGCTGCCCCTCAACATCTAACAGTTTTGTATGTTTGTCTAGCACGCAGGCTGCTCCACAATATCAAATAACCTTGTATGTTTGGCCAGCACGCAGGCTGCTCCAAACCATCAATGATCTCGCATGTTTGGCCAGCACGCAGGCTGCTCCAAACCATCAATGATCTCGCATGTTTGGCCAGCACGCAGGCTGCTCCAAATCATCAATGATCTCGCATGTTTGGCCAGCACGCAGGCTGTTCCAAATCATCAATAATCTTGCTCAACCAGCCACTTTCTGGATTTACCAAGCAACTTTTAGTTCTTTCAGGGTCCTTGCTTCCTGCATTGACCAAGGTTTCCAACAAAGAAACAATAATGCATCAGCTCATTGTTACCAGCTTTATGCTTGAAACCTTCATTATTTCAAATATGAAATGAATGAAAATGAATACTTATCTGTATTGTGCATTTCCTCTCTGGTCCACAGGGTCCTGCTTTTACTTTATAAGCTTTGGGATCCTCCTGCGGACTAAGATGTTTGGCCAGCACGCAGGCTGTTCCAAATCATCAAATAATTAATGCCCTACTAGTACACCTTCACGCCGACTGGGTTTACCAAGCATTTGGTGGTGCCCAACCAGTCCCATACCTGGTTGTCCCTCTCCATTGCCGAGCCAGCACATACGTCTGGGTCATCGACCAATGGAAGGTAACTGCGCCACCGACCATTACAGGTCAAGGCTCCACTACTCTGCCTTAGGCTTGCATCAGCCTTTCACGGTATCACAATCCCTCAATGCGCATAACAATTCTTCACCCACACAAGGGTGGCACTTCTTCTCTTATGTAACCCGGCGGTTCCATTAAGGAATTATTTAGGTGACTTTCTTAACTGCAGGCTATCATGGCCTCATGATACCCACTCACCCTATGCAAGGGTTACCACTGCTCATACAGTCTTCTTGAGTACTATTTTCTTCACTTTTCTCTTTAAGGTGCAACACTTAGTTTCATATGTATAATCTGTCAACACAAAATGGATAGCGAGCTCATTAGTATCGCTGCCCTAGAATTGTAAACATATTTCATAACATTCACTATCCAACCTTGAAACACCAGGAATGTGTCCATTCCCTTAAGGCATAGTCAACATTGGCATCCCTAACATAACTCAGCACCAGAAAGGCGTGCACTCCTTACTGATGTGAACTATGAAGGTCCTAATCATACTTCAAGCAGTCTTTCATGATGGAAATAAAATCAAAACATGCTCTGCATATTAACTCTAATAATTAGATATATATATATCATTCAGGGTTTATGGAAAACTTATCCATTTTGAAGATGTTATTTCTCTTCTTTAATGAGGAATGGAGGCTCCTTCTCTGAGTTGACAGTCCCTCGGTTTGCCATCCCAATTCCTTTTGATGTTACATATCCTTCATATGTCTTACTGACATAACCTTTACCATCTCACTCATATTGTTTACCAATCATGCAGTGCAGATGAAACATTAATAATGTCTTATGGCATTCCACCTGGAACCCATTTTCAAATCATGGAATCCCTTCCCATGAAGTTTGGCTTCTGCAGGACCTCTCCATCGGTCTTACTGCAATGTGTCTCCCTGGCACACTTATTAAACAGCCAAACAGTCAGCAACATTTAGCAATACAATTTCAAATCCGATTGCTCCATAACCAATCCATGGCACTAATAATTAAATTCAGTATGAACTTGCAACCCTGTCTACTACAGAAATTGGTTTTCTTATCCAAGAGGCTATCCTCATATTGTTTGGCTCCTGTAAGTGACACCACTCTACCCGTTATGGTCTTATGCCTGCTTCCATACATGAGCATCCACTTACAGCATGTCCTCCTGACACATTTTCATATAAGCCAAACAGTCATTAGTAAAATTTCAATCCGAAACATTTACAAATCTGATATTTACAACTGTTCTTACTAACAGAACTTAGAGCTCTCAACCATGAGAACCTTCTCCTAACTTTGGCTTCTGCATGGGGTAGATTTCGGTCTCTACTATGGACTTATCCTCATTGCCATATGTAAGACCTTCCTACCGGAAAACTGAAACTTCAATCAGCCAAACACGTTGTGAGTATCTATGCATATTATCATTTCATTGCTACAACAGTCACTGAAGTGATCTCAGAATTATAACACTCAATAATTCAAATATCTTCAGCTGTTACATTTGAAATGCAACGAAATATATACACTTCTATATATGCATCATTATCACAATAGAATTGCAAGACACAATCACACTATTCATGCAAAACTATAAATACTCATTACTTCACAGTCCTATCATTCATACAACTCTATCCTTCCACAGAGCGTTCTAGCAGCCCATCGATCATGATTGGCTCTTCAGGCACTTACTATTCTGCTTTCCTAACAGCCCATGAAATGATCCTAGAATTATCATCAATTCATCATTTCATTCATTATTTCTTTGTAATAACATATGCATCATCCCTATGCATTCATACAATGCATCACAAGATTTATAAAATCTCTTATTGCACATCTACTCAATGTTACCTTGCATTGTTTCATGAGTACTATGCATTCAAGACTATGCATTCAAGCATATTATGATCGAAACATGACTATCTCATATAACTTGTATTACCATAATCAGGACCACCAGTCCTCACTTGCTTTGGTTATTAAGCACATAACCAATATACACATGGCATGATATAAATTCATATGAATGCATTGATATTTCTAAACAGTCATAGGGTGTAAGGATCATTTCCTTCACTTACCCACAGCTCACTAAGCTTGGTAGGTTAACAGTCCCAATCGGTATTCAATATCACAAGCAAACTAACTCAACATAGCTCAAACATAGTTGAAGGGATCTTACCAAATCCTCTTTCAACATTCATGCAATTTGGCACCAATAATCATTACCTGCATGGTTACCATTAACATTGCCTGCTGTTACCTGATCAATTGGCCTCTTACCAAGGCTACTCATTCCTTTCGCCAAATTTATGATCATAGATTTGTTGCACCATCCTTTCTGCATAAGGTTGTTGGTTTCATGCAACAACATCCTCAGCACATTTAGCCATGCTCTTTGTTATCTTTGGTCCTACAACCAATACCAACGTCAAAAGTGATTATCAATCACAATATTCTCCATTAGTGGTTCATTGCATATGCAAACTTCATTATTTTACCAATGCACAAGCATTTCCATATGCACTATGCAATGTTGGTTAAGATGCCATCTAGTGCATATACATCTATGTAATCCCTTACATTTTTAACATTTTTATGCTATACGACAATTTCATAATTATAAGTACGATAACAAACAGAGGTTTAAGGAATTCTTCCCTTTTCGATCCCTCATTGTAACATGGAATTCCTCTTCCATATCATGCAATTGTAAGAATTGCCCATCTTGACAACAAAATTTGCTTGTCGAAACAGCCGCTGGCACTTTTCTGCATTAAATATCTATGATATATGTAGACTTCATTCAAACTCTGGTCATGCATCATTGTTCCCTGCTGGACAAGCTTTCCAATGCCTGTCTTCATGCTCCATTCCGACATCAGGTGCGGAAACTGCATCCCTTCAAAAATGACAACTTTCACTCCAGTTCTGCACATTTTACACAGTTGTATTTTGGTCCCGAATGCCAACTTCAGCCACCTGTGGAAGAAAATATATGAAGAATCAAAAAAACTTATCTATTGGGAGAAGTTAGTCCATATAACAAGGAACACTCAGCAATTCATGGATTTTAATTCCGATGCACCATTCATCTTCTATGAATTTCTGGGTTTCACTATTTCTCACTTTTCACATTTTCCCAAAATTCCAAATTTTGGGCCAAAAACGGCTATCTCCCAAACGGTGCATTTCTGGAAAATCTTCGTCTAATGGAAGCTGTCCGTCTTAATGAGAATATGAAATGTCTAGTTTAGTAAAATTTCTGATTCCCACATCTAGGGTCACTTTTACTGCCCACAAGCTTTTCAAAATCCCGAAAAAGTGGCCCGGAACAGTGCTTTTTGGCCTTCTTGATCACCCCGACTCCATATCCTTTGGAGTTTGGCTCCCAGATTCTGAACTTAACATCGTGCCTGCTTTATGGCCGCGCCTGATCAATTTCAGCTCAAACCGACCTTCCGTCAATCCTCAGGACTCCGTCCTTCAAAAGTCACTATTATCTATTTTCTGTCAAATCGGAGTGTAATGGGCTAGGGGTCTTCACTGGCTCTTTCATGGCCTTCGTCAATGGCCTCCGAGCCCCACAGGAATCATCGCATTCTGAGCCCGGATGTTCCTGCTATCCAAAAATCAAGTTTTAGTCACTTTACTCTTTTTTTTTTTTTTTTTCGGGGATCTCTCCACAACTGCGGGCCGGTTCAGCGAACGCTCCCGCAACTACGGGGCGGTTCACCGAATGCTCCCGCAATTGCGGAGCCATTCGGCGAAGGCTTCCGTTGCGGAGCCATTCGGCGAATGCTTCCGCCGTTTCGGAAGACTTTCCCGAATTCTTCCGCGACTTCGGAGCCGTTCGCGGAATCCTTCCGCAGTTTCGGGGAGGTTCGCGGAAGCCTTCCGCAATTGCGGAACGATTCGCCGAAGTCTTCCGCAGTTGCGGAATCCTTCCGCAGTTTCGGAATCCTTCCGCAGTTTCGGAAGAGAATTCTTTCCGAAAATTTCCTTCGAAAACACTTAGAAAATTTTTCAACTTTTCGGAGCATTTTGCCGAATTTTTCCGCGTTGCGGGACAACTCGTGGAATCCTTCCGCAAATTTCGGAAGAGAATTCCTTCCGCAATTTCGGAAGGGAATTCCTTCCGCAAATTTCGGGCGACTTCCCGAACTCTTCCGCGTTGCGAAAAAACTCGCGGAATGCTTCCGCAGTTTCGGAGCAATTCGCCGAATGCTTCCGCAACTGCGGAAGTCATTCGGGAATTCTTTCCGAAACAGACTTAAACGGATTTTTGAAAACACTTAGGAAATTTAAACAAACAAAAATCATTTCCAGCCATGCTCAACGTTCAAGTTCATGCATTCAAGTATCATGGTCATTCAAGGAACATGGATTCATCATTAATCAAGGTGTCAAGCACATGATGCATCATCTCCTATGCACAACAATTAACAACAACAACAAAACAACAAAACAGCTTAAGATGGCAGAGGTTGCCCATGTTCCATCTCTATTTCATAGAATGCCATCAATGCAAAACTACTTGCAAAAATCCCCAAATAGTAATGGAAATTATTTTTCATTCAACAATAAAAGCCATGCGATCTTGAGGTTTCTTTAATGCATTTTTGTTCCAAATATAAAATGCATGTACACACACAATGACTTGTATTTCTGTGAAGGGCCCAACAGCCGTAGTGTTGAACCTAGGGCTCTGATACCAAACTGTAACGTCCCCTTCCATCATCAAGTGTAGGGAGGGAAACGTTAACCAAACCACCGGGCTTATTGCAGACTTAGCCCCAAAATTTTTGCACATAAATTCCTAACATTTAAAAACTTCCATATGCAGATTCGTTTCAATATAAACACAGCGGAATGAATCATGCTAACAAGCACTCAAACAGACAGTAATTGCAATCATATCAATCACAACAGAGAATGATTCAACATACAAAGACCCAATCTCATTCGTATGCCATGTATGGATTCTATATTAATTCATTGCATTATACATGGGCAATTTATCATACTGCAGAACACCAATGCAATTAATTTATAATACAGGGAATACTTATCTTGATAAGTAGATGTCCAACGACTGGCTACGTGAGAGCAACGTTCCACCCAACCATAGATCTCTGCCCAGCCTGTATTCTTTCAGCTGAGAGATCACCCCCGAGCTGGGCTGTGTATCCACTAAGGAGGAACTAGATGGCTCACTCACAGTCAGGGTTTCACTCCAACAGCCATGCTAAACCAACACACAGTTGGGTTTCTCCAGCATGCAATAGGAAAATGGAGGAGGATGCTAGTCCACTGAGCTCAATCCTAGAGCCACATACACTTCCAACCAGACTCAGCAATCCCATCCTCTATTCATACATCCACAATTGGATTTCTCACAACTCTGTCACAAAACAATCCCAAATCCGTCACCGATTTTCTGGGCTATCCAAACTGGGTTTTCCCATGGATTTTGGGGTAGCCAATGCTCCCAAATTCGCCCCAAGGCTCATACCAACGGATCCCCCATTGGATTTCACTGTCCAATACCCATTTTGGGCGTTTTTGGCTTCCCAAAACGTGGGTTCTCTAACAGTCGCGATTTTCTCCTTTTCTCACTGCTGGGAGCTCGTTTTTGGATGGAGAATGATGCTAGCTACTTCCACCATGGAATGGGGATGAGAATGAAGCCTCTTCCTATGAGGTTGAGTGACTTGTGGGACAAGTAAACAGATCCCATACCTATCCATACGAATTTCAGGGCTGCCCATGCTCCATTGAAGCCATGAGCTGAAATCTCAACCACCTCCTTACAACAGGCATTAATGTCACCTAGGGAAGTCAAATGGGTTCTCATAGTGACATATGGCAACCTATGGTTCACTCCCATATCCCCCTCACCACTCCCTAATGGATACACGTGGCCCCTTCTCATTCGTTGCCTCCATAGCCAGTTTTGGACATTTTATATTGCATGATGTTTAATTACATCCTATTACAATTTCCATGGCTTAAGAGCACATGGTATCAAAATATCAAATACCTGCCCTTTAATAAAAATTCGGGCTTTCACTAGCGGGGCCTTGGCCTTGAGCTCTACGTTAGGGAAACATACATCACATGTACACATTATTTACATTAAGGCTAATATATCCTAAGGGTCGAATTGGGGGTATTACATGTCAGCAAAGAGGTTTCATTCTAGATAAGTAGCAATGGAATGTTGTACAGTGCCATAGGCCACTTACCCATGTCTATTAGTAGTATACTATTCATCAATGCAACTATTCTAATATGCATAATACACAACCTAATTCTAGGAATATCAGTATATACATCATTGAACAGTATTATTTAAGCAATCAAATATGCAAGAAATGATAATTCAAAATACTTATCTTTGTTTTTTTGTTGGGTTGACTCCCTCTCAGTCTTTGCTTCCTTTCTGCAACTCCATTCTGATGTGGATTGTGAGAAGTGGTCAACTCCCTCTGAATATCTTCATCCTTGTAGAAACTACTGGAGTGTGCTCCCTCTTAATATTTGCTTCCTGGATTACCTGTCCTTGAACTTATGTCCATACTCAATTACTATGCATATTTACTAGTATCATCATTGTGTTATCCTCGAAGTCTCATACATACATTCATTAGCATAATACTAATAAAACACAATAATCTTAAACATGTATAGTCATGATCATTTCAAACACAGATAATGAGAATTAGTATTCAAGGTTTCAGGGAAGACTTCTCTTACTCATACATATTCATATGTGACCATAGAATTCTTCTGGTTAGTCATATCATCAATAAAAGTAAGAAGCATAATATGCCTAAACCCTTGATTACTTACATTTCTAACTTTATGAATAAACATAATCAATCATGCCAAGTATACTTATATAAGAGATCCTAACACAAGGTAGGATTCTAACTTCATATAGGGAAAACATACCTGGATTAGCATGTTAGCTAGCTATGTCTAACATACCCATATGATGTCTTCTTGTTCTCTTCAATGACTTGTGCTAGTAACCTGCATATCTCATAAGTTAACCATTATAGAACCAAGTTATACATACCTCGTAAATAGATCTTCTATGTGATCCTTGACAATGGATGAATCTTTGTCTTCATGTCACCTTGATCATATGTTCTTGAACTAGAACATGATTTGTCTTTCTTGGTGTACCTTTCATGTTAGCGGACAACATAAACCTCATACAGCACCATAATGCAATAGTACAATCATAAGTGTCAAAACCCTAATGAATATCTTCTATCATGCATTCATAATTTTATTAAGGTGATACGACAAGTCTAAATCTAATCAAGATTGTACTAACTGTAATAATATGAATACAAACATACCATAAACTTAATCATGAACAAATCTCGAAACATACCCGTATAAGTCATACCTGTCGAGATTTCTTGTGATCTTCCTATGTAAGGCCTTAGCCTCATCTCCCTCTGAAAGAGGAACTTCTTCACTTATGTAGGTGACCAAATGATTCTCTTCTAGGATTAACCCAATCCACTTGATTTGCAAAAACTGGATCTGGAGCTGGATTAGGGTTTGTTAGAGAAACCCTAAATATTCAACCTTATGAAAGGATAGAGGGATGTGCCTTGATGAGCTGATCAAGCTGGTATACTCAGAATTTGAAAACTGCAAAGTTTCACCCCTCAAAATTGCCTTTAAAACTTCTGGATCTTCTAGACAGGATCCCGAACTAGGGTTTGATAAAGCCCACCCTTTTGCCCAACCAAAAGGTTTGATCCAAAGCTCTAAACTTCTATTTTTCTGAGGAGCTTCCAACCGTGGTCACAGACTTCAGAAATTCCAACTTTTGAAGAAGCCCTAATTTTCCACTTTTTCGATCAAAGTCCCAAACTAGGGTTTGATCAAGCCCGGCCTTCTGCCCAACCAAAAAATTTGATCTTGGTCTCTAAATTTTGATTTTGATGAGTAGCATTCAGCCATGGTCTTCGATTACAAAAATTCCAACTTTCTCTAAAACCCTAATTCCCGGAGCCATGAATGAGGTGCTCAAAATCCAATTTTGTTTTGACAGAAATATGCACCTGATTGTTTCTGGTGTAACTCTGAAATTACAAATCCACAGGGTCTAAAACTTCTACCTATGGTAGCCCGACCTATCATATTTCCAACACCACATGTCTGACCTCAATTGGATTCTCTGAGAGAGAGTTATGCCAAGTGTCGCAACGTGACCTGTTTATGGGATAAAACAGGAGAGCGAACTTGTACGGAGTGCCACATGTCACTGGTTCACTTTCGGCCTCTGAACCTTCGGCTTGTGAAATTAAAGTCCATGCCCTACTTGTCACTTTTTATAAAATTTCATTTGGAGCTTCCTAGCCCAAGTTATGAATTTGTTTCCTAGGTCACCTGTTTATGACTCAGATCTGGAAGAGGCAGAAACCCTAGATTGTAGAGATCATAAAACACAAAGTACAACGAATTAAAAGTTTTGCTTCAGACACAAGGTACATGGGGATCTTATCTTCTAGCTGTAAGAGTTTCAGATCCTGAAACCTCGCTGAAATGGATTTATAGAGAAAGTTATACGATGACTTGTTTTTGCTATATCAAGCCCTAACATCGCAAGTGCAACAAGTGTCATACATGACATACCATGCCTTCTTTCAGTCTAGCTCTGATACCATGTTAGTTTTTCAGAATTTACTTCAATCTGATATAGGATCTTAACTAAGAGAATAACATGTACAACATATCTACAGCATATCAATGATAGACACAATAATGCAAGCACACAAGAGACACAAAGTTTCACCGAGGAAAACCAAGAAGGTGAAAAACCCCGCAACTTCCTGAGAGATAGAAAGAGAAATGATACAACCAAAGTACAAGAGATAGTCTTCTCCTAGCAGATGATCCTCCTCCTCACAAGTGTGCCACTTTCTGAGAGAGATAGAAATGAGTAATGAGTGATCAAATAGAGATCTCCCGATCTCTATTTATACTTGTCCTGTCCTGCCCAATAAACTAATGGGGCCGACTTGTCTAGCTTAGCCTAATAACCCATGGTTAATTTAATCCGGGCTGACCCCACACTTGGTGGTCTAATAACCCATTTACCCACATGACTCATATAGGGCCGACCCCATCAAGGTGGTCTAATATCCCATCAAGTATAAGTTATGACACTTACAATATAAATGACGACACTTTCGTATAGAGGAATAATAACATCTCTATAGGAATACAATACACATGGGTAAAATACATTCCGAAGTTACATATACATCAACAACCCTTTATAACATTATGGATTCCTAGTAATTGAAACTGATACCACATTGACTTACCACAAGGTATATGATATGATAAAGTTATGAACTTTACAATTGAACCGATACATTAGGATGAGTAAGCAATAATGCCATTATGATTTCATGCTGGCAGGCACTCTGGTTTTCTTTTGCATTTATTATTCCAATCACCGAGACAATGGAATGTCTCTGTGGATATCGTCGTGGTGCTAGGCACGTTAAGGTATGGTGATGGGTCATTCATCGTGACGAGCTGAATGTGTTTTTGGTTCGAAGATATCTGAGCTGTCCTCCTTGGTGGCTAAGGGTATTAATGGTGTCTTTACTATGGTTTTTTCTTGGGATTACGTGAAACCCTTCGAGTGATGTCCACCGTTGATCTAGCAAGGTCTTGGGCTTTGGGATCTAACCCTAACCACCACTATGTTCTACAAAGTTATTGTTCCTTGGCATTCGGTGTAGTGGCTCTGAGGAGAGGCCGACAAGCCAAGAGCCTTCAGGGTTTCGATAGCAGGTGTTTGTGGTGAGTTCCCATGGTTCGAAACCGTGACCTACTGAAAGCTTTAAGGACCGATACTCTTATGGAAGTTTTACAGTAACAGCTTTGTAATGAAAGTTCCAGAGTGAGTGATAGATTATTCGTGGAAGTTGATTTGATACTCGGCTTTCCTTGTTTGTTAGGTGATAGTTTTCAGAGTTGTTCTTCCATCCTTCATTGCACTCGGTGATGAAATAGTGGTTACAGTTTGGCAGTGGTTTTTGGCGTTCTGCTTCGGTGATAAAAAAGGTAATGTTTCTCAGGTTCGAACCCCGTATCTTCCATTCTAATGAGAGTTTCAGTTATTGATATTTTGCATGTAATGATTTCTTTGAAAACTCGTTTTGACCACTACTTTGTTTAAATGGCAGGTTCCTTCGTCAACCGACACCCATACTTACGTTTTGATAACTGCTAGGTGCGAAAAGAATATGGTAAGCCTCGGTGGTTACTCTGTTGCTTCAGTTAGGTGACTTATGGACCTTCCTGTATTATTGCCGAGACTTCATATTTTCTTGGGCTCTTAGGAGTGATGTTCGTCGAAATGCTTGGGAGCTGTTTGACAGCTTGGGGGGGATGAAATCCTCAACCCCTTCATCGTCGTTTCTTTAGTGTTTGTTTTTCAAGTACAACTGTACTAGAAAAATAATAAGTGGAGAGGGTTTTACCCTTCTACCTTCTTTGGTAAATGAAAGAATTGGTGTTTTCATACGGAATGTGGTTGTGTGGTTGAGACCGTGAGTGGTGCTCCATTTTTTGTAAAGAAACAAAACTTATCATTTGATATCTACTGTGTTTTTGTGGAATATTGAGAGCCAAGGGTTTAGTCTAGTGTTAAGAAGTCAAACCTTTACACGTTGTTCTTTGATAGTAATTTTCTTTTGTTGTACTGATAACAAATGTTTAACTCTGAAGGTAGATAATCGTATGGTTTTACTGTTAATGGTTTTCAATTGAAATGTGATAATGTAGTCTCATGTAGATGCCAAGATGCTCTTTAAATCAATCTTAAGGAATGTATATGATAATCGTTTTTGTGCCTAAGCTAATGGTATTGAAAGCGTCACTTGTTGTTCATGTCTGTCGATTTTAAGTGTTGGCCGAAAGCTAAGAGTCAATGTTTCTGTTCGCAATTATGTAATGAGATTGTAACTATTTTCTTATTCTATCTTAAATGATGATGTTGAAAAGATTTTTATAAGTGTAAGCTATTTGTCTAGATGACTCATGCTATGTTTTCTCTATTTGGTTTGTTAGTTGAAAAAGACAATATAGAAACAATACTCGTTCTGTTATTGAAATAGGGCATAATACAGAAGGAAATATGAGTCTTTTTGGAAAACTTAGAAGAACATAGATTCTAGATTTTACTATTCCTGTCCAAGGTAGAAATGAAATAACATGTTGTGGTTTCTGTTACGTGTATACTTGCAGCTATTTAAGATGTAATTATTAACAAAAGAAGATAGAAATGAAGTGTAATATTATACTATTTTTGAGAGAGAAAAGAATCTAAGAATACCTATCAAGTGTATCCTGTAGCAGGACTTCTACAATGTCTACTTTTAGGAATACTGTGCATAAAAATTAGTGCTAAATAATCATGCATTTGTTTGAAATGGAAAGAGTTCTGTTTGTTTTTGTAATTATATATACTTGCTAGCAGCATTGGATAACAGTGCTGTGTACTTAGGAAATAATTATTTTGCAGTTGTTATTTCAAATAAAACTGGTGAAAGAAAAATACAGTGAACCTAAAACACTTAGCTGATGAAAGGAATGATAAGAGAAAGACATAGAATTTATCTTTTAAGCAAGAATAATTATAGTGCCTGTGATTCTATATACTTTTAAAATTTCTGAACCTAAGCATATATTATTTATTACAGAATATTAATGGTAAGAAAAACTAATGAAATACAACAATATTCATCTTCTCATTCATATGGCAGTCTGCCTATCAATTTATCTATCTTAATCTCCTTCTCTATACTAGAGTACGATGCAGAGACATTAGCATGGGGGAAAATGCAGAGAATATATTTATTCGATTCATCTTACATAATCATTACTATACAAAATCCTAGTTAGGTCAGAAACTAAAATAAATGCATTTGTATAATAATATCCTTTAAACTGTAAATCAATAACTGCAGATAGAAATTTTAACTACTTCGGATTAGAAAAGACAATTAGAACCTGTAAATGAAGATAGGGCCTACAAACACCCAAGGAGGCCTGTTCCTCCCAACCTTTTCCAGAAGAAGCATCCAAACTACTTGCTTCATTTGGACGCCCGAGCTTGCTTACTGAACCACTAAGTAGATGGAATCTGTATAGAAGCAAGGCACTCAGTAATATGACTTCTGCACTCAAAATATGACTTCTGCACTCAGCAATGTAACTTCTGCACTCAATAGTATAACATGCAGACTTACACCATGTTCATAAACTCAGCATATCCCCTCATCGAATCTCTTGGGTGCAAGCACAACAAAACCCCAAGGTAAATTTCCTCGTCAGGAAAAGTGATGAACTTCAGTTCATAATTCGATGGCTCTTATATAGACTGCCTAGGTCTTTAGTGGTCATTTTTCCATAAATAAGCCTCAAGCTCCAGTCCCACCTTCTAGGGCATTATGACCACATCTCAAGGGAGTTGTCCCATACCAACAGCTAGTTAGTTTCATCATGATGCTGCCACTTGTCCATTGCCTTCTACCCCATATTCCATTCCACCTAGTGGGTCAGTAAACACTCTTTCAACAGTCCCCTTAGGTGTTTGTCTCCTATTTAATTTATTAAATAATAAAATATTGTGCAATTACAGTCATCCTTGGACACTTGTCCAATATAAAACTTTACAATAAAAGTTAACATAATGTTTCCAACATAAAATGTTTTTCAGCAAAAAGGGTATGTTACAACTTTGTTATAAGATAAGTACTCTCTTGTGTTAACTCTGCAATGTATTTATTTGATGACTATCATGAATATCTTGAATGTATGATAAATATGTAATTCATAATTTACTTCCACTGTGTTTCTTACATTAATACATCTGCATATGTCTCTTTAGATTATGCGAATCTTTATTTAGTAATCATGGGGCCAGATGCCCAGCTTTAGCATCACGTTATCTCCATCGCACTGGTATGATGGTAGGGGGTATGACAAGCACATATTCCTTGAATGAATGAGTCCCATGATCTTGGGAGACCATTCAAGTTGATCATAACTATATCTCCTTCTTCTACTTTGTCTTCAATTGCTTCAAGTTTCTCCTTGATTTGAGAGACCCTTATGAAGTAAGATTGTATGGTCTCTGAGTGTTGGATATTCACATTCTTGAGTTGGTTCCTTAGTTTCATCTTCCGATTGATGTTCTTCCCTTCAAATATCTTTGTCAAAGCATTAAACATCTCCTTGGGACTCTTCAAGGATGATACATGAGGGATGAGATGATCCTTGATAGATTCTGCAATAATCCTTTTGGCCTTGACCAAGTTCTTCTTGTGGATTGCTTTTTCCTCATCTCACTCTCGTGCTGGAACCTCCTTAGTTATATACTTGTCCAAATCATTTTCTTCTAGGGCAAGAGAAATTCTATACTTTCATGCTCATAAGTTGTCAGCTCCTTCAAGCTTATCCTCAATCTTGGTGTAGTTTGTCATTTTGAAATGAGAACCTTAAATGGAAATACCAAAGAATTGGAAATTACCAATTTGAGATGCCCAACCTAGTTTTGGAGCTGGCTGACCTAGGGTTTGTCATAGAAACCCTAATTTCCTGAACTTGGAATTTTGAACTTCTTTTTGGATAGAAATATGTGTCTCCTCAAGGTGAGTTGTCCAATGTGCTCGTTTGTCTAGATTGATGGAGGAAACCCAAAAATCTTGATGCCCTAGTTTTCTCCTGCCACTAGTTTCTAGCTAAAAAATGAAAATTCTTCAAATTGAATTATGTTTCCTCCAAAAGATGTTCCCTCCTAGGGAGAGTTATCCTGACCCTCTTTTTCTGATGATCTGTGGATAGAATACCTTGAAATAGGAAGCCCCAGTTTCTCGTTGTTGCACACTACCTTCTTTCAGGATGGCTATGATACCATGTTAGAGTTTGTACTTTAATTCAATTTAGTTAGATATTTAAACTGAAAGATAGAAAAGCACAACAAAACAAAAAGACACAAGAATTTTCTTGGGGAAACCATAAAGGAGAAAACCCCACAACTTCCTCAGAATAGATTTGTCACTAGTACAATATCAAGCAAGATGGAAAACCCAAAATATAAGATGTCTTCTGCAGCTCTCTCTCTTTCTCCACCAGTGAATATGTCTTCATCTATTCTAACTTGATGATATCCGGACCTTAAATCAATTTTAGTGAATATCTCTGGTCCACGTACTTGATCAAATAGATCATCTATGCGGGGCAAGGGATATCGATTCTTAATTGTTATTTTATTAAGCTGACGGTAATCGATGCACAGTCGCATGGTACCATCTTTCTTTTTAACGAAAATTACTGGTGCTCCCCAAGGAGACACACTGGGCCTTATATAATTTTTATCTATTAATTCCTTCAGTTGATATTTTAACTCATTTAACTCCAGAATATTCATCCTGCAGGGAGCCTTTGAGTTTGGTACCGCACCTGGTACTAACTCAATGGTGAAATCAAGTTCCCTTTTCGAAGGTAATCCTGGAATTTCTTCCGGGAATACATCAGAAAAGTCCCTAAGGATGGGAATATCCTCCAGTTTTAACTTGTCTTCTTTAGATGAACATTTGTCATTAATAACATTAACATGAAACATTTTACACCCCTTTCTGGCAACTCTCTTAACTTGTAACGCAGAAATTTGTCTTATTGAAATCTTCCTATGAATTCCTTTTATTGTTTTAGCTTTACCTTCATTATTTAGACAAGTAAAAGATTTCTCATAACAATTAAGTACTACTCTATGTTGTTCAAGCCAATCCATTACAATCAACAGGTCATATGACCCTAAGGGTAAAACATTCAGATTAACTTGGGTTTTCAGCTGACTCAAAAATACATCACAATTTTTAACAAAGTCTGTAACCTTTCTTTTAGTGCCTGTTGCTAGCTGAACTAGCCATGAATTATCGAATTTCTCTACCTTTAACTTACAACTTTTCACTAATTCTGGTGAAACATTTAACTCAAACTTGCACCTGGATCTATTAAAATGGAAATAAATCGGTTTGTAGCATACCTTCAATTTCGACCATGGATGTTTGATGGTCTGCTTGACGATTTCCCAGCGCTGCATTTATTCTGGGCATTTCTCTTGCTACATCTCCAACTGTAGGTTCTACTTGCATAGTATGAATTTTGTTGACCGCCCTTCTGTTGCATGGGCAATCTGCTTTCTTATGTGGTCCACCGCAATCAAAACACTTCAAAGGTCCTTTCTGTTTAGCATACCTGGTGTTGTTATTGTTATTAGGTACATTTTTTGCAGCAGTAAAATTCTGTGGTGCATTACTGCTGTAATTATTATTACTTGGAAAATTTCTGTTATTAAAATTTTTCTTAAAACTTCCAGAATTATGATTAAAACTCTTCTTTTTATGCTCGAAATGATTAGACTTATTACTCTTCTAGCCAGTTGTTCCTTCTCTTTTTTTGTTTTGATAAAAACAGAAATTAGCTTTCCTCATAGCCTCTTCCAGAGTGGAAGGGTTATCATACTCAATCCTGTCTTTTATGTTGAAAGGTAGACAACTTAGAAACCTTTGTACCTTAGGCTTCTCTTCGACCATGTAAGGTACATACCTCAGCAAGCTAAGGAACTTGCTACACAACTCCTTCATGTTCATAGTACCCAATTTTAAATCATAAAACTCTTTTGACTTATCTTCATAGTAATGTTATGATAAGAAATTTTTCTTAAATAACTTTTTAAACATATTCCAGGTTACGTCTCTTTCCTTTATGCTCTTAATTCTTTTAAGATCCTGCCACCAAATATTTGTCTTTCTGATCAGATTGTAAATAGCCATCTTGGCCTTTAACTAAGAAGAGTAATCATAGATATTAAAGTACTTCTTCATTCTAGACAACCATGCTTCAACTGTCTCACCCTTTTCACTTTCGCCATTAAAAGTTGGTGGCTTAATCTTGTTAAACTCTCCCGCAATTTGTTCATGATGCTTATACTTCCTTTTGTTGGAACAACAATCACTGTCACTGCTGTCATGATCAGATTTACCATTACTTTGACCAGATTCAGATGAAGAGTAACTCATACTTTTACCATTCTTTGTTCTCTTGTGCTTATGTTTGTGGGACATTGTACCAGAATCAGAATTTACTTATAATTTCCTTCCTCTTTCTTCGTGATGGTATTTCTCCATTAGAATATGATTTAACTCTTCCTATGCTTTCATAATGCATTCATTTTCTTCTTTAACGGTTCTTATCTCATATTTTAAATTTCTTACAGTACGAAGAAGTTCTGAAGATTGGTTATTTAATTCAACATATATTCCTTCATTATTATTATTGTTATTATGCTCATTACGAGGAGATCTGTCCTTTGTTGATTTCTCCGGTATGTCCATACCTGCAAATTAATAACAAATCGTTCTGTCCAAAAATAAAATTAAAATAAAAGTTAGTAACATAAACTTTCTGGTTTTTATTTTCTGTTTGCACACGTGAGCCTATTTCAGGCCTAGAGTTTGAACTCGTGCTCTGATACCACATGTAACATCTCAAAATTTACAAAAAATTAAAATTTTTCAATATGGATTTTAATGCATAACCTAACTATGCGAAAATGTAATAATTGCTTAATGTCGACTTGTTGTACTAAATGCTAACTTGCTGTACTAAATGTTGTGCTGATTAAAAATGTATTATTTGTGACAAGTTAATTAATGTCTACGTTTTCGATGCTATTGAATGATCTTCCTATCTTAGCTATGTTTTCATATAACTTATGTTGATGATCCGATGATATGAAGTTTATAAGTGCTAACTACTGTCATTCTATTTGATGATGAAGGGGTCCTAAGGATACCCCGAGGCTTACTTAGCATTCGTGATAAAGCATTTGAATCGTCCCTTTCGCAGATTACAGGTAAGATATTTTAGTGTTTACAACGTGTGACCGAAGAGTTTTTAACCAGTTTTCAGTAATCTCCAAAGTCTTAATGGTTTAAGAGACAAAATGTCGAAAATGCCACCGGGTGAGAAACTTCAGTTAGCCTAGCTTATAAAACGATAAGTATGTCAGATATAGTATTCATAACCCTATACTAAACCTTTTATTACTTTGTACAAACAATAGATAGGATCAATACATCATATTTTATCTCCATATATTATTATCGTGAGTTTCCATTTAATGAAAATGATAAGAATAATAATTTCTATATAAAATGGTTAATTACAAATAGTGTGCAATATCTATATGCAAGTCCTTGTATGCTCTAGAGCTTAAGAATTACATGAAAGATTTTGTTTAAATTTTAACTTAGGAACTATTTGCAAATTCATAATCAAATGCTAGCCTAGGAACTATATACAAATTTCTATTTAATTTCTATACTATATTGAAATATATATGCAAATCCTTATACATAGTTCTATGAACAACATTTATATAGTATTGTGTGTGCATCTACGTGACCCTTTATAACATTATGGATTCCTAGCAATTGAAACCAATACCACATTGACTTACCACAAGGTATATGATATGATAAAGTTATGAACTTTACAATTGAACCGATACATTAGGATGAGTAAGCAATAATGCCCTTATGATTTCGTGCTGGAAGGCACTCTGGTTTTCTTTTGCATTTATTATTCCAATCACCGAGACAATGGAATGTCTCCGTGGATATTGTCATGGTGCTAGGCATGTGAAGGTATGGTGATGGGTCATTCATCGTGACGAGCTGTATGTGTTTTCGGTTCGAAGATATCCGAGTTGTCCTCCTTGGTGGCTAAGGGTATTAATGGTGTCTTTTTTATGGTTGTTGCTTGGGATTACGTGAAACCCTTCAAGTGATCTCCACCATTGATATAGCAAGGTCTTGGGCTTTGGGATCTAACCCTAACCACCACTATGTTCTATGAAGTTATTGTTCCTTGGCATTCGGTGTAGTGGCTCTGAGGAGAGGCCGACAGGCCAAGAACCTTCAGGGTTTCAATAGCAGGTGTTTGTGGTGAGTTCCCATGGTTCGAAACCGTGACCTGCTGAAATATTTAAGGGTCGATACTCTTATGGAAGTTTTACAGTAATAGCTTTGTAATGAAAGTTCCACAGTGAGTTGATTTGATACTCGGCTTTCCTTGTTTGTTAGGTGATAGTTTTCAGAGTTGTTCTTCCATCCTTCGTTGCACTCGGTGATGAAATAGTGGTTACAGTTTGGCAGTGGTTTTTGGCATTTTGCTTCGGTGATAAAAAAGGTAATGTTTCTTAGGTTCGAACCCCGTATCTTCCATTCTGATGAGAGTTTCAGTTATTGATATTTTGCATGTAATGATTTCTTTGAAAACTCGTTTTGACCACTACTTTGTTTAAATGGCAGGTTCCTTCATCAACTGACACCCATACTTAGGTTTCGATAACTGGCAACTGCGAAAAGAATATGGTAAGCCTCGATGGTTACTCTGTTGCTTCGGTTAGGTGACTTATGGACCTTCCTGTATTATTGCCGAGACTTCATATTTTCTTGGGCTCTTAGGAGTGATCTTCGTCGAAATGCTTGTGAGCTGTTTGATAGCTTGGGGGGGATGAAATCCTCAACCCCTTCGTCGTCGTTTATGTAGTGTTTGTTTTTCAAGCACAACTATAATAGAAAAATAATAAGAGGAGAGGGTTTTACCCTTCTACCTTCTTTGGTAAATGAGAGAATTTGTGTTTTCATACGGCATGTGGTTGTGTGGTTGAGACCGTGAGCAGTGCTCCATTTTGTGTAAAGAAACGAAACTTATCGTTTGCAATCTACTGTGTTTTTGTGGAATATTGAGAGCCAAGGGTTTAGCCTGGTGTTAAGAAGTCAAACCTTAACACGCTATTCTTTGATAGTAATTTTCTTTTGTTGTACTGATAACAAATGTTTAACTCTGAAGGTAGATAATCGTATGGTTTTTCTGTTAATGGTTTTCAATTGAAATGTGATAATGTAGTCTCATGTTGATGCCGAGATGCTCTTTAAATCAGTCTTAAGGAATGTATATGATAATCGTTTTTGTGCCTAAGCTGATGGTATTGAAAGCGTCACTTGTTGTTCATGTCTATCGATTTTAAGTGTTGGCCGAGAGCCGAGAGTCAATGTTTTTGTTCGTAGTTATGTAATTAGATTGTAACTATTTTCTTATTCCATTTTAAATGATGATGTTGAAAATATTTGTATAAGTGTAAGCTATTTGTCCAGATGACTCATGCTATGTTTTCTCTATTTGGTTTGTTAGTTGAAAAACACAATAGAAAAACAATACTCATTCTGTTATTGAAATAGGGCATAATACAGAAGGAAATATGAGTCTTTTTGGAAAACTTAGAAGAACATAGATTCTAGATTTTACTATTCCTGTCCAAGGTAGAAATGAAATAACATGTTGTGGTTTCTGTTACGTGTATCCTTGCAGCTATTTAAGATGTAATTATTAACAAAAGAAGATAGAAATGAAGTGTATTGTTATACTGTTTTTGAGAGAGAAAAGAATCTAAGAATACCTATCAAGTGTATCCTGTAATAGGACTGCTACAATGTCTACTTTTAGGAATACTATGCATAAAAAATAGTGCTAAATAATCATGCATTTGTTTGAAATGGAAAGAGTTCTGTTTGTTTCTGTAATTATATATACTTGCCAGAAGCATTGGATAATAATACTGTGTACTTAGGAAATAATTATTTTGCAGCTGTTATTTCAAATAAAACTGGTGAAAGAAAAATACAGTGAACCTTAAACACTTAGCTGATGAAAGGAATGATAAGAGAAAGACATAGAATTTATATTTTAAGCAAGAATAATTATAGTGCCTGTGATGCTATATACCTTTAAAATTTCTGAAACTAAGCATATATTATTTATTACAGAATATTAATGGTAAGAAAAACTAATGAAATACAACAGTATTAATCTTCTCATTCATCTGGCAATCTGCCTATCAATTTATCTATCTTAATCTCCTTGTCTATACTAGAGTACAATGCAGAAACATTAGCATGGGGAAAAATGCAGAGAATATATTTATTCGATTCATCTTACATAATAATTACTATACATAATCCTAGTTAGGTCAGAAACTAAAATAAATGCATTTGTATAATAATATCCTTTAAACTATAAATCAGTAATTGCAGATAGAAATTTTAACTACTTAGGATTAGAAAAGACAATTAGAACTTGTAAATGAAAATAGGGCTGACAAACACCCAAGGAGGCCTGTTCCTCCCAACCTTTTCCAAAAGAAGCAGCCAAACTACTTGCTTCATTTGGACCCCCGAGCTTGCTTACTGAAACACTAAGTAGATGGAATCTGTGTAGAAGCAAGGCACTCAGTAATATGACTTTTGCACTCAGCAATGTAACTTCTGCACTCAATAGTATAACAGGTAGACTTACACCATGATTATAAACTCAACATATCCCCTAATCAAATCTCTTGGTTGCAAGCACAACAAAACCCCAAGGTAAATTTCCTCGCCAGGAAAAGTGATGAACCTCAGTTCATAATTCGATGGCTCTTATATAGACTGCCTAGGTCTTTAGTGGTCAATTTTCAATAAATAAGCCTCAAGCTCCAGTCCCACCTTCCAGAACACTATGACCACATTTCAAGGGAGTTGTCCCATACCAACAGCTAGTTAGTTGCATCATGATGCTGCCACTTGTCCATTGCCTTCTACCCCAGATTCCATTCCACCTAGTGGGTCAGTAAACACTCTTTCAACAGTCCCCTTAGGTGTTTGTCTCCTATTTAATTTATTAAATAATAAAATATTGTGCAATTACAGTCATCCTTAGACACTTGTCCAATATAAAACTTTACAATAAAAGTTAACACAATGTTTCCAACATAAAATGTTTTTCAGCAAAAAGAGTATGTTACAACTTTGTTATAAGATAAGTACTCTCTTGTGTTAACTCTGCAATGTATTTATTTGATGACTATCATGAATATCTTGAATGTATGATAAATGTGTAATTCATAATTTACTTCCACTATGTTTCTTACATTAATACATTTGCATATGTCTCTTTATATTATGTGAATCTTTATTTAGTAATGATGGGGCTAGATGCCCAGTTTTGGTATCACGTTCTCTCCATCGCACTGGTATGATGGGAGGGGGCATGACAAGCACACATTCCTTGAATGAATGAGTCCCATGATCTTGGGAGACCATTCAAGTTGGTCATAACTATATCTCCTTCTTCTACTTTGTCTTCAATTGCTTCAAGTTTCTCCTTGATTTGAGAGACCCTTGTGAAGTAAGATTGCATGGTCTCTGAGTATTGGATCTTCACATTCTTGAGTTGGTTCCTTAGTTTCATCTTCCGATTGATGTTCTTCCCTTCAAATATCTTTGTCAAAGCATTAAACATCTCCTTGGGAGTCTTCAAGGATGATACATGAGGGATGAGATGATCCTTGATAGATTTTGGAATAATCCTTTTGGCCTTGACCAAGTTCTTCTTATGGATTGCTTTTGCCTCATCTCACTCTCGTGCTGGAACCCCCTCATTTATATACTTGTCCAAATCATTTTCTTCTAGGGCAAGAGAAATTCTATGCTTTTATGCTCATAAGTTGTCAGCTCCTTCAAGCTTATCCTCAATCTTGGTGTAGTTTGTCATTTTGAAATGAGAACCTTAAATGGAAATACCAAAGAATTGGAAATTACCAATTTGAGATGCCCAACCTAGTTCTGGAGTTGGCTGACCTAGGGTTTGTCAGAGAAACCCTAATTTCCTGAACTTCTTTTTGGATAGAAATATGCGTCTCCTCAAGGTGAGTTTTCCAATGTGCTCCTTTGTCTGGATTGATGGAGGAAACCCAAAAATCTTGATGCCCTAGCTTTCTCCTGCCACTAGTGTCTAGCTAAAAAATGAAAATTCTTCAAATTGAATTATGTTTCCTCCAAAATATGTGCCCTCCTAGGGAGAGTTACCCTGACCCTCTTTTTCTGATGATCTGTGGAGAGAATATCTTGAAATAGGAAGCCCCATTTTCTCGTTGTTGCACACTGCCTTCTTTCAGGATGGCTATGATACCATGCTAGAGTTTGTACTTTAATTCAATTTAGTTACATATTTAAATTGAAAGATAGACAAGCACAACAAAACAAAAAGACACAAGAATTTTCTTGGGGAAACCATAAAGGAGAAAACCCCGCAACTTCCTCAAAATAGATTTGTCACTAGTACAATATCAAGCAAGATGGAAAACCCAAAATATAAGATGTCTTCTGCAACTCTCTCTCTTTCTCCACCAGTGAACTTGTCTTCTCTCTCTCCGTATGCAAACTTGCTTGAGTGAGTGTGGCGCCAAATGAGAGAGTGATCCTCTCTATTTATACTTTATGTGTGGGTGACCTTTTTCCTAATGGGGCTGACCTCACTAACTTGACTGGACCGACCTATTCTAGGGAGACTCAAAAATAGAATTTACATTTATCTTTTGGGGAGCTATTTCCCCGACTTACAATGGAGGTTTTACCTCGATATTCTAGCATGGCCAAATATAATAATGACATCCCCGAATGGAGGAAAAACATCTCCGATGGAGGTACAATAAAAATAAAATAATAATATAATAATAATAAACATAATAATATTTTTCGAAGTTACAATTACAACAACACCTTCTCCACAATTCCTTTTAAGGCCAATGATTTCATTAGATAGTTCCCTAATTGTTCATTATATATCTTACATCTCGACAGACTACGGGTCTTTATTTTCAAGGGATGATTTAGGTATAGGTTTGTATTTTCTACGAGGTGTGGGATCAACTTCAAAACTAGAATTACCTTTATAACTCATCATGTTTTTCTCAACTCATTTGTTTCAAACAAAGTAGCCTTACCAACATTTTTTACAAACATAGCAATAGGAAATGGTAATGTGGAAGTATAGTATTTGATAGTAATATATTTAGAAGGATGAGAATATATAGGAATCTTGTTTTTAGGATTTAAGAATCACTGATTAAAGTCTTTAATTTTTTCTTAATTATCCATTTCAATCCTAGAGAGCTCCATTGCTAAGATTGCTGATGTTTTTTCATCACCAATTTTGCTGAGAAAAACTTGATTAAAATCTGCCCAATTTGTAATGGACCCTTGAGCAAGTGAAAAATACCACAGGGAGTCCTTCCCTTCAAAAGTGCAAGGAAAGAGACAATATATGACATCTTCATGTTGAGCATTCATAGTTTGAACAACCAATATGAATTTGTTCACATGATCGTCTGTGAATTCTTTCCTATTGGGTTGAATTTGGGAAGTAACTTATCAGGGTGGTAAGGGGTGTTGAGGACCGGGTACTAGTACAACAACACATTGAACTAACCAAGGCATGTTGGCATTTGTATTTTCTCCTCCAACACCATCCATGTTGTGTGAAAATGAATGCTTAGACAAATGGTTTTTTGAATTGTTATCTTCAGATGAATCCTCATTGGAGGAACCTCGAGGGCTATAGGTGGTGATTCCAAAGGAGATGGTGGTTGACCAGCTCCACAAGAGTAAAGTAACTTTCATGATACATTAGTTTCAATTATTTCCATAAGGATGTTATCTAAATGATAGTTTGGAGTCCCTATAACATGTTCAAAAGTCTCTCCAGAAGATTGATCTATTGTTGCTAAATGAGTATGGGGGAGAGATCGTCTAGGTAGATTGTGATCCATAGGTGAAATACCAGTAAGTTGGGAACATGCTATGGTCAAAATATGGGGTGACTCTTCAATATCCCTCTCAAATTCCTCAGGTGTCCAGTGTGGGAAATATCTATCATGCTTAACTATAGCTATGACTTTATCTTAAAAGGGTGCTGAAATAACTTCAGAGTGAGGAGAAGCTACAAGATGAGACAAAATTTAGGGAATTTCAGTCTCAAAAATTCTATCTAATACATGCGAGGAAAAGTGACCAATTGAAGGATTGGAATTATGTTCACCAGCCATTTGTTTTTTACCTAGGACCTCCTTCTAGCAGCATTTGTTGATGGGAAGAGTTGACTACTCATCAACGTGGAGGAAAAAACCCCAAGAAAGGTCCTTAAATCAATTCCTAATTTGTTTGAAATAGATGTTTATGATGGGAACGTAGGCCCCATTGCCTTTGAAAAGATTGTTGTCTATGAAAGAGAGACTTGATGTTTTGTTTTGTCCTAATATCCTAAGCACAAATAATACTATAGACTAAACTAGAAAAAGTTAAATGAAATTAAATCTAGTCTAAAATATTTTAGTAGCTAACGAAGGATAATTAAGTAGGTACAAAAAATCTAATTCTAACTAAGCTATTTAATATAAGTCCTATCTTAACTGAGATCAATTTATAGTTTTAGCAATTGAAAAAATATGAATGATAAATAAATTATGCTATGAGATTAAAGACAAAGCTAAATCATAATCAAAACACATTAAATATTTAATTATACTCACTAAAATAATAATAAAACAATTACTATTATATGGAAATATAGCTATTAAGATATATCAACTCAACAAGTAACCGATGGATTTATAAACATGTATATAATCACAGATCACAAAATATTATGACAACATAATAATCAACGCAAGATAAGCCAAAAGAAGATTTATTAATATTTACAAATTCAGATTATACCCATGTAAATAACTGTCAATAGATCCAATGGTATTTGAAACAAATTCATGAATATTTGAAAATTAACACTATCTATATACAACTTCTTTGGTCCTATTCTCTTTTATCCATCCATAATGCCAAAAGGCCATGACAAGTCTCAAATCTCATGGATCGAATAACTGAGTTAAGAGTAATAGCATCCTAAAAATAGACTCATCCCCAAATTATATTTACTACGAGGATGATTATAGGTTACACTTGTCATCATCCACTAAGGAATTTTCCAAATAGAAGTCCACATAAGCTCGGATGGTTGCAATAAATCATTCCAATTGTGCCAAATAAGCATAATTGAACTTACTTCGATGAACAAAACCTTGAATGAGTGGAAAGTTGTGATAACATTTGTCCAAATCCAACTGGAAATATTCAAAACTTGAATCACAAACCTCCTTCTACAATTGTGCATAACTTTCTAAAACAAGCCAATCAATTCTATTGACACAACCAAGCCTAAAAAAATACACATGTCATCATAAATAATTCAAATAAGGAATACGATTTAATTCATGTAGCTATGGAAAATACATTTAGTAGCTACGAAATCAAAACAAGAATATAATAGAGTACCTACAAAATCCTTGTTTCTGAAGGAACTCTATACAAAATATGGTCAAATTAAAATGCAAATACAAAGCTATAAAAGGTGAAACATTTACTTAACATTGCCCTTAATACTTAATCCCTGAATTAATAACTGATCAAAAGATACAAAATTGGTTGAAGACTCTAGGATAGAATAACGATTTTTTTTAAATTTTTTTCAAAATCATTCAACTAAGCCAACATTGCAAAAAATTTAACGGACACATATACATTTTTGGATTCGTATCAATATAAACTTGTACGGGAATTTTCCTCTCGACTTCAGTCAATTTAGTTATGAGTTTCTTGAGTTTAGATCCATTTATTCTATTGCTAGAATACTATTTTCATGTTGTTCGTATCATCAGGTCTCTTTGAGATTTCACCTTGTCCCTCTTTTTTATAACCAGAGCAACATTGGCCTTGAGATTTTCATTTTCTGACTTCACATAATGATTGAGCAATTCTAGCTCCTTCACTTCATTCTGTAACCAACATATTTTGTCAGCTTGTCTTTCTTCTAAAGATAATACAGGGTTCTTCTCAAACTCATGAAGAGTATGCTCATGATGGCTATTAGAAAATTTGTTAACTTCTTGTATGTGCTTCTCATCATGCTCAGAGGTGGTTTTCTTATTTCTCGTGGTAGAAGTTGAATCATAGGTAAAGTATAGACCAATTGGATCACTAACATCTGTGTTTTCATGATTGTTTACTAGTTCATTATTTGACTCTTCAATATTGATAACATGTATATCTATTGCTTTCAATTTGTGATCAATTTCAAAAGGAAGATGATTAACCATACTCCTTATGATTCTACGGGTAGGATTACTACACTTTTGTTTACCAATTTCCTCAAACACTCTATTTTGATCCTTTTCATTACATGCTTGAAATACTTAACAGACTTGTTAATTACTCATTTCCCCTTTTGCTTCTTATCATATTTAGACTAAGAATCCATCTCAGAACAATGAGAATCATAGTCTTGATCAGGACAAACTCTAATATTGGAACCTTGGCCATTTGAAACATCAAAGGTCAAAACCTTATCATTAGGAATCTTGGGATTTGAAACCCTATCTTCATCAATAAGAGATGGATTAAACCTAGGTGGCTTTACGACCTCAACAAAATGATTTTAGAGCAAAAATTGTTCCCAATAATCAATCAACTCCATTAACCTACTTTCAATCAAGATTTTGACCAGACCATAATGGAATAAGGTCATGTCCATATTTTTCTTTCCCATTTGAATATAAATCGACATTTTATCCAAGATACTCAATAGATAGAAGTAGGTTGGAGAGTAATTTCCCTCACAAGTTGTGTACCTTTGGATTACATTCAAAGAAGAGTGCCATTGCTTCTTGAAAAACTTGAAAAAAATACCCTTCCTAATATTCACCTCCTTGTTAAGGTTCTTAAGAAAATGTTTCCAGGATTCATTTTGGAATCTAGAGCACTTGATCCACCTCTCATTGTACCGAGGAAGCTCTGTAGCCCGCAATATAAATGATTTAGACAAGTGGAGTTGCACATCTCGGATCTGATCCCTCAAACCATTGAATGATACATCAAAATATATGGTGACCAGGATATTAAAACCCTAAAAATTCTGAAGGAAAGGAATCCACCCTATATTTTGAAATATCTACATACATCTATCATTGGATTCCAGGAATTCAATCCCAAAATACTCGAACCTTACCACATGGACCATTGCAGAGAACTAGGGTTTGAACTCTATAGACCAAGTATCATGACACTGATACAAAAAGGAATAATAATATTACCCAAATGATATCCCTTTTAGTTTCCAAGGCCAACTCCAAAAAATCATGATAAGTGCAGGAGAACCCATGGTGACTGTCATGCATGAGTACTACTAGTTTTAGAATATTATTTTAAACTAAGTTTTGATGAGGTCAAATCGATTCAAGTGACCAAGTTATATGAATGAACAAAAGAGTTTAGCCATTACATGATCATAAAAATTTGACAAGGGGTAATTGTGATTATATGTGGCAAATATTTAATGTGCTTGGAACATAAGAAGATCAAAAGGTTGAAAGAAAAATACCTTTCATTCTATAATAAGGGTAATTAAAAGCACATTAATAATTAGTTATTTCATAATAAAAGATTAGATATTAAGAAGCTATTGAACAATTAGTAAATATCTAACAATATGAATTATTGAGAATCTCAAAGACTAATTTCATGACTTTTGCATGAAATTCATTAATAAGAATTGATTATCATTAATCATATAAGTCATGAAATAGATTGACAAAATTTAGAAAACAATAAATTTCATTAGCTACCAAATATTATTGTCAAATAATGATGATTGATCAATCCAATATTACTTAGTCATGTAGTTCATTCATTGCTTTGTTATGAGAAAGCAAGTCTGGAAATCAAATAAGTATGAGTCAATAGTGACTTGATAATGAATTAGAACAATATGATCAAGAAACAATATCAAAATCACTAGATCACCAGAAATCTCAGGTGTGAAAAGGTCTTTCAATCAAAGCATAGGTTCAACCAATATAGAGATAGAAGTTTTGAAACCATGATCAATATGAGACTGCCTGTCATGTCCCAAATTTGAAATTGGGTCACAATGGCCTAATCACATTAGCCATATTCATTAGAGTTTGTAAAATTGGTGTTAAGGGTCAAATAATTGCCAAGGAGGAAAATTACTAGTTTCCTAGGTTTGCGGTGGAAGCTTTGGGATTTGGAATAAGGGGGATAATAAATGATGTTTAGACATTAGAAGGGTTCAAGTATTTAATAAATAGAGTGAATAAAGAAATTCAAGAGAAATCCTAAGTGACAAATGGTTTTGGAGACATATGGAGGATGTGGGACCCACACTAGCTTGGTTTTTCATAATACATGGTATCTCTCTTTTGCAAATTCGAATTAATGGGAATGTGAACACTCTTGGGTGAGTTGGTAAGTCATAACACATGTCATTGAGCATCTTAGGTCGAATTTGGAAGGATTGGTAACCTCCATGGAAGATAAAGAGTCAAAGTGGAAGTTTGTGGACACTTGGGCTAGATTCCCTAGCCCTATGACACCAATGATGGAGCATCTATGACAACTATGACAAATTGCAGACCTGACCTCTGACATCTGACCACTATGACATGTCAGCCCCAAAAATAGGCTCAAAGAAGGCTAATTTGGGAGTGGGAGAAGCCAAAGAGACTCAAAATCGAATTTGGGAGAAGATGGAAGGTTGGAACTAGGAGACAAGTGGCAAATGTGGAATATTTCCTAAATGAAAATCTATTGAATCTATTGAGAGGATTTCGACCCTTAGAAGGCTAATGTTGGTTATAAAATGTAGAAATGAAGTATGAGAATGGCTTTTGATCATTTGTAGAATTTGCAATTGCATTTGTGAAGAGGGAGAGCTAGTGGATGACTAGTTTCTTGCCTTAGCCAATTTCGAGGGTGAAAGATTCCCATCCAAGTTGGTAATTGGAAAGGCCATTCAGACCTTTCATTTGGAGCTTTAATGGAGTCTTTATTTGCAGGTGTAAGCTACAGGGCAGCTCATGGTTTCTTCTATTGCAGCTCACTCCTTCAACCATTTCCAGTTTTGATGGCATATTCTTGATCCTTGAGGGAGGGCGTTTTTGGTGAGCTATTGTACTCTTTGGGGAAGATCTTAATGCTCCATTTCTTTTGTAATATGAATTAAATACTCTGTTCTACATCTCCAAGAAGTTTCAGGTCGAAATTCCAAGTATAAATGTATAAATCTCATTTTTAATGGAAGAACAATGCCATTTCCCCCACTACCTTGTTGTGAGCCAATGTATTGATGATGATTTCGAATGAATGGATGATTCTATGATATATTTGTGATAAATATACTGCCATGGATGTCTTCTACAAGTTTCATGTACTGTACTTGAGCATTTGAAGCATTTTTACTCAGTTTAATTGCATTGGGAGAAGAAATAGTGCCATTTTCCCCAAGGGTCGAATTGGTGATTTTTGCAGTTGAATGGGAGAGGGTGAGAAAAGTTTTAATAAACCATTAATGGTGCATATGAGACCTTAATAACATACTTAACACATTACATACCTCTGTTCATAAATTTGAGTGGGTTTGGAGGCATTTGGGAAGCCATTTTCAGTACTTACCTTAGGGGGATTTGAACCCCAAATTACTAGTAAAATTGCATACTTGGTCCAAAATCTTAAGAGAGTTTGAAGAGGTCTTTTGGTGGCTATATGTTATCCCTGAAAATCATATTCAATCCCTAATATCATTCATAAACCTTCATTGAAGATTTGAAGGCATTTGGAGTCAATTTGAGACCTAGAGACCAATACTAGTCAAAGGGAAATCACTAGTAAAGTTACCTACATTGACCAGAATTGAAAGAGTATTTGCAGAAGTGTTTTAAAGGTACAAAGGAATCCCTGAAACACATATTTATGTTCTAATATCATTCATATACCTTCTCAGAAGATTTGGGATCATTTGGGGCAAATTTGGGACCTAGAGATCGAAACTAGTCAAAGGTCGAATTAAGGAAAAAAGTGGAAAATTGCAATTTTAATAAAATTCCTAACAAGGGACATTACAGTGGTATCAGAGCATGATCTTGGCACCTGATGTGGTATAATATTCATGAGGACAATAATTCAGGTACCACCATTAGATATTGAAACCGAAAGTGCTTTTGTTGAAGAAAAAAAAAAGTAGGAGAAGAAGAGCAAATTTTTTGAGGAAACTATGACTAGGGATGAAAAGGGAGCCTCATATGATGGTGAGGAGCATATAAAAATTATGAAAACAATATTTGAAGATATGACCAAGCAACTTAAGGAAGGATTCGAATTGTTTTCTATCGAACTTGTGGAAAAAATTATTGATTTTAAGGAAACCAAGGGGAAAAATGCATCAGCTTGCTTGAAGGAGCAAAAGGAAGAGACATCACAAGATCATGAAGAAGATTCTATTGAAAATATGGAAGATCATTTCGAGACACCTTCTAGCTTAGACATGAACCAAAGAGCATCTACTGATGGATGCTTAAACTATGAAGGAGTACCTACTGATGGGTGCTCACACCTCTATGTTGGTGACATAGAGATCACTTTTGAAAGTGTTGCTGCAAGCCCAAGTTCCATTAAGCATGATAATGAAGACCTTGCAGCAGTTGAAGAAGAACCAAGATCAACTTCTCCATCACCACTTGAGCTTCATGAAGTTGGTCCAAGAAAAAATGAAGAAGATGAGGAGGTTCATTTGCAAGAGCCTCATTTTCTTGAAGGGTCCTTAAAGATGAATGAAAAGAAGATCCAAGAGTCCCTCAGCATTCTCCATGACACTCAAGCATTGGTGTCAAATTCTTCTTGGAGAGCTACTTCATTGGAGGAAACATCCTTCCTTGAAGACATGGAGAAGATTCAAAGAGCAATGTGCCACATCAAAGGTAATTTCATGTCTTTGCTTTTTGATAGAAACCATTTGTTTGAGCTTAATGAATTGTTACATGATGCATACTTGAAGAATAATGAGGATATTCATAAGCTCACAATTCAAAATGAGCAACTTCTTGAAAAGTTGCAAGATACTTGTTTTTCCTCCTATGTTTCAGATTGTCAAATGGTAGATTGTTTGGAGGATTCTCATGACATGGTGGATCATGAGAAATGTGAAAATTTGAATGTTCTTGATGTGTTTGAAGATGAACTTGAAGAGATCCAAACACTTGATGTGGTGGAAGAGGAATTTGAATTGCCTCTTGATGAAGGTTATGCAATTTTTAAAGAAGAGCATGATTCCTCTACATTGGAACCAAACTATGACAAAGAGTTCACACTTTTGAAGGAGCTGCATGATACTACCCATATGGATACTTCCCATGATGAAACTTCTGTACTTTTTGATCATTTGGGTGATTTGGTTCATTCTCCTACATCCTACAATTCCATGTTTTGCAACATTAGTCTCAATGAAGTATGGGTGAAAGGGTTCTTTTTGATGGTGCCACATGAGGAGTATGGAACTCCTACATTTACTTTTTATGATGATATGGTTGGAGCACATTCTTATTCACATTTGCAGCAACATTATTTGTCACTTTATGATGATGCAAATCTACATGGATGCACCTATGATATGCATTTGAGTCACTTGAAGACTCATGGTTTTTCTTGCTCAACATTTGATTCATTTGATGTTGGAGGAACTTCATCCAACACTTGGGAGAATAGATTTATGATTGGAGAACATTTTTGTTGGCAGCCACATACTTTGTTATATTTTTATGATTCTCACATTCATGGATGTATGGGTGAGACTTCTTTGATTCATTTGAAGTCTCCTTATTTTTTCTGCTCCTTATTTGGTTCAGATTCTAGTGGAGATTCTTCATTCACTTCTTGGATGAAAGAATACATGGCTGAATATTTTGATGCATATCACATCCTTTTGGAGCAGCATTATAGGACATGGGATCCTCACCTATGTCATTGGAGCAGATTTGATTGGTCACTTGAAGCTTGTATGCACTTGAAAAATGGTGGTCTACTTGCTTGGAGGTATAAGCACTTTCATGACTCTTTGATGAAGAATATCCTTGATGTACATTTTCATTATGTTGTTATGCACTTTGATGATATATATTTGGTACTCATGATGTTTGGAAGAATGCATACAAGAAAATGGGATCCAAGAATCCTCTTATCTAATGGTGTAGGTTGGAGAGCACTCTTAATTGTTGGGGTGCAATACAAGCAATGGGACCCTGGAATAATTTTTGTCTCATTGGTTTCATTTTTTTTGGGGAAGCAAGCAGTATGGGAGATGGATTCCCCACTTAATAAAGTGATTTTTATCAGAGTAGTGCAGCATCAAGCATGGTGGTTCCTCTCTAAAATCTTCATGGAAACCCAAAGACTCAAGGTTTGGCAATTCAATGGCAACTTCAAAGAATTATATAGAAAGCAGGTTCTTCAACACCCTTGTTTGAAATTGCTTGAGGACAAGCAATATTGGGAAGGGAGGATTTGTCATGTCCCAAATTTGAAATTGGGTCACAATGGCCTAATCACATTAGCCATATTCATTAGAGTTTGTAAAATTGGTGTTAAGGGTCAAATAATTGCCAAGGAGGAAAATTACTAGTTTCCTAGGTTTGCGGTGGAAGCTTTGGGATTTGGAATAAGGGGGATAATAAATGATGTTTAGACATTAGAAGGGTTCAAGTATTTAATAAATAGAGTGAATAAAGAAATTCAAGAGAAATCCTAAGTGACAAATGGTTTTGGAGACATATGGAGGATGTGGGACCCACACTAGCTTGGTTTTTCATAATACATGGTATCTCTCTTTTGCAAATTCGAATTAATGGGAATGTGAACACTCTTGGGTGAGTTGGTAAGTCATAACACATGTCATTGAGCATCTTAGGTCGAATTTGGAAGGATTGGTAACCTCCATGGAAGATAAAGAGTCAAAGTGGAAGTTTGTGGACACTTGGGCTAGATTCCCTAGCCCTATGACACCAATGATGGAGCATCTATGACAACTATGACAAATTGCAGACCTGACCTCTGACATCTGACCACTATGACATGTCAGCCCCAAAAATAGGCTCAAAGAAGGCTAATTTGGGAGTGGGAGAAGCCAAAGAGACTCAAAATCGAATTTGGGAGAAGATGGAAGGTTGGAACTAGGAGACAAGTGGCAAATGTGGAATATTTCCTAAATGAAAATCTATTGAATCTATTGAGAGGATTTCGACCCTTAGAAGGCTAATGTTGGTTATAAAATGTAGAAATGAAGTATGATAATGGCTTTTGATCATTTGTAGAATTTGCAATTGCATTTGTGAAGAGGGAGAGCTAGTGGATGACTAGTTTCTTGCCTTAGCCAATTTCGAGGGTGAAAGATTCCCATCCAAGTTGGTAATTGGAAAGGCCATTCAGACCTTTCATTTGGAGCTTTAATGGAGTCTTTATTTGCAGGTGTAAGCTACAGGGCAGCTCATGGTTTCTTCTATTGCAGCTCACTCCTTCAACCATTTCCAGTTTTGATGGCATATTCTTGATCCTTGAGGGAGGGCGTTTTTGGTGAGCTATTGTACTCTTTGGGGAAGATCTTAATGCTCCATTTCTTTTGTAATATGAATTAAATACTCTGTTCTACATCTCCAAGAAGTTTCAGGTCGAAATTCCAAGTATAAATGTATAAATCTCATTTTTAATGGAAGAACAATGCCATTTCCCCCACTACCTTGTTGTGAGCCAATGTATTGATGATGATTTCGAATGAATGGATGATTCTATGATATATTTGTGATAAATATACTGCCATGGATGTCTTCTACAAGTTTCATGTACTGTACTTGAGCATTTGAAGCATTTTTACTCAGTTTAATTGCATTGGGAGAAGAAATAGTGCCATTTTCCCCAAGGGTCGAATTGGTGATTTTTGCAGTTGAATGGGAGAGGGTGAGAAAAGTTTTAATAAACCATTAATGGTGCATATGAGACCTTAATAACATACTTAACACATTACATACCTCTGTTCATAAATTTGAGTGGGTTTGGAGGCATTTGGGAAGCCATTTTCAGTACTTACCTTAGGGGGATTTGAACCCCAAATTACTAGTAAAATTGCATACTTGGTCCAAAATCTTAAGAGAGTTTGAAGAGGTCTTTTGGTGGCTATATGTTATCCCTGAAAATCATATTCAATCCCTAATATCATTCATAAACCTTCATTGAAGATTTGAAGGCATTTGGAGTCAATTTGAGACCTAGAGACCAATACTAGTCAAAGGGAAATCACTAGTAAAGTTACCTACATTGACCAGAATTGAAAGAGTATTTGCAGAAGTGTTTTAAAGGTACAAAGGAATCCCTGAAACACATATTTATGTTCTAATATCATTCATATACCTTCTCAGAAGATTTGGGATCATTTGGGGCAAATTTGGGACCTAGAGATCGAAACTAGTCAAAGGTCGAATTAAGGAAAAAAGTGGAAAATTGCAATTTTAATAAAATTCCTAACAAGGGACATTACACTGCCCTAGAAAAGATCAACTAATATAATAAAGAAAACTAACTTAGAATAAGGATCATAAGTAAGTTTCTATCATTGTAAATTTTTACAAGGGGGCCCTTCATGAAATGAAAGGGATTTGTTGAGAGGCCAATAACTCAAAAAGAGTATCCCTTATTATGGTGCACTTTAGTAGAACACAAGCACTAGTGCTGGTATAGAGAACTAGTTGGCCGTGCTTGGGATAATATTAGATGCACCACCACATTAAGTATATTTAAAAAAAATCACCACGATAACCGGTGCACTTTGTTAACATGTATGCATCGACTATGTGGTGCACTAACATATAACGAGGACACCGTTATGCTAATAAAAAATAATTGGAAAATGAAAAAAGAAGGGCTCCTATTACGGTGCATTGCTGCACTTTAAAAAGGTTTGAGCACCATTTACAGTGTGCAAACGTGTTAACACTACACTACTACTTCCTATTGATGAAAGCATTGTTTTTAATATTTACAAAATATTATCGATGCATATTAAAAGAACACACTCATCGATGCATTGTATATAAAAGCACACCGCCATACTAAATACATTTAAAAACAATTCACCATGTTAAATGGTGTGCTTTGTTAACATGTATGCACCAATTATTCGGTGCGATGACATGTAACATGCACATCATTATGTTGATAACAAATAATTATAAAATTCAGAAAGAGGTTCTTTTATTATGGTGCACTTTAAAAAGGTTTAAGCATCATTGACGGTGTGCGAACATGTCAACATTGCATTGGTGCTTCCTATTGATGGAAGCACCGGTTTTAATATTTAGAAAATATTTCCAATGCATCTTAAAAGAGCACACACATCGGTCCGTTGAATGTAAAAGCGCACCATTTTTTTTTATAAATAAAGTGGCACGCGATGTGTTAGGGTCATTGTAGCGCATTGTTCATGGTGCTTCTATCATTGTAACACACCTGTTATCCATTTGATTTTAATTTTAGTGTATTTTGTTTACCTACTTAGTGCATTTGTTTTATTGTAGTGCACCTTTTATGGTGCTCTTTTGTAACAATAGCACCAATCATGGTGCTTTATTGTAATTTAGGCACACTACTTGTCAAATTCTTTTATTTTGAGAAAAAAAATTATTTGATGTTAATAATTAACATGCTCATTTAATGTTTTTTATGTCTATCTATGAGACTGATTGATGTTATATGTGAATCATAGACACTAGTAGCGAGAGGCCAACCTGTAGCAACAAGTACAGGTTGACCAGTACAAATTTGTACGGGAGTGGGAGGTGAGAGAGAGGGAGAGGGATTTGTACCCTCACCCCATTACCGATCAGACATGAGACCTCTTGATGGTTTTGATCCTCTTGAAGTTCTATCAGGAGGCTACATTCCTCAATGTGAACTCATTTTTGTTGGTGTAGTTGATTCATCATTGGGATCACCATAGATAATCATTTCACATTGGTCTTGATAAGTGGTTCCATCCCACCGAGGAGGAAATTTACTTCATTACTGGGATATCCAAGAGAGGGGATGACTTTCCTTAGTTATCTGATGTGCTAGTTGGTGTTGAAATAGAAAGTCAGCTCACTTACTCTCATAGATATATCATTGGCCATGTCATTGATCTTATTTATTTTCAGGTGCACAATAGACAACTATGAATTTATGCTTTTAGTGCATAGGAGGTTAGGTGCTTCTCATTGTCGGTGACAACTATCACACACATTTCCACCGATGGGTAGCGCATCAGTTTCCCTCTCTTATTTGATATAAATTATTTAGTGCAAAGACCTAGATGCATTAGGTGGTCCACCATTTTTTTGCAACAATTTTTTTTCTTCTTTGGATCAATGTTGTGCACAGATTTATGGGAGGGTCAACTTCCCTTTTGGTTTAGATAGTTTTTGTTTATTTTTTAAGAGGTTTTTGACTATGATGTCATCATTTGACTGCTACCCTCCTAAGCCAATGAACGAGGTGTGTATGCACATGTGGGGATAGATGATGCCTAAGAGCGGGCAGCTCGAGTTATCATGTATATTCACATTAGAGGTGCTGGAGATGCTATCCAACAAGGAGTACCATACATTGGATATTCTACCATATCTGTATGCAAGGTTGGATTGGAGAGAATGTCACAACATATTTTTCACCTAGTTTGAGCCATAAGATGATATAGGTAATATTAGCATTATGTTTAAATTAATCTACTCGCATTTTATTATCTTAATGCAAATGAAATATATTATAACATTTTCATTAAATTGTTTAATGCAATTGTCTAATTATTGTTGTGTACTATATATTTTGCATACATTGGCATGTTCGATGGGGAGTGGCCTCCCCCTGTTTAGGATGACGAGGATATGTAAGAGCCTACAGTTCCTATGTTTCCTAGACTCGGTATATGACACATGCCAGATGATAGGTTTTGACAGGATGTGGCAGACAGGTTATCCACATTGTTGGCTTGATGGGGAGTCCAACCTATATACGCACATGAGATCATGCAAGACCCTGAGCTTGTAGAGTTATGGTGGATGGTTCCTCGTGATATGAGGTTTTTGATGCATTATGTCATGGATGCATCCATCCTTCTATATGATTGGAGGTTGAAGGAAAATTTTACATCTGATGAGGGCGATGATCCCAATCCTCCTCCTCCACCACCTCCTCCACATCATCATCATCATGAGGGAGTGTCAAAATCTCATGATACACCTCATCCTCCTTCTCCTCACCATGAACACCAGCCAATATCTACTCCTCCACACCGAACCAACTCACCACCATATCTGACTCATGATCCATAGGTTGACCGACCAACCTCTCCTCCTCACCAACCTGACCATCCACCATATCCTACTCCACCCATCTCCTAGGATCCAGATACAATCGTCACAGCAGCAGGCGATATACATCATCAAGGAGATATCAACTATGTTGCTCTCCATGTTGCTTTGTTTCGTGACATAGGTACTGATGTTTCTGCTTCTATTAGTGGAGGTGCCTATTCCTGTATCTCTATTGGCAGAGGTAGTGACGCCTCTAGTTCCAGAGGTGGACTAGATATCTTATTGCAGTTATTGGACTAGAGATGTATATTTGGAATGTATCATGAGTTTGATATATATATATATAATGCACTTTTCATGTTAATGTTGATGTTGATGTTATTTATATGTTGATGGTGATGTGTATGTTAGGTCAGGTTAGATATGTTTTCTAGGTGTCCTTGATAGATGTGTGCATGATGGTTATGTTAGATAATGCACCTTGTGTTTTGTTAGATGTTATTATTAGATTTGTGTGTTAGATGATGTTTAAATCTATTAAATGTATATGTTAGATTATGGTAGTTAATGTTTACATGTGTATGCTAGGTGATGTTTGATGTATATGTTAGATTATGTTAGCTATTTTATTATGTGTATGTAAGATGGTGCTTATGTATGATAGGTGATGATAGATGTGCATGTTAGATGATGTTAGTCATATATGTGTGATGGTTATGATAGATGATGTTTATGTTTAGTAGGTGTTCATGATGATGGTACATTACATGATGTTAGGTTATGGTGGTGGTGGCCATTTATTTGATGATCACATTTTACTATTTTGTATTGTTATGTATATATGAACTTATTTTTTGTGAACTCAATGGGATGCCAAATTATTTAATGATATTTATCTTCATGTGTATGATGTATTTTGTTTACGTCGATGAGTATGAATCATGTGTGTGATGCAATGTTATTATTTATTTATATATTTATGTCGATGTCTTTTATATTAGCTATAATTATAATTACAAATTGTGCACAATCTCAACTATAATTGCAACTTACAATCTCAACTATAATTACAATTTACAATCATCATTACAACTTCACAACTACAAATTACAATTACAATAAGAAAGTAATAATTAGATTCACACTGAATGACAAACTATAAATTGGACAATTACAACTACAAATTTACAATTGCAAATTGCAATTACTATTACAATCAAAACATGCAGATTACAATTACAAATTTGCAATCATGTTTAAAATTACAGAATAATTTGTAAAATTGCAAAATTACAATTAAAAAATACAAACTTGCAAATTTACAAATTTCATTTTCAATTACAAGTGTCTAGTCACACAATACTCTTACAATTACAATTTTGCAATAACATGATATATAGGGAAACAAGAAATGTAAATACCAAGTTCATAGTGATTTTGGTAAGGAGAAAGATAAACTAATGTAGAAATCTAAGTAAAGTTTTTTATTACATTATTAAATGTGGGCCATGTGAAACGAAAATTATGTTCTTTTCTCACCTCCTGTTTATCACAAATTTTACAAAATCAATCATCTAAATCTATTGTTTTTTGTTAGATTATTGAGTAGTTTTATTATGGAGGTTATGAGTCCCATCGGTTCTATATTTGACACAATTAATTTTTTTCTTTATGCACATAAAATTGGAAAAATAGTTTTGATTATTAAATTTAGGATTTATAAAATCTTTGTAGTATCCATGAAAGTGACGATGAGTTGGTGAATTGCTATAAATAATTTCATTTAACAAAACTTTAGTGTGATTACATTGTTAGAGTTTGAAAGTAGTTTTGTGATTAGTGAAGGCATTAATATTATGTAAATTAATAGAATGAAATCTAATTATAGAGTGTGTTAGTGTTACTTAACAAATAAATAAAATGCATTCACACATTATATATGGCATTTGTAAGAGTAATTAATTTGTAAATGAACTATACATTTTGAACTAATAATAAAATTCATTTATTACTTACTAGTTAATATTAACATAATTAGTATAAAATGATTATTTCCATATTATTAGAAATTCATATTAAATACTGACACACATATGATACACACAGATCTATATTTTTTCAATATCAACATGCCATAATAATGGTGCCACAATAATTCTAATATTTGATACTAAATATGCAATGAGATATAAATACCTTCAAGTAAAATAAAATTATTTTTCAATTAATCATTCCATACAATCACAAATTACTTGATAGACAAACATATTTCACATCAAATTGATTGTTAGCCAACTAAAGTTGTTTAAAAACAACCAGTAATCAACTTTCCATTTCTATTATCATAACATAAAAAATAAACAATATAATCAGAGAATTAAAGATAACAATAATAAAATGATATATCAACATTGTAAATGATGAAATAAAAATGCACATATCACTCTTCATTGCCATCACCCTGATTATCTTCCTTGCTTGGCATGATAGCATTGTTGTTCTAAAAAATATGTTTATATCTAGGTTCATGTCTTAATACGAAACATCAATCCCTATCCAACACATCTGGGTAAAAAAACACTTGGTTGTAGTGTTCCAGGAAAACATAAGCCTCAGTTTCATCCCACATATTTCTAGAGTTGATACATATCATCCCACTATCACATTCTTCCTTTACATTATTACTCTAAAATGTGTCACACCACTTGCTCCTTAAAATAACACATTGGAAAGATGAGAAGTCCACTTGAATGATCTCTTGCATCTTTCCGACATAATCCAACTCCCCCCTATTAAGTTTTGATTGTGGTGGCTAGCATGGCTAAATTGGTTAAACTCGAATTCCACTCCACAGTATTGTGTAAGATGTCCATCATTGGCATCCTCGATGAAAAAATGATGCCCTTATGCCCACATAGATGGGAACAAAAGGGTGAATGCATGAAGTTGGGAAACACTTTTTGCTTTCTTTTTACAAAGAAAATTGTAAAATTTTATGTTTTTTCAATTTCAACCCCTATAAACTAATATTTTCTTTGAGAATTTCACTTTGAGGTAAAAAATAGATTTTTAGATAATTGTGTTACCTCCATACTCATATTTCTTGTAAAACAAATTATGGACATATACTAGGATAAATTTGGTGTTTACTAATTGCATATAATTTGAAATTCTACATCAGGATAATGAGTGACTTATTGATCCATTATGCTTGTTAGAGATGGCTATTCATTTTTGGGAAAAATAATATTCTCACAATTTACAAAGATTGTACTAGTGCATGAACTATTATTGGGGAATTATTAGATTTAACCACTATTTTTTATTATTTAATGAAATAGAGTAAGACAAAAAATGGTGATGTTTCAACGCATTTTATGATATGTCAATTTGCGTTTTGATGTCATCATCACTAAGAAAAATAAAAGTACCTTTGCGAATAGGAAAGGGAGAGGATGTGCACTGTGATTTTTCCTATTTTTTTAGTGTTGTCATTTTGAAGATATTGAATTTTCATTGCAAGCAATTTTTCTGAGAGTAAAATTTTAAGTGATGGAGTTTAAAGTAAAATTATAAATGAATAGAAATTATTAATTAAAAGAAACTATTCTTATATAATTAGAAACTAGATTCAGAAATGAACCCATTGGTACTAGGACTGATAAATAATCTTTAAAATTTGTAGGGGTTTGGCCTCTTCGAAGTTTCATTTTTCGAAAAAATGCAAGACATTTTTTAAAAACATTTTACTAGAAAATCTAGTCCAAGAGAATGTATCAACTGAGAGTTTTCTACCAAATCTTGTCCGAGACTTTTAAACTCTCATTCGAGAATGTTTTTTTTAATAGATGGCTCTAATTGAATAAAACTCTCAATCGAGAGTTTAAAAAAACACACTCCAAAATGTGTTTCCCAAATTCGCGTTTTCACCCAAATGCACCTGTAAAAAAGTGAACAAATGTCGGTGTCATATGTATAATAACCTGACCATTAATATATAAAATATAGTGTTATAATTCAAAGGTGCATTATAATGGTAAAAATGTATAGAAAGATATTATTATTGAGTTGTTGCACCCAATCCCTATGTTTAATGCATCCTCCTTAGCACGCGGGTAATAACCAAATGCACCATATTTCTCTCGGAATTGGTTAGAAACCAAACTATTGTGTAATGTCCCCATCCCTCAATCTGAACAACAGGAGGGGGCATTAACTGAATCAGGGCCTCAAAATTTTGCCCCATAGCCATAATTATGAATTCATACAACTATATGAATGTGCAGACATGTAAATAAAAACACATGGCGGAAATAAAATTGATCCACACACACATAACATGAAATTTCAAGCATAATTGTCACAGGCATATAAATAAAAATCATTGCACATCCAATACATCAGAATACTTATCTTTAAGAAAAGAAGATCCAAGCAACTGGCTGTGTAAGAGAGATTTTCCACCCAACCTTAGTCACTTTGTCTAGAATATACTCTTTCTTCTGAGAGGCCACCCCCAAGATGGGCTATGAAGCCACTAGGGAAAAGGAAACACCTACAGGCTTCTATCTCTCAGCCCACAACCTATTCTTCTCACTGTATGGGGGTCTCTGAATCCATCTGCAGTGTTAAAATTTAGTAAATTGTACAAATTCATTATCAAAATTATAATTTTCCACTGCTGGAATAACACAACTAAAAATGACCACATAAATGACCAAATGTGGTCATTTTTAGTTTAGTTCTTATCTCGTGACCAAATTGGTCATTTATCTTGGTCATGTTTAGTTTAGTTCTTATCATGTGACCAAATTGGTCATTTATCTTGGTCATTTTTAGTCAGTTCACTTAAAATTTCTCAATTTTGGTCATTTATCCATTGAAAAAGCTGTGGTGACCAAATTTTTTGGTTGCCTGGTCACTTATCTCTCATTTTGTACTAGTGGATAGAAAAGATAGAGAAGGGATCTAAAAAAGGATGGATAGATTCTTGGTGGTTGAGAAATTACTGTTAGAAAGAAAAAAGATAAAATATTGGGTAGGTCATGGTGGTTTGTCAAATCACATGCCTATTATTCTTCAAATTGATTATGATCATAGGAAGCCTCCTGCACCTTTTAAGTAGTTCGTAGAAAATTTGTAAAGAGTAAAATATGAAACAATTGTGTGGGATAGGGATTATGCGAAAAAATAAAAATAAAAAATAACTCAAGATGTGGAGGAAGAGATAAAGTACCTTTTTGAAAACAATAACGCTAGGTTTTTTTCAGAAGAAGAATTCATTAAACTTAAATAACTAGAAAGAAAAAAACAAGAAAGAAGGAAAACTCTCATTGATAATGAGAAAGTGGAAGGGAGGCTTAAAAGTAAAGCTATTTGGATTCCTAAAGGAGGCATGAATACTAAATTTTTCCACAAATATTCTAGCTACAAATGAAATGTGAACACAATATGGGAAATTAGAAGGCCTAATGGTTCAATAGCCAAATCTTACAATGAGACAGTTGAAGAAAGAAAAATCCATTTCAAAAACATCCTCATAGATCATGAGACAACAAATATTAATGAAACTATGAACATTATTAGGTTATTCCCCTATGCCCATTGCTAAGAAAATGAGCATAGGATCTATGATCTATAAGTTAATTAAAAAAATTATTGCTAATGGAATTAACGGAATTCTATATGGAGTGGTTTCTAAAGAACAATTGGATTTTTGTTCAATAGAAAAATTCATGATGCAGTGGGAAATGCATAGGCTGGAAGGTGTTTGATCATAACTTAGAAAGTTCTTGAAGTAGTGATGGAGCTAGACCTTACAAAATCTTATTGAAAAATTAATAGGTTATATCTCAAGTTGTCCCTACACTAGCTAGCACTAAACTTGTAGATAATTGAATAGATTACGGGTTTCCCGATATCAACATCCTTTCTTGTTCTTATCAATATCGGTTATCATTATATATATTTTAATGATTCAATAGGTTTGCATCAAGAGTGCCCATTATTCCCTGCCGTAGGCAAAGACTATATGTTCCGCCTTTTACTATTAATTTACTTGGTACAAAAATATTTCTAAAACTTTCCTATAGTTTATCCAATGTTGAAATAATTTACGTATTTATTTGTATTTATTTAATAAAATATTTTAATAAGTGTGTAAGTCTGATTGGTGAAAAGTGTCTGAAAAGACAATTTTCATCATTGGCAAGAATTAAGTAAAAATGAAAATAGAACGACTTTGAACTTGCAAATGTTAAAATCTAAATATTTTGTTTATAGTGGATAGCATGACAGTTGAGCATAATGACATACGGATCTAGTTGACAGGCAATGTTTATCGGTTGACACGTTTGCAACTTTGTATTTAAACCTTTTTACAACTGTGTGCCTCCTGGAATGCCAAGTGTGGCAAAATAGAAGAATACTAAGTGTAGAATCAAGGTATTGGGTGGTAGTATGGTTTATGTTCTCATCTGAGCTTGGTTTTAACCTTGTCGTGATTCAACTCTTACATTCATGCACGTTGTGCGTTGTGGTTGGTTTATGTGTGTAATTTTCAAGGCACTGTGCTTGTTTTCTGTACTTGTGCTTGTTTTCTGTACTTTGATGGGACCTAGCAAAGAAAAAATAATTTGCAGTTTCTCCTAAGGCTGCTCCAACCCCTAGCCTAGCAGCTCCTCCTCCTGTTTCTACTCCTGCTCCTGCCAACTCCACCCCAACTCTCAGCCCCCCTTCCGAGTCCCCTGCTTCCCCCTCTCTCGGACCCCTTGCTTCAAGTACCCCAAGCCCACCAGCTAGCCCTTCATCAGAATCACCCTCTGCTAGCCCTACCCCTCCCGATGCTCCCTTAGGAGGAAGCATTGTCAAGTTGTAGAAGATGGTCATCTTTGGAGCTGCTTTGGCCACTTTCCTTCTGTAGGCCTCAATGTCATTTCCCTGTGGTAGTTGGTTATTGAAAGTCTGTTCTTTCCCACATTGTTTTATCGGCATGATTAATATTCTTTTTCTCTGGAGACTACTCCACCCATTTGTGAAAGGCCTGCGAGATTCACTGGACAGTTTGTTGTAATAATTGGAATTAGAATAAAATTATCCATATTTATAAAATGTGTGTATGAATCTAATGGACCTTTCTGTCTATCAAAGTGTGATATTTGATGAAGATTACTCTGAATGTTTATGATCTTTAATGTGTTTCTGAGTGTGGGTATGCTAGTGTTTTGTAGCTTATGTCTTATATATGATCATTCTGGGCTACAGGGTCTCATACAAATGCTCATATTGAACTAGATATATGTTTCATCATTCATGATATTGGTGTATTGTTACTCTTTTAATGTAAATCAAATTTGTGATTATTTTAGTGAACTGAGGGAACTGAAAGTTTGTAAATCATGGAATGGATATATGCTTCACACTATTTTGGGTACTATAGATTTATTAATGTAGATGAAATTATTGTGGGAATTGTGGATTTATCAATATAGATGAAAATTTATCTCATTTGGTCTCTTACCCGTTATTGAGATATCTTAATGTCCATATTCTTCTATTAGGCTATGGTTCACTAAATTGATGCAAGTTTACTACCATATGTCCAAAGTTTTATTCTCAGTGTAGTCTATATGGTTTTACTACATAATACCTAAGAATCACTGAAGCTGCACGTGCAGTTTTTTCTCAGTGCATTCTGTATAGTTTTGCTACATAATTCCTAAGAATCGCTGAAGCTACATGTACAATTTTATTCTAAGTGCATTCTGTATGGTTCTACTACATAATACCTAAGAATCATTGAATAAGAAAATGATCCCCTTCTGGTAAAAAGAGAATTTAAGATCTCTCTGTTAAAAGATAATAAGCCAAATAGATTCATAATCAAAACATAGATCTATATGATCTATAAAAAAAATGGTAGGAAACAGCAATTTGTTGGATTTCTGAACATGTCATACATGATATTACTTTCCAAGGCTTAGCTTAGGAACTTAAAGCAAGTTTCACAACATTTTAGTCAAATCTCTTATGCACATGCAGTAGTACAGAGAACTGAACTGCACTGCTGATACTCTATCTAAAGATGGTCTGAATTTATATCCTGGCTTATTACACCTCAACTTTCAAGATGTTTGAGAATGGTTTTGGAGATTACTTTGGAATTCTGAAGACACTATTACATTCAGTCTCAGAACCTGATGATAGACGTTGATGAATTTTTTGTTTTGTTACATGACCATATTAAAGTGGCGTGCTCTTCAATGTTTATGTATTAGCAAGAAACTTTTGTTCTGTTAGTGTTATATCTACAAATATGACATTGAATATCTTGGATTTTTTTTCTTCTGGAAAGTATTTTGTATAAATGCTTTATAGCACTTAAAGAATAATAATGTATTTTTCATATTACTTGTGAATAAAAATTTCATTATTTTCTTTTAAAAAAAAGAAACCAGGTGAAAGATCTCTGCTAGACAATGTTCTTCCCAGTTTATACATCTGGATCCCCCCACTTAAAATTGTTCTGAATGTCCACTTCAATATCAGAAGGCTTGCAGAAGTATTTATTTGTACTCATATTGTGTAATACTTGATAGTAGATACCAGATTTTGTTTCGGTCCACACTAATTATCTTAGGCTGCTTACTTATTTTGACTGGAGATGTTAGAATGGAAAAATTTATGGGTCGTCAGTTTTGTTCAGCTGTGATGGCATACTAAGATAAAAGAGTTCGGTCTCTGATTTTCTTGGCTTTCATATGCTTCACAGTGATGGGGTTTGTTTTGGATGTTTATCTGTTCTTCACAGTTTATGCTTGCCAGTCTGTAATGGCTGTAGTTTCGTGCTCTATCATTTACCATGGATACTTCTCCAAGAGTTTTTATAGCATTGATATGTAAAAGTAAATCCAATGGCCTTTGGCCATCATCTTGAGGCCATTGAAAGATACAGACATTGGATTTTAGGGTAAGGTTGTGTACAAAGTAGTCTACATGTTATAGACCATTTCAATCTTTTTCTGGTCTATATTTGTTTAAAATTCACTTGAAAATTTAAAGAAATTGCTGAAACTAAAAATTCACTTAAAAATTTAAGGAAATTGCTGAAATTAAAAATTCAAAAGAATTGTTGAAATTGCAGATACCAATACCAATTATTGAAATTGAAGAATTGAGTGTAATAAGAGTTTTTGAGATTGCACAATTGAAATGTAATGAAGATAAACTGAATCGAATAATACATTAAAAATGCAATATTTCAGTAATGAAAAATTACAATTTGATCAAAGATTACATAATTGAATTTGTTTTACTAAAAAATCAACCTTTCAAAATTTATTGGAAATTTGTTTTATTTAAAATATGGGATGGCTTGAAAATGATAACTACTATTGGGAAAATAGTGATTTCTAGAATTTACTACAATTTGTTTTATTGTAGTTGAGGAGATTGCTTAAAAATAATATTTTTCACTGTTTTCTAGAGGTTATTAGAAAAATAATGTTGTCTAATCAGGTTATAAAAATTTTAGTCAAATGTCTTGCATTATTGCATTATTTGAAGGAGTAGTATATTTATTCTACGTTTTTTGGTTCTGGTAAATTTGGTTTCCCTCAGCAAAAAAGAAAAAAATAACCTAAATAGGTCAAAATAATCCTCCACTCGCTCCGTGAGATTCACTGAACACTTTGTTGTGTATTAAAATGAAATTGTGTATATTTTTAAAATGTGTGTATGAATTTAATGTGCTTTCTAGATGGTAGTGGTAATGTTTATAATAGGTCCATGAATGTGGATGTTTGTGATCTTCATGGTGTTTCTCCTTTCCAAACTGATTTGGGTATTGTGGATCTGGATTTTTGTAAAGAAATTAGCAGTCAATTGATCAGTGCAATACTCCCTCTTATTTGAGCACCTATGAGCATCTAAAGTGAAAAAGAGGAATAAATTCTTTACGAACGGCATGGTGGAAATCTAAATATTTTATCAGGAGTTGTGGGGATATATGACTCTCTCCCTATAAGTTGGTTTACCTACAATTAGCCAATTGTGTGTGCCTGTCGGTTCACTCCAATACTGCGACAGCCATATACTTAATATGGTCATGTGTCGGTCAACAGTACAGTTCATTTATATTAGGGGAGTGAGGTGATATTCATAAGGATCAACCTTTTGAAGAGTTGGTTCTAATTGGTCTTGCAACATTGATTGGGCTGGTTTCACTTTAGTTTAGTAAGGCTGTCATGGGTTGATTCCGCGGAGCAGTGTTTCAAGTAGGCATTTTTATGTCTTTTCGGGCCATTTGAAAGTGAGTGGCTTTAGACCTGTTACCATGGCTTGAGGAAAGTGAGTGGCTTTAGACCTGTTACCATGGCTTGAGGAAAGTGAGTGGCTTTAGTCATGTAATCTGACTCTTATAGTGATTCCATTGTAAAACTTTTTTGAAAATGTGTAAAAATATTCTGCGTGGAGGCAAAGGTTCAATTAATGAATTTGTAATGGATTAAGATTATGTTGTGGATGATATGTTTAGGAGAATTATGATGAAATTATTTTCATGATGTGTTTATGCATATAAAATCAAGTACAAAGGAAATATATAATAATATAATATTACTCAAAAGAGTTGTTGAAGAAGCCACAAAGAGTGAATATGTGATTTGACTTGTTTACTCATCTTTTGAGAAGTATACCTTTTTGTCCATGCTTTCTTTAAAGCTTTTACATGAATCTTTAATTTGTGTGTCCAAGTGCAAGGTGTCATCTCTGAGAAGAGAGTAGATCTCATGCAAAAATATGTTTTTACTCCTCTCTTAGGTTATTGATTTTCTGTCTTTTGATAATGAATGAGCTTGTGTGAAACCATGATTATTTGATCTTTGTAATGGTAAGAAAATCACATAGACTTGTGGCTAGTCAAATCATGTAGAAGTTGGAGAATCTATCACTAGAAATGTGGGGGAAATTGGATGGTTTTGAGGAAAAACCATGATTGGAATCCACAATTGTAGAATAAAACACCATTAAATGTGTAACCATATTGTTTCCACTCATTGACTATTTTCGAGCTCTGTATTTTCTCCTTGGAATTCCAAGAGGGCAATCAATAATTTTTACTTTTTTTGCCTTCATTAAAGATCATTGAAAGGGAAGGATATCCTTGAAGCACTGTTGAGTAGAGAAAAGAGAGATCTTCCTTATGTTGTGTAGGATAGTGAAAGAGAGTACAGTGGCTAATTCATTGCTAGATGTTGGTGTGTCATGTAGTGAGCTGAGAGAAATGGGTTACACTAAGCGAGATTAGAGTCTTGTAGGAGCTTCCTTTGCATCGTTGGTATCATGCTTTGACGTGGTGGTGAAATGATTAGTTGATTTCTATTGATGGGAAATGAATTACTACTTAGTAACAGTGGTTGGGCAATGCATAACAACTTAGTAACCAATTTGGTGGACATCATTTAAATTACAAATAAGTATTCATATTTCTTGTGTGGAATGCTTTTTATTTGTAATCTATTGTGTGATTCCACAAGTTCATTTATAACTGAAATATATTTATGATCGGATATGTGGATGAGTTTTATTAATAATCTCATATGAGCCATGCATATGGAAAAGTCTCTTTGAGCAATCATTAAACATTATTGTCCACACATGTCGAATTCTGCAGAGTTTCTTTATATCGTGAATGAATGATGCAGTGAAGAGAATACACACCATTGGAGTTAATAGTGAAGATGTATGCTTCTTCTTAGATTCAATCTCCTGCTACATTTTCTTGTTGAGATATGGAAACTCATTCCCATTGTAATCAATTTATAAATATTGAGATATTCCAATTAACTCAATAACATTGTTTTTTTGTTTTTTTAAAATAAACAAAAATTCATTATTATTCATTATTTGTTAATTTGCATTAATTCACTAGGGCAGGGACTAAGCTACATGCAACTCTTGTTTTTATTAGTGATTAAAGACCTAAGCACAATGATTAAATATGCAAGGAGAAGGCATATTTTAAAAAGGATCAATATATCAAACTATGTGATGATCTTTAATTTTCTTTTTGTAAATGGCATAATGATATTTGATTATGGTTCCTTAAGGAGATAAGAGTATTAAAAGAGATATTGGATATCTATTGTAAGGATACATGGATGGAGATTAATCTAATGAAATCTAAAATGTTATTCATTATTGTGGATGAAATATAAAAAGTTCATATTGTTAATTTACTTTTCGTGATCCATTTGGACTTAGGTAAAAACATAAAGTACCTAGGTTTTAATTTAAAATATATAGTTACAAATATGTGAATTGGATCTAGTTGTATAATAAAATAGAATCTAGAATATGTTTGTGGTGCCACATATGGTTTTCTAGGGGAGGAAGACTAGTGCTAGTCATGTATGTTCTAGAAAGTATTGTTTTGTATTAGATGTCCATTACTCGTAATATTCCTAAATGTATACTCAATAGATCAGAAAAAAAAACGTTTTAGTTTTATGTGGATAGAAAGGGGATGGAAGATATGCCTCTAATCAAATTAACCAAAGTGACAAACTTGAAGGAAGGTGGGGCTTGGAATTTAAAAAATATTCTCTTTTTTAGTATGGCTCTAGCAGTAAAATGTTTGTGGAGATTAGTCTATAATGAAGGTCAGTAGGGTAATATTATGAAGTCTAAGTATTTGAAGAGGGTTTCCATGGAAGATTGGTTCACACATGAAATAAAAAATCACAAGGTGGCTCTATAGTATGGAAATATCTGGTAAGGTCTTTTCCCTTGAATGAAAATTGGGTAGCATGGAATATTGGTAGAGGAAACAAAGCAAGGATAGGGGAATATCCCCCGATTGGTTGCAAAGGAAAATATAGATTATTGGAAGCATTGCTTGGAGATATTTATTTCATGAGAATTTTTCCCTTGGAAGATGTAGCTAATAATAATGAAATAATTATTTTTTCTCAAGGTTTAAAAAGGGTGGAAGATCTAAATTTGTAGGGGGGGAAGGTAGCATAATGGAATCAATTTGTAAATTAATTAACAACTAGTGCCATTAAGTTATTGCATCAAGAAGACTTATTAAAATGGTTAAACAACAAGGTGTATGGAGAATGTACTACAGATTTGGGATACATAGCAAAGATATAGGAAGGTCAAGAGGGGGGAGACTCTAGTGGTCGCGGATAGTTTGGAAGCTAGAATGTCTATTAAAAAGAAGAAGAAAAAAAATTATGGCTATCCCCTGATGATAAATTTGATCTTGGGATAATTTCCAAAAGAGAAACATACAAGGGGTTAGAGATGCATCTTACATAAAATATGTGAAGAATTTGTGGACCATTTATTTGTTGATTATCTTTCTCTAAAGCAGTATGGAATGGATTTCTTTAGCTTTCATCTAGTATAAACACATGGTAACAAATACCTCTAGTGGAATATTTTTATTCTTGGGTAGTAAACAAGTTTGTAAAAGCATTCAAGTCCCTTCCTTGCTTTGTGGTTTGGGGAGTTTCACTATCTCATAATACAATGATCTTTCATGGTGTTGAGATGAGTCCAACTCAACTTGCTCATAAAATTGGATGTGCTTGTGATGAAAATTGGCAATCAACAAAAGATAAGGATAAGCTTCTAAGATTCTTAAAGTAACCTTAAATAGATTATGGTAAATCCCGTGGCTTCTTTGATGGGGCATGCCAATGAGTCCTAGGGATTTGTGGGGCTAGTGCTATACGCTTCCTTAATTAGTCACATTATTTTCTATTAAATCTTGTTGTTGTTCAAGGCATTAATAATAGGGCAAGGATGCACGCATTGTGTCTCCTCTTGAAGACAATTTCTAAGAAAGTTTTAAAGCATTTGCAATTCTTTGGAGACTAAACTAATGGTGGAGTGGGGAAATAACAAGTATAGATTGGAAAATTTGGTGCTTGAACCTCTCACGAATCAATTGTTGGAGTTAAAGGGAATATTTGAATAAATCTCCTTCTCACATGTTTACAAAGATTTTAATAATATCGTTGATCAATCATCGAAAGAATCCTTGTTTCTTAGTAGGAAGGGTACCTATGTAAGTGTTATTTTAGAGGAGGGACCTAGGTTTCTTTGGTTAAAATATCTTTGTTATGAAGTTGGATTTTTGTTGCATGAATTTTTTGTTATGATTTGGTCTTTCTATTTTTATGTTAAAGCCTTAATATGGTTGTACTAGTGTTAAGTGTTTTTATTGAGGGCTTCCTAAAAGTAGCCTATATTTTTCTTGCAAGATGTGTTTTTTTTGCTAGTTTGTCTATGAATTGCAAGACTAGCCTATGGTCTAAGAAACCACGACCCAGGGGAATATAAGCTGTCCAAATCACTCAAGGATTGCACCCATCTTGGGCCAACCAACATTTAGCATGGATGGATTTTAAGTGTCTCCTCCAGATACCATGCGAGGTTTGAACTTAGGTCGCCATCTAGAATGAGGCCCATCGAAACCAACCATGCTAGTGCAATTTGACCCTATAATATGTAGTTATAAGAAAGATGAAAGATAGTTGTTTAGGCTAGCAACAAGATTGACTATTTTGTTATCCTTAAAAGGTAGTTGGTTTTATATTCTGATTTCATCTTGAAATATCAAATATAAAGTTTTTTTCATGAAAAAAAATATAATATGCACATGTGCTTTAAAATATTGTACACACTAGTGCTTTTAAAATATATAATATGCATCAGTGCTTTTGAAGTATATAATACACTTTTATGTGTATTAAATATGTGTACACTGATGTGCCTTATTGTTATAAGAACATCAAGAAACCTTCTATTATGACTTCCCACCACCCAAAATTGTTGTCGATGGTGAACATCCACAAAAACCGATGTTGTTAATAGTAGAAGTTTTAGCAGAGGTTTATCTTTTAACACTGAAAAACTTTGCTAAGTAGTGTTTTTCTTGTAATTTATTCTAAAAAAACATTAATGTGACATGATAACATTAGAAAACAAGTTATACAACTTGACGAGAACCCGACATTATTCTCGTTTCTTGGGGGGTCAATTTTAGTAGTTGTTTTTACCTCAATTTCAAAAAGTGTGTATACTGGTAGAACCATTTTTCATTTTGAGGCATTTTGTTTTGGTTTTGAAACTTCTTGGTCATAAGAAAACTATATAACTTTTATTTACAAGGGAGACCTTTTTTCAAAGTTTACAAAAAAATCTACATTTAGTAGCTAGTTATAATGAAAAAATACACATTTTTTTGAATTTTTGTTACTTTTAAAATCTACTTAGAATGAAAAATATATATATTTTTGAAGTTTTTTTTTAACTTTTCTCTCAAATAAATCATTTTATGGGCAATTTTATAAAAAAAAATAGTCATTTCAAACATTTTTTTATGCATTTTAAGCTTTTTTTATGTATAGAACTAAATAATTTCTATTTATTTTTAATTTTAAATTGAAAAAATATAAAAAAAAAACAAAAAAAACAAAAACAAAATTAAAAAACTTAAAAAAAAAACTCTAAAATTTAAATTAAATTTGAAAAAAAAAAATCAAAATTATAAAAAAATTTAGATTGAAAAAAACTATATAAAAAAATATTTCAAAGCAAAAAAAAATCAAAATATAAAATATAAAAAAATTTAAACTATATAAAAATTTAATTTAAAAAACAAAAAAAAACAAACACCAAATCTCCTTCCCCCTCCCCCTCCCTCCCCCACTTCCCCCTCCCCCCTTCCTCCCCCCTCTCCCCCCCTTCCCCCTCCCCCGTCGCCCTCCCCTCCACCGGTGCCCTACCCATCCAACCCCTCTCACAAGGTGCCACGATTCTTAGAATTGCACCACCGTGAAGAGGTGGCGCTTGGGCAGAAGAAGGAGCGACACCACTCCTTCTTTTGCCCAACCACCACCTCTTCACGGTAGCACGATTATGAGAATCACGCTACCTCGTGAGAGGGGTTGGATGGGTAGGGCACGGATGGTGGGGAGGAGATGGGAGCGGGGGGGGGGGAGATGGAGGAGGGCGTGGGGGTTGGGGAGGTGGAGGGAAGGGGGGAGAGGGGGGAGATGCCACTCCTTCTTCCACCCAAGCGCCACCTCTTCATGGCGGTGCAACTCTAAGAATCGTGCCACCCCATGAGAGGAGCTAGCTGGGTAGGGTGCGGGAGGCAAGGAGGGCGATGAGAGCAGGGGAGGGGGTATGGGGGAAGGTGCGGGGGTCAAGGAAGTGGAGGTAAGTGTGGGGGAAGGGGGGCGAGGGAAGGGGGAGGGGGACGAGAGGGAGGGGAGGAGAGGGGGTAGGGAGGTGCGGCGAGAGGGGTGGAAGAGAGGGGAGGGTAGAGGAGATAGGGGAGCAGGCAGGAAGGGGGAGGGTAGAGGAGGTAGGGGAGCGGGCGGGAGGCAGGAGAGGGGGTTTGGTTTAGTTTTATTTTTAATTTAATTTTTTATATAATTTAAAATTTTAATTTTTTTTAAATATAGTTTTTTTATATAGTTTAAAGTTTTGATTTTTTTTCAAATATAGTTTTTTTTTTAATTTTTTTTTTTTTTTTTTTAAGATTGTGATATTATTTTAAATTTTATTTTATATTTTAATTTTTTTTTTTAAATTTGGTATTTTGAGTAGTTTTTTTTTCAAATTTTTTATTAAATTTTCTTTAAATTTAGAAAAAAAATTTGTTTAATTTAAAATAATTTTAGAAAAAAATATTGAATTGATTTTTTTTTTTTAATTATTCAAACATGTCAAGATTTTTAAGTTTTTTTAATGTTAATTTTCATTAATAAATTTGTTTTTTTTTTTTTAATTTGTCTTTTATTTTGATTTTTTTTTACAATTATTATCTTTTAAAACAATATTTTTTATACATTTATCTTTTAAATTTGTTGTTTTATAAAATTTCTTTTAAGGTTGTAGTTTTTTTTTTTTAATTTAGTTTTTTAATTTTTTTAATAAATTTTGCAGTTTTGAATTTTCACATTTATTTATTTTTTATTTTTTAATTCTAGGAAGTCCACTTTTCAATCTGAGGGTCGGTTTAGGGTTCAATTACACCGATATCATCCATGGTTCATTTTTGGGTTGGTTTTTGGAGTTTTTGATGCAAAAATAAGAATTTTTATGACTAAAATTCTAGTTTTAGAGTATATTGTATTTCCTCTTTTTCCCTTGTGTGCCTAAATATCATAACTTCCACATTTATGGTTTAATATATGGTTTTATTATGAATAATATCATAAATTCTTTTATTTTATATGAAAAGAATGGTGAAATAATTTCTTGAATATTTTGTGTTTAACTCAGTGCTAGATTTATATAGTGTTACTAAATGTTTTAATAAATACAATTTTAAATTATGATACGATGATGTAATAATGTTATTTTTTGAAAAAGTGTGCTACCGGTAGCATTAATTTTCAATTTAGGGCTTGATTTTAAGGTTTTTGTAAACAACAATAAGGATTGTTTTTGTCCATATCTATATTTTTAACCAAAAAAGAAAGTGGTGCTACCAGTAGCACCACTTTTTGATTTGGAGTTGTTTTTTTTTATATTTTTTTATGCAAAAATATAAGTTTTTTTTGTTAGAATTCTCGTTTTGAGTATAAAATTCTCGTCAAATCATATAACTTGTTAGAAGAAAAAGTTATCGTTTCATATTCCAATCAATAAAATAATATTTAGTATTTAAAGAAAAAATAAATAAAAATAAAAAATACAATAAACCAAAGGAAAAGAATATGTAGGAATACATTACACAGAGTTAAAATCAAGCTACAAAAATATTGACTTATCACACTAAAAGAACCAACTATGAAAGGGGAATCCCCATGGACAGTAAGGAACACTCTCCTTAATTTGTTATGGAGGTGGCCGTCCTCTTTCTTTTCATGATGTAGTGGTATTTATTCATGGCAACATCACTCTCCTTAATTTCGTATAGAGGTGGCAGTGCTCTTTCTTTTCATGATGTAGTGGTTCTTATTCATGGCAACATCAATGCATGACGATGTGCTTTAAGGGCAAAGACAAAATGAATTTCAAGCGCATGATTTAAAAATTAGGACTTATCACAAGATTATGAAAATGAATTTCAAGCGCATGATTTAAAAATTAAGACTTATCACAAGAATATTGAAAATGTTATTTATAATATTTTACCTATGAAGAGACCAAAGAAAGTAAAAATATTCTTAAATGATATTTTTATTCGCATTCATAAAAACATTTATTCACATTCATAACCCTTCATATGAAAACTCTACTCAAGGAAAGGATTAGGTAGCTTAAACATGAATAAAAAATAAAACCCTTCCATTAAATAAAAGATACCCCACCTAATATAGCCATGCCTCTATGATTGTTCTTATAAAAATATTTAATAGAGGAAAGAGATCAAATAAAATAATATGGGCATGGGTTGAAAACTTTAAAGGACTACGACTTTATATTAAAAAGGGTGAAGAAAACATATGCTTAAGATCTTCGAGTTTGAAACCATAAAATCGATAACATTTTCAAGTATTTTTCGGTGTGACTTCGAAAACATATGCTTAAGATCTTTGTCAAGATATTTAAGTTTGAAACCATAAAATCAACAATAACATTTTCAAGTAGTTTTCAGTTGGACTTGGACTTCTCTTCCGTGACAAGTTCCCATAATGGCAATTTATAGAAGTAAAAAGAAAAATGTTTTCAATGACAAAAATAAAATCAAAGTTTGTTTTTTCTCTTCAAAGTTTGTTTTTCCCTAGTAGGTGGTAGGTGGTAGCATGAGATTGCTTGCAGGTTGGAAAAATGTTTTTTCCCTAGTAGGTGGTAGCATTAGATTGCTTGTAGGTTGGAAAGATGCATCTGTGACTTAGAAGAAGAATAAAATGGAAACCTATCAAAGCTTCGTTCATGTGACCAATATAAATCAATGAGAGTGACTAACATAAAACTGAATTTCATTCTCAAAAGGGGATGATTTCTAAGGACTTTACTCACATAAAAGTGGAGGAAGGCTAGCCCACGTAAGAACCATTTCTCTACTTTGAGGACTCATTAAATAACCCCCTAACCTTCCTCGTGATAATTGCTGGGTAGTTGGTGTTTTTCTAAAAATGCTTTTACAAAGTACACATCCCCTTTCATTTAATTTTATGATGCTTCTCCCTTTAATGAAAAAAATCAATTCCCAATCATTTAATATGTTCATAAAGTCTCCTTGGTCTAGATTCTGTTAGAAATTTGTACGCGTGAGAGGAGCCCATTTTACATTTATAAACTTTGAATATAATAAAATTTTAGCAAGCAACCTAGATTCCGTTAGAAATTTGTACCCCTTAGAGGAGCCCATTTTACATTTATAAACTTTGAATATAATAAAATTTTAGCAAGCAACCTAGTGTTATATGGAATCAAAACCTAACTATGGACATAAATTATAAATTTTCAACCTTAAAAATCGCTCCCTTGATGTTCCTCTCTTCATCATCTTTCCAACGAACTACCATTTTCTTGATTCCAACTCAAGTTACACCCTTAGGAAGTCGAGGTTCCCACTAAGACTTTACTGATTGCTAGTACTCAAACCCACTTTTATTTTAAATTCTAAGAAAAATTACCAAGGACAATGAAGCAACACAATTCCATTATGGTGGTGGTTGATAAATTAACAAAGTCTGCTCATTTTATACTTGTCTAATCATCATTTAAGGCAGAAAATATTGAAGAGATTTATATGAAGGAAATTGCCAGACTACACAGGATTCCTAAGGAAAATGTTTTAGATCAAGATTCCAAGTTCACTTTGAAATTTTGGAAGGGCTTGTTCAAGGAGCTTGGAAACAAACTCAATCTAAGTACAACCTATCATCCACAGAAGAATGGGTAGACTCGACGACTTAATCAAGTCATTGAAGAAATGTTAAGGATGTATGTAAACCACATACCTACCAAGTGGGAAGAATACATGTATCTGGTAGAGTTTGCCTATAACAACGGATACCACGCAAGGTTGAAGATGAGTCCATTTGAAGCCTTATATGGAAGAAGGTGCAATGGTCCAGTAAACTGGGAAAAACCTATGGAAAGGTTGATAGTTGGACTTGAAATGTTGTAGGAAATGGAGGAGCAAGTAGCCAAAATCAAGCAAAATTTGAAAGTGGCATAGGATATACATAAAAGTTATGCTAACAAAGGAAGAGTGTATAGAGAGTTCCAAATGGGAAACTGAGTATTCTTGAAAGTTAGAGGCAATAAAAGTTCATTGAGTCCGGGAAACTATAAGAATTCCGCCGCCAAGTTATGTGGACCATTTGAGGTCCTAAAAAGAGTTGGATTAGTAGCATATGAGTTGGCCCTAGCTCCCACTGTTAAAGTGCATAATGTTTTTCATGCTTCATTATCGAAAAAGTATGTACATGATCATAATCATATACTTGACTAGTCTTTGATATAGGTGGAACCAAAAGGGGAAATCCAGGTTTAGTTAGTCTCCATATTGGACCAAAGGATTAGGACACTCGGGAACAAGGCCATAGGACAACTAAAGGTCTAATGGACCCATTATAGTCCTAAAGAAGCTATCTTGGAAATGGAAGAAGCTATGTGGGTTGAGTACCCATATCTATTTTGAGGAATTTGAACATTTTGAAATGTAAATAAAATTTGGAACATGTGTTTTGGATAATGAAATTACATTGAGGGTGGTGTTAATCTAAGGGGGAGGGGAATGCAACACCCTAGTTTTGAACCCCTGGTCTAATTATGTAATAATGTAAATCTTGATGATAAATGCCTGATGGGATGACCAATTTGTACTATGCAATTATTAATATAAAATACAACTAGTTGTGGCAGTGGTAAGCTTTGAAGAGAATGGGGACTTATGAATTCACCAGTGAGAAGAAAAGGGGGTTGTAGATAGCTTAAGGGGGTTTATAACATGAACCAAGCCTAACCTTGAGCCTAAAGATGCTTTAAGCATACTTTAATTTTTAATATTAATCTTTAATAGCTTTTTGAACCTTATAATTAATCCTACATGCTAAGGAAGGATTAATGGTGTCATGCTAGGACATGAGTCTTTTGGGAGAGACTATGTGGGAAAAATTGGTCATGTAGCTAAAACATGCATGCAGGAAGAGTCAGATCTCTCTCAGAGGATGGAAATCCACTATTTGTGGTTATGGGAGTGAACTATTACGCCCGGTTGGGGGTGCAAGTTCCAAGTTTATCATTTGACCTTAAATTTGAAATTGAATTTTAATGGTTGTGGGGAAGGAACTATTACGTCATATCCCTAGCCAAACTACAAATGACCCGATGAATTGTGTGTGAACCTTCCTTGGTGGAAATTCTGTGGCATTGAGTAACAGTGGCGGGCCCAAGGTAGTGAAGGGTAACTACTGTTGTGCAATTGGAATTGAAACCAAGGAAGGGTATGCACTGTTGGGTGGGAATTGGTTGGTGCCAAATCCTTGAAACTTGAAACTTGAAGAGAGAAACCATGTTGTTTAGTGTGGATTTGGTGAGTGCCAAGTAATAAGAGACAACCTAGTGAGGTTTACCTAGTTCACCTTTCCATTCTCTGTTTTGTCAACCTTGAGTGTTATATTGGTGGATTCATAGTCTCAGCTCGGGGGTGGTACCTTGTTGAGATATTTATGAGCAAGGAATCCTGTGGTTGGGAGGAGCGTGCCTCACACATAGTCAATTGCTCAAGTTATCAATTATACAGATAAGTATCTTATGCTCTGTATCAACTTTATTATTTCCTTGTATGAATATGAATGTATGGAATGGTTCGGCCTAAAGGATTTGAATCATTACTTGGGTTGAATATGAAGTTGCACTTTGAACATTCATACTTGAATTTTGCATATTTATTCTTGAATATTCTTATGTATGAGTAAATATGAAGAATGCATATGAAAACTATTGTTTTCGGTTGATGTTGTCCTTGTTAATGGAAATTCATTGTAAAGGAAAATAGTTAGTGAAATTTATTCCTTTGTGAATGCTTACTTCATGTGGGAAGCCATCAATCACTATTAAGTTGAATTGTTCCCAAAATTAACTAAGTGTTGCGAACTATTCATGCTTGAATGTTCATTCCCCAAGTAAAAATGTTTCTAGAATAATGATCAATTGTCATTCTTTTCCTTGTGTAAGGATGCAGGAATGAGGTGTGGTCAAAAGCCTTAATGGCTCAACTAATGGAGTTAAACTTAAATTGGAAATCCTTAGGTTCCGGTGCAAAAAACCCAAAAATCGAAGGAATTTTTCCATATAAATTCATAAATGCTCTAAGCTATAAATTGGTGGATTGAAAGTAGGGAACTGCATGTTTTATTAGCTCAATTTTCCTATACCTTCAACAATTTTTAATAAATTTGGCCAAGTCCTAAAGCGTCAAAACACTAAGGACTGAAATGACCTGTTTTTCCTTATTTCGTAGTCAACATCAGATGACTTACATTGGGAGGATTCTTGGTTGATCAACTGGAAGTGTCCCGATGTTCCGAACGTGAGGTTGTGGAACCCATATCGGAGGGTAAAACCTTGGGCGGAAGATTAAGAATAGTTTGGAATCTCCCAATGTTTCAAACCTGTGGTGGTAGGACCCATGTCAAAGGGTAAAACCTCGAGTGCAAAGGGTTAGAAATAATAGTGAGATGACCCGATGTTCCGATGCTGAAGTGATGGAGCCAACATCGACATGGAAAAAATCGAACGATATAGAAGTGAGGTTTGTCACCATCTCGATATCAAAGTTCCATCAGAGGAGCTACATTGGAATGGGTATGTCGAGATAAAAACCCAAAGGAATGGAAAGATTGTTTCAATGTTTGAATCCTGATTTAACGTCCGAAAGGGGACATTGGAATAGAAGCATTGGAGAGCAATCAAAGGGGAAAAGCATTTTTGTTGCTTGATATTGTAGGCCCGATGTTTTCAAGCACATCAGAGTTGTATTAATATATGCTTATTTAATAATTAGATGGCTAATCCGACCATTAACAAATTTCCATGTGGAGAGCTAGTAAATGCCTTCCATAAAAGACAAAAAAAATAAAAATAAATTTAGGAGCATGTGCATGTGGTAGCACCCCACAGACTCCACGTTACATGTAAATTTTCGAGTGTGGTTTAGAGTCGTAACAAGCTATGTTACCTATTTCCTTAGTGTGCTTTTTGCAACATTTTTCCTCCTCCTATTGTGAAACCCCATGTTTCTTCAACAAAGTCATTAAAGGCAAAATTCTTTGAGAAAAGTGGAACCTAGATTAAAACATTGGTTTATCTTCCACATATTCAAGACCACAAAGAAAAATGCTATCTTTCCTTTAAAATTAGAGCATATATTAGTTAGATATTTCAAAAAGCTATGAGTTAAATAAGTTCTTGAAACTCTTATTTTGAAGTACTAGATAAGGTAACTTTAGACGATGGTGGAGAACTCTTAAGGTTCTTAAGATTATGGAATTGTAGTTATCTCAATGAATTTACATTTTGGTTGAGCCTTACATAAATTAGCTTAGTTATCAATACAATAAAAGTATGATGAAGTTAGACACCAAATTAATACATTTATAGAAGCTATAGAGATCTTATTTCTTTGGATTTCAAATTGTGATTTTAAATGCAGAAACCCAATTTTTCAACAATTATATATTTCACACAATATTGTTCATAATATTTAGATACCTATAAACCTGTCTTGATAGCTAAAATTACTTTGTATGGAGCAGAATTGAAGTGACATGTTTTCAACAATTATATAATTCATACACTATGTCTATACACCCATATTAATAACTAAAATTACTTTGTATGAAATAAAATACCAATTCAATATGTATTTGATTTTCATTTCAAAAATATCAATATTAATACAATCACTTAATTTGTCGCCAAAACAAATCCATAGGCCACAAGTTAAGTAGAAATCCCCATAAAATAAATCTTAAACACAACACTTACCTCATCATAAGGAAAAAAAACTTTGGCAATCTAAAAAAGTACCCTTCCTCAAATTGTAAATGTAAAATATACTGCCACGTCATACACTGCCACGTGCCCATAACTGTCCCTTAAAACTCCCAATGCCAGCTAGCCACAGAGCGTCTGCCATCAGTCCGGAATTTTTAATCTCTAGCCACACTACAAACGTGCGCCGACAATTGCTCGGCACCCTTCATCTTCTTTAATTGCTTCCTGTTCTTTCACTCGAACATTCAATCCGGAGCGTGTAGGGTTTCCTATCGTTTATGATAGGAAAACAGGGATTCCCAAATTAAGCCAAAGGTCCAGGGATCGATCCCCGGGATGCTATAGCTATGTATATTGTCCCGTTCTCTCAATGCCTTTGACAGGAGCTGAGGGTGGGAGGAATAGGGAGAGAATGGCGGCAGGAGGAAGAACAGCGTTCTGGTGGGATATGGAGAGCTGCCCCTTGCCTTCTTCCTCGGATCCCTACATCGTCACTGCCATGCCCTCTGCTTTACTCCACAGATTGGGCATCATCAACGTTAGGGCCGGAGGTGGTGGCCTCAACCCCCATGATCATTTCTCTGCGTATGAATTCTTTTCTCACACGGAGACGGAACTTGATCAGACGCTCATCAACTCTGGAGTCCGACTGCAGCAGCTCCCTCCTGGTAATTGCCACGCTTATTGCCCACGCTTCTCAATTTCCCATTCTTAATACTATCAACAAAATATTTTTTAGTGTTTTCTGGTTAATAATTTGACTTAATTTGTTATCAGAACTCGTTTCCCTGAATATTAGATCAACATAGATTGACATTAACTACAGATTTATTAGGGTTAGGTATTCAGAGGGATGAAAAACCCCTTTAAAAAATCCCATAAACCTAAAAGATCCTGCCTGACCAGTAGAGTGCACCTAGCTTCTTTTGGTGCAATCATGCCGCCTTCAAGTTTGCATAGTTTGCCTTTCATGTCTTTTATTTTCTCATGGTACTTTAGGGCTGGTATTTCTTTGGGTGTAACAGCAGTGCAGTTTGATTTGAATCTTCTGTTAAATTTTCTCAGAGTTTGTGGCGTTTGTCTATTGATATTTTTACAGAATATAATGCATTCTGTATGTTATGATTTACAGGCAATGCTAGTGAAATAGAGAAAATGATGATGGCGGTGTTCTTCTATGGGCGATGGATACGCCACCGCCTGCAAATATCGTATTTATTGTTGGTAGTGTGGATCTCAGTTACTTGTTTGAAAAGCTTCGCCAGAGATCGTACAGTGTATTTCTCGTCAGCTCATCTGGCATTCAAGTGCCTCAAGGCATGTTGAATGCGGTTAACGATTTTATGGGATGGTTTTCTTTTCTTCAGTCATTAGAGAACCAAATTCAGCAATTGCACTTTCCTAGTGCTCATGGAGTTTGTAGTGTACATGATAGCACTTTCTCTAATGCGTCCATCCCTAATTCTTCAATCTCTATTCATAATAGACAGTTGGAAGAATCACATAACAGATTTGGTTACAACTATGGTCTGGCGAATTCATCCAGTCTACCCTATTTTAGTGGTGGATGTTACAGTACAAATAGTCTTTCATCGCATGAAATAGGCAGAAGCTCTGTGCATAATAGAGAGCTGGAAGAATCACATAACAGATCAGGTTTCAACTATGGTCTGGAGAATTCATTGACAATCGGCCTACCCTATTTCAGTGGTGGATGGAACAGTACAGATAGTCTTTCATCGAATGAAACAGGCAGAAGCTCTGTGCAAGCAGACTCTGGTTTTCATGGCCATTTTATTACTACAGAGAAGCCCAAGAGGCCTCCCTTACTACCCTCATCTATAGAGAAGTCTAATAAGCCTCCTTTACTACCATCACCTACAGAGAAGCCCAATAGGCTTCCATTACTACGATCAACTACAGAGAAGAAAAGCCCAGGAAAAATTCCATCACCATCTACGACAAATGTGCCCAAGAAGAAATCAGGTGCCTTAAAAGAATTCAAGGCCTGGCTTGGCAGAGTCCTAAACAGCGAGGAACATACAGAAAATGGATACAATATTTCAGGCATTCGTAAGGACTTCCAGAAAGCCACCGGAAAGATTCTTGATGAGCAATCGCTGGGATTTCTGAAGATAATCGATCTTGTAGAGAAATGCAAGGATGTTGCAGTGCTCAAAGAAGTAAAGAAGTGCTGCCATGTGGCTTTGCCTGTTGTTAAACCCAAATAAAAAGAACAACCCTGGGCCTTCACCACTTTGGGCGAATCCAAATTCTAAACCCAAGGCAGAAACGAATCCAAGACAAAAGCTAATAGCTTCGCTGGATGACTTCAGGAAATATATACATGAAATGGTGCGCGCGGGTCAATTCTCTCAGGGTTTCCTGATGTCCTGTCTTCCTCAAAATTTTAAGGAGCGTACAGGAAAGTTTCTAGATGTTAACCATCTTGGTTATCAAAAATTGTCTGAACTTGTTTCATCATACAGTCACCTTGTATCAGTGAACAGTTCCGGCTCTGGACCCGTGCGATTATTTCCCGCAGGTTTTGTCAGCCCAGCTGTGCCCAATAATACCAGTTGCAATACAACTAGCAAAGAAACCTCTATGAATATACACTATGGTGGTAGTAACGTACTAAAAGCAAAAGCAGAAATTTACAGCATTTCTTTTGGTGGAATTGGCAAGGAACTAACAGAGAGTATAGCTCCGAAGGAAAATTTATTTAATGAACACTTGTTCTACATAAATTCTGATGATTTGCTTTGTGCAATGGTCGAACCTGAGAGCGAATTGCTACCTTCTATGTCTGTGACCTCAACAAAAGCAAAAGCCGGGTCTCCTTTTCAAGAACATTGCATCAACTCAGATTCTTCAAATACTCCTGGAGAGTCTCAAGTTAGTGAATGGGAGGAGGGACACTCTTCTCCGTCTTCCTGTGGCGATTCTGATCGGGTAGAAGTGTATGAGTTTATCAAATAAATCATCTAATTAATAGGACAAGGACCAACAGCAGTCAATCTCATATGAGTTTTAAATGGTAGGACAAATAATAGTCATCTCATTTACATTATTGATACCTCCTATCCTGGTTAATCCTAAGATTCTCTACGATAGGAGGTCAGTTTTCATTTCCACTTTTGTTATAATTTGGCGTTGCAAATGTCCTGGTTAGTCTCGAAAGGAATGCTAACTTTCATCACCTTGTTTGGCAATATATCTACGCAATTTTCATTACCTTTTATAATAATGTTGCAAAGGACTGAATTTGCCTCGTTGATGACTTTAAAGAAACGCTTTTATTTGAATGCCTGACCTATTTAAGGTAGTTTTGATACTAGTGTTAAGACGCAAGCAAATAGATTTATTTTTTAAATTTCATTGTACCACTTTCATATCAGGATGTGGCCATATTTTTTACAATATTAAAATTTTAATTTTAATGTGTTAGTCATCCTTTTCTCTGCATTGCATTAGCTTTGACATCTAAGTTTTGTTTAAACTTATTATTGTTTGGGATGTTAATATTTTATGAGAATTTGAAATATTAGAATGTTTTTCAAGCTTTGTTGCAAGAAAATTTACAGAATTAACTTTGTTAATCATCCTTTGCATTGCAAAATCTTTGACATCTAAGTTTTGTTTAAACTATTTTATATTGTTTAGAATGTCAATCTTTTAGGGGAAGGCTTCTCCTTGGTTTATTTTTTTTTACTGGTTTTTATTTATGGAATTAGATAAAACTAATTTTAACTTATGCGGAGAGACTTGATTATGGGAAGGTTTTTTAATCTAATTAGATTAGATGAATTTTTAGTTATGAAATTAGGGTGGGATATCCGCACGAAGCTCGTATCCAAAAATGCCGCAATAGGAGTGCATAAGCGGAAAAAAATAGAGGTGCGCATGCGTTTTCAAATGCGCGCACACGTCCTTGCTTTGGCCACGTTGTTGATTCGACGTGGACAAAAGGTACACTCATGCGTTATTAGCGCGTACGCAAATATATGCGCACACGCGTTATTAACGCATGAGCGCTCTTGTTTTTTTATTAAAAAAACAGAGCACGAGTTTGTCATTGTTCAACAAACCCACGAGCGCACAACGGCCAAACAACCAACCCCGCGAACGCGTTGTGGAGCACCCAAAGCCTCCTCAACAACATCAATTCGAACCTCCACCACGTTGCCTACCCACGTTGCCGACGTTGCCTCCAGGTAGGTGCTCAATGGACCATGTTTTTGTTGTTTTTTTGTTTTCCATTTCAATTTTAATTTTAAAAAAAAATTACAATCAATTCAAAAACCCAAAAATTGTCATTGCAGATTAACTACACCTAACAAGATGACAAACACACCAGAACCATCAGATGAAACCAATGAAACCGAACCATCAGAAGACAACATCAACATTGGAACAGAGAATGAACAATCTGAAAACCCCGAAGATCAATTAAACCAAGATTTAGATGAATTAAGGGTATTAAGCGATGAATTGAAGAGCACCAAAGAACCCTCTCGGGTTTCCTTGGATTTATCATTACAAAACATCATTGAATCCATCAACATTTCCCATAGTGAGATCACAAACCTGAGCCAATAGAGGGATTAAATGAGGGAGTACTACTCCATTGGGATATCCAAAGAACAGATTAAAGACCTCAACATCACCAAAGCCCAGTTGTACAGCAAATTCATAGATCCCAAGACAAGACAGCCTCCAGATGTGAGGAAGAGACGGGTTTGCATGGACTGGTGTATTTACCAGCCATGGAGAGATAACTGGAGAAAGAGATGGTTTATGGTGTTTGATAGGCCCCCATGCAATAATTTGGAGGTCCCACAGTATTTCCTTCGGAAATTGTGGGCTGAGTTTGAGGTAGGCTACCATGTCAACTATTTTGACATCACTGAGTTTCAGGGTGTCGGTCTTGGCTCTGCCCAAGATCGACCTCAAGCCTGCCGCAACCCACTTAGAGGACCTCCTGCACCCAGGAGAGAGACACACCCCTCTCCTCAGCCACTCGGGTTTGGTAGAAGCCTAGATGAGATTGATGACTCAGTTAAACATGCCACACGTCATTTGCTTAGACATACCACATTTGTGGCTATGTCTTCACAGAGACAAGAGGACATCAATGAGATACACATAACTGCACGATCTATGGGTGGTGGCCGGGACATGCCAGGTACAGGTGGAACCCAGGCGGGGCCATCTAGTTCTACTGGAACAACGACACATTGTTGTTCTCACTGTGGTCATTCTTGCCATGGTCCTACGCAGCAAAATGCCACAGAGAGCTACATGGAGCAGGTTAACTATTGTTTTATTTAATGTTCAAGTATTTATTGTATTTTATTTGATATCGTATTGTTTAATATATTTAAATTTGAATTACATATTGTTGCTTATTTGTTTTAATGTATAGTTATTCAGGGCCAAGTCTCCATCCTCCAAGTAAGAGGACATCGGTTCCTTTGACCTAGACCAAGCCATGGCAGCAACAGAAGAGATTGCGGCACCATACACACAGGTAACTTCTTTACTTTGAATAATTAGATCCAGTTACGAGTAATTTGTGTTCAATAATTACAAATTAATTAGCATTGAGTAATTACCATATTATCATCGAATTTTACACTTGTGTTTATCATATTGTCTAAATTTTTTGAGAGCTATAAATTCATATAATCCAACCAAACAAAAATGAAACCTTATAAAACATGAAAACCTAAGAAAACTAAACACATGTGCTCATGTTCACTTTAGGAATCCTAGACCTCTAATGACTATAGAAATGGAAGAGAAATTTCCAAAATATGTCATTATTACTTGACCAATGATGAGAGAAATTTCCATCATCAATTTGTTGTAGGTGACATTGTCATCATTCTGTCAATCAACAATCTGTCCATAAGATGATCATCTTCATTATGTTTAATAGCATGTCCTCATTCTGTCCCCAAACATATCTTCATTTGTCCGTGGTCATGTTGTCATTAATCTACCACTGTTACTGCCTTAGTGAAGCCCAAAAGATTATAGATAAAAATTAGTTTACTGCTGCACCACTGCTCCTGTTGCTGTTGCTACTTCACCGAATTTTCCTCAGTAATCCTGACCCCCGAAATCAGAGATCTCCTCAATCTTCACATATTGCTTCCTTAAAAATGAAACTTGTCTTCTATTTATAGTTTTATCATTAAGGTGATTAAATAAATCAAATATGATTTATTTAATTCTGGCCATGCCATGTCACCTTATTTAATTTTAATTTCATGCCATGTAACCTTCTATCATTTCAGAATATTAAATGTGAGACACACATATGCCCTTAAGATGCCCGCAATGCACTCTTAAAAATGCTCTCAGTGGGCTCCACTTTGATGCCCTTAAGGGCCATCAACACATGCCTATATTGGTCTTGGATTATTCACGCAATGGTCTCATGTAAATGCCCATAGGGCCTTATCAATATGCCCACAATACACCACAAATGCCCGCAGTGGGTACTTCAAAGAATGCCCGCAGGGTCCTTTTGATTATGCCCGCAATGGTGCTTTGAAATGCCCGCAAGGGGCCTTCCAAATACCCGCACATCTTCCTTGTCCACCCCATCATCTTTTCTTTGTCCTCTAATCTTATGTTTTCCAATTCATCGTCCTCCATGTTACCAAGTTATCAATCCTTCTTGTCATCAAGCATGTCCTTGTCATGTTCCATGTCATCAAACACCATGATTGACAAGTCATCAAGCTTGCTTGCTTGTCATTTGTCTTTGTTTTGTCCTTAGCTTGCCATGTCCTTCTTCCATGCTTGTCATAAACACTTGCCATGCTTGCCATGTTTGATGCTTGCCATGTTTGTCATACTTGTCACCTTTGCCACTCCTCAAGCCATGTCACCATGTCCATTGTGCTTGCCATAATGTGTATGCTCCATGTTCTTAACTCTTCCATGTCTTTGTCATTAATGTATTGTCATCAATGTCATTATCAAGTCCTTGTCATCAATCCTTTGTCATGTCTCCACTTTGTCAAGTCTCCTACACTTATCATGCTTGCTTGCCACTTTTCAAGTCATCAAAGCTTGTCATGTTTACCATTTGTCCAGTCAAGTCTTTGCCATGTCATCACTTTGACCTTTATCATTAACGTGTTGTCATCAATGACAAAATTTTGGCCATCAAACACTTCAAGCATAAATTGTCAACCTTCTTTGCCACATTATCTTCAATGAATGACCACAGAATGGGTCATTTGTTCCTATCAGGGGCCCAATCCATTGTGGGTCAAAGGACACGATCCGCACAACCATGTTCTTTACCAAGTCTTGAACAAATGGATTGCACCAATACAATAAATTTTTTATATAATATCCAAAGCCCATCAAACAACTATCATCTAACTTGAATCTAAATTAATTGCAGTCATGTTTTTTAAGTACTATCGTTGTCATTCTCATTGGCATTGTGTTTAATATTGTTAATATTGTATTTATAAATTCAATCTAAAAATTGTAGTGTTCGCAAATTTTCACGTGTGCAGGTATCGTTTGTATTAGAGCATAAATTTAATTTCAAATATGATGACTTGTCTGTGTATATTTATATTTTTCTATATTAAACTATGAGGTTATAAATGTATATGCAGGTGCGAGGACCTCTGCCTGGCAGTGCCATTATTCCTCCCTCCCTGGCCTTTCGACCACCGTATATGCCAGTTGTATCCCTTGGCATACATGCTCCATTCCATGCATCCCTCCCCACCCCCTTCCATCCATCCCCCCGCTCCTCTCCAGCACCACAGTTCCATTCAGGTCCCCCTTCCGTTTCATATCCTGCGTCCTATCACCCCATCCCAACCTTTCGACGACCTCCGTATCAGTTTCCCATGTTCCCACCCTCCCCCATCCGACCACGACACACCACCCATCCACAGTCACCCATCTCTCCACCGCAACACAGACCTGGCCTCCCCCCTCACATTCCCCCACCACACTTGTTTCCCCTTCCACGGTGCCCCCATCCATACTACAACGAGTTGGGGTTTATCCCCCTAGACATGCATCTCCACTTCGCCCACCACAGTCCATGCCTTCTTCTTCCACCTCTCCTTCTTACACTGTGCCCCCCAGTGGTGTAGCCACCATCAATGTGAATACATCCTCCCATATACCATCCACCTTAGCATCGGAGCGGGTTGTCCAGCCGACTGCTCCATCTGTCAGCCCCGAAGACCAGCTGGTTGTGTTCACGGTGAGATTGACTAGTTTATAAAAATATCGTTCAATTTTAACGAAAATCACTATATGCATCTAATTTCATCATTTATCTGATTGTTCTAAATGTTGCAAGGTGGCATTGCTGAGAGACTAGGAGCATAGAGGAGGGAGACCCCCTCACGACTTACAGTCTCGCATGTAGTGAGTTATCTAAGATTTGAAAACTATTTTTATTTTTAAATTATGTTTTATATTTGTATAATTTCCAGGAAAAGTTGACATATTATTGTTGTCGTTTTAGGGCTTAGGGGGACGTGGTCCAAGTTGCCCGAAGGACCCAGCTTCCTCGAGCACGAAGAAGAGGAAGATCGATTTTGGAGATGCACCTGGGAGCTCTGAGGGTGGGCAGAGGATTGAGAGACCCTCCTATGTCCACTAGCCACGATGTGGCATTTTGGGCACGAGTTTACATATTTTGTATAGGGCACCATGAACCATATTTTGTATAGGGAATGAGTTGCCATATTTTGTATAGGGCACAGGTTTCCATTATATAGACGTTGGGAACGATGTTCCATTTTTCCAAAAAGTGTACATGATCGGATCATTTTTGCATATTAATAGATGCATCTGCACTTGTCTATATGAATTTGTCTTTGATTACATTTTTGCATACATGATTTTGTCTTCAATAACAATGTTAAGGAAAATTTTTCACATACATATAGATGTTATTTCTAAACACCAAGTGACCTCAATATGAGTCCCTTGTATTTAAATGGGTTGTGCATCTTACACTTTTTCACACATCAAGCACATGGATGTACATGTGAGTCTGCATTAAAAGTAAACTCAAACTGTAGATAACCAAAGCTGATAACATGTACAAGTGAGTCTGCATTAACATGAATCTCTTCCAAATGTTTTCATAAATGAGCATAGAAACAACAATGGTCGAAACAAAGAATTAAATAACAACAATTTTGAAATATGAAACAATAAATGATAAAGAAGCTTATGAAGAGAAGACGTCCTCAAAGAATTGCTCAAAATGCAAGACATACAACTTCAATCCAACCACAATATGTCCTAGTAATAGTTAGGATGGGTGCAAGGTTTTCCTTTTACAACTCTTCACTAGGTTTGTAGAAACCCTGCTTGCACTTGTCTCGTCTCATGCTCAATTGAAGTTTTTATTTACAATGTATCTCAGGAAAAAAAAATTGGAACCAACCTCTTTTGGAAGCTCACCCCTTATGGCCTTGATGGAGGCCCACAACTCCACACTATATGTTTCGATACACTTAATGCTCAGTCCTTCAAATTGCATAGTTTGAAAGATTATGCATTGCATTTGCCTCTCAATTTGTTTGATTGAATACACATGTGTTTTGTAATGGGATCATTACATAGCTAATCTGGATTGTTTATGTGGATGGAGACACCCAACAACCATTGATGCCTAGAGCTCTACACACAAGTTAAAGAAAAAAAAAAAAAAAAAACTCCTAACATTGGGAACAAATAGCCAAAACCAACAATGCAACTAGAACACAATGACCAATGGAACTTGAAAATGCAACACCACTATGTTGGCACTAGTTTTGTCCTACAAGATTTGAGGGGTTCAGGTCTATGAAGGAGGAGTAGGGCCTCGGTTATCGAATCAGAAGACCCAAGAGATGTCTAATGGGATCTCTGGATATGTATTTGTAGGGTGGGAATGAAATAAGCAAAGATCCTAAGCTTTAACATTGCTAATGGGGAAGAAATTATAGAGGCCTGCTAAATGCTATATAGGGGCATAGATGAAGGGGGTAGATATATGGCGACGAAGATCGACGACCATAAGTTCCCTTCACAGATTGAGATGGAGTGGTTTTAGCGGGGGCGGAGTGTGCTATCCCACGAGTAAATTGGGAAGCAGATCAATGGGCATAAAGGAAGATATATGTTCATCAATTTGTTCGCAATTCGAAGTGCGCGAAAGAACTAACTTTCCAAATCTATGAACTTTTGGTAGGCCTCGCGGATTGCAACGGTGTAGATTGGGCAGAGTTGATATCTACGGTTGAAGAGATGTTCGTATATTGAACATGCACGGAGCATCAACGTTGTCCAAATCTGCCAACATGGTAGGCGCCACACCTTTTGATGACCAAGATGTGGGTGAGATCCAGATCGATGGTGGACAGTGGTTTCACAGATCTGAGGTGAAAGAAAGGAAACATGTGGAAAGATTGAAAGCCACAAAGATTTGTAGAGCTAAAGGGTGAGGGAGATCCATGGCTCAAGATTGAATATCACACAGATGGAGGGCTCAGAGAGCTTCTTCACTGCAATAAGTGCAAGGATGATAAAGGAAAAGAAAATAATATAAAATACAACAACATGGGAACCTGAGTACCATTTGACCTGTGCATCGAAAAATGACAGATGATTGTGCAGAAGCTGACAACTCAACCAGATTCTCAGCCCAACTTTCGATAACCAGGTAGTCTTTCTGTTCCATACTAAACTATTTAAATGGATGAACTAATAGAACCCCCAGGTTTCGAACACCAGAGGATAAACGATTTGTTTGAGGATAAGGAGGCTGATATTTATGACACAGTGCTGATAAAAAACTCCATTGAGACGGCTAAGGATAGGTTGAAGTTGATTAGGGAGGGGAACGTTGACGTGCATAAGGTTTATCAGACGTTTTTCAATTTATTTGCAATCAACCAAACCCCAAACTGTCCTGAGTTTGTCGACTGGTGCGCCACCCATTACTCCTCTGAGAGCGTGATTATGGATGCAACCAACTCTAAGATCCTGTGCCAAATAAATCCCCTCACTATTAGAAAGGACCTATCAATCCCAGAAGAGTTCTGTCAAAAGGCCAGAGAATACAGAGAAGAATCCCTAATTCAACATTTCATACATGCCCCAACCGACCTTAATCAAAGTTTCTTCCATTGTATCTTGTAGCCAAATGTCTCCTTCCAGAACCAACCTTTCCCTGGTGAAGTCATTCTGTTCACTGAAGAGTCCAAATGTGTCATCACCATGTTAGCCCAGTTCCTAGGATTAGATAATGACATGTATATCACTGAGGCTTTGATAAGCCTTCCTTTTGTCATGAGCACATATCCTATTGATCCTGAGGAACCCAGTCAGTCCACCCAATATGCCTCTCTTAGGTTTGATGAAGCCCTAGTTGAGAATATCCATTCTTAGCTAGTGGAGTTCTTCAAAAATAGAAGCTTTAGATTTCAGTCTTACTTGTTGAGGATGTTCTATCCTTCAATGAAGAGAATTTGCAGATGCCGGGGGGATACTCACACAGGAAATGCACATTGACTACAACAGATTCATGAATGGCCTCATGTCAGAAGTGTACTATGTTTTCTTCCAGGAGAAGCTGCCTAGGGTATTAGCAGAAATTAAAGAGTTGCTACAGCCTTCTCTAGAGAAGAGGATTGGGGACTAGTTCCTATCAGAGCACAACACAACAATTAGAGTTTATGGGTTTTCCCATGCACCCTATGTGCTACCATCTTTTCTAACCCCCAGACTATTTACATTGGAATTCACCAGGAAGAAGCTGAAGGTGGCAGTTGAGCATTTCCTGGATGAAAAGAAGGCTTTAGATATCACCTTCCCATGGGCTGTGGGCCCATTCATTGTTAAAACCAAGAATTCCCTTCTAACCATTGAGGAGATTATGAGAGATATGGGATTCAGAACAAAGGAAGCCATCAATTATGACCCCCACCACATCATCTCAGACATAAGAAAATAAAGTAATAGAAAATATTTCATACATTTTGAAATTGCAGGGTTGGCTAAGACTGCTAATTTGCTAGAATATCCTGGAAAAAGTCAGATGAAGATAGATACACCTGATGACTCTACCTCCCTGGTACCAAAGGCCACATTACCACAAATTGGCTCCTCTAACTTGGCCCTAGCAGTTGAAGCAATTTTACCCTTTGCCAGTAGCTCTGGGGAAACCAACAAGTTGGAAAAGATTGATGTCATGGATATAGATGATGACACAGAGAGAGATTCAAAGAGGCAGAAAGTAGAAGAACCTGAGCAACAGTTGGTGCCAGGGACAACAGGTCAAGCCAAGAAGAAACAAGTGAAGATTAAGCTGCCTGCTTTCGAGGTCAAAGAATATGTATTCAGCCAAACATCCACTAAATTTGCTGCACCCAACAAGAGTAGGGAAGAACTATTGGATGAGTACAAAGAGAGCACAGAGGCAGTCTTATAGGAGTCTAAGCTGTATGAAGAGGTGAGGAAGATTTCAAATAAAGATGTGTCTTTGGTAACTAGCAGGAGCTATGCCCAGAACACCTTGAGCTTGGCCTTGGCCACCAAAAACAAAGCCACTGAACTGAAAGTGAACTTGGAAGATATTTCTGTTCCTGATGTGATCAACTTGCACAAAGAGACTGGGGAGGTTATCTATGCCAAACTGCTAAAGGCTTCCCTAGAACTTTCTAAATTGCAAGTCAATAAGAACAAGGTTCAAAATCAGCTTAGACTAAAGAGAGTGGAGAACAAAGCCCACAAGACACAAATCAAAAAGCTGCAAAACGCATTGTTGGCTACTGAAAGCCAAGAAGACAAGAAGTCTAGTATACAAAAGCTGCTAGATGATAGAGACAATACCATTCAGTCATTAAAAAAGAAGCTAAATAACCCCTCCACCCAGCTGGTAGAAGCCTCTGAATTGGCAGAGCTGGAGGAGAAGAGAGAAAAGTTACAGGAGGAGCTAACAGACTGCAAAGCTAGGCTATTAAAATTTGAAGAGAAGGAAAAATTGTGGCTGAGTGATATGGATGTCATGGTGGAGAGTGAAAAGAAGTGGAAAGCTAAGTCTGAATACCTTGAAAGGAAACTGTAGGAGAAGATCAAAGAGTTGGAGAACATGGCCACACCCTCTGTGAGAATCCTCACAGCAGATCTAAGAGATGATGTATACCTCACAAGAAAGTAATTGATTAAGCAAGAAAATAGAAGAAGAGTGGTCAATGCAATATAATGAGCAACAGAATAATAATACAGTAGAACTCGGATAGAAGCAAAAATACTTCACACACACTCGTTAATTAATCACAATATGGACAAATAAGTAGTACAATGCATGAGGATTCGAATGCCAAGGTGGCAATTCGAATTAATCTTCATGGAGTGATCAAAATATCACTGCGTGTCATCGGAGCACAACTAGTAGTCTATCTCATCATCAATGGAGTCATCAATGCTCAAGTAACTGTCAACCATCAGTCAAACTAAGTCTATCTGGAACTAACTGAATGAAGGAGGCTCAGTGGAGGGCGCACGAGGAGCTAGCTGAAGTCAGAATGGGAATTCAAGTCTCACTGGAGGTCCATCGGAGTGATACAGTTAGTTGAGAGTTAGTCTAGCCTGAAGATAACTGAATGGTAGGTAAGGAAGGGCACCTTTCTCATTCAGTAGGTGAAAGGAGGGTGCACTAAGCTCTAGGAGGGCTGAAACTGAGTGGAAGGAAGCTCCGAGGGATAGATAACTGAGGGCTAGGTGCTGGGACTGATGACTGGGATGCATGCAAATTCATGCAAACCCTAAATAATGCATGCAAACCCTAAAAGTGCATGCATGACTGAAAATGCAAATAATGCAAATGCTGTTAGGACTAGGATGGAGTATAGGAATATCCTAACACCTTTCTCCATAGAATCGGGTGATTTCTCCCTTGTGGGGGCTATGGAATTGGAAAGTTTGAGAGACCTTGAAGTTGAAAAGTTACGAAAGCAGAATTAAAATATGAAGACCCTGATGTCAAAGGCAGAGCAAGAAAAGGAGGCTTGGGAAACCAAGTACCAGGAGATGCAGGTCAAAAATGAGGAATTGGTGAAGCAAGCCACAGGTCAGACCTCCCTGCAAGAAGCAAAGCAAGTAATTTGGGATGACATTATTGCAGAGGTAGAAAAGCTAAGGCCATATCTTGATTTCATTCTGGACAAAGAAGTTGTAATCAAGTCAGACAAGCAAAGTGTAGTAGCAACAAATGAAAAGTTGAATAAAAATCCTGTGGAGCACACTGAAAAGGCCATAGAATTCTTGAATGGCTTGACTGAAGATGAAGTAAAGACAACAGGTATAAAGGATAGATTGTCCACTATCATTTGGGCCAAGAAAGTGACACATAAGCATCAACAGGTGAGTGCTATTCAAGATAGAATTGATGTTATGACATAGCAGGTGAAACTTTTCAGGGATATGTTTGACACTTTATTCAAGAGGGGACTTCCTCTCTTTTGGGAGGAGGATGGAACCATGAGGACACAGGAGGAATATCAGGGCAATTTATGGGAATGAAGATTGAATCATGAAGGCTTTGCTGACATGAACCAGCCTCTGACAGAAAAAGCAGTAGTGGAAAAGTTTACAAAGGAGTTTGAGTTGGTTTGGGTATTCATAGAATCTTGCGCACACTTCAGGAGTTGTTCATATAGGGATCACACGAAGATGCGAGTATTGTTTAAGGAGGTGGCCACGCCATAGTTTCCAGTGGCTGATAAATGGAAGCTCGTGGATAAGTATGGGAAAGCTAAACTAACGCTTCACCCCTGAAGATTCGAGGATCATGAAGGTTATGGAATGAAGAATTAGTTACCAATAATCTTGTTTATTTACTATAGTTGGTTACCGCCTGGAAGATGCTTAGGGATACTTGTAGAAGGTTGTTTAACCTATTTTGACGGCATCTGATTTTCTATTGTAACTAATCCTTGAGAGGGATAGACCTAGCTGCATAGGTGTCAAGAATTTTGTAACAGTTTCTGTTAGGGTGATTCGAGCCTGAGGGCTGAAAGATATCTATATATACATATGTAATCGAGGTGCAAAAGGTTTAAAACTTGTTGGAACCCGTGAGGATTTTGTGTTATGTAATTTTGAGATGTGTCTTTAATAAAATTGGCAGAGCCGAGCAAGCAATTTGAGCAGAGATTCTTGTGTTATTTGATTTGCAATCTGTACCTTTGTTTTCCTCATGTGAATGTTTCCCTGTTGTTTATTTCATATGTGTTCTTTCATGTTTGTATAAGTGTATATTGAGGCATAATTCATATGTTTATGCTCTGTTTCTTTGATTCCAAGCATCCACAAACCAATTTCTACTAAAGTTAATGCAGAATTCATTTAATAATGCTCTGTATTGATGGACTGTTCTTATTTTCTTCCTTATCACCATACAAACATCTCTTTGACTGTGAATGAGTAGCTACCCTATCTCCATTATGAATTATCTGCAATGCATTGCCACTTTATCATCATAAGTGTTTTTGACTCCATTTCCCAATGAATCTTCACCTTGTTTCAACCAAACAACAAATCTGAGTTTGACTTTTAATCACATATCTGGCCTTGCTAAACAATTGGTGAGAGATCCCTCTCTGGAAAGGAAGAAGCCAACTCCCTTTCCTAAAGTGGTTTTGTGGTTACCTCAAAGTGTCATTTCCCACAACCTTGAGGATAATTTTGAGTGATAACATATTGGCATCGTTGCCGGGGAACGAAAGTCATATTGTCCCTAGGAGAAACGACAAAGATTTCGAGTTTTTATAGAGAGAAAGGATTTTTGTGGGCAAACAGAGTTTTCTGTAGTTGAAGAAGGTTGTATATTTTTCCTGGCGACTCCACTCATCAGAATTTTCAGTTGAAGGTAAATCCACTAGGGAAATTGGCGGCTCCACATTGATCCAAAGAAGGTTTTAGAAGAGATCCCTCTCTGGAAAGAAAGAAGCCAGCTCCATTTCCTAAATTGGTTTGGTGGTTACCTCAAAGTGTCCTTTCCCACAAGCTTGAGGATCATTTTGAGTGATAACACACTCCACAAAAGAAGTTTCTTTAAACCTACCTCATTTGGTATGTGAGAAGCTGCTTTAGAGACCTAGAGACCTACCTACCACTTCTCTCATTTGGTATGAGAGAAGTTGCTTTAGACCTACCTCACTCATGTCAATGCTTGATTTTTTGGAGGCCGACCTCCCACCCCACATGTCCTCTTCAACATTTTTTATTCTCTTGGTTTTGTGCCCACCCAAAAAAATTTCATGCTTTGGGTACCTTGAGGTATATCCTAACCCAAAAAACTCTTATATTATGCCGATTATGTTGGTTATTGGCTTCACCCAACAAAAGTATATTTAAAAATACAAATATTCATAGATTTGGTTCCCCATGCTCAATGTTCACCCAAATCTAGCTAGATTTTGGGTTTTTGGAGGCTACTCTCCCACCCAAAATCATCTCTTCTATTGCGTCATTTTCTAAACCTCCTCTACGATGTGCCATTTTACTCCAACAACTTTTTCTCTTAGCAAATCAATCTCTTTGGAATTTACCCTACTTGAATCTATTTAGCATAAGGTTTGCTTTTTAGATTTAGTGCCCTTATCAAAGCATCGTGTCATACACCTAGGGTTTCCACTAATATATTCTAACTAGATACCATAATCTCCCTAACCAAATTTGGTGGACAAATGCATAGAGATATTCTAGACTCTTAGATATGTATCCTAACAATTTATTTTAAAACATGCTCATTTATGGTTGAAGATTGATGCTTGATTCCTATAGATAACCACTTAAAGGGACTTGTCCAAGCCTATGCTAGTCCCACACTACAAATATCTACAACAAATTCATTGAGGAACAATCCACTAGTGATCTTCACCATGACACATTACATGGGATGCATTGTGTTAGGCTTTGAAAAGACAATTTTTATCCTCTAGGTTATGAATAAAACTTAATAAATAGGTGGTTCCAATTGTGATAGGATTATAGACAAAGTATACAACAATACATAGAGGTTTTTACTAATCTCTGACTAAATTTAGGATTCTAAAGAAACACTTATCTTAAATTTAATTAATGTCTTGTTAAATATTTCATAATGAAATAGCTATTTGAGAGCACCACCTTAGACCAAGCCATACCATTACTATAAAATGTAGATTATAGAAATGACCTAATTCAATTTCCTTCTATAACTCTAACCCTAACCATCACCCAAACCCTAGCGCTAAACCCTTTGTACCCATTAGATACTTCCTCCAATATGTCCTAATCTACCTACAAGTAACACTACCTCTTCACCCTCTCCACAATGGTGCCACTATCATGAAACTAAATAACTTGATAAATTTACTGAGCAAAACCCTTCATTATCATTGTCATCTCTAGGTTCCTCCTCAACATATCCATCATCATCTTCATCATCATCATCATCATCTTCATCACCATCACCATCACCATCATCATCAACATCTTCATCATCATCACCACCATAATCATCATCAACATCTTCATCATCATTGTCATCTCTAGGTTCCTCATCAACATCTCCATCATCATCATCTTCTTCATCATCATCATCATCATCACCATCACCATTATCGTCAACATCTTCATCATCATCATCAACATCTTCATCATCATTGTCATATCTAGGTTCCTCTTCAACATCTCCATCATCATCATCTTCATCATCATCATCATCATCACCATCACCATCATCATCACCATCTTCATCATCATCACCACCATCATTATCATCAACATATTCATCATCATTGTCATCTCTCCATTCCTCATCAACATCTCCATCATCATCATCTTCATCATCATAATCATCATCATCATCATCTTCATCACCATCACCATCACCATCACCATCTTCATCATCATCACCATCATCATCATCATCAACATCTTCATCATCATCAACATCTCTAGGTTCCTCATCAACATCTCCATCATCATCATCTTCTTCATCATCATCATCTTCATCACCATCACCATCATCATCAAAATATTCATCATCGTTACCATCATCATCATCATCATCATCATCATCATCAACATCTTCAATAGTTTAGAGGTATCATATCATCATTCGGTGGGTCACACATGAATTCGACACAGGGGTGGACCACATAAGGTACCTCCTGGTAGGTAGGCATATGTAAGTACTCAAATGCGAATTTCATATGCTATACAAACGATCTTGAGCTATCAATTAATGGATTAGATATTTACACAAATATTTTGGAAGCCTTCTTTTGGGTGGGCCGGTGAACACCCGTCTCAAATACAATACGGTGAGAATATATATTAACTGTAACCCATAGATTTAACGTACACTACGCGAGGATAACAGATTAAAAGCTACCCTTGCCCCATTTCGTCCTTTCTAATTGAGTAGCCCCTGCCCGTGCTTTGTGGATTAATCCCCTACTTGTGAGTAAACTCTGCGGAATAGATTCAATTAGGCCCCTTGGGTAGCTCTATGTGTTGCTGTAGTAACTATGTTTCCACGTATCATTCAGTGACCTGATCGTTTGGTGACCTGAATTAGTTCCATCGTGCAAGTTTTTTTTTACTACTTTTGTTCTCTCCTCTTCACAACTTATTTCTCTCGGCATGGTAAAATACAAGTAGTCCCGGCCTGGCAAGAACAATATATATATATATATATATATATATATCATAATCGCTGTAAGTCTAGGGTAAGCATAGGGCTTGCACCGAGCTATATATATAAATAAGAATGAAAGGGTAATGAATGTAAATAGAAGTGAATGCTTTAATGTGATATAGAGTATAATGCTATACTGGGGCACAACTTGAGCCATTGTAAATTCTATGTAAGTAAGAATAATAGCGTAGATAATATGGGGATATTTATAAATGTGCGTATAGTGTAAGCCTAGTACTTGTGTATCCCTGTCGTCGCTATCGGGATAATTCATGATCACGGTTATTTAGGTATCATTCCTAATGCGGGGCGTATGATCGAGGGCGTTTATAAGGAGAACCACTTGCATTCTGGTTATAAAAAACTACTCGGCTTCTAATATAGGTATAACAAGCATCTGTTGAAAGTAAATCAATCTCTATCTGTTGGTATCAGGTTCGGATGATTTCCGTAATAGATTATGTATACGTCCGAAAGAGACAAGGTAAAATAAGGTAAGGTAAACGGGCAGGTGGAGCCAATTTAGAAGTAAGCAGATAAGTAGATCCAATTTAGAGAACCAAGTTAAAGATCAAGTTAGAGGTTACGTACTATCAGGACATGAGCTCCTCTTTTTCTATCTGATGAATATCTGGGTTAATTATCCCAACTTTCCCCATAGGGGGAATGAAACCAGCCTCGCCCTATTAAATAAAGTTAAAGTCATCTATTCAAGTTAAAATAATAAGGGTTGGGTTGAAGGATAATGTCACATACCCCAATTTTATTAAAATAATGTAATTATTTTTAATATTCCTGAGAACATTATGTTAAATTTAATGCTAAGTAGGAAGGGATGACTCAGCAGAGTCTCCAGAAATGGAATGTAAAATCTGAATAATTATTATTAATAAATAAATTATGGAGACAACAGCATGGGAGAGCTGTTAAAAGAGGTTACTGGTCTAACTGGTGGATGGAATTAGGTGGAAGGACAAAAGACAAGTGGCAGCATCCTCAAACACTTCCTGAGTTGCAGGTGGCAACTTCCCTATATTTTGGGGTCATGATTCCCCAAGAAAGTGGAATCTGAGCAGGTGGCTCATTAATGACAGTTAGCCCAACTAAGACCTAGGCAATCTTTTAAATACTACTCAATGAACTGAGCTGGGGGTTCAGCAATTGTTCTAGAGGGAGAATACATTCAGATGGATGCTATTCAGGAGTCCCATTGAGGAAGTGGGAAACAGTAAGGAAGTGTTTTGAGCAGGAAGTTGTAGTAACTTGGTTCCAGTATAGCTGTTTTGGCTGAGGGAATTATTGGCCGTACTTAGATTCCAGTCAGTTAGACCAGAGCAAGCTCGGGGGTCCTGAGAAGTGCTGTCTGGGCACTCTCCAGGAATTGGTAGGGAGGAACAGCCTCCCATTGCTGTTATTGTCTACCATCTACAGGTTCTGTCACTCTCCCTGTTGATTGGTTTAAATTATTTTCTATGAGATAAACTAGTACAATTATGTATTGATTTGGTTCAACTTCAGGAAATCGTTATCTGTACTTTCCTTTGGTATAAATTTCAGAATGCAGATGTTTTAGAAGTTTTCCTGTTTTTATTTAAATAGAGTATATTATTTTATACGGAACCTATTATTCACGGTTACAGTTAATAAATACTGTGTTTATGCATATGCTAGAATTCCTGTTAATAGTTTAATAATAGACAGAAATAATAGACAATAGATATTCCAGATTTATAGCTATTAAACAATCATAAGAACAAATCTAGATAAATCTTAGTTTTACTCCGATGTTATTTTCCTGTTAGAGTAAGCTACCTATATATATATATATATATATTGCATATTTCAGTTAACTTTAGTTTCATGTCATTCTTTTATCGAGTTAACAGATAAACAAAACTTATCTTAAGGTATTGTTCTTACACAGAACATGTTGACAGCTGCTGACTAACTGAAGGGGCGACTGTGGTAATATTTCATTGTTACCAGCTTCCACATCATCTTAAACATTTACACAGTAGTCAAACACAGACACTAGTAACTGTAGATTTTTATTTGCTTGCTATCTAGTCTTAGAACACAGTAGCCATGTCAATATAATCGAAATAACAGAGTGGTTTTTAAACAATACAAACATATTAATACAACAGAAAAACTGTCGACTAACACAGTCATCCTTGGCTGATTACAAACCATCTTAAATTACACACAGTATTAATATTATTCAGTACAAACATCTCCCTTGGAGTAGTTCCCAAACCCTACACGGCCGTAGCCATACAATATCTCCACAACAGACTGAAAAACAAATGAAAGAATGCCTTATATGGCAGACAGACTTACAGTATCTTATTACATAGTTCTATGTTTATATTATTTCATCCACAGTGGCGTTTAATAACAATACAAGAATCAAAACAAATATTATTATAATTTATACCCAGTCGCTATCGAGTTCACAATACCCTACGTATGCTTTGAACATGAAACAAAACCCCCCAAATTCGCCAGAATAACCCTATGCTTTCAACTATTGCAGACACCATCGAGAAACATCCACTATCATTATTCAACACTTCAAATCAAAATAAAACACAGAAGGAAAATGGTAGGGTTTCTTTAAAAACAGAGCCATCATACATTGCAGGTATCGAATAACCCAGATATCTTTACATCTTGTAAATATTATAACAATACACGAAGACGAAACACGGTCATAACAGACCCAATAATATATATGAAAAATATAAATCTTATACAGCGAGATTTGAACCCTATGCTTAGCCATTATCGGAGCCATAACCAAAAACCCTGGCCTCATACAGTTGGCCGTGAATGGCTCCATATTTTTAACAGGGTTTTAAAACCCCATTTCATTTCAAACAAAACAATTTCATACATATGACTGCACCTACGAACATCAGGTCGATAATGACCTCAACACACAGGAGTTTCCCTCCAAGACTCAACCCTAACCACAAAACCAGCAAAGGAAGAGACAGCCGTGGATAACCAGGCTTACCGGAGAAGCCTGCGCGGGTGACAAAGCCCTGTACACCTTCAAGAGCCGAGTGACCTGCATTTAACGAATGCCGAGAGATATTAATACCCTGTCTATGCCGAGAGTTTGATTAAATATAAAAACAACACTTGCTTAAAACAGAAATTGCTTACCTGAGTATTGTAACCGTGGAAAATCTGAAAGCCACCGGTGGAAGCAGGCACTAAAACCCCAACTCTCGTCGGGTGAAGGAGCAAAGCACACCCTCGTAACCTTTCAATGACAGCTGCGACAGACAACCCTTGCAGACGAAACCCTTACACTGGGATTGAACCAGTCAATAAGCACATCCAAAACCCAAAGACATCAACCCTCTCATAACTTAAAGACAATAGCAAACCCTGTCTCATATTCACACAGCACAAGCGATGGACTGTAATATCGGGGACTAACAAAGGAGGAAACAACGAGACTATTAAACGAAGAAATAGTAACAGATGATATCACCAGAGCCGAGGACTTAATCTATTGCAGAATGAAACCATAAAATTCAAAACCACAACACTGTGCAATTCGTTACAGTGACCAACGATGAAATCCAGACATGGAGGGTTTCACCCTTAGGACCCGAGCCCGGAGGCAAAGACAATAACCTGGTAGGGTTTCGAAACAGCTTATATATCGCCAATTGCATGGAGGAGAGTGAACCACGTAGCATCCAAATAAATCAACGTAGCATGGGTCGAAACCCTATAGTTCCATTGCCAACCAAATCATTATACACCGATTTTTCCCAAATCATTTCATATGTAAGTCAACATACAAGATAACAATGATATATATAATCATTTGGCACAAAGTGCATGCCTTGCAAATGAATCATCGAGATTTCCAAGCATTTGGAATGCATAATCACTACAACGATATAAAAGAGATATAGTCAATTTAAACCATAAGTTATGATCATTCCAACCTTTACACTATAGTAAATATAAAGCTTGCCAATGTATGAGAACAAAATGTTTGTGGCACAAACATTATATATATATATATATTGAAACCAAGCCATAGATTAATGCCATGAGCATAATACATTCCCATGTGCATATAAGCACTAAGGTAGTCAAATGAAAATACCTTGTTATCTAATACTTGAAATGTTACCAAGTCTTTATGACAATATATACATTGCCATTATATACTATCATCGGATTTGCTACCAATACTATTGTTAACAGTAACAATTTGAATAATAAACCTCTATTATTAGAATGTTGAAATAGAGTTTCATCTACAGGATTCACATCATAAAGGTAGTTAAAAATCAAGCACAGTCAGGTAATATATGTTAAACTCTAAGTAGACATTGGACTTCGATGCATAGGAGTATAAGTTGAAACAACGCTAGAAGCGTCACCTTCTCAACTCGCAATATCAGTACGTGAACAAAACAGTAATCACCGGCATTTAAACTGACAACAGGTCACATGATGCAAAGACACTTTATACAGCCAATAATTATGATATAACAATTGTCTCATTGTTAGTCACAGTAGTAGCATAGCATAATAATCATAAAAACATAATTATAACTAAGACAATGTAAATCTTAGTAACACCTGACGATACTAGTTGAAGAAGAAATATCATGACGATCATTAAGTTTTAAAGTACAGGGAGTATTGATGCTCACCTAGTTAACTTACAGTGATCCTTACTTCACTGGCGCACCTGAAAAACAAAAGACGACATATGCATTAGCTCGTAAGCTAAGTAAGCCAGTCAACTACGACTAGCTCTTCCCTTGCGGTTCAAACCAAACAGTCATTAATTACAATCACCGAAATCAAAGTTTTTAATAAGACAGAGTCTTTAAACAGATTATGTTAGTTATTTAAATTAAAACAATATCAGAAATACTACCTAGTTAACATTTATTGTTACGAATAAAAATTTTAAATTTTTCGGAAATTTCGGGTTTTGACATGTGGTATCAGAGCTCAGTTTCAGACACTAGGCCTGTATGTGACTCCACTAAACTTCCGCAAACAATGATCATAAAAGAAGATTTTGTTTTATTTATAAAATACTAATATATATTTCGGTTTCATCTACAGAACAGAAATTTTTCTTTTCTGAATTTTTCAGACAGGTATGGAAAAACTGGGAGAATATGCTGAGGAGGAATCTCCCAATGTTGAGATAAGACAGATGTCAAAAGAACTTGAGACGGGAGAAGAAGCTGCTCACACCACTGAGCTGATGCAGACCATAAGAGGATTAAAGACAGAAATGGAAACAGTTAAGAGGGATAATGAAAGAATTCTAAAGACTCAGGAACAGCTAAATCAGTTATTGATAGAAAAATTTCAGACTGAAGTAAGGAGCAAACCAGCTGACTCAGAAGAAGTTAGTCATCCAAGAGGGTCAAAAAGGACAAAACCAACTAAATCTGACAGCAGTTCCTCATCTGAAGAAAGAAAGGGACAACCCAGTTATCACACTAGCAGTGACAGCAGTGAAGCTGAGCTGCACAACCAAAGGAAAAAGTACCGGCCCTATGAGGAGATTTCCGGGGAGTTTAAGAAGATAAAACCCCCAACTTTCAATGGAGAAGCTGAAACGGGAGAAGAGGCCGAATCCTGGTTGTCCGGGATGAGAAAGTATTTTCAGATCTATAACTACTCAAATCAGCTAAAGGCAAGAATGGCCATCTACAACCTCTCGGGAAAGGCGGATATATGGTGGCAAGACCTGAAAAGGGTCAAAGGGATCAAAGAAAGAGAAGTTAATTGGAGTACCTTTAAAAGGTATTTCAAGAAGAAATTCCTGTCCGAGCAATATTATGAAGAACGGGCTAAAGAATTTTATGAACTAAAACTCGGATCTATGACGATGAAGGACTTAAACAGTAAATTTTTAAGTCTGTTACGTTATGTACCGTATTTTGTCGAAGAGAAACCAAAAATACAGCGGTTTCTTAGTTGCCTGCCCTATCATATCAAGGACAGAATTGAATATGACAACCCCAAAACACTGGAAGAAGCTATGCGCAAGGCAAATTTCTGTTACGAACAGAATAAAAAGAAAGAGGGAATAGCCAGCTGGAAAGCCAAAAAGAACAGCAATCTGATCGAGTACAAGAAAAAGGAATTTGTTCCCCATAAAAGTTTCAAGAATGGCAAAAACGGGAACCACTTTAATAGTAAAAGTTTCCAAGGAAACAAAAATGGAGCTGTCAGCCATTCAAACAATTACAAAAACAGCAAAGAGACTCCTAATAACCATGGAAACTACACCAAAAATTTTGAGCGAAAAGAACCTGTCAAGTGCTGGGAATGTAATGGGCCACATTATGCTTCAGTCTGCCCAAACAGAAAGAAACAAGTCAGCAATATTCATACTGTTCAAGATGAAATGACAGTTGGAGATTTTGCAGGAACTATGCCCAGAATAAATGCAGCGTTGGAAAATCGTCAGGCTGACTATCAAACTTCCATGGTGGAAGTAGGAGGTATGATTAACAAAACCCCAGTTACTATATTAATAGATCCAGGTGCTAGTCTTAGTTATATTTCACCTCAGCTGGTAGAAAAATGTAATTTGACTGTTGAAAGGTTTGATGATTCTTGGTCTGTACAATTAGCTACTGGGGCTAAGAAGAAAGTAAACTGCTATGTAAAAGAATGCATCTTAAACATGACTGATTTTAGAACTACAGTTAAACTGAATGTTTTACCACTTGGCTCTTATGACATACTTATCGGAATGGACTGGTTGGAACAACATAGGGTCGTTTTAAACTGTTTTGACAAAACTTTTAGGTGTATAAACAGTAGTGGACAGCCTGTAACTGTTAGGGGTATTCCTAGGAAAACAGTAGTTAGGCAAATTTCTGCATTACAACTTAAAAGAGCAGTCAGGAAAGGATGCAAGACCTATGCTGTAACTATTACAGACGAGACCGATAAATCTGAGAACAACCAGAAAACAGTAGAGAACATTCCTGTCGTCAATGAATTTATTGACGTTTTTCCTGAGGAAATCCCAGAATTGCCTCCCAAGAGAGAGCTTGACTTTACCATTGAGCTGGTACCAGGTGCTGTTCCCAGTTCAAAAGCCCCATACCGTATGAATATTTTGGAGCTTAACGAGTTAAAAACTCAGTTGAAAGAGTTAATAGATAAGAACTATATCCGACCCAGCGTATCCCCTTGGGGAGCACCAGTAATTTTCGTTAAAAAGAAGGACGGAACTATGCGACTTTGCATAGATTATCGTCAACTAAACAAGATGACGATCAAAAACAGGTATCCGTTACCTCGTATTGATGATCTGTTTGATCAACTACGTGGCGCTACGGTATTCTCTAAGATCGATCTAAGATCGGGTTATCATCAGGTAAGAATTAAAGAAGAAGACATTTTCAAAACAGCCTTTAGAACCAGGTACGGACATTACGAATTTGTCGTAATGCCATTTGGACTTACTAATGCCCCAGCTGTTTTCATGTGCTTAATGAACAACATAATGCACAAATACTTAGATAAATTTGTTGTTGTATTTATCGACGACATTTTAGTCTATTCTAAGAGCGAGGAGGAGCATAAGGAACACTTACGTATCGTTTTACAAGAACTAAGAGAACAACAACTTTTTGCGAAATTTAGTAAATGTGACTTTTTCAAAGATGAAATCCAGTACTTAGGACATGTAGTCACTAAGGAAGGAATTTCAGTGGATCCCGAAAAGATTCGGGCGATTGAAGAATGGCCAGTACCTAAAGATGTGACGGACGTTAGATCTTTCATGGGAATTACCGGTTACTACCGGAGGTTTATTGAAGGCTTTTCAAAAATAGCCAATCCAATCACTTCTTTGCAGAAGAAAGGAAAGAAGTTTGATTGGAATGCGAAATGTGAAGAAAGTTTCAAGAAACTTAAGACCTTATTGACAACTGCACCTATTCTTAGAATAGCGGACCCAAATAAAGACTTCATAGTTTGCACCGACGCTTGTAATGATGGTTTAGGCGGAGTGCTGACTCAAGAAGGACATGTCATTGCTTACGAATCTAGGAAGCTGAAAATTCATGAAAAGAATTATGCCACTTATGACCTAGAATTAGCTGCTGTAATTCATGCTTTAAAGATGTGGCGACACCACCTAATAGGCAGAAAATTTACCTTACTAACAGATAATAAAGGTCTGAAATACCTTTTAGACCAGCCAAATCTAAATGCAAGACAAGCCAGATGGCTGGCATTCCTAAGTGAGTACGATTTTGAAATCCAACACATAAAAGGGAAGGAAAATAAGGTGGCTGATGCCTTGAGCAGGAATGCAAAACTGAATTTTATATCAGCTAGCAGCACTTATACCTCTGATTTAAATAAACAGCTGGCCGAAGGGATAAAATTAGATGGAAATTATCAACACTTACAAATTACAGCCAAGGAACAGCCCACAGAAAGTTTGATAAAAGGGTATAGTATAAACGAAAACGGATTTTTGCTGTTTAAGGACAGGCTGTATATCCCTAATGCACCTACAGTTAAGCTGTTAATTTTAGACGAAATACATAAAACCCCTTATTCCGGGCATCCTGGCTATCAAAAGACTATCACTATGCTGAGAAAAGAATATTTTTGGCCTAACATGAAATCTGAAACTGCTGAATATTTAGCAAAGTGTTTGGACTGCCAACAAGTAAAAACAGAACATCAACATCCAGCTGGATTGCTGCAACCTTTACCTATTCCTAGCTGGAAATGGGAAATAATCAGTCTGGATTTCATTACGGGTTTACCCAAAAATCAACATCAGAATGATTCGATTATGGTAGTGGTAGACAAATTAAGTAAATCAGCACATTTTATTCCTGTTAAAACCACATACAAGGCTGCAAACATAGCAGATATCTTTCTAAAACAGATTTTTCGGTTACACGGTATTCCAAAAGTTATTATATCAGACAGGGATCCTAAATTCATAGGAAATTTTTGGAGATCCTTGTTCAAAGGATTAAACACCACTTTGAATTTCAGCACCTCTTTCCATCCTCAGACGGACGGACAAACAGAACGAGTTAATCAAATATTAGAAGATCTGTTAAGGATGTATGTTAAAGATCAACCAGGTAAGTGGGAGGATTATTTGCACTTAGCTGAATTTGCATACAATAACAGCTATCAATCATCAGCTAATTTTAGTCCTTTTGAGGTTTTGTATGGACGAAAATGCAACACTCCTATCTCCTGGAGTAATCCAGTAGATAGATTAGTGTTAGGACCTGATTTATTGAAAGAAATGGAACAGATTGTGAAACAAGTGCAGGGCAACTTGAAGATTGCCCAGGATCGGCAAAAGAGTCAAGCAGACTTGAAAAGAACTCCTAAAGAGTTCCAGGTAGGTGAACATGTGTTCATCAAGGTAAGACCAAAGAAAAGCTCCCTAAGATTAGGAAGTTGTGCAAAATTAGCACCACGTTACTGTGGTCCATTCGAAATTTTAGCTAGAATTGGTCAAGTTGCTTATCAGTTAGCATTACCGCCAAATTTAAAAGTACATAATGTTTTTCATATCTCTGTTTTGAAAAAGTATGTTCATGATGCTACTCATGTTATTGATTGGAACATTGTACAGGTAGAACCAGAAGGGGAAGTTCTGGTAGAACCGGATTGTATCCTCGGGAGGAGGGAAATTACTCTACGGAACCGGATAATTGGACAAGTGAAGGTGCAATGGAAGCACCTTAGTCCTGAAGAATCTACCTGGGAGCTGGAAAGTAAGATGTGGGAAGCATATCCCCATCTATTCCAGCAGGTAGCTAAAGAAGAAGAATAAAGTAACATCGAGGACGATGTTACATTTTAAGGGGGTGTGTATGTCACATACCCCAATTTTATTAAAATAATGTAATTATTTTTAATATTCCTGAGAACATTATGTTAAATTTAATGCTAAGTAGGAAGGGATGACTCAGCAGAGTCTCCAGAAATGGAATGTAAAATCTGAATAATTATTATTAATAAATAAATTATGGAGACAACAGCATGGGAGAGCTGTTAAAAGAGGTTACTGGTCTAACTGGTGGATGGAATTAGGTGGAAGGACAAAAGACAAGTGGCAGCATCCTCAAACACTTCCTGAGTTGCAGGTGGCAACTTCCCTATATTTTGGGGTCATGATTCCCCAAGAAAGTGGAATCTGAGCAGGTGGCTCATTAATGACAGTTAGCCCAACTAAGACCTAGGCAATCTTTTAAATACTACTCAATGAACTGAGCTGGGGGTTCAGCAATTGTTCTAGAGGGAGAATACATTCAGATGGATGCTATTCAGGAGTCCCATTGAGGAAGTGGGAAACAGTAAGGAAGTGTTTTGAGCAGGAAGTTGTAGTAACTTGGTTCCAGTATAGCTGTTTTGGCTGAGGGAATTATTGGCCGTACTTAGATTCCAGTCAGTTAGACCAGAGCAAGCTCGGGGGTCCTGAGAAGTGCTGTCTGGGCACTCTCCAGGAATTGGTAGGGAGGAACAGCCTCCCATTGCTGTTATTGTCTACCATCTACAGGTTCTGTCACTCTCCCTGTTGATTGGTTTAAATTATTTTCTATGAGATAAACTAGTACAATTATGTATTGATTTGGTTCAACTTCAGGAAATCGTTATCTGTACTTTCCTTTGGTATAAATTTCAGAATGCAGATGTTTTAGAAGTTTTCCTGTTTTTATTTAAATAGAGTATATTATTTTATACGGAACCTATTATTCACGGTTACAGTTAATAAATACTGTGTTTATGCATATGCTAGAATTCCTGTTAATAGTCTAATAATAGACAGAAATAATAGACAATAGATATTCCAGATTTATAGCTATTAAACAATCATAAGAACAAATCTAGATAAATCTTAGTTTTACTCCGATGTTATTTTCCTGTTAGAGTAAGCTACCTATATATATATATATGTATATTGCATATTTCAGTTAACTTTAGTTTCATGTCATTCTTTTATCGAGTTAACAGATAAACAAAACTTATCTTAAGGTATTGTTCTTACACAGAACATGTTGACAGCTGCTGACTAACTGAAGGGGCGACTGTGGTAATATTTCATTGTTACCAGCTTCCACATCATCTTAAACATTTACACAGTAGTCAAACACAGACACTAGTAACTGTAGATTTTTATTTGCTTGCTATCTAGTCTTAGAACACAGTAGCCATGTCAATATAATCGAAATAACAGAGTGGTTTTTAAACAATACAAACATATTAATACAACAGAAAAACTGTCGACTAACACAGTCATCCTTGGCTGATTACAAACCATCTTAAATTACACACAGTATTAATATTATTCAGTACAAACATCTCCCTTGGAGTAGTTCCCAAACCCTACACGGCCGTAGCCATACAATATCTCCACAACAGACTGAAAAACAAATGAAAGAATGCCTTATATGGCAGACAGACTTACAGTATCTTATTACATAGTTCTATGTTTATATTATTTCATCCACAGTGGCGTTTAATAACAATACAAGAATCAAAACAAATATTATTATAATTTATACCCAGTCGCTATCGAGTTCACAATACCCTACGTATGCTTTGAACATGAAACAAAACCCCCCAAATTCGCCAGAATAACCCTATGCTTTCAACTATTGCAGACACCATCGAGAAACATCCACTATCATTATTCAACACTTCAAATCAAAATAAAACACAGAAGGAAAATGGTAGGGTTTCTTTAAAAACAGAGCCATCATACATTGCAGGTATCGAATAACCCAGATATCTTTACATCTTGTAAATATTATAACAATACACGAAGACGAAACACGGTCATAACAGACCCAATAATATATATGAAAAATATAAATCTTATACAGCGAGATTTGAACCCTATGCTTAGCCATTATCGGAGCCATAACCAAAAACCCTGGCCTCATACAGTTGGCCGTGAATGGCTCCATATTTTTAACAGGGTTTTAAAACCCCATTTCATTTCAAACAAAACAATTTCATACATATGACTGCACCTACGAACATCAGGTCGATAATGACCTCAACACACAGGAGTTTCCCTCCAAGACTCAACCCTAACCACAAAACCAGCAAAGGAAGAGACAGCCGTGGATAACCAGGCTTACCGGAGAAGCCTGCGCGGGTGACAAAGCCCTGTACACCTTCAAGAGCCGAGTGACCTGCATTTAACGAATGCCGAGAGATATTAATACCCTGTCTATGCCGAGAGTTTGATTAAATATAAAAACAACACTTGCTTAAAACAGAAATTGCTTACCTGAGTATTGTAACCGTGGAAAATCTGAAAGCCACCGGTGGAAGCAGGCACTAAAACCCCAACTCTCGTCGGGTGAAGGAGCAAAGCACACCCTCGTAACCTTTCAATGACAGCTGCGACAGACAACCCTTGCAGACGAAACCCTTACACTGGGATTGAACCAGTCAATAAGCACATCCAAAACCCAAAGACATCAACCCTCTCATAACTTAAAGACAATAGCAAACCCTGTCTCATATTCACACAGCACAAGCGATGGACTGTAATATCGGGGACTAACAAAGGAGGAAACAACGAGACTATTAAACGAAGAAATAGTAACAGATGATATCACCAGAGCCGAGGACTTAATCTATTGCAGAATGAAACCATAAAATTCAAAACCACAACACTGTGCAATTCGTTACAGTGACCAACGATGAAATCCAGACATGGAGGGTTTCACCCTTAGGACCCGAGCCCGGAGGCAAAGACAATAACCTGGTAGGGTTTCGAAACAGCTTATATATCGCCAATTGCATGGAGGAGAGTGAACCACGTAGCATCCAAATAAATCAACGTAGCATGGGTCGAAACCCTATAGTTCCATTGCCAACCAAATCATTATACACCGATTTTTCCCAAATCATTTCATATGTAAGTCAACATACAAGATAACAATGATATATATAATCATTTGGCACAAAGTGCATGCCTTGCAAATGAATCATCGAGATTTCCAAGCATTTGGAATGCATAATCACTACAACGATATAAAAGAGATATAGTCAATTTAAACCATAAGTTATGATCATTCCAACCTTTACACTATAGTAAATATAAAGCTTGCCAATGTATGAGAACAAAATGTTTGTGGCACAAACATTATATATATATATATATTGAAACCAAGCCATAGATTAATGCCATGAGCATAATACATTCCCATGTGCATATAAGCACTAAGGTAGTCAAATGAAAATACCTTGTTATCTAATACTTGAAATGTTACCAAGTCTTTATGACAATATATACATTGCCATTATATACTATCATCGGATTTGCTACCAATACTATTGTTAACAGTAACAATTTGAATAATAAACCTCTATTATTAGAATGTTGAAATAGAGTTTCATCTACAGGATTCACATCATAAAGGTAGTTAAAAATCAAGCACAGTCAGGTAATATATGTTAAACTCTAAGTAGACATTGGACTTCGATGCATAGGAGTATAAGTTGAAACAACGCTAGAAGCGTCACCTTCTCAACTCGCAATATCAGTACGTGAACAAAACAGTAATCACCGGCATTTAAACTGACAACAGGTCACATGATGCAAAGACACTTTATACAGCCAATAATTATGATATAACAATTGTCTCATTGTTAGTCACAGTAGTAGCATAGCATAATAATCATAAAAACATAATTATAACTAAGACAATGTAAATCTTAGTAACACCTGACGATACTAGTTGAAGAAGAAATATCATGACGATCATTAAGTTTTAAAGTACAGGGAGTATTGATGCTCACCTAGTTAACTTACAGTGATCCTTACTTCATTGGCGCACCTGAAAAACAAAAGACGACATATGCATTAGCTCGTAAGCTAAGTAAGCCAGTCAACTACGACTAGCTCTTCCCTTGCGGTTCAAACCAAACAGTCATTAATTACAATCACCGAAATCAAAGTTTTTAATAAGACAGAGTCTTTAAACAGATTATGTTAGTTATTTAAATTAAAACAATATCAGAAATACTACCTAGTTAACATTTATTGTTACGAATAAAAATTTTAAATTTTTCGGAAATTTCGGGTTTTGACAGATAACATAACCAATCTTTAAACACCATTTAAATGGCCCTTTTAACACACGGTTATCACTACCTACCGCAGCTCTGCAGCTCTGTAGGTGCTATCCATACTTATATAAGTTTAAGTAAATAGAATATATAGAGGGCATAATCTGAGGGTCCCAGGGATGAATATGAGTATGGAGGGTAGAGAGTATAGAAAGAGGTTGACTTGATGTAACAGAATTGAATGGCTTTCACATAACGTGCTTTAACTAACTTCAAGTTATTGTATGTATCCTCCCATGCTTGCATAATGTCCTTTACTAGTGTATGGTGCCCCCATGCCTCGGATTAGCTTATATAACCCTCCCTTACTTGCATTATGTCCTAGACCTATGTATGTAACATCTTGTGCTGGTGATTGTATTATATAGTGTATTTAACCTCATTCCTTTGCCAACATCATGCCAACGTTATCACCTCTCTTATCTTTCCTTCAATAAATAACCGTCCAAACTTGAACTGCCTTCACCCAATAAACTATGCCTTGTTTGGTTTACTAACGATGGAATGCCTTGCCCTCCCTTGCCCTCCCTTCGGTCAAGCAAGTATACCTTTGGTCAAGCAAGCCTTTCCTTGCTTATGACAGCCTTTAAGTGTATGATTGAATGCCGGGCTTGTTTCTACTCTAATGTAATAAGGTAATTTGTTTGCTGGGGCTGTGGGATTGTTTCTACTCTAAGGTAATAAGGTAATATGTTGGCTAGGTGTTTAGGAGATGACCTCATACCAACTCTTCAACAAAAACAAATTAACCAAATGCTAGGCTTCAAGGCAAGGTTGAAACTACAAACTCTTGTAAGGCAATTGCTTGTTTGGATTGGATTTATCAACTAAATATAGGATATTAAAGGTGTTGCTGTTACTTCCTGGTTGCTTGGGTAGCGGGAAGATAACACCCACAAAGAGGACATTGTTAGGCTTGTTTCTACTATTTTCTACTATGAATGTCATCTGGGTTCGAGCTCCGCAGGACACTCCACACTGAGATAAAGAAACAACAACACATATGAGCTCCGCAGGACACTCATGGGGCTAAAAAACAAAACATATGCCCGGGTTGCTGGCTAAACAACTTAACATAGGAGCTCCGTAGGACACACTTCGATTGCTGGGCTTAGAATCTGTTGTCATTGGGAAGAAAAAGAAACAGTGCGAAGCTGGACCTAGTGTCCTCGTGTCTTCGTATCATGGGGAATAAATAGTATCTAGAATGTTCTCCCTAGAATAAGCTCCTTATAAAGCTCTTTGACCTTAGAATTCTCAGTACGTTGCTTTTACGCGATCTACGTAAAAGAAATCCATATTTTTTGATAAAAGGTGTAGTAGTACTTACATTCTCGGTCCTCATATATCACGTCAATCATAAAAGTAGTATGATCGAGAGAAAAAATTTCTGTTTGATGAAACTATTTCCTATACATATAAACTTAATGGAACTTGGAAATGAAACATCGGAAGAATATTTAAAACCTTTAAACAAAAATTGGTTTATATTTCCGCATCTTCATCATCATCACCATCATCATCATTGTCATCTCTCCATTCCTCATCAACATCTCCATCATCATCATCATCACCATCATCTTCATCACCACCACCATCACCATCATCATCAACATATTCATCGTCATCACCATCATCATCATCATCAACAACTTCATCATCATTGTCATCTATAGGTTCCTCATCAACATCTCCATCATCATCCTCTTCTTCTTCATCATCATCATCATCTTCATCACCATCACCATCATCATCAACATCTTTATCATCATCACCATCATTATCATCATCAACATCTTCATCATCATTTTCATCTCCCCCTTCCTTGTCAACATTTCCATCATCATCATCATCTTCTTCATCATCATCATCATCATCATCACCATCACCATCATCATCAACATCTTCATCATCATCACCATCATCATCATCATCATCAACATCTTCATCATCATTATCATCTCTAGGTTCCTCATCAACATCTCCATCATCATCATCATCATCTTCATCACCATCACCATCACCATCAACGTCTTCATCATCATCACCATCATCATCATCAACATCTTCATCATCATTGTCATCTCTAGGTTCCTCATCAACATCTCCATCATCATCATATTCTTCACCATCAACAACTTCATCACCATCACCATCACCATCAACAACTTCATCATCATCATCATCATCATCAACATCTTCATCATCATTGTCATCTCTAGGTTCCTCATCAACATCTCCATCATCATCATCTTCTTCATCGTCATCATCCTCATCTTCATCACCATCACCATCATCATCAACGTTTTCATCATCATCACCATCTTCATCATCATCATCACCATAAGTGCCCGGTCGACGATTTTGAAAATTTGACCTCAATGTGCAAAAATTGCACACTCCCTTACTGAGTAAAACCCTAGTTTCCAAAATGGACCTACAAGATGACACTTGGGCCATGGGACCGGAGGAGAGGGGCACCCCTTGCACTATCCCGACGCCATGAATCCAACTAAGTCGACGGTTTGTCGATCCGAACCACGGTCGTTATTCTATGGCTCGTTCCGTCTCGCATCCAAAAGGCCTTTAGGGACACCTATTGGATACCTACCGGGGGCATAGAATTCCAACAATGCAACAAAATTGAGTTCCGGGGAGTCTTACGAGTGTGTCTAGGAAGGCTCCAGCTCGGAACGCTAGCCATAAGTGCCTGGTCGACAATTTTGCAAATTTGACCCCAATGTGCAAAAATTGCACACTCCCTTACTGAGCAAAACCCTAGTTTCCAAAATGGATCTACAAGATGACACCTGGGCCATGGGACTAGAGGAGAGGGGAACCCCTAGCACTATCCCGACGTCCTGGATCCAACAGAGTCGACGGTTTGTCGATCCAAGCCACGGTCTCATTCTATGGCTCGTTTTGTCTCGCATCCAAAAGGCCTTCAGGGACACCTGCTGGATACCTACCAGGGGCATAGAATTCCAACTGTGCAACAAAACTGGTTTCAGGGGAGCCCTGCAAGTGTGTCTAGGAAGGTTCCAGTTGGGAACGCTAGACATAAGTGCCTGGTTGACAATTTTGCAAATTTGACCCTAATGTGCAAAAATTACATGTCACTCCCTTACTAAGCAAAACCCTAGTTTCCAAAATGGAACTACAATATGACACCTGGGACATGGGATTGGAGGAGAGAGGCACCCCTAGAACTATCTCGAGGTCATGAATCCAATGGATTCGACGGTTTGTCGATCCAAGCCACGGTCGTCATTCTATGGCTCGTTCCGTCTCGCATCCAAAAGGTCTTTAGGTACACCTACTGGATACCTACCGGGGGCATAGAATTCCAAATGTGCAACAAAACCGAGTTTCAGGGAGTCCTGCAAGTGTGTCTAGGAAGGTTCCAGCTGGGAACGCTAGCCATAAGTGCCCTATCGACGATTTTGCAAATTTGACCTCAATGTGCAAAAATTGCACACTCCCTTACTAAGCAAAACCCTAGTTTCCAAAATGGACCTACAAGATGACACCTGGTCCATGGGACCAGAGGAGAGGGGCACCCCTAGCACTATCCCGACGTCCTAAATCCAACGGATTTAACGTTTTGTTGATCCGAGCCACGGTCATCATTCTATGGCTCGTTCCGTCTCCAAACAAACATCGTGTCACATGAGGCTAATCCTAGTTTCTCCTTTCAAGAGAAAATAAGAAAAGAAAAAAATTTCTCATATCATTGAAGAAGACCTCACAGTCCCAAGGTTAAGGGGTTTCGGTACTTGACCCAATCATGCATAAGTGCATAGTCACTTACTAAGAAAAACCCTAGTTTTTTATATCCATGAGCAAGATGATCATTAGGAAATGGAACCACATGAGAGAGGTTCCCCTAGATCAAATGCATTGTTATGGACCCAACGGATTTGATGGGTCATCAATATGATCCACTGTCATTATTTTATGGCAACTTGTAGGTCTCCTTCTAAATCCTTTTAGGGTCACATGGGTGATTCTGTCATTAGGGAATAAAAATTGAACTAGGCATCGCAATTGAGTTTCATAAGCTCTTACATGTGTGTTTGGACATCTTCGACATGGAAACACTAGGCACACTCCAAAGGTCAATGGGTTTCAATACTTCACCAAATCATGAAAAAAGTGTATAGTCACTTACATAGAAACACACTGGTTCATAATATCAATCAAGCAAGACAAGCATTTGGTGATGGACCCATGGGAGAGAAGTTCCTCTTAATGGAATGCATTGTCATGGACCCAACATAGTTTAGGGTTCGTCGATATGAGCCACGGTTATCATTTTACGGCAAGTTGCAGGACACCACCTAAAGGCTTTGGGGGACACTTGGTGATTCTGTCATTAGGGAATAAAAATTGAATTCTATAAGATCCTACATGTGTGCTTGGCCATTACCAACATGATAACACAACCCATAGTCCCAAGGTTGAGGGGATCAGTACTTGACCCAATCATCCAAAATGTGCATAGTGAGTTATTGAACAAAACCCTAGTTCCTAAGGTCAATGAACAAGATGAGCATAGGGTGATGGACCCATGGGATAGAGGTGCCCTTATATGGAATGCATTATCATATAACTAATGGATTTGATGTTTTGTTGACTCGAATGACAATCATCATTTTATGGCAAGTTGCAGGTCACCTTTGAAATCCTTTCAAGGACACTTGGTGATTATGCCATTAAGGCATAAAAACAGACCTGGGCATCTAAATTGAATTCTATAAGATGGCGCATGTTTGTTTTTCCATGATTCACATGGAAAAACCACCCAAGGTCCCGATATTTAGGGTTTTAAAGTTAATTGAGTGTGGAATTTTGGAAAAACTGTAATATTAGGTAGGCATGTAAGTTAATTGAGTGTGGAATTTTGAGAATATTTTATAGGATCCAAACAAACCTAATACATGTACTATATGGTAGTTTGAAAGATCCTTTATGCACGTGTGGGAGCTGACAGAACCCAAGTCCGCTCGCTGGTTTGGGTTCCGTGCCCCCAGATAAATTCCTCAAAGTGTCCCTGAATGGCCCCAGGGTGTCGGAACAAGATGCCTGCAGCACCCAAGCCGTGGCTCCGGTCATGAATTCGTCGATTCCTATGGATCAGGGTCGCCGGGTTTTAGATAGGGAACCCCCCACAACGTGTTGCCAACCCCCAGAAACGGTGGTATTGTGCCATCTCTAGAGCTATGGTTTTGCTCAATGAAGGCCTTTCAAATATTGCTCAAGGGGGTCATTTCTCGTCTGAGAGATCCTAGGCATGCGTGGCCACCGTGGCCACGTCCACAATGGCCATACGCATGTGTGGGAGCTGACAGAACCCAAGTCCACTCGCCGGTTTGGGTTCCGTGCCCCAGAGCAATTCCTTAAAGTGTCCCTGAATGGCCCCCGGGTGCCAGACCAAGATGTCCGCAGCACCAAAACCATGGCTCCGGTCGTGAATCCGTCCATTCTAGTGGATTCGAGAAATCGGGTTTCAGCTAGGGGACCCCCCACAGCGTGCCGCGAACCCCCAAAAACTGTGCGATTGTGCCATCTCCGGAGCTAGGGTTTTGCTCAGTAAAGGCCTTTCAAATATTGCTCAAGGGGGTCATTTCTCGTCCGAAGGCTCTCGGGCATGCGTGGGCACCGTGGACACGTCCACAATGGCCATACACACATGCAGGATATGACGAAACCCAAGTATGCTCACTGGTTTGGGTTCCTACCCCTGGAGCAATTCCTCAAAGTGTCCTTGAATGCCCCCGACGTTCCGGACCAAGATGCCCGTAACACCCAAACTGTGGCTCCGGTCGCGAATCCGTCGATTCCAATGGATCCGGGACACTGGGTTTCAGCTAGGGGACCCCCCACAGTGTGCCACCAAACCCAGAAAATGGTGTGATTATGCCATCTCCGGAGCTAGGGTTTTGCTTAGTGAGGGCCATTCCAAATTCTCTAATGGGTGTCATTTCTTGTCTGAAGGCTCCCGGGAGTGCGTGGCCACTGTGGACACATCCACAATGGCCATACGCATGTGCAGGAGCCGACGAAACCCAAGTCCAGTCGCCAGTTTGGGTTCCGTGTCCCTGGAGGAATTCCTCGAAGTGTCCTTGAATGGCCCCGGGGTGTCGGACCAAGAAGTACGGAACACCAAAATCATGGCTCCTGTCGCGAATCCATTGATTTCGATGGATCCGAGATGCTGGGTTTCAGCTAGGGGACCCCCCACAACGTGCCTCGAAGTCTCGAAAATGGTGCCAATGTGCCATTTACGGAGCTAGGGTTTTTCTCAATGAGGGCCATTCCAAATTCGCTCAAGGGAGTCATTTCTCATCCGAAGTATCCCGGGCGTGCATGGTCACTGTGGACGCGTCCACAATGGCCACGTGTACCTGTGGGAGCTAATGGAACCCAAGCCCGCTCACCGGTTTGGGTTCCGTGGCCCCGGAGCAAATCCTCAAAGTGTCCATGAATGGCCCTAGGGTGCCTGATGAAAATTCCTGTAGCACCCAAACCATGGATCCGATTGCAAATACGTCGATTCTGATGGATCCGGGACGCCGGGTTTCAATTAGGGGACCCCCCACAACGTGCCTCAAAGACCCAGAAACGGTTCCAATGTGCCATCTCTAGAGATAGGGTTTTGCTCAGTGAGGGCCATTCCAAATTCACTTAAGGGGGTCATTTCTCATCCGAAGGCTCCCATGCGTGTATGGCCACCGTGGACACATCCACAATGGTGCATATTTCCATTATGGATGTGTCCACAGTTTCCATGCACGCCCGAGAGCCTTCAGACAAGAAATGACCCCCTTGAGCAATATTCAGAAGGCCTTGACTGAGCAAAACCCTAGCTCTAGAGATGCACAATAGCACCGTTTCTGCAGGTTGGAGGAATGCTGTGGGAAGACCCCTAGCTAAAACCCGATGTCTCGGATCCATCGAAATTGACAGATTCGCGACCGGAGCCATGGTTTGAGTGCTACGGGAATTTTCATCGGGCACCTTGGGGCCATTCAGGGACACTTTGAGGATTTGCTCCGGGGCCACGGAACCCAAACCAACGAGTGGACTTGGGTTCCGTCGGCTCCCACAGGTGCACATAGCCATTGTGGATGCGTCCACGGTGGCCACGCTTGCCCGGGAGCCTTCAGATGAGAAATGACCCCCTTGAGCGAATTTGAAATGGCCCTCACTGAGAAAAACCCTAGTTCCGGAGATGGCACATTGACACTGTTTCCAGGACTTCGAGGCACGATGTGGGGAGACCCCTAACAGAAACCCAACATCTCGGATCCAACGGAATCGACGGATTCGCGACCGAAGCCACGGTTGAGTGCTGCGGTCATCTTTGTTCGGCACTCCGGGGCCATTCAGGGACACTTTGAGGAATTGCTCCGGGGGCACATAACCCAAACCAACGAGCGGACTTGAGTTCCGTCGGCTCCCGCACGTGCGTATGTCAATTTTGGATATGTCCATGGTGGCCATGCACGCCCGAGAGCCTTCGGACGAGAAACGAACCCCTTGAGCAATATTTGAAAGGCCTTTACTAAGCAAAACCCTAGCTCTGGAGATGGCACAATAGCATCGTTTCTGGGGGTTGGAAGCATGTTGTGGGGGGTCTGTTAGCTAAAACCTGGCATCCCGGATCCACCGAAATCGATGAATTCATGACCGGAGCCACGGTACGGGTGCTGGCGGCATCTTGGTCCGTCACCCCGGGGCCATTCAGGGACACTTTAAGGAATTGCTCCAGGGGCACGAAACCCAAATTGGAGAGCGGACTTGGGTTCCGTCAGCTCCCACAAGTGCACATGGCCATTGTGGATGCATCCACGGTGGCCACGCACATCTGGGAGCCTTCGGATGAGAAATGCCCCCCTTGAGCGAATTTGGAATCGTCCCCACTGAGCAAAACCCTATCTTCGGAGATGGCACAATAACACCGTTTCTGAGGGTTGGTGGCACGTTGCGGGGGGGCCCCTAGCTAAAACTCGACGTCCTAGATCCATCAGAATCGAAGGATTCGCGACCGGAGCCATGGTTTGGGTGCTGTGGGAATTTTCGTCGGGCACCCCGAGGCCATTCAGGGACACGTTGAGGACTTTCTCCAGGGTCACGTAACCCAAACCGGTGAGCGGACTTGGATTCCGTCGGCTCCCACAAGTGCGTATGGCCATTGTGGATGTGTCCACGGTGGCCATGCACGATCGGGAGCCTTCAGATGAGAAATGGCTCCCTTAAGCGTATTTGGAATGGCCCTCACTGAGCAAAACCCTAGCTCCGGAGATTGCACAATAACACCGTTTTCGGGGCTTCGAGGCATGGTGTGGGGGGTCCCCTAAATGAAACCCGACATCCCACATCCATTGGAATCGATGGATTCACGAACAGAGCCACGGTTTGGGTGCTATGGGAACCCGGAGGCCATTCTGGGACACTTTGAGGATTTTCTCCGAGGCCATAGAACCCAAATGGGTGAGCAGACTTGGATTTCGTCGGCTCCCACAGGTGCAAGTGGCCATTGTGGATGTGTCCATGGTGGCCATGCATGCTCGAGAGTCTTCGAATGATAAATGACCCCCTTGAGTGAAATTGGATCACCTCTCTTTCAAATTTTTGAAGACCTATGATCACTAAGGTTACTAATATCTTGTTCTAACACTAAGGCCATTTCCCTAGTAGAACACATAAAGAGGAGCTAACACCTAACATAATTTCCGATATCAACACTAGAGGAGACCACCAATTGCAATGATATATAGAATAAGGAGTTATTCCTTTTCATACCATCAATATCACGCTCTTTTATTTGTAATTAGCTTCATGGAGAAATTAACTATGGTTCATGAAAACCCCCCTACGAGGACAACTTGGCTTGAGCTTGATCCTTCTGATATTATAGGGTTACATCCCTTGGAGGTTTATGATTAGGATTTTGTGATGAAACCCTAGGTGCATTTTATAAATAAGAAGAAGAGAAGCAGATGCATTGCATTGTACGACTTGTTTTAGTGATTCATGGATGTTATATCTCCTTGGTTCAGCTAGGGCTTTCACTATTTCCCCTAGCTAGTTTTTTGGAGAGCTAGTGAATTGTACTAGCCTTTTGATAAGGCTCTCATGCATGTTCTTGAATTGTAATTTCTAGTTATATATGTATTGCTAATTTATCACAAGTAAAAGATCATTTTGGTGAGTGATTTGACATCATCATTGAATAAGTTAAGGGTTGTTTTACTATTGCTATAATTTTTGTAAGAGTAAGTTTTCAGATTTGGTATATGCATGATAAATTTTTAATGCAACTAAATCTAATATAAGAACTAGGATATTTTTGTGAGGCTCCATACAAATTCACTAAAGCACAAAAGTGACTGTGACTAGGTGAAACTCCACTCTTTGAGGGTTCAGAGGCTTTGGATTTATGTGTTTGCTCCTACCATATTTAAGTATATAAAAGATTTTCTAAGGGCATGCTAAAATATTCTAACGTATACATTCATTCTGGGTAAGCCAAATGGACCACATTTCTTGCAAATCCAAGGATTGATTTACATTATATGTGTGTGATATCCATCGATGGAGAGTAGAGTTGAGATTTTTTGTGTTCCCATGGTTGAGGGTCTAAGAGTATGGGAGATAATTGAGAACCCCAAGTAAAAGGCCTCACAAAGGAAATTTCCAAGTAATTTTGAGAAAGTGACAAATTAGGTCAAAAGTTGAGCATCTTGTTCTAACACTAAGGCCATTTCCCTAATAGAAGACATGCAGAGTGGAGCTAATGCCTAACATGATTTTGGGTGCTATCAATAGCCTTGTATTGCCATGTACTTGTGTAATGTGACATGGCTACTGTTTGTAAACCCTAAGAAAGAGAATCATGCTAGTGGCGAGAGATTGATTGACATAAGCTTGTTATTGAATCCAACGAGGAATTCATATCTATCATGGAGATTATAGGGTTAATGAGTAAACCCTAGGAGTTAGATTTTATGGATCATGAAGATATAACCAGTGGAGAAGATAAGGGAAAGATTAACATGTTGGATGTTCTTGTAGAGATTTCTCTTATGCGATGCTAGAGTACTTGTGTGATGTGACATGGATAGGGTTTGCATGAGATATCTCATATTAACATGTCCATGTGCTCTTGCATGTACCCCAATGTTCCAAGAAAAAGAAATATTTATATTTATTTGCAAGGAAAATTTAAGGTCTTGGAGATGATTACAACCTTTCTATCTCATAATCACAAGCCATTGACGTCATTGAAATATGAGATCATGGTAGTGGAAAAAGTTGCAGAGGTGTTAGAGGCCTAAATATTCAAATAATTCAATCCCAACATAAAACATCTCATTCTTATCACCAACCAAATGAATATTAGGGTTTGATGCTAGCGTATAATACCTAGGGTTTGAGGATTGAAATACCAAGATGGACATGTAGATTTGGATTTTATAAGTTGAGTTCTCTAGTGGTGTACTTGTGTGACATGACATGGGTAGGGTTTTTAAACTCTAATAAAGATAATCATGCTAGTGGGGAGACATTTATTAACATAAACTTGTTGTTGAATCCAATTAGGGATTCCTAGATGTCCTAGAGATTATAGGGTTGCTGAGGAAAGCCTAGGAGTTATATGTTAGGGATCATGAATATATAACCATTGGTGAAGATAAGGAGAAGATACATCGCTAGAGTTTGCATGAGAAGAGATTATGTCCTTTATTTAATAGCATGTGTAATTCTCATCATAAATGTGTCATACTATCTAAGAGTAATATACCATAACTGTGAAAAAATATAATATAACCTTACGCAGAAAAAGAGAAGCTATTAATTGTCATAATTGTAACAAATCTATCATACTGGTGTAAGGTATTGTATTCCACATGGATTTCCCAATCTAAAAGGAATCTCCTTCAACACTCATCCTCACTTGTCCCAGGAGAACATCTCAAAGCAACAAAAAACTAACACCATAGCCATGGCCAAGGATTTGAGACCCACCCCTCATATACAAACCCTTCTAATAGTGATCCTATCCCACTTGGAGTCCAAATACCCCCTATCGAGGGTATGTGTGGTGGTTCATGGATTCTAGGGCTAGATTAGGTTAATAGGGATAGATTAGGTTTCTAGGATTCTGGATCAGTTTCCTAGGGTTAGATTAGTGTTTCTAGGGCTAGTTTAGGTTTATAGAACTAGATTAGGTTTATAGTATTCTAGCTTAGTTTTCTAATGTTAAATTAGTGTTTCTAGGGTTAGTTTAGCTTCTAGGATTTCTAGGGCTATATTAGGTTTGTAGGGTTATATTAGTGCTTCTAGGGATAGACTAAGTTTCTAGGGATAGATTAGGTTTTTAAACATTAGTGACAAAGGGTGCAATGATGACATGGAAGAAGCACAAGATGACATGAAGGACAAGCAATGGACAACACATTAATGACAAAGTGTTGATGACTCGACAAAGGAGCATGCCAAGGTAAGCAAGATTGATATGATGAGAAAGGAGTATGACAAGTGGCCAAGTATGAAAAGGGAAACAATATGATGATGCAAAGATCGCCAAGTATGACAAGGACAACAATATGATGGTGCAAAGATCAAGCAAGCATGAGATCATGTCAAACAAGCATGACAGATGTTGTTCAGATGCATGATGAGGATGACTTGTTGACATGGAGGAAGCATGACAAATGTTGTTGACTAGGAAAGCAAGCAAAGTGAATTTGGCAAGCATGACAAGTGTTAGTGACATGTAACTAAGTATGTATGTATGTATGTATGTATGTATCAACAAAAAATGTATCTCTATGTATGTATGTATGTATCTATATGTATGTATGTATGTATGGAAAAGACATGTATGTATGTATGTATCAACAAAAAATGCATGTACCAACAAAATAACATAAAACTACACATACCTCAATGTAGAACATAACATTCTTTGATGCAATTCTTTCTCTTATGTAAAGTTGACTGACCTCATTCAATAAATCCATCAGGATCCTCTCTATTGCTAATTGTCTCCATCAATCTCTCGTGTTCTGAATGAGGCAGGTAGTAGCGTACCTTGGTTGAGATCTTGCTTGTCATTGTCTATAGAAGGATGTTTGTGCCAACGATCAAGTTTGTGAAGTGATACACCACTGAACCTAGTTTGTAATCCATAAATACATGCCCACTAGTCTTTCTTGACTTCTCATCTAGTGTAAAATATTCTCCCTTAACCACCATCGAGCCAATAGAAAATTCAATGCCTTCATCGTCGATTAATGATCCGTAGTGGGTTTGCTTACCTTGGATGCACCGTGCCAACCAATAATTTGTGCCCCATTCATTGTCTTTTGGGGCAACAACTGCGTATATGTGTCTTGGTTGTACAAGATCTGAGATATGGTCGTAGTCTGTCGAAATCGTTGACTGACCCTCCTTTAACTGGGTTGTTTCAACAATTGCACGTTGGTCTACTACAAGTGACACACGATCCCATTCATCAACCCAGTCCATGCATTCACATTCATCCCATTCGCCACTGTTGCAAGAGCTACAAAAGCAAGCAAGTTTTCGCGTCCATATTTCAAATAAGGGGTTGTTTGAGCTTCAAACTGAATGAAATCCATGTGTTCCTTGTACTATGCCGCAACTATAGGAACGCGATCGATCTATGTCAACCACTTGCCAAAAATTTCTTACCACACATCCTGCCACTGATGATTTTTGTTGATCTCTTGCTCAATCTGACATTGTTGCAGAGCACCATTGAACTATGGATCCTACATCTCGGATATGAGGTTATGTGTTAAACCTCATCTCTTCCCTTTGTAGTGCGGCCTTGATGCATGCACCAGCCCCATCATGCTAGCCTTTGCTGTGCTCGATCTCAAAATAGTTCTAGAGATGCGGCACATTATAAGTCTTATGCAAAATACTCATCCATTGGAATACTTGGGCATTTTTGAACTGGCCCACACAACCATCCGAACATATCCAATGTTGATCCATCTTGTTAGAAAAACAGGATCGCAAAGCAATAACAATAAACAGAAATGCAAATATAATCACACATACACATTACAAGAGAAACACAGATATATCGTGGTTCACCCAACTTGGGCTACGTCCACACTGAAGTTGCTAGTCCTTATTATTATTTCGTCCATCAAAGTAAAGGGATACAACCTGCAGCACAACCGCTGCACTTCCTCTTCCCTGTCTCACAGTCTCTCTTATGATGTCAGAGATCCTTACAATGCATAAAACCTAATACATCAACCCTAGACGTATTACAATGTTTTTCTTTTATAAGTGAAATACAATGGGAAAATACCATGGGTTACCTAAAACCATGGGCCCAAAAACTGGTGGCGAAAAAAACCCCAAAATTTTTCCTCCAGGGCTACGCCCCCAGACCCCCATTTTCTCGACGGCCCGCTGGCCCCCACTCCCCCCGGAACCCCTTAGGGTCGTGCAGGGATCATAACCAAACTTGGGGTATGGACACGGCTGAATAATATCTCTGAATCTGGAAATCAGTCTCCACAACCAACAATCTCCCACTTGGAGACTGATCACAACAACTCCACCGCTACTACACTTGCTGGACTTAAACTTGGCAACTTTCTCCTCTTCACCTTCATGCTAGAAGGCCAACTGAAACCGAGAATGAACTCAGTTTCTCTCTGGTCACTACCTTTGTGAACATGTCTGCAGGATTCTGGCTAGTGTGTATCTTTTCCAGCTTCAACAGTTCATCTTCCAGAACAGAGCGTATGAAATGGTACTTGAGCTGTATATGTTTAGTCCTGGAATAGAATGATGAGTTCTTTGCAAGATGAATGGCACTCTAGCTGTCACTGTACAATCTTCTATCATTCTGCTTCTTACCCAATTCCTCCATAAACCTCTGCAACCAAATCGTCTCTTTACTAGCCTCTGTAACAGCAAGATACTCTACTTCTGTTGTTGAAAGTGCAACAACCTTCTGTAGTTTCGAAATCCAACTTACTGTTGTTCCACCTATAGTAAACACATACCTTGTGGTGCTCCTCCTGCTATCCTTATCACCTACCATATCTGCATCAACATATCCCTGTAGAACAGTGTCTGAACCTCCAAAACATAATGCCTGAGTGGTGGTACCTCTCAAATACCTTAGAATACACTGTACGACCTTCCAATGTTCTTTAATTGGATTGTTCATATATCTGCTCACAACTCCCACTGCTTGTGCAATATCTGGTCTTGTGTACACCATGGCATACATCAAGCTACCAAATGCTAATTGATAGGGAATCTTGGACATGTAATTTGTCTCTTTCTGTGTCTTGAAACACATTTCCTTACTTAGACTGAAATGGTTGGCCAAAGGTGTACTAGCTGGTTTTGCATTTTGCATTCTGAACCTCTCCAACACCTTCTGTATGTACTCACCCTGAGAAAATGTCAATTTGCAATTTTTCCTATCTCTTGTTATTCTCATACAAAGGATTTGCTTTGCAGCACCCAAATCCTTCATTGCAAATGAATTAGCTAGCTTCCTTTTGAGTACATTTATATCCTGCATCTTAGACCCTGCAACAAACATGTCATCCACATACAATAAAAAGATAATATATCTTTCATTGTCTAGCTTCTTGAAATAAACATAGTGGTCAAAATGACATCTACTATAACCTTGTTCTGTCATAAACCTGTCAAATTTTAAATACCATTGCCTTGGAGCTTGCTTCAAGCCATACAAACTCTTTTTCAACATGCATATCAAGTTCTCCTTACCTTTGACCTCATACCCTTGTGGCGGCTGCATATATATCTCTTCCTCCAAATCCCCATGGAGAAAGGATGTTTTTACATCTAACTGTTCAAGATGGAAATCTTCTACCGCCACTAGACTTAAGATAGTCCTAATTGAAGTCATCTTAACAACAGGAGAAAATATTTCATCAAAATCTATATCTTTCTTCTGTGTAAACCACTTTGCAACAAGTTTGGCCTTGTACCGCTTCTTGCCTCCTTGTTCTTCATTTAATCTATAAATCCATTTGTTCTGCAATGCTCTTTTACCAGCAGGCAACTGAACCAAATCCCAAGCCTGGTTTTTTACCAATGAGTCCATCTCCTCATTCATGCCTTGCTCCCACTTCTTTCTAGTTTCCACCTACATTGCTTCTTCATAACATTATGTTTCACCAGCATCAGTCATCAACAAATAATACATTGAGAGAAAGTATCATTCAGGGAGTCTACTTAACCTGGAAGATCTTCTTGCAGTTGCAGGTGTTTCAAGCACTTGCTGTTGTTCTTGATTTTCTGGCACCTTTGGAACTTCATTTTTTGTAATTTCATCAAGTACTGTGTACTCTGTGTTTTCCTTTTCCCGTTTCTTTCCCTGCAACTGATCTTTATACATGACCTTTTCATTGAATATGACATCTCTACTTCTAATGATTTTGTGATTTTCATAATCCCATAAATGATAACCAAAATCATCAACCCCATATCCAATAAAGGTACATTTCTTAGATTTAGCTTCAAGCTTTGTTCTATTTTTTTATCAATATGGACAAATGCTTCACAACCAAACGTTCTCAGAAATGAGTAGTTTACCTTTTTATCTGTCCATGCCTCCTCTGGAATACCACCATCCAAAGCACTTGAAGGTCCTCCGTTTATTAAATAAACAACAGTATTTACAGCATCCGTCCAAAACTGTAAGGGCAACTCTACATGCAGTCTCATACACCTTGCATGCTCCATGATTGTTTTGTTCATCCTTTCTGACACACCATTTTCTTGTGGTGTTCCTGAGACTGTCTTCTCTCTATGAATCCCATGGTATGAACAGTAACTATCAAACTCCTTGCCACAGTACTCACCTCCATTATCAGATCTGAGACACTTCAACCTTTTTCCTGTCTCAGTCTCAACCAAAGCTTTCCACTTCTTAAAAGTAGCAAACACATCAGATTTCTATCTAATGCAATAAACCCAAGTTTTCCTAGTTGCATCATCAATAAATGTAACATAATAATGAGAGCCACCAAGAGATTGTACCTGAGCCGGTCCCCATACATATGTATGCACTAGCTCTAACTTTTCATTCTTCTTCCGTTTCCCAACCTTGAGAAATCTGACTCTCTTCTGTTTTCCATAAACACAGTTCTCACAGAATTCCAAACTTACCTGCTTCAAATCTGGCAGCAACTTCCTTGAGTGGAGAATCTGCATCCCCTTCTCACTCATGTGGCCAAGCCTATGATGCCACAATGTTGTATCTATTCCTGTGGAAGCTAAAGAGATAGAATGGTTAGTATTATGAGGACATAAATACAACATACCTACCCTGTCTCCTTTTTCTATCACCGTTGATCCTTTAGTGATCTTCCACCACTTTTCTCCAAATGTAGATAGACAACCGCCATCTCCCAACTGCCCTGTTGAGATTGTTCGGATATCCACATCATCTTTTTCAGGATCTTGCATGCAATTAGGGTTTGCATGCAAAATCTAGGGTTTGCATGCACCTGCATGCACTTGCATGCATCCCAGTCACCAGTTTGATGCCTCCAGCACCTTATCCACCTTATTCTAGCACCCGGGAGCCACTTACTACAGAGTTTTAGCCCTCCTAGGCTGAAAGGCGCCCACTTCTCACCTACTTCCAGAGAAGGGCGCACTTGTTCACCTACCACTGCAGTTCCACTTCAGTTACATTCAGTTAGCTCCGATTCTCCCTGATTTGAGGCTAGTTTCACTCCCGACTAACTGTTTCACTTCCGTTGGACCTCCAGTTTGACTAGATGACTTGTTCTGACTTCAGTTAGTCTCCCATGCGCCCCCCACTGAGCCTCCTTCCCTTAATCAGTGCTACACACTTCAATTACACATGACACACTCAATTAGACTCAGATTGACACCTGGATGACTGGTTCTTGTGCATTGATGACCACCACCGATTGATGATGAGGACTCCTAGTTGGAGTCAAGCTACTCCATTCAGTGATTCGAATGGCCTACTTAGTCAATTCGAATTGCTCATTGACAGACATTGTATTCTATTGTAATTCATTCACCCTTTCTAGGATATTGAGCACTGCTGCATGTTTTGCACAGTTTTACACCATATTTTCTATATTCATCTGTTGTGATTGATTTACTTGTTCATTAGATCTGCTGTGACTAATTTTACATGGTATCAGAGCCATTGCAGGGACAAGATCTCTTTTCTATAGGTGTTTGTACAAGAAGATTTGACTGAATTGCTCAAATTGCAAAAAGTTTTGGCATGAGATATCTCAAGGGCATTCGCTCTTGTGCATGCAAAGCTTAAAAATACTTCCAATACCACTCCAGAAGCTTGAGTTTCCACATAATTCCTGGATCTGATACATTGGACCCATTCAACATTGTTTGATCTCCAATCCCAGGTGTGATGCAACTCTAAAAGGGTGGATTGTTCGACCTTACAATTCTTGGTTTGATTGTGATTTGCAGGTTATCAAGCTCCTCCTTTGCATTCGCTACACTGTGCATGCAAAATCCTCTTTTGCATTCACTACTCTCTGCATGCAAGCTCATCTACATCAGTTTGACTCGCTCCTAGCAATGGAATACTCTTCTTCAAATCCTATCCTCACCCCATTCAATTATTTTGATTGGAAAGATGATATGGAGATCATATTACGTTCAAAAGGTTACTACCGAGTCACTGTTGGTCTTGAATTGGAGCCAAGCAATCTATCAGATAGAACCAAACATTACAACAAGCTTGATGAAGCTTATGGTCTTCTTTGTCTCTCCATCTCCAAAGATCTTCACTTCCATCTCAGCGGATTGAAGACTCCAAAAGCTATATGGGAGCAACTTGAAACACTATTTGGCAAGCAGGATGAGCTTAGGGATTTTCAAGTAGAGAATGAATTGATTGCCCTTAGTCCTGAGAATTTCGAGACCATCGATGAATTCTTCACAAAATTCAAGAACTTGAACTTGCAATTGAAGAACAGTGGAGTTATCAAAGAGGATAAACAATTGATCCTCTCCATTCTAAGCAAGCTTGGGAAAGATTATTCGGTATTTGTCTCTACTTTCAATTCCGGTCGGCTAACTACCCTGAATTGGAAGATGCCTACCTTGAATGCCTTCATTGAGTCTGTCACAAAAGAGCATGACAAGTTGATTCAAATGGGGTCCATAAGCTCCAAATATTCAGCCCTATATGTTCAAGGACCCAAGATCTCGAATGGTAAAGGAAAGCAAAAGAAGGAGAAGCCCAAATTCGAGCCTCACAAGCAAAAAGACAAAGGCAAGCAAACGGATGCACCATCCAGTTCAAAATCCAAGCAAAAGGGCAAAGAAGGTAACCAAAAATCTAAATGTACTTATTGTAACCGTGGCTTTCATCCCGAAAGTTCATGTATGAAGAAGACTATAGATCAAATGGCCCTCCCTTTGGAAAAGAACAACATAACCCTTCCTGACGGTGCAAGGAAGAAGGATAGGAATGATGATCATGAAAGAGGACAAGCACTCATGGCAACGGTTTCGAAGCCCACTACTCTCTTGATAGATTCGGGTGCATCAAATCATATGGCTGCAAATATTGATTCTTTTTCCTCATTCGATCCAAACAGCTCCATCCCCATCCATTTGGGAGATGACTCAAAAATTTCTTCAAAGGGCAAAGGTATGATTCATGTAGAACACGGAAGCTTTCAGAATGTTCTCTATGTGCCTTCCTTGGCTTCAAATCTCCTTTCTGTGTATCAAATGACACACACTGGTGAACCAAAGCAAGTTACATTCAGCCCTAATACAGTTGAAATTTCTGATATCAAAAGTGGAAGACTAGTTGCAGTCGGAAAGGCAAATCACACTGCAAAATGCTATGAGTTTTCACACTTTATTCCGCTTGCAAAGCCCACTGCTCTTCGCACACATGGTAATGAGGTTAGTAGGCTTTGGAATGAAAGATTTGGACATCTTAATTATAAGTATTTGCTGCTGTTATCAAACAAATCCATGGTAGATGGGCTTCCACAACTCCGTTCCTCGAAGAGAATATGCACTGGTTGCATCATTGGGAAGCACCCCAAGCACAGATTCGACAGAGGCAAAGCTAGCAGAGCTTCTACTATTTTGGGATTGATCCATTCTGATATCAGTGGTCCACTGCCCCATATGTCATTAAATGGTTTAAGGCATGTTTTGACATTTATTGATGATTTTTCCCGCTTTACATGGGTATTCTTTCTCAAAAACAAGTCAGAAGTGCTTGGAAAATTCAAGGATTTTAAGGCTTCTGTTGAGACCACCACTGAGAGCAAGATCAAAGCTCTTAGATCTGATAATGGTGGGGAATATATCAATTCCGAGTTGCTGCAACTTTGTGCCCAAAGCGGAACTAAGATCCAACATACAGTTCCCTACACACCCCAGCAAAACGGTGTAGCGGAAAGGAAAAATCGGTCACTGAAAGAGATGGCTACATGAATGATTGAATCGAAAGGTTTGGCTGCAAATATTTGGGTTGAAGCAATCAATGTTGCTGCATACATACAAAACCGTGTTCCACATTCATCCGTGAAAGGTATGACTCATTTCGAAGCATTCTTTGGTCACAAACCGGATGTGTCAAATTTGAGAGTTTTTGGCTCTACTGCATGGGCTAGAATTCCTTCTGAGAAGAGACGAGCTTTGGATCCACAAAGTATCGAGTGCATATTGATAGGATATGGGAAAGAATCAAAAGCATATAAACTCATGGATATCAGATCTAAAAAGATATTCATCGAACGCAGTGTGCAATTTGAAGAACCGCTTCAGGAATTGCAACTAGTCGAGGAGAAGACTGCCGATTCACCGCCTTCACCAGAAGAAGATCCGAGCAGCGATAATGAAGGTATGAGTTCTGATATTTCTGATATTGTAGCAGCATATGATGATCATGACATATCAGGTTCGGAATCCGACCATTATGATCCTCCTCAGTTACCAAAGTGGGCCCAAAACACCCTACATTCTGCTGGTTCGAATCTTGGAAATCCTGCTGATCCGAGACGAACAAGAGGAGACTTTCAAAGAGCAGGTATGGCTCTTTCTATTGCTGATCCATTTCTTCCTGAGATTTGTTATTTGATGGCTGGTTCAGATCCTACATCATACTATTCAGCTCATCGAGATCCGATATGGAAAAGTGCCATGGACGAAGAGTACAGTTCTCTTCAAAAGAACAACACATGGGAGCTAGTTTCTCTTCCACCTGGAAGAAAATTAGTGAAGTGTAAATGGGTCTACCGTACTAAAGTTGCTGCTGATGGAACTATCAGCAAATATAAGGCAAGGTTGGTGGCAAAAGGTTTTTCCCAAGTCCAAGGAGTGGACTACACTGAGACCTTTGCACCGGTTGCAAAGATGGATTCCATCCGCCTTGTTTTAGCTATTGCCGCATCCAAGCACTGGGAAGTGCACCACATGGATGTGAAGAGTGCATTTTTACATGGAGACCTTGCTGAAGAGGTCTATATGCAGCAGCCAGAGGGTTATACATCAGATCCATCATTGGTTTGTAGATTGAATAAATCTTTGTACGGGTTAAAACAGGCCCCAAGAGCTTGGTACGCAAAGATGGACTCCTTCCTTCTTTCTCAGAATTTCCAAAGGTGCAAATCTGATCCGAATGTGTATCTTCAGCGAGTTAAAGGTAATTTGTTGGTTATTGTACTTTATTTTGATGATCTTCTCATTACTGGTAGCACACTTACTTCAATAAACAAGCTAAAATCTACCTTAAATCTAGCTTTTGACATGAGCGATTTGGGCTTGCTGAGTCATTTTTTGGGCTTGGAGATAGCTCAAAATTTTGATGGGATCACTATATCTCAGAAAAAATATGATTCCGACCTGTTATTGAAGTTTAATATGGCTGAATGTAAGGCATCCCCATTCCCATTCCTCTCAGGAATCAGTCTTGAGGAGGGAGATTCCACATCGCTTGCAGATTGCAGTATGTATCGACAGTTGATTGGTTCACTACTTTATTTGACACACTCACGGCCTGATATCTCATATGCCATGAGTGCCGTGTCAAGATATATGCAGCAGCCACATGAGCTTCATTGGCGAGCAGCCAAGCGGATCTTGCAGTATGTGCAAGGTACGAGACAGTTTGGCATACATTATGCTGCAGATTCTGAGCTAGATTTCATTGGTTTTACTGATTCAGATTGGTAAGGTGATAGCATTGATCGGAAGTCCACTTCCGGTTATGTTTTCATGATTGGTCATGGTGCTATTTGCTGGTCCAGCAAAAAGAAAGCAGCCATTTCACTTTCTTCAGCAGAGGCAGAGTATCGAGGGGTAGTCAATGCCTGCATTCAGGCAGTTTGGTTGCAGGGTATTCTTTCCGAGTTTGGTTTTGGTGGCACTACTTCGACTGTCCTATTTTGTGACAATCAAAGTGCTATAAAGATCTCCACAGATTCAGTTCAACGGCAGAGGACCAAACACATTGATATTCATATGCATTACATTCGACAGTTGGTGCATGACCGCACCATCATTCTGCAATATTGCCCTACTGATGAGCAAATTGCAGACATCTTCACCAAGAGCTTCACTGAGAAGAAGTTCTCTTACCTCCGTTCACTGTTGGGGGTGAGTTCCATCATGGTGGAGACAGATTGATTCATTATTATGCTTTAGCTTGAGGGGGGGCTTTCTTCCCACTGGGTTTTCCCTCTTTCCTCACTTAGTTTATTTTCAACATTTTTTGAATTATTGTATCGGGGTGACCTTTGGTCTTAGTTACCAGGGCCCCACATTATTTTTTGCACATCATAGTATAGCTTGAGGGGGGGTGTTCGGATATCCACATCATCTTTTTCAGGATCTTGCATGCAATTAGGGTTTGCATGCAAAATCTAGGGTTTGCATGCACCTGCATGCACTTGCATGCATCCCAGTCACCAGTTTGATGCCTCCAGCACCTTATCCACCTTATTCTAGCACCCGGGAGCCACTTACTACATATTTTTAGCCCTCATAGGCTGAAAGGCGCCCACTTCTCACCTACTGCCAGAGAAGGGCGCACTTGTTCACCTACCACTGCAGTTCCACTTCAGTTACATTCAGTTAGCTCCGATTCTCCCTGATTTGAGGCTAGTTTCACTCCCGACTGACTGTTTCACTTCCGTTGGACCTCTAGTTTGACTAGATGACTTGTTTTGACTTCAGTTAGTCTCCCATGCGCCCCCCACTGAGCCTCCTTCCCTTAATCAGTGCTACACACTTCAGTTACACATGACACACTCAGTTAGACTCAGATTGACACCTGGATGACTGGTTCTTGTGCATTGATGACCACCACCAATTGATGATGAGGACTCCTAGTTGGAGTCAAGCTACTCCATTCAGTGATTCGAATGGCCTACTTAGTCAATTCGAATTGCTCATTGACAGACATTGTATTCTATTGTAATTCATTCACCCTTTCTGGGATATTGAGCACTGCTGCATGTTTTGCACAGTTTTACACCATATTTTCTATATTCATCTGTTGTGATTGATTTACTTGTTCATTAGATCTACTGTGACTAATTTTACAGAGATCATATTTCTTTTCATAGTAGGAATATGCCTAACATCTTTTAATAGCCTGTTAGTTTCATTCTTAACTTTTATCCATACCTTACCCATTCCAACAATTTTACATGGCTCGTCATCACCTAATAAAACATGTCCAAAATCGCTTTGAACATAATCATGAAAGTATTTCCTATGGGGTGTAGCATGACATGAAGCCCCTGAGCCTACTACCGAATAATCACTAGTGTTATCTAATGCAATAATCAAAGCATCTTGTAACACATCACCTGCTACATTTGCTTCCTGGGTAGTTTCCTTCTGTGCATCTCCTTTCTTCTTTAGAAATCTGTAGTCTTTCTTCAGATGTCCTTTCTTTCCACAGTTCCAGCACTCTATCTTTCCCAGTCTGGACTTGGATCTTCCCGTTTTAGAATTCCTATGATTACCTTGGCTCTTTCCTCTCTCCTTTTGTCTTCCCTTGGTCTCCATGGTCAACGAATTACCTAATGTCTCACTTGTGCTTTTTCTTCGCATTTCCTCACTAAGAATAACACCAATAACATCATCAAATTTCAAGGTGTTTGAACCAGAGACAGAGTTACTTACAGCCATGACCAAGCTATTCCAGCTTTTTGGCAATGAACACAAGATTAGAAGAGTCTTAACCTCATCATCAAAGTTCACACTTACAGAACTTAGTTGATTTGTAACCGTATTAAACTCATTTAAATGATCAGTAACAGATCCACCTTCAGACATCTTCATATTAAATAAACGCTTAATTAGAAATACCTTGTTGGAGGCCAAGGGTTTTTCATACAGCTTACCCAGTGCGCTCATCAAACTCTTCGTTGTCGTTTCTTTTGAGATATTGAAAGCCACTGACGAAGCCAAGCTCAGCCGTATTGTTCCCAGAGACTTTCTGTCAAGAACATCCCATTCTTCATCCTTCATGGCCACTGACTGCTTTGCTCTTCCTCCCAATGGTAGGAATATATCCTTCTAGTACAGATAGTCCTCCATTTGCATTTTCCATAACTGGAAGTTTTGGCCGTTAAACTTCTCGACCTTAAACTTTCCTTCTTCCACCATTGCTCTCACTCAAACCAGAAACCCTAGCTTCCAGTGGGTTTATCTGCCAAATAGACCTTTGCCTCTGATACCAATTGTTAGAAAAATAGGATCGGAAGGCAATAACAATAAACAGAAATGAAAATATAATCACACATACACATTACAAGAGAAACACAGATATATCGTGGTTCACCCAACTTGGGCTACGTCCACATTGAAGTTGTCAATCTTTATTATTATTCCGTCCAGCAAAGTAAAGGGATACAGCCTGCAACACAACCGCTGCACTTCCTCTTCACTATCTCATAGTCTTTCTTCTGATCTCAGAGATATTTACAATGCATAAAACCTAATACATCAACCCTATCTGTATTACAATGTCTTTCTTTTATAAGGGAAATACAATGAAAAAATACCACGGGTTACCCAAAACCATGGGCCCAAAAACTGGTGGTGAAAATAGCCCCAAAAATTTTCCTTGGGGGCTACGCTCCCGAACCCCCATTTTCTCGAGGGCGTTGCCCCCAAACCCCCTTTCTCATGAGCGCTGCCCCCGCACCCCCCATCCGAGGGAGTGGACACTCCCCCGGACCCCCCTAGAGTCTTGCCGGGATCATAACCAAACCTGGGGTATGGACACGGCTGAATAATAATATCTTTGAATCTGGAGATCAGACTCCATAACCAACAATCTTTATCTCTCTCCTTCAACTGATCATAGAAAATTCGAAAACAATGTTGCACAAAATGCAGATCATGGGTTCTATCATCACTTATGTAAAATTTTGTCTCCTTCAGTATTATCCTCTTGTCATTGCTACTCTCTGGCCCATGCGTATACATAATATGTACCATGATGCTGACTTGGTCTGAATGGTAGTATTGACTCTAGATTTCATTTTGTCACTGAAGGGTGTAATGTTCTGCAAAATCCACAATTGACACTATGGTTCCAACAGAAAATGTGTCCCTGCATTTTCTGTACTGCTCATCTTGCAATCGCACTACATGCACATGTTCAACATACTGCTATGTTTTCTTGTAGAACTCCGTCAAGAAGTCACATACCCGTACCTGCTACCATGAAAAAAAGGGAAATATTACAATGTGGCCTTTGAAAAAATGTATATGTCATAAATTGAACGTGTAATATGAAATATATGCAATATTCATTTGTACCTGTGACTTCACTAATGCAATCTTTTTACTTTCCTTAGCACTGTCTAATTGATAGGTTACGTACTTGAAACTTTGCATCTCCATGCCCATCCTGCCAAATTCATTCTCGTCAGTTTCATGAATGAAACGGTTTAAAAGAGAAAACCCACTGCACCTAGAACATGTCCCATATAGACATGATTTTTCATAATATTTTTGTCCTTCGGGCTTTGGACACATGATGTTGTGGATAAAGTCTCTTGATGCATTCAGTGGTAGTATGGATTTATTGAATCTTTGCACAATGTTGGTATGCAAATCACAAAATATATGTTTATATGTGTTATAATAATATTCATATTCTACGTGGTATCTACAACAAGAGGTGTTCCTATCAATGCATATACGAACGTACCATGGTTTGCATTTCTCAAAGGAACTTTAGCCCAGGTTCAATTGTGTGTGCTCATTCATGAGTCTCTCATAGAGTTCAGTCTGTTTGGTGTCAAGGAAGTGTTTAACATGGGGTTCACGTTCAGTAGAACCTTTTCTCAGCTTTAGCACGTCTCTTTGGTTTGATGAAGGTCTGGTATGATCATGCCAAAAATTTTGTACTAACTTCTTAACAACATCAATTAGCTTCCTATCTCCACGAAGAAACCTACCAACAAAATTCCAACAATCGTTTCCACCCGGAGTGTCAAGATTTTCTCTTATAACAGAGTACTTTTTAATAGTTTTTCTATTTAATCTAAGCATGTGAGAAGTGTGTGATAGTAGGCGACGTTGCCTTGTGGACTTGCTTACAACTGATTCTGCTAACACACAACGATCTATACAAAGATCTTTTGTATGAGACTTCTTCCCAATCGCATTAAAATCGGATTGGAGATTTCTAACAATATGATTGCTAGCCTCTGAACTTTTAACCATCTTTATGCCAAAAATTCTCCCAACAACAACTAAACAATGTGACTTTAACAAACGTAGCAATAATTGACATTTACCTGCATCACCTTTGGATTCAAAATATTCCTTGAAAATTTTGTTGCATTTCCATTCGAGAGTGCATTTTGGAAACTTACCTTCAAGGCCCGATAGAGCACTTTTATCCACATGAATACGTCTAGGAGTTCTTCTTCTTGCATTCGATAGACAAGGTAGGGAAGGTGGACATGAGCCATGAATACCAGAGCTTGTTTGTTGTGGTGATTCGTTCACACATTGGGCCATAATGGGAGTGTGCTCGACATGGTTGTGGTCTTCTTGGGGAGACTACAAATTAAGAACTGCTTGTATGTCCATCTCTACACATGCAGCATCTCCCAATATTCTGGTGTCGTGAGGAACTTCAGCATGACTCGTTGATGGGTTTTTGGTTGGAGATTGTGTTGATGTTGGAATTTGAGTTGGGTCCATTGGACGTGACCGCTTTACTTGTGGTTCTGAACAAGAGGTTGTCATGTCAACAAGTGTGTTAGGATCAGTGGCAGGATCCAGGGCAATGATAGGACCATGTATCACTCTTTCCATTTCCAACCTGGCATTTTCTCTTAAGTCATTGACCTTTTCAATGGGAATTCCTTCTATATTTTTTTGTTCTGTTATGTGAGTTTCCCATCTCCAAAAGTCTCTTTAAAAAAAATATGAGGCCTACCCTTGCAAAAGAAAAAACAAATAAGATATCAGTTCCATTATACAATGAACTTGATACATTCCAACATAACTTACTACTTTACAAATTAACACATACAACTACATACAATGTTGGTTTATTTGTGTCTGAATAAACATCATTATCCCATACAATTCCAATCAATTTAGATGATAGTTGGTCAAGTGTAGAATGGAGAAACTAGTGTCTTGCCTAGCTAGATATGCTAGAGATGCCTTGGGAATAGTTTGATAGTTTTTCTACATCAAATAGGATAAAGAGAATAAGTTTACTAATTGCACAATGAGAAGGTTGCAAATTCCCCCAAGGAAGGAGAATTCAATGAGGTAGAGGAAAGTAGTCAAGCTCAAAGGCACGATATTAAATAAACATTATGATAAACATAACATGAATATGAGAGAATGGACAAAATTTCATGAACTAATCAATATGGACCCTCTCTCGTGATTTCTTCTTAGGATTTTATTCAAATTGAAGAGGCTCAAGAGAGAACCTCATCATAGATGGGAATGTGTGGGGGAGGAATAGTTTGATAGTTTATGCTATAGGTTTTTCTATGGTGTACAATGTGTAAAAGATGGAGTTTTACTAAACCATTTATTTGTATTTTTTTCAAATGAAAAAGAGTTTATGCTAGAGATGCCTTGGGAATAGTTTGATAGTTTTTCTACATCAAATAAATATAGCATGAAGATGAGAGCATGGACAAAATTTCATGAACTAATCAATATGGACCCTCTCCCATGATTGCTTCTTAGGATTTTATTCAAATAGAAGAGGCTCAAGAGAGAACCTCATCCATACCATCCTCGTGTGAAATCAAAATATATTCATGGTAATAATTATTGGTTTACATTGCATACTTTATCTTGTCTAGTGAATATGAGTTTTTTTAGATGTGAACTTGGGAATTATTCTTATCAAATTCATTGTTGTCTATGCATGGATATTGCTGTAGGCATATGATAAAAAAAGAAGTCTTGGGAGAATCTCAAATCTTGTGAATGAAAAGAATTATTTACAATTCACCATACCTATAGAAATGATCTCCACTTGCAATGGAAACTGGTAGCTTGAATGTATCCACTAGATTCCAAGACCACTGAAGATGTTTCTTAGATTCCAAGAGTGATTTTTTGTCCAATAGATCAATGAGTTTCCAAAATATCAATGAATGTGAGCCAATAAGCAACCTGTAACAGCTTAAAACCCGCGAAAGATAGAAAACCCGTGTTTTTTGGTAGCATTCCCGGGAACATAAAACTCTATTTTTTTTAAACTAGCAGCAGGCACGCGCACGCGGGTTTAAATGCATGCACGCGTAATTGTATCGCGTACGCATCATTACCGCGTATGCACTAAAACACGTGCACGCACTCCTGCATAACGTTTACACTATTTAATGCCTAACCTTCCCCCACTTCAAAAATATTTGCATATATTGGACTATACATCAAAAGTGGATAACTGGATGGCTAAAGAGAGGGAAGTTAAGGCTTCTAGGGATTTAAGGGTTTAGGACTTAATGCGTAAGGTCTTAGGTATTTGGAGTTTAAGGATTGTGGGTTAGGTTGTTTAGGAGTTAGGGTTGTGGGATTACAGGTTGAATGGCTCAATGGTTTAGGGGTTAAGGGATGTAGTGCTTTAGGGAGAGTGAGAGGTAGAGAGAGATAGAGAGATGGGATATGGGAGATATAGAGGGAAATAGATCATGGGGTTAGGGGGGTAGCAGTATCATCCCATGTCATATTTTCAAGGGTCGCTCCCAGTGCAATGCAACATGAGATTTGAAATGTAAACATGCTCAGAGGGTGAAAGAAGAGGATTGAGACCTAAATGAACATTTCATAACTCAAGAACTACGATATGGGGATGAAATGATTTGGGCCCTGGGCCCTAAATAATTTGGATATGGGTGTTTTTCACACCAAATACAACCCATATGGCCTCAAACATGGAAAGTAAGGAAATAATGCAAAAAAACTCTCTTGTAAGTCCAACTTTAAAAAACAATTCTAAGGGGACCTTGGATTATCCCTGTCGAGGTGTTGTGGTCACAACAGTGGGATGCATGAGCCATAAGTAGGTTTTGGAAAACTGAAACAAGGACTTTAATCCCTAAATGAACCTCTCAACCTCAAGTGCCATGAACAAAACCTAAAATCCACTACGTAAGCCCTCTATAAGGTGTCTTTGGAATCAAAGATGAATGCAAGTGTCATTACAATGTCCTGGGAATCATGTTCGATAATTAAACGAGAGCCTTTATCAATAATCTTTTCTTCTTGGGCATATGGACACCATTAATTGTCCAATGTAAATTATCCCTAACATGATTTATGCACTGTGGATGGTTCTTGGGCCCTTAACCATACTCTTGGTAGAAAAACAATAGCCCCAAGCCCTTGGCCATAGTTTATGGAGGGAAATAACAATCTTAGACCCGAAACATATTTTTTCAAGATCAAATGTAGTGAATGCATCCTACCATGCAAGTCCAAGGATATGTTGCAAGGCCTTGAACATTGTAAAATAATGAAAACAGGTTCCTTGAG